>OX031003.1:225000-1425000 GCA_943735965.1 Eupithecia abbreviata | reverse complement strand
CACGCTTGGCAACACCGGTTTTATAGGTAAAAAAAGAGTTTTATCAAAAATAGTTACTCAAAAAAGTCAAAAATCATTTATTTCTTTAGGCTTACAAAATAAGCACTTAGACAAGTGATATTTTATGCATAAAATTATTATCAAATAAAATTATTTTACTGTTCACTTTTTTTTGTCCACTAGTGGAAGAAGTTCATCCGTCGGCTTTTTAACGGGACGGCCAAAATAAATAATTAATTGCATTGAATAAAAAGTCCGCGGGCCCTATGCGCACAGACAGAAGAACTATTTTTAAAAGGTACAAAATAATCTGTATTTGTTTTTCTACGAACGTAGGTGCAATTTTTTTTAATGTTATCTATTTTTTTTTTGATAATTTTTGATTTAGTTATTTAGTAGGGTTGCACTTTATCCAGCGACACCTTGTATCAAGTCAAAGATTCACTAGGAGCAAATTTCGTAGCATTCGTAGCACATCTACACTAGTAGCAAATTTCGTAGCATTCGTAGCTCATCTACACTAGTAGTAAATTTCGTAGCATTCGTAGCACATCTACACACGTAGCAAATTTCGTAGCATTCGTAGCACATCTACACTAGTAGCAAATTTCGTAGCATTCGTAGCACATCTACACTAGTAGCAAATTTCGTAGCATTCGTAGCACATCTACACTAGTAGCAAATTTCGTAGCATTCGTAGCACATCTACGCTAGTAGCAAATTTCGTAACATTCGTAGCACTTCTACACTAGTAGTAAATTTCGTAGCATTCGTAGCACATCTACACACGTAGCAAATTTCGTAGCATTCGTAGCACATCTACACTAGTAGCAAATTTCGTAGCATTCGTAGCACATCTACACTAGTAGCAAATTTCGTAGCATTCGTAGCACATCTACACTAGTAGCAAATTTCGTAGCATTCGTAGCACATCTACGCTAGTAGCAAATTTCGTAACATTCGTAGCACTTCTACACTAGTAGCAAATTTCGTAGCATTCGTAGCTCATCTACACTATTAGCAAATTTCGTAGCATTCGTAGCTCATCTACACTAGTAGCAAATTTCGTAGCATTCGTAGCTCATCTACAGTAGTAGCAAATTTCGTAGCATTCGTAGCACATCTACACTAGTAGCAAATTTCGTAGCATTCGTAGCACATCTACACTAGTAGCAAATTTCGTAGCATTCGTAGCACTTCTACACTAGTAGCAAATTTCGTAGCATTCGTAGCATTTCTACACTAGTAGCAAATTTCGTAGCATTCGTAGCTCATCTACACTAGTAGCAAATTTCGTAGCATTCGTAGCTCATCTACACTAGTAGCAAATTTCGTAGCATTCGTACCTCATCTACACTAGTAGCAAATTTCGTAGCATTCGTAGCACATCTACACTAGTAGCAAATTTCGTAGCATTCGTAGCACATCTACACTAGTAGCAAATTTCGTAGCATTCGTAGCACATCTACGCTAGTAGCAAATTTCGTAACATTCGTAGCACTTCTACACTAGTAGCAAATTTCGTAGCATTCGTAGCTCATCTACACTAGTAGCAAATTTCGTAGCATTCGTAGCTCATCTACACTAGTAGCAAATTTCGTAGCATTCGTAGCTCATCTACAGTAGTAGCAAATTTCGTAGCATTCGTAGCACATCTACACTAGTAGCAAATTTCGTAGCATTCGTAGCTCATCTATTGTACACTAGTAGCAAATTTCGTAGCATTCGTAGCACACCTACACACGTAGCAAAGCTTGTAGCATTCGTAGCTCATCTACACTAGGTCCGCCTGCGACTCAGGAGGTTGCTTGGGTATAATTCCCGCCTCGCGACAATTGTGCGATCTTCAGATATTTGTTTCGGGTGTTCTGGTTGTTATCTATGTATAATAAAAAATATTTATCTATGTAATCTATTGTATTAAGTATATCAGTCTTCTGGTACACATAACAAGCTCTGTTTAGCTTGGGGCTAGATGTTGCTGTATGGATTGTCCAACATTATTTATTCGTATATACACTTACGTAGCAAAGTTCGTAGCATTCATATCATATCTAATAGCCAAGCAACAGTGCAATATATATAGACACATTTTTAGTAAATTTTAGAACGATTTTAAAAACTGTTTTAACGCATTGGCTGCCCACCTTCGCTTATTTAGACAATAAAAGCTTTCTTAATCGACGACTAAAAAAACGCCTACAGAGTATTAAGCCATGAAAAATCTACAAACTTCAAGCAAGTCTATTACGAAAGTTTTGAAATAAGTTCTAATTCTCCATTCAGGTTGTCTGTGGTTAGAACATTCTCGAGGCATTCTCCCAACAACACAAATAACTAATTTAAAAGTTATTCCATAATTTGGAACTTTGTCTAAATTTGCATAATTTTACTGAGTTGTATTAAGCTACTTTATGACAGTTTTAAGTAAGTGCAATTTATTTGGTTTATTAAAGCTAAGATAAGCTTTGTAAGATTGATTAATTCTTTTGAAACGAAAATTAGTTATTGTCATCATCATTCTTCAGCTTTTGTTAGTCCACTGCTGGACATAGGCCTCCCCGTATGAGCACCATATTTAAAAATTTGAAAACTGCTGGACATAGGCCTCCCCGTATGAGCGCCATAGCGCCCTGTCTTCAACTTGATGCATCCAGCATCTTCCTGTCGTCTTTCTCAGGTCGTCATCCCACCTGGTCAGAGGGCGTCCTACACTACGTTTATCGAGTCGTGGTTTCCACTCAAGAACGCGGTTGTCGGTTTTTCGCGAGATATGGTTGGCCCACTGCCATTTCAGCTTTCTATCTCTTAGAGCTATGTCGATAACTTTGGTTCTCTGTCGGATGTATTAGTTACGAATTCTATCCTTCAGAGAGACCCCGAGCACAGCTTTTTCTATAGCTCGCTGAGCGACTTTGAACTGGTGGACTAGGTTAGTTATTGTAAGTAATATGAATTGTTTAAATTTTATTGTAATTAATGTAATGGTTACAATAAGACATAATGCCAACTGTACTTTAAACAATAGATTTGTGGTTAAAATTACGAGTGGTCCCACTCGCCCAACGAAATAAACAAGAAAAAACTAATCAGGTAACTGGGACCGCGATCCCAGTTTTGTAGTGGGCCCAGTCGCCTGTATCCTCTGTAAAACACTGTTAAAGAGTGTTGGTTGTATTCTTATTAATTTATCTATTGCATACACATACATTGTCGCATTATTTTAACTTAGGTGATAGCTTAGATGAACAGGGAAGCTACCAGTGTTCTACACTGACGCCTTCTCGGCATAAACAGGCGATATCGATGCGACTCTATAATTTATGACCTATCTACCACATTCATTGACTCGACTATCTACTGTGTCACTACAAAATCGCTTCCCGCTGTCTGTCCCTATGTATGCTTAAATCTTTAAAACTACGTAATGTATTTTGAAGAGTGATTCAAGCAAGAGGTTTAAACACAATTTTTTTTTATATATAGATTATTTATTCATACAAATAGGTTACATCATTAAGTTTGTAGTGCCTATGTTAGGTTATTTGAAACATATATTTCGAAGAGGGCAAAGCCGCGGGGCGCTGCTAGTAGTTTAAAAACCTTCCGCTTGAATCATTACCTATACTTATCTATTTAAAACCGCATCAAAATCCGTTGCGTAGTTCTAAGCATACATAGGGACAGACAGCGGGAAGCGACTTTGTTTATATTTTGTAGTGATAGTGATATCCTTCCCTGTTTTTGTTAACACTTTGAGTGCTGAAAACGAACGGTATGAGTTTTCTACAAGTGACTAATCTGCGAAAATCCACACTAGCGCAGCGGCTAAGAAAATACAGATCTTTGTGACTCAGCAGAGCTGTAATATTTTTCGAACGAAACGCATGTGCGGCGCAACACAACCGCTGTGTAGAGGGGCAGCACGAATTTTTTAGGTAAAAAAAAAGATCGTAGACGTCGAAAAAAAACCGCAGTCAAAGTGTTAACACTGGGTGTCTGTAGTTCGAACGTTATTCAAGCATGCATTGAAGACAGTGGGAACACAAACAGGGAAGCTACCAGTGTTCTACACTGACGCCCCCTCGGCATAAACAGTCGATAACGATGCGACTCTGATATTTATGGATGTACCGAGATATAGGTCGCGCAGCAAGTGCTGGCATTATGACGAAAATAATCTACATACTAGACAAATGAGATGTAGAATGTTAAACAAACCTATAATTTATGATTATCCTACTAATATTATAAACGCGAAAGTTTATAAGTATGGATGGATGTTTGTTAATCTTTCACGCAAAAACTTTTAAATGGATTTTGATGAAACTTCACAATAATATAGCTTATATATCAGAATAACACATAGAGTACAATTCATCAAGATATATTGTATGTTATCCAAAATATCTATCACCACGTGGGTGAAGCCGCGGGGCGCAGTTAGTTATATATAATCACTGTCTTATCATTATCTATAGTCTATAATCCACAATATACATAATGTACTTTTATAATTATAGTTTGAAGTTCTTGTTTGTTTGATTGGTTGTAGTCTATACTAATATTATAAAGAGGAAAGGTTTGATTTTTTGTTTGTTTGTTTATATTGAATAGGCTCTGAAACTACTCGACCGATTTGAAAAATTCTTTCACCGTTGGAAAGCAACACTATTCCCGGTGAACATAGGCTATATTATATTTTCAAAAAAGTTAGGGATCCTTACTAAAACTCTAATAATGTAACCCAAGGTGTAAAAAATCACCTAATAAAGTGAAATTCGAGTTTAACGCAGGTGAAACCGCGGGGAACAGTAATTTATAAAGAATTGCTTTCCTACGAGACATAGTCGCTTTGTGTCAAAACTCCATTATGATAAATGAACTGCTGGACATAGGCCTCCCCCAATGAGCGCCATAGCGCCCTGTCTTCAGCTTGACGCATCCAGCATCTGCCTGCAGATATGCCACCCCTATCATTAGTATTCCTCGTTAGGCCGCGTATAATAACGCGCGTTAGTACGACATAAACTACGTCGCACTAATCCTAGGGATTACAGCGGCCAAACGCGAGTCAGGATGACGTAGGCTTACGAAGGAGGATATAGCAAGGAGGTGAGGTAATTTTGATTTACTACTAGATAAGACGTATAAGGGCAGCGGGTAGCATTTGAGAAACTACGTCAAGTCTTCTCGTCATCTATACCGCAATGCTTGAAAACTAAAGTTTTCAACCAGTGCGTCCTACCCGTTATGGCCTACGGAGCTGAGACGTGGACACTCACGATAGGGCTGGTCCACCAGTTCAAAGTCGCACAGCGAGCTATGGAAAGAGCTATGCTCGGAGTATCTCTGAAGGATAGGATTCGCAACGAATACATCCGACAGAGAACCAAAGTTATCGACATAGCTCTGAGAATTAGCAAGCTGAAGTGGCAGTGGGCGGCCATAATCTCGCGAACAACCGACGGCCGCTGGGGCAAACTTTTTCTTGAGTGGAGACCACGACTCGGTAAACGTAGTGTAGGACGCCTTCCCACCAGGTGGGATGACGACCTGCGAAAGACTGCAGGTAGATGCTGGATGCGGCAAGCTGAAGACAGGGCGCTATAGCGCTCATTGGGGGAGGCTTTGTCAGAGAAACTCGGAGCATAGCTCTTTCCATAGCTCGCCTCATTAAATTCAATAAAATTTGGTACATATTATAGATTAGTTGCGACCCGGGGCGTCGCCCGCTTGGAAATCTATAATTCAATAAAAAAACCGCATCAAAATCCGTTGCGTAGTTTTAATGATCAAATCATACATAGGGACAGACAGACGCAGCAATTTTGTTTTATAGTTACTATGTAGTGAACAATCCAGCTTAGAAATAACCAGAGATACAGAAGGATATTAGTAAAGTAGGATCACTGCCTAATTATCGAAGGAAAATATACAAAAAAGAAATATTAAATCTTCAAAAAACTGCTGCATCAGCATTATTTATCCATATGAAACATTGATAGCCTTATCTTATGTCTATGTAAGTTTATTATAATGTTTGTAATGTAGGTATTTAGTGTATTTGTTACCAATTATTTATTAAAGTGCCACCGTCTATATTGTTCGTTCATGTCCAGTCCATCCCAAGGTTGCCTGGAAGAGAGCGAGCAGGCCGCCCTTTATACCATTATTCTAAGTTTTTATCTCTGTATTATTTTCTATTTTGTGTGGTGTAATAAAGTGTTATCTATCTATCTAAATACAATAAATAAAAATGAGCTAGAGGAGGCCTTTACCCGAAAGGGGTCCTAACCAACATAATTTTAAAATTATTATATTATTAATTATTTGAAATGATCATAAGAAAATCTAACTTATATTTTTAATTTAAATTTAATATGATCTGACTTAAATAAGGAATATAATGTATAAAAGCTATTAATATTTTTAAATATTAATCATTATGCATTAACTGTTACTATTAATGTTATGGAATAAATGGCTTTTTTATTTTATTTATTTATTTATTATGTAGTGAAAAGCAACAGTCCAATTAAATATTTTGTTGCAGGTGGTGGCGCCCTCTGCAGACGGCTGGTGATGTACCAACATGTGGCATGAGTGGCGCTGGCTCGTGGTCACGTTGAATGCGGTCGCAGCGCTCTCGCCCGTCGTCAAGATCGGTGAGTAACGATAACGTTAACGTTAGTGATGTAACGTTCGTGAAGTAGTCCCATATGACTGGATCACGGTTAGCATCGATAACTTTAACATAAAAACAGCGTAGACATATTTAACGAAACCCTGCCGAAAGCCATGAAAAAGGCACAAAATGTTATTGAAACAAAATTATAAATTATTTAGTATTGTGTGTATTTACAAAAATATGTAATTTTTAGTATAAGTAGTTATAACATCGCCTTAGGGCTTAATAAAAAAACCTGTTATGATGTTATTATCTCAATAAATAAATAAATAAAAATTACGACGTTCAATCCTACTAATATTATAAACGCGAAAGTTTTTTTGTATGGAACTTATTATTAGATACTCTTTCGCGCAAAAACTACTGAACGGATCGGGCTGAAATTTAGTATACAGGTAGTTCCAGGCCCCGAATAAAACATAGAATACTTTTTATCGCACAAATCAGTTCCTATCAATTCGCATGGGATAGAAATTAACTTAAAGGTTGCCTGGAAGAGATCGCTTCTAAGCGATAAGGCCGCCAATTGTACTTGTATCATGTGATGTCTTTTTAATGATCTGTAACTGGTGTACCTACAATAATGTATTGTATTGTAAAATGTTTCTATAGAAACAACACGTGCCATACTGCGGGCAGAATCTATGTAGGTAGTACATCGAGTTCTCATAAATAAATTTAATTTAATTTTTATTTATTATGTTTATAAAAGGTAATACCGCGATCACAGTTAGTTTTCTAATAAAATGATAATTACAGGTGCAGTTTTCACGGAAGAAGCCCGAGGCGGCAGTTCTGAACTAGCCTTCAAGTACGCCGTCTACAGGATCAACAAGGAACGCAGTCTTCTACCGAATAGTACACTCGTGTACGATATACAGTACACCCCAGAACTAGACTCATTTAAGACTTACAAGAAAGGTACAGAATAATACTCATAGCACGCGTTCAATAGTACAGCATAGAATCAACAAAGATGGCGGTCTTCTACCGAATAGTACACTCGTGTACGATATACAGTACACCCCAGAACGAGATTCATTTAAGACTTACAAGAAAGGTACAGAATAATAATCTTAGCACGCGTTCGATAGTACAGCATAGAATCAACAAAGATGGCGGTCTTCTACCGAATAGTACACTCGTGTACGATATACAGTACACCCCAGAACGAGACTCATTTAAGACTTACAAGAAAGGTACAGAATAATACTCATAGCACGCGTACAATAGTACAACATAGAATCAACAAAGATGGCGGTCTTCTACCGAATAGTACACTCGTGTACGATATACAGTACACCCCAGAACGAGACTCAATTAAGACTTACAAGAAAGGTACAGAATAATAATCTTAGCACGCGTTCAATAGTACAGTATAGAATCAATAAAGATGGCGGTCTTCTACCGAATAGTACACTCGTGTACGATATACAGTACACACCCGAACGAGACTCCTTTAAGACTAACAAGAAAAATACAGAATAATAAATCTTAGCACGCCTTCAATAGTTCAGTATAGAATCAACAAAGATGGCGGCCTAGTACCGAATAGTACCTACACTCGTGTACGATATACAGTACACCCCAGAACGAGACCCTTTAAGACTTACAAGAAAGGTACAGAATAATTCTCTTAGCACGCGTTCAGTAGATATACAATCAACAAAGGCGATCAATATAACGAGCGAGACTCCTTCAAGGCTTATAAGAAAGAAAGGAAATAGATCTCGAAAAATAATATATAAAGTACAGCATTGAATCAACAAAGAAAGCGGTCTCTTATTAACTCTCGTACATGAGTGTACCATATAATTAACAGTACACTCCAAAACGAGACTCATTCAAGGCTTACGAGAAAGGTAGGCAATCGATCTCTTATAAGTTGGCCTGTAAGTTGGTTGTTTCACTTCATAAAGCTACACTAGCGTGCACACAATTTCAAAAATAACCTCAAAATCTAAACTCAAAACTGTAAAACAACTGAATTTGACACCGGAAATGCTATATGGCGGAGCGGAAACGCGAGGGCCCTTCTCAATTCATAACGTTTCATTGTTCGTGCGGCCCGCATTGTGCGTGTGTTTAGCGCGGCTGAATTGTTTCACTGAAGGTCAAGTGAGAGGCTGCTAGATCCGTAACGGGTTCCGTAGGCCAATACAGTTTCGTTTTAGCATAGTGATATCTACTAGGTCAGTTAGGTTTCGCATAGATCGTGACATCGAAACACCTGAATGGTATTACGATGTACAAATTAACGAACATTTTAAATTGTTTATTTTTATAAAATATGTTACTCTACGTGCTAAACAGTTCTTTTAGGATATCCTTTTAAGTAGTTAGTATACTTGTGCCAGGATTTTCTGCTCTTCCATACAAATACATTGATTTAACAAACAAACTAAATAAATTAAGTCGGTATTTAATACGTGTAACAACTTGCCGAGGTCGCTCCGCGAAGCCTGTGAAGACCCCAGGAAGTTTCTGCGCTTCTGGACGGAGCTAGGCTGGCTATGCTAGCAAACTACGCATAAAGGACCAACTGGAGTCCAAATTTGACGACCGATGTGGCGCGGTGGGCGAAGGTCCGCCTGCGACGCAGGAGGTTGCGGGTTCGATTCCCGCCTCGGAACAAATGTGTGTACGATCTGCAGATATTTGTTTCGGGTGTTCTGGTCGTTTTCTATGTATAGTAAAAATATCTATCTATGTAATGTATTGTATTATGTATATCAGTTATCTAGTACCCATAACACAAGCTCTGCTTACCATGGGGCTAGATGCTGTGTGAATTGTCCAGCATTAAAAAAAAAAAAAAAATGCGGATAAAGGAGTATCCCTGAACCTGAACCTGAACGTATAACAAATGGTTGATTGTATCTATAGAGGTACAATAGCCGCGTGAATATAATAAACGCGTAGGTTTTCCTAATAATCACACTATTCACTGATATAACTTATATAAATACTAAAGTTTGGATGGATTGATGAATGCCTGTTACCTTTCACTACTGAACAGAACGGCCTGAAATTTTGCATACAATACATAGTTCTAGGCTTGAAATAAGACGAGTAATTTTTCCCATAAAACAGTTTCCATGGGATAGAAATAACTTTTACATATAAACAACGCGTTCGAAGCCGCAGGCAGAAACTAGCTCTAAAACAGAGAAAAATTACCAATAGTTGTCTGAAACTGAAACTACAACAGCCTTTGGGCATTGAAAATCCCAGTTAAAAGCGTATCCATTTTGCCACGGAACCCTGAAAAGGCAGCTTGTGGTTGGATGAAAATGGCTCCAAAGGAAAATGGCGGGACTTTTAGTGTTGGGAAGCCTGTAGTGGGTATTGTTCCTTGGAAGAGGCGTGAACATTTTAATTTCGTACGTTTTAGAGCAAGGCTCTGAAGGAGATGGAAGATTAGGTGCCTAAAATTAGAGTCAGTTTCATTATTAATGGTATTTTCAGTTTTTTTTTATAGTTACTTTAGCTCTCCGAGATCCAACGTCAGCCACATATTCATCATCATCATCATCATCATCATCAGCCTATAGCAGTCCACTGCCTTCCCCAATGAGCGCCACAGCGCCCTGCCTTCAGCTTGCCGCATCCAGCATCCACCTGCAGTCTTTCGCAGGTCGTCATGCCACGGTCGGAGGGCGTCCTACACTACGTTTACCGAGTCGTGGTCTCCACACATACATATTATTCAGGGTATAAATTATGGTTTGAGATAAATAATAAATAATGCTGGGCAATCCACACAGCATCAAATGATATACTTAATATAATATATTACATAGGTATTTTTTATTATACATAGAAAATACCAAGAACACCCACAACAAATATTTACAGATCACACAAACCAAAGCAGGAATCAAACCCGCAACCTCCTGCGTCGCAGAGGAACTTTCCCCCGAAGCGTGGTTCCACTATCAAAGGGAATTTAATTTTTGTATAGTCAATTGAGTTCTGTGTGCGAAGCCGTAGGCAGAAAATTATTGGCTGGAAAAAGTTATCTCGATTTCTTTTCAATATGTCCATAACTACTTATTCCAACATAGCTGGTCTCTGAAACCCATGCATCCATGGAATTTAATGCGAAGGCAACACATGCGGGTTGAACAGATGTTACAAAAGGAGGGTAGATTTTACAGAAATCTTTACATTGTTTAAACATACGAATATGAGTGGTTTTGTATTTAGGGTCAAGAAAAAGGAAGTTGGTACGTGGTTGACATGCTTTTACCGCTTAAGCACTCATAAATAAATACTAATATATAAATAAATAATGCTGCACTATCCACACATCATCATCTAGCCCCAAGCTAAGCAGCTTGTGTTTTTTATTATGGGTACTAGATGACCTTACATAGATTTATTATACATAGAAGACGACCGCAACACCAAACCACACAAACAACTGCAGATCGTACAAAAAATCGTCGCGAGGAATGAAACCTGCAACCCACACTTTGAGTGCTGAAATCGAAGTGACTAATATGCGTAAATCCACACTAGCGCAGCGGCTGAGAAAATACAGATCTGTGTGACTCAGCACAGCCGTAATATTTTTCGAACGAAACGCATGTGCGGCGCAACACAACCGCTGTGTAGAGCGGCAGCACGAATTTTTTAGGTTAAAAAAAAGATCGCAGTCGTCGAAAAAAAATCGCAGTCAAAGTGTTAACACCTTGCCCGCTGCGCCACATTGATCTTCACACAGTCGCACAAAACGAATCATCGTTTGTTGTTATTGGTGTCAGAATGCTGGTAGTAGCCATATTTGTATTTATTTATTTCTATACCTAAAGTATGTTACAATGATATCGTTTCTGCCGAACTATGCAACAGTTTGTCGGTAGTAGCACTCGTGCACACAAAATACTTAAATTGTAATGTACCTGTACTTAAATACCTACAGGTACTAATTACTACTTACATATTCCTGCTATAATAGTTATACATATTTTTACACCTACCTACGTAAAAAGATACCATAGGTATTTTCCCTAGAAACGGCCCACTAAGCTGAGGTACACCTTTAGGAGCAAATTATACATACCTATGTATATATATGTGTAATTTGCTCCTAAAGGTGGAAACACACGCATTACTAGATTTAAAAGTTATTATCAATATCATTTCCTGTTTCAGCGTGCGCCCAAATAAAATCAGGCGCAGTAGCCTTGTTCAACGGCAAAGGCGTAACACTAGGCGCCACGCTCGACGCGCTCTGTCGCTCGCTACACACGCCGCACATGCTCGCTTCGCCCCCTGCTCTCTACTGTAAGTGTATAGTCGGACGATGTAGACTTGTCTACGCCACTCTAGGCACCACGCTCGGCGCGCTCTGTCGCTCGCTACACACGCCGCACATGCTCGCCGCGCCCCCTGCTCTCTACTGTAAGTGTACAGTCGGACGCTGTAGCCTTGTCTACGCCACTCTAGGCGCCACGCTCGGCGCGCTCTGTCGCTCGCTACACACGCCGCACATGCTCGCCGCGCCCCTGCTCTCTACTGTAAGTGTACAGTCGGACGCTGTAGCCTTGTCTACGTAACACTAGACGCCATGCACGGCGCGCTCTGTCGCTCGCTACACACGCCGCACATGCTCGCCGCGCCCCTGCTCTCTACTGTAAGTGTACAGTCGGACGCTGTAGCCTTGTCTACGTAACACTAGGCGCCATGCACGGCGCGCTCTGTCGCTCGCTACACACGCCGCACATGCTCGCCGCGCCCCTGCTCTCTACTGTAAGTGTACAGTCGGACGCTGTAGCCTTGTCTACGTAACACTAGGTGCCATGCACGGCGCGCTCTGTCGCTCGCTACACACGCCGCACATGCTCGCCGCGCCCCTGCTCTCTACTGTAAGTGTACAGTCGAACGCTGTAGCCTTGTCTACGTAACACTAGACGCCATGCTCGGCGCGCTCTGTCGCTCGCTACACACGCCGCACATGCTCGCCGCGCCCCTGCTCTCTACTGTAAGTGTACAGTCGGACGCTGTAGCCTTGTCTACGTAACACTAGACGCCATGCACGGCGCACTCTGTCGCTCGCTACACACGCCGCACATGCTCGCCGCGCCCCTGCTCTCTACTGTAAGTGTACAGTCGGACGCTGTAGCCTTGTCTACGTAACACTAGGCGCCATGCACGGCGCGCTCTGTCGCTCGCTACACACGCCGCACATGCTCGCTTCGCCCCCTGCTCTCTACTGTAAGTGTACAGTCGGACGCTGTAGACTTGTCTACGCCACTCTAGGCGCCACGCTCGGCGCGCTCTGTCGCTCGCTACACACGCCGCACATGCTCGCCGCGCCCCCTGCTCTCTACTGTAAGTGTACAGTCGGACGCTGTAGCCTTGTCTACGCCACTCTAGGCGCCACGCTCGGCGCGCTCTGTCGCTCGCTACACACGCCGCACATGCTCGCCGCGCCCCTGCTCTCTACTGTAAGTGTACAGTCGGACGCTGTAGCCTTGTCTACGTAACACTAGGTGCCATGCACGGCGCGCTCTGTCGCTCGCTACACACGCCGCACATGCTCGCCGCGCCCCTGCTCTCTACTGTAAGTGTACAGTCGGACGCTGTAGCCTTGTCTACGTAACACTAGGCGCCATGCACGGCGCGCTCTGTCGCTCGCTACACACGCCGCACATGCTCGCCGCGCCCCTGCTCTCTACTGTAAGTGTACAGTCGGACGCTGTAGCCTTGTCTACGTAACACTAGGCGCCATGCACGGCGCGCTCTGTCGCTCGCTACACACGCCGCACATGCTCGCCGCGCCCCCTGCTCTCTACTGTAAGTGTACAGTCGGACGCTGTAGCCTTGTCTACGCCACTCTAGGCGCCACGCTCGGCGCGCTCTGTCGCTCGCTACACACGCCGCACATGCTCGCCGCGCCCCTGCTCTCTACTGTAAGTGTACAGTCGGACGCTGTAGCCTTGTCTACGTAACACTAGGCGCCATGCACGGCGCGCTCTGTCGCTCGCTACACACGCCGCACATGCTCGCCGCGCCCACCTCACATTGTGTGTATTACATTATTTATTGTGTGTATTTCCAGCCACCAACTCATCGTTCACCGTTAACCTGTACCCCCCACGTGACCTCATGGTGCGAGCCTTCGCTGACTTGATTGGCTACCTCAACTGGACGAGGATGGCGCTTATCTACGAAGATTACGGATACGGTGAGACTTTTGGAGAATACACAGCAAAGTGTTGCGATACAAGCCGCGGGTTGGTCCGACATTACAATGTATTAAAGACTAGATGCGCCCTGCGGCTTCGCCCGCGTGGAAATAGATGTGTCAAATGGTTTAAAAACCTTCCCCTTGAATCACTTTATCTATTAAAAAAACCGCATCAAAATCCGTTGAGTAGTTTTAAAGATCTAAGCATACATAGCGACAGACAGACAGCGGGAAGCGACTTTGTTGTATACTATTATATGTAGAATATATATACACATAAT
This sequence comes from Eupithecia abbreviata, assembly GCA_943735965.1. Classification (NCBI taxonomy): domain Eukaryota; kingdom Metazoa; phylum Arthropoda; class Insecta; order Lepidoptera; family Geometridae; genus Eupithecia; species Eupithecia abbreviata. The sequence continues at coordinate 1,410,830 of OX031003.1, read as the reverse complement.
AGAATAGAAAAACTTTTATTTAGACACAGGTACAAAATACAGGCCTGAATAACAAACGGCGAATAAAGTAGTTTATTGCCTGCGACGCAGGAGGTTGCGGGTTCGATTCCCTCCTCGGAACAATTGTGTGTACGATCTGCAGATATTTGTTCCGGGTGTTCTGGTCGTTTTCTATGTATAATAAAAATATCTATCTATGTTATATATTGTATTATGTATATCAGTTGTCTAGTACCCATAACACAAGCTCGGCTTACTATGGGGCTAGATAATTATGTGTGAATTGTCCAGCATTATTTATTATTTATTTGATTATTTTATTTATTATCATGGGGGTAAGTGACACAAATAGGTGATATTAAGAAAATAAGACTACCTCCGTGACCCTGCGCCGAAATAGGGGTTGGCTCAGCGTGTGCTGAACATGTAGTGGAAGTGATGATTGAAAATTGAAAATTGTTTATTTGTAGAAAAAGTATCTTTACATGCTAGACAGTTGTGAGGACATCCTTTTAAGTATGTAAATATACTTGTGCCAGGATGTCCTGCTCTTCATTACAAATACAATTATTTTACAAATAAACTAAATTAAATACAATTTTTAAATACAAATAAAAAAATTAATTAAATTGATAATTACTAAACTATGGGCTTTTTATTGAATAGATATCACTGATACCTTATTTTATGTGTCTGGCGGCTGCTCCTGAGGACACCGGTCTCACAGTCCGTGCAACAGGAGCTGCCTATGAGTGAGTGTGTGTATGTGTGTAAGTGTGTGTGTGTGTGTGGTACCCCTGAGGACACCGGTCTCTTAAGAGTCCGGGCAACGGGGGCTACCAAGAGGTTGTTAAGGTGAATGTGTATGTATGTATATATAGTTATAATAATAATAAGAGCACTAATATGAGTTGTTTGAATATTATAGTGGTTTAGAAGTTATTGTATATAAGTATATATTATATGATTAAGATATTTAACTGAGTACCTGTAGGAATGTTTCAATTTCATCATAGCTCATCGTAGTTAACCATTTAGTAATATAAGCTTTTAGCGCAAATATGGGTGCATTATAAATATTAAGAATATTAAATAATAATGATTCAGATTAGACTTATGGATTGTGTTTAAAAGATCGATAGATAAATCACGTTTGTTGTATAGGAGTCCCATAAATATTTACTTTATTCTGTTTTTTAGTAGTGTTAACGACAGAACATAGGAGCAACAAGCCAGCATGATGACAGTTGTTTTGACAGTTCGTAGGTCGAAGCTCAAGCCGCGAGCAAATCATTGTTCCTCCACAACCCCATACCTAAAAAACACTGTAAATTTATTAATACAAGTAATCTATTCATTTCGGGAGTTTCATTTGGGTACGTATTGCCTAAACAAGTAGGTACCTATTTGTTGTTATAATGGCAACAGAAATACATGAAGTATCTAAAAATATGTGTCAATTAAGACGATAAGAATTACAATTTGTGGTACACATACACACATACATTTTAGAAGAATTATTTACTGTAAAACATCATACTGATTAACATAAACATAATAGTGATATTGTTTTTAGACTGTGATTTATATAATTTAAGAAAACTACTTTTTTAGAAGAATAATTAACTGTAAAATTAGCTGATTTACATACATATACATTAATAATGATGATTAGACTGTGATTTATATACTAGATTAAGAAAGTTACTTTTAAAAAGAATTATTTACTACTTATTTGCATTTACACTAATAGTAAAGACTGATTAATAAAATAACTTAATAAACCAAATTTGAAAGATATTAGCTTTTAATTTTTATGTTTGACTGATTAACATAAACATAAGTGATATTTTTTTTTAGTGATGCTTAGACTGTGATTTTGTATAATTTAAGAAAACTACTTTTTTAGAAGAATAATTTACTGTAAAATTAGCTGATTTACATACATATACATTAATAATGATGATTAGACTGTGATTTATATACTAGATTAAGAAAGTTACTTTTAAAAAGAATTATTTACTACTTATTTGCATTTACACTAATAGTAAAGACTGATTAATAAAATAACTTAATAAACCAAATTTGAAAGATATTAGCTTTTAATTTTTATGTTTGACTGTACCTGTGAACGCGGAGAAATTAATTTTATGCAAAAACAGACTCGACATAACGGGAATCGACGTAAAGGGAACACATCAATGATGTCCTTTACTTGGTGTTAAGCTGGTTTCATAGTCACGCGTTTCGGCAGCGTCGTGCGTTGGAGCGCGCGCGTTCGGAGATGTATGAGGGTAGTAGTTGCGTTTCAAAGTCGCGCGCTTGTGCGGCGCCGATCAGCAAACGTTAACAGTCCGCTGCCCAGCGGCGCATCCAGCGGCGTGACTATAAAGCCAGCCTTACCTTACATTTTTGAGTGATTAGTAGTTTTGTTGTTTATAGGAGAGATCAACCTGCTGCCCCTAGGCGACGGTCGCGACATGTACGCGGTGCGATGTCGCGACGCGAAGGAGTATCGCCGCTCGCTAGCGCTAGTCAAGGCGCAGCGGATACACCACGTCATTGTGGACACAGATCCGAACAGCATACGGGATTTCGCTAGAGCTGTAAGTATAATAAATATATAAAATACATTACCCAAGATCCTAAAATTCAAAATGACAAAATCCTAACATTAAACGACGCAAATTCGACGACCAAACATCAAAAATAATATCTAAAGATCACAGAATCCTAAGATAAAAGATCACAGAATTCTAAGATTAAACATGATGTAATTCTAAGATTATAATTGACAGAATCCTAAAATGAAAGATGATATAATCCTATGATTAAAGATGATAGAATCCTAAGATTAAAGATCACAGAATTCTAAGATTAAACATGATAGAATCCTAAGATTATAAATGACAGAATCCTAAAATGAAAGATTATATGAATCCTAAGATTAAAGATGATAGAATCCTAAGATTAAAGATCACAGAATTCTAAGATTATAAATGACAGAATCCTAAAATGAAAGATGATATAATCCTAAGATTAAAGATCACAGAATCCTAAGATTAAATGTCACATATCCGACGACCAAACTCAAAAATATGTGTAAAACTAAAGTCTTATGAGACTAGGCATTCCATTTTACTAACAACGTGTGAACTGAACTGGGATGTACAGATAATTTTATAAAATATGTCTGTAATTCCAGATTCTTCAACTGCAGATGAATAACGAAGACTACCACTACATTTTCACCTCATTTGTAAGTATTAATGTTTAACTAACAAATAATATTTTATTTTATTTTTGCAACTTTTGAATACACGTTGCGGCATTGTGACACGTGTTCACGTTGGCTGTTTCAATCTAACTAAACATAATAAGAGGTCACATTACAAGTGCGCTCTTATTTACGGAGACGGATTTTTTGCGCCGAAACGACAATGACAAAAACAAAAAAAATTTTGAAACATATTATTTGTAAAAAGGCTTATTACAAAATATTAGATTATATAGACTAGAAGATAAAAACGCTTGGAACGAGTTTGCTCCAACTCAAATTCTAACAACTTACAGATAAGCAAAACAAATGTACTAGACACATAAGTTATGAACATACTAGTGGTTTCTTTTTCAATTCCACTGTGGACAAAAAATTGAAGTGAACATTAAAATAATATTATTTGATAATGAATAGTATAAAAAACGACCTGTCTAAGTGCTTATTTGTAAGCTTAAAGAAACAAAAAACTTTTCATTTTCATTAATGCGAAAAAGTGTTGTTAGTTAGTATGGCTCCTAAAATTTTTAATAAACTACCTAAACAGTTGAAAGAGCTAAATGGTGTACCCTTTAGAAAGAAATTAAAAATTTTGTTAATTTGTAAATGTTACTATAGTATTGACGATTTTTTAATGATAAATTTTAATCAATGTTAAACTTGAGCATATCATTATCTCAAATATCTTTGCATACCGACTAACGGTCAAGCATGTTGAACCACGAAATGTATACCTATTACCTGTAACCTTACAAACACATGTCTTTGGCAAATAAAAAATCTTTATCTTTATCTTTATCTTTATCATTTTCAATGCGCGACATCTAGCATCGACTGTATTTTTGATCGCAGCCTAAAGTAGTACAGAGGGACTATTTGTAAGTCTGACCATTTGAAAGTCTGACTCTATGAAAATTAATCGCAATCCGTGTCTCAGCACTATGGTGGTATCGCAGGGAAATATAATTACCTACTAACTAATAATTACCACTGGGGGGGCAGGTCAGAACAAAAAAAAAAGAGAAAAAAAGAAGAAAAGAAAGAAAAAAAAGAGTTTCTCCCTCGGAGAAAACACAGCACAGACAGTCATGGCCATCATGTCAAGCATTTTTCGGTGAACGAGGTCCAGCAGTTCTATACGAGCACATTAAGAGCCTCGATCGGAACCAGTTCTATACAAGTAAATTAATAGCCACGATCGGAACCAGTTCCGTACAAGTAATTTAAAAGCCTCGTATGGAACCAGTTCTGAAACTCCGGTTCTGTAGACGGCCGAAGCGGGTCAGAAGGGGTACATTTTAAGTCGTAAAAATGTATTTTTCCAGGACATGGAACTGTTTGACCTGGAAGACTTCTACTACAACCGGGTGAACATGAGCGGCTGGAGACTCGTGGACCGCAACTCCGACCGCGTGCAGGAAGCGCTGCAGATCATGGAGAAATTCCACCCGATAGGGGCTTCGATTCTCATACAGGGACATATCAAGGTAACTGGCGAATACATTGTCACAACACTATTAACGTGTCCCATCCCTGTCGACAAGACAAGACAGTAAAGTCATTTATAACGGGATATTTACCATGATTAGATTTTTGAGTTTTCTAATATTTCGGCACAGTTTCATGCTCCGAAAAATGAGGGTAGATCGGTATGTCTGCCCATAAAAACTTACTCGCAGTGCCTTCAATTATTCCGTGATCATGGCGCATGAACTGAAGGTTTCATAATATGGGCCACAACAGTAGCCCATATTTCAATATTTATGATATTTATGATATATGATATTATATATCATATATCATAAATATCATAAATATTGAATAAATATTTCATAATATATTATATATCATATAATATATTATGAAACCTTGTTTAGTTTCAGGTTGGGTTAAGATTTTAGATTAAGCTATTTCATAAAATAAATATAAAACGTATTAGCATTCCGCGCTGTGTGACAATGCTGGTTGTATGGGTGATTTGAATGGCCCTGAATCTTCACATTATATAAAATAAATTCCTAGAATGATGTACATATGTCTGTCACTTTTGATCTCTTTTCTTTCATAGACCGAGCCAGCCCTCCTATACGACGCAGTCCAGGTTCTAGCACAAGCGATCGCGAGCACCGATCACGTGGCCTCTGAGAACGTGTCCTGTGAGAAGGACACGCCATGGGCCCACGGGAGGGGCCTCCTGGACAATATTAACACGGTACGTCACGTGCCGTGCTCATTCGAGGACATGACGTTCATTACAAAAAAAAGTTTGCTTTGTAAGACAGACTTCACTGAATTTGAATATGTCGGAACGGTCTTGTTTTTAGAGTTTTCTTTCTCCGTGTATCATTTATTTTTGCCGGCTTGCAATTTTAAATAATTCAATTCAATGTTGTTCATAATAATTACTTTCGTCTGATAAACTCGTCAATTGTATAAAAACATCCCTTCAGCAAAAGTTTTCTTAAATTATATTTGAAAATATTTGTTTTTGTTTACCACCCTTTTGTATTTAACCTTTTTTGTATTTCGCCGAAACGCAAATGTGCGCGTACTGTAAGCTTAACTGTGTCACTACAACCCTAATGAGGCCCCCTAACCCCTAATATATTTCTGTACTCGCATCACCAGATTCAAGCGCACGGCCTAACGGGCCCCATATCGTTCAAAGACGGCCAACGAACAGACTTCCAACTCCAACTGATGCGTCTATCTGGCGGAGAGGCAGGGGGGATCGTGCTGGCGGGGCATTGGACCCCCAAGGAAGGCCTCGCGATCACCGACCCCGCGGCGTACAAGCGGGACCCCCCGCCGAATGTTACGCTTACTGTTGTCACTGTTGAGGTAAGAACTTTGGCATCATTTAGGGGAGATGCTACCTAAAGCAAACTAGATATAGGTATGTATTAAAATAAGCAAACTAGGCAAACCTTTATTTGTTCTGTAAAAAATAAATATTAAAAAAGTACAATACTTTATAGAAAAAGTATAATAGGCAATTGATGTTGATTTGTCTAAATCAAATAAAGTTTTTAAACTTACGCGAACAGACTATATTAATTATTAAGTATTTACGCGTAGGTAGTTGTTGCGATTATTTACGTACGGGTTTATTTACGTCAATAGGTGAATAAACACGATAAATCACCGTGAACAATTATTGATAATAATAATAATGTCTATGGCATTCAATTTTTTTTTTTGTATAAGGTATTCTCTTGTTTCTTTTTTATGTGATGGATGAGTGATTAGATATAATATAATTGGTTTATAATTTTAACTTGAAATGGTAAATTAAGCTTATTATTAACTTTATTGTATTGTATATAGCCACCTAGCATTTAACTTTAAATTTATGTTGCAATATCCTTGCATGTTGGACTTATATAGTAGCAGAAGACAGTAACTTCATTTATTTAGGTTTACAAAACAAAATAAAGTATAAAGTATAAAGACTTCGGAATATAATTATAACCTTTTAAAGGTCTTTTACCTTTTCTCAAGATTGTGAAAAGCTAATAATAATCATTATTTTTCAGGAGAAGCCCTACGTAATGGTGAAAGAAGGCTGGAACCTCCAAGGCAACGCGCGCTTCGAGGGGTTCTGCATAGACCTCCTTGCTCGCGTGGCCTCGAGAGCCGGCTTCCATTACCGGCTGAGACTCGTGCCGGACAATATGTACGGGGCCCGGGACCCCAACACGGGGCACTGGAATGGAATCGTGCGGGAGTTAGTGGATAGAGTGAGTTGGATTTTCTTAATTAACAATCAATTTGGTTCAGAGTAAGCTGTTCTGTATGTGTTTGTGTGTATTTTGTTTCTTTTTAACGTCGAGCACTATTTAGCTTTATTTAATGATCCAAGAACATCCGTTGTTTTGTTGACGAATAACGTCGGCAATTTTGGGGCCCAGTGTGGTCCCTAGGTAAGTCCATTTAGAGCATTTGATCAGAGGTCTATTTAGTGAGGACTCGTGCTGAATAATAATGTATGAAATTTCTCTTTCAGAAAGCAGACATAGCTGTGGCCTCAATGACCATAAACTACGCGCGTGAGGCCGTCATAGACTTCACCAAGCCGTTCATGAATCTAGGCATCGGCATTCTATTCAAGGTGAGTATATAGTCCGGGAGCCAGGTACAAATTTGGTCAATTATTTCCTCCCGAGCGAAAATTTTTAGAATGCATTAGGGATTAATATTATGAATACAGAAATTAAAATGTCTATGTCTATGATATGTCTATGTTACTGTTCGGCATTCTATTCTATTCTATTCAAGGTGAGTGTGTGGTCCGGGAGCCAGTGACAGATTTTTATAACCAAGTTTTGCTTGGGAGGGCCCAAGCAAAACTTCGTAATATGCATAATACACAAATGCAGCCAAAAAAAAATGAGAAGGGGGAAAAAAAGAGATTCCCTCTAACCCAAGGACCGAGGGGTCGTAACCCCTCGAGTTGACGCCGGGGTAATGAGGCCAAGCCTCGAGGCCCCTCTCTGTGCCCCCACCAGGGCCGGAAAGACATCTATTGTTGACCGTCAGCTGCGACTCCGTGGGTGGGCTGGGCAGTGGTAGCGATGACGACATTATCCCGATAGAATAAGGTTCAAATCAGAATTCTGGAATATGCTAATTTTAATTTCTGTATTCATAATATTAATCCCCAATGCATTTTACGAACTTTCGCTCCGGAGGAAATAATTGACCAAATTTGCACCTGGCTCCCGGACCAGTAGGGGAGAGTCGGGTATTGCAGCGCCCTTAAGCGAGAATGCCTTGTCAATATTTGGGCACAATTTCATGCGCAAATATCACGGAATAACTAAAGACACTGCGAGTAAGTTTTTAGAGACTTCGAGACCAAAATAATAAACTAAAAACCGGCCAAGTGTGACAAGGGGGTTTCAAATTTTTGCCTACCCCTCCCGAAAAATCTGAAAAACTCAAAACATCTGTAATTTTATCCGTAGAATTCTAAGGTTCTATTGGTTTGTCGGCCACTCGCTCTACTATTGTTACGCGTGTTTATAACAAGTAATCGTTAAATGTTTCGTAAAATTCTTTAAATGTTTGATTTGATGTTAATTTTATTAAAAAGTCATAATAAATTTCGGAACTGCTGTTTTAATTCAATAATGATTATTACTAGATGTAAAATTGTAAAATATGTGACATCACACTAGGGAGGGGGTAAGAGGGTCTCACAAATGTGACCGTGTGACGTAATTTATGGATCCTTAAAATGAAAATGAAAAAGTTTTTATTTCTTTAAGCTTACAAATAAGCACTTAGACAGGTCATAAAATCATTATTACCTGTCTAAGTGCTTATTTGCTTATCTCTATCTATTCCAGGTACCAACATCGCAGCCGACCCGTCTCTTCAGCTTCCTGAACCCTCTGGCTATAGAGATCTGGTTGTACGTCCTGGCAGCCTACATACTGGTGTCTTTTACACTGTTCGTCATGGCTAGGTTCTCGCCTTACGAATGGTGAGTGTTCTTACTATCTACGACCGTCTCTTCAGCTTCCTGAACCCTCTGGCTATAGAGATCTGGTTGTACGTCCTGGCAGCCTACATACTGGTGTCTTTTACACTGTTCGTCATGGCTAGGTTCTCGCCTTACGAATGGTGAGTGTTCTTACTGTCTACGAGCCGTCTCTCCAGCTTCCTGAACCCTCTGGCTATAGAGATCTGGTTGTACGTCCTGGCAGCCTACCTACTGGTGTCTTTTACACTGTTCGTCATGGCTAGGTTCTCGCCTTACGAATGGTGAGTGTTCTTACTGTCTACGAGCCGTCTCTCCAGCTTCCTGAACCCTCTGGCTATAGAGATCTGGTTGTACGTCCTGGCAGCCTACCTACTGGTGTCTTTTACACTGTTCGTCATGGCTAGGTTCTCGCCTTACGAATGGTGAGTGTTCTTACTATCTACGACCGTCTCTTCAGCTTCCTGAACCCTCTGGCTATAGAGATCTGGTTGTACGTCCTGGCAGCCTACATACTGGTGTCTTTTACACTGTTCGTCATGGCTAGGTTCTCGCCTTACGAATGGTGAGTGTTTAGAGAGAGTGTTGAGAATATTTCGACCTAAGGAAGAATTCTGGCCGAAGAATGTGCTGTTCCGGCGTTTTCGCGGACGATTACTGGTCGCAGCATAAACTGCTTGTCACATCACTCACACGTCGCCGACATTACGTGCTATACTAATAAATAAAAAGGTTTATTTTATGTATGTTAGACTAGGGTACCTATATATTTTATAGTATTTTCCATAGGGCCATAGTTTTGTAGTATTTTCCATCCTGTACTAGCTAGACTAATGTTGCCTGAAATAAATGAATTATTATTTGAACAATTACCTGCATGCATGAAATCACAATAAATTATATGATAATGATTAATACTCTGTCCCCAGGTCGACAAGCACGCATGTCTGCGGCCACGAGACAAAGCTCCTTACGAACCAGTTCAGCGTATGCAACTCGTTCTGGTTCATCACGGGGACGTTTCTTCGGCAAGGTTCCGGGCTCAATCCAAAGGTATTAAAAAACGTTTAAATATTTTTAAACTTACGCGATCTGAAAACTTATTTATACAACGGGCCTATAAAGGCTGATGATGATGATGATACAACGGGCATTTATCGCGTGTGTAAAACTGTTGAAACGTCGGGAAAAATACGGAAATTAACGCGATAAATACCCGTTGTATTAATACTTATAATAAAAAAAACGTTAGTAGTCAACATCACTACATAGTATAAAACAAAGTCGCTTCCCGTTGTCTTTTCTGTCACTATGTATGCTTAGATCTTTCAAACTACGCCATGTATTGTGATGCGGTTGATTCAAGAAGAAGGAATTCATTTTACACGTCATTGATTACGACGCGGGCTAAGCTGCGGGGCGCAAGGGGGCGCGGCCCAGCAGTAAAATTTAAAAAAATATATATATATAATAATTAATGCTGGACTATACACACACAGCTGAAATCGACAGCGGGACGCGACTTTGTCGACTTTGTCGACCATAATTATGTAGTGATTATTCAAAATAAATTTTAATTATGAACCGGACAGTGGCCGAAAACAAGCAAATACATTACCATCATAAAGAAGTCAAATAATTCTTTCAGGCAACATCCACCCGTATTGTCGGCGGGATATGGTGGTTCTTCACGCTGATCATCCTATCCTCGTACACGGCGAACCTGGCTGCCTTCCTGACAGTCGAGCGGACGGTCCTGCCGATACAAAGCGCGGCGGACTTGGCCGCGCAGACCAATATACAGTACGGGACGCTGAATGGAGGGTCTACTATGACCTTCTTTAGGGTGAGTTTGTTAGCTGTTATAGTGGCTATCCTCGTACACGGCCAACCTGGCTGCCTTCCTGACAGTCGAGCGGACGGTCCTGCCGATAAAAAGCGCGGCGGACTTGGCCGCGCAGACCAATATACAGTAAGGGACGCTGAATGGAGGGTCTACTATGACCTTCTTTAGGGTGAGTTTGTTAGCTGTTATAGTGGCTATCCTCGCACACGGCCAAACTGGCTGCCTTCCTGACAGTCGAGCGGACGGTCCTGCCGATACAAAGCGCGGCGGACTTGGCCGCGCAGACCAATATACAGTACGGGACGCTGAATGGAGGGTCTACTATGACCTTCTTTAGGGTGAGTTTGTTAGCTGTTATAGTGGCTATCCTCGTACACGGCCAACCTGGCTGCCTTCCTGACAGTCGAGCGGACGTCCTGCCGATACAAAGCGCGGCGGACTTGGCCGCGCAGACCAATATACAGTACGGGACGCTGAATGGAGGGTCTACTATGACCTTCTTTAGGGTGAGTTTGTTAGCTGTTATAGTGGCTATCCTCGTACACGGCCAACCTGGCTGCCTTCCTGACAGTCGAGCGGACGTCCTGCCGATACAAAGCGCGGCGGACCTGGCTGCGCAGACCAATATATAGTACGGGACGCTGAATGGAGGGTCTACTATGACCTTCTTTAGGGTGAGTTTGTTAGCTGTTATAGTGGCTATCCTCGTACACGGCCAACCTGGCTGCCTTCCTGACAGTCGAGCGGACGGTCCTGCCGATACAAAGCGCGGCGGACTTGGCCGCGCAGACCAATATACAGTACGGGACGCTGAATGGAGGGTCTACTATGACCTACTAATATACAGTACGGGACGCTGAATGGAGGGTCTACTATGACCTACTTTAGGGTGAGTTGGTTTTAACCGACTTAAAAAAACGAGGAGGATCTCAATTCGGTTGTATTTTTTCTTATTATTTTTGTTAGCTTAGAATGTTCGTACACTGGATGAACTGAATTTGATGATTCTTTTTTAATTTGAAAGGCTGGTACTTCTCTTGCGGTCCCATTTCAATTTGGTCCAGTTCTGACAATGGCATCCATAAGAAAACCATATATGTTTTAAATTTGAATGGTATGTGCGCCACAAATGGATAAATAACTCAATATCAAGCCAAACGATTTAAATTAAATAATAATTTATTTAATTTAAACCGATTTAAATTAAATAATAATTTATTTAATATCTATTGAAAACTAAGTTTTAAATCATTTTTCATTATTTAGGTATTTTAAGTCGGTTCATAAATAAAATTAAACTAAAAATAATATAACAAAAAAACAGACAAAATCTCCCTGATAAATAAATACTATTTTCCAGGACTCCAACATCGACATATACCAGAAGATGTGGTTGCACATGTCCACGACCTCCCCCCCTGCGCTCGTCCCCTCCTACGAGGAGGGGGTGAAGCGGGTGTTGGGGGGGAACTACGCCTTCCTCATGGAGTCCACGATGCTGGACCATAGAGTGCAGAGGGACTGCAACTTGACGCAGATTGGAGGGTTACTGGACTCTAAGGTGAGGCCTATTTTTGATTTATGTCGCTTTGCAAGGCTTAGGCAAGTTGTTGATAAGGTTCAAGTTCGTCATGGAGTCCACTATGCTAATAGGCAAGTTGTTGATAAGGTTAAAATTCCTCTGGAGTCCACGATGCTGGACCATAGAGTGCAGAGGGACTGTAACTTGACGCAGATTGGAGGGTTACTGGACTCTAAGGTGAGGCCTATGGTGGGCGCTATGGTGCTCGCTATGGTGCTCGTTAGCGGAGGCCTATGTCTAGCAGTGGATAGATAAACCAATAAATAATACCGGACAAATCCTACAGCATCATCGAGCCCCAATTTAACATAGCTTGTGTTATGGGTACTGACTGATATACATAATACAATAGATTACATATATATATTTTTTTTATTATATTTAGAAAATGACCAGAACACCCGGTACAAATTTCTGCAGATCGTACAAACATTTATACCGAGGCGGGAATCGAATCCGTAGCCTCCTGCGTTGCAGGCGGGCCTACGTCAACCGCACCACAGAGGTCGTCGTCGTTGCTATTATGGTGCTCATTAGGGGAAGCCTATACGTATGCGTTACAGTCCTCGGGCGGTAGCGACATTAAGCTGAGGCTGGACCTAATTAGCGCGCACTGAGGACAGGCTACGTTATTTTTACTTATTTTCTATTGTTTATCTTTTAGTTTTAGTATTAGTTTTGTATGGTTTCACCCTACATTTGCTGTTTTGTGCACGCGGCGATTTAAGTACTCTGTGTCGCACGCGCGCGATTCAATTTACTTACATTCATAATTTTTAACATCAGTACGTGACCTACTACCGCGAGAGTGACATTTAAGGAAAGATTAGCCACCTTTACCGAACTCATTCATTCATTCATTCATTCATTCATTCACTCATTCATTCGTCATTTAACTTAGTTAATAAACTTTATCTTTGTGAATCGTGTGTTTAGTTTACGTGCTCAACTAACTGAACTACTTCGTTACCAACGGTAACAATACAAAGTGAGGTGCTATAGGTAAACTGCCTACAACTACACCTCTACACATGTAAGGGTCTTAGGTCCTTACAAGTTTTATACTTATTTTCTATTGTTTATATTCTAGTTTTTAGTTTTAGTGTTATATCTTATTTAGCTTAATGTGTTTTTTTAATGTACGTTTGTCTTTTTTGTGGGTGCTAATAAAAGTTTTCTATTCAATTCTATTTATATAAGACCTAAGTTAGCAGTAAGTAGGTATGTGCGCGACAAATGGACCAATAACTCATTATCACGCCGACCGATTTCGATGATTTTTTTAAAACTAAGTTTTATACCCATTTTAATTGAAAACTAAGTTATAAACTGATTTTCATTATTTAGGAATTCGAAGTCGGTTTAAAGGTAGTTTTTTTTAAACACGGCATATTGTTACCATATAAATAAAATAAAATAAATAATGCTGGACAATCCACACAGCATCATCTAATAACATATCTGATATTACCCCCAGGGCTACGGCATAGCAACATGGAAAGGCAGCCCGTGGCGAGACAAGATATCCCTCGCGATCCTCGAGCTCCAAGAGAAGGGAGTCATCCAGATCCTGTACGACAAGTGGTGGAAGAACACGGGAGACGTCTGCAACCGCGACGGCAAGGACAGCAAGGCGAATCCACTCGGTGTGCAGAACATTGGTAAGGGTTTACCGCTAGTGTAGTGTAGAGGTTAACTGCTTGGGTAGAAGGCACGAGTTTTTGAGTATCGATTAAGGCAGTACCCCGAGCCAGGACTTGCTACCGGTACCAATGATATCGATACTATTGCGATAATTATGCTATTTACATTTCGATACTTTGAAGTATCGATACTTTGCCAAAAGTACCGGTACTCAAAGCGAACCGCTTTCGCGACGTACAAAAATACAAAATACAAAATCATTTATTTGCAGTCAACGGGTTATAAGTTAGTATGCTTATTCTAAAACGTCCCATGCGATGACTTAACAGCTGAAACAGCTTTGGCGTGCAAAAATTATATAATATTAATTGCAAATATGTATACTTATTGGAAAATTAATTAAAATAATGTCAAAACTATGTGTATGTATTATAATAACATTGATCCTTTTTTGACGTAGCCAGCTCTTCATTCGTAGCGTACCAACCGAGGGGCGGGCGAGCGCGCGTGCTTGCCATCTTTGTTGGTATCGATATTTTACGCGCATAATACCGGTAATTATACTGGTATTTATTGAAAATACTGATATTTTAGTACCGATACCAATGAAGTACCGGTACTTTACTTACAAGTACCGGAAATACAGAAATACAATTTATTGGTAAAATCATTTTACATGTCAGGTGTTCATCAAAATAGTTCTGGTTCTACAAAAGTAAAATTTATATCGATACCAATGATGGTATCGGTACTACGTCAAGGTCAGGTGAACCGGTACTTGAAAATACCGGTATTCCAAGCCGGCAGGGCTTGCAAGCACACTAGCGCCGCCTACGAAGTTGCCCTTGATGGCTAACAAACTCTGTTTTCGCATATCTGCCTAAACAATGCGGCGCTAGTATGTGTCGGGGTACCGCCTTTATTTACCTATTAAATAAACTATGTTAAATAATTTGAAATGAATTCTATTGCAATGCTTTTATGATTTTTAGCTAGAAAGTATGTATTTAATTTAACTAAGCCCCGAATTTACTCAGAAGCGAGGCAGTTAATATACCTTTTAGAGTTGTTACTTCTAGAGTTGATCTGTTAGCTTTTAGAGTTGAGCTGTAAACTTTTAGCGCTCGCCCATGGCAATCGGCATTTATGTATCGATGCTGAATCGCGACAGCATCGCGTTACTAGCGATACAGAGTTACGTGGACGATGGTACTCGTACAATCATCGAAATCGATTGGCGTGATTTATTCGTCTATTTGTTACGCACATACTTAATGAAACTTTAAGACTTACCTATATGGTTTTCTCATGGATGCCACTGTCATAACTGGACCAAATTGAAATGGGACCACACGGGAAGCACCAGCATACCTCCTTTTTTGAAGTCGGTTAAAACGTAGCCGTGGGTGGGCGAGCGCTCTTAGAGTTGACCCGTTATTGTAAGAGTTGAACTGTTAACTTTTAGAGTTGGGCAGTTAATCTACGGATTTGTTGCAGGCGGCGTGTTCGTGACTCTACTCTGTGGCTTGGCGTTAGCGATAGTGGTCGCCATTTTAGAGTTCTGCTGGAATACTAAGAAGAACGCGTCACAGGGGCGCCAGTCGCTCTGTAGTGAAATGGGACAGGTAAGTATTTTGCTACTTGCTGCCGCATCAAAACACATAAATAAATTTTAGTAATAGTCCTATATTAATAACTAGCTGCTCCCCGCGGCTTCGCCCCCGTGGAAACAGGGGCGGTCCCAGCCCAAGACTTTGGGGGGGGGTCACTCACTCCGTACTTAATCAAATTAACAGTAAAAAAACTCATTGCTAATCTTTATTAAAATACTAGTTTGTTCCCGTGGCTTCTCGCGCGTCGTGTCAATGGAAACGTTATTTATATCCCATGGGAACTGTTCTATGGGGTATGGGAAAGGTAGCCTATGTTTTATTCCGGGCCTGGAACTACCTGTACTTATCTCAAATTCCAGCCCGAGCCGTTCAGCAATAACTTTCTGTAATTTGTATGAAAATTAACATCCCTGGTTCGCACATTCACTCAAAACATGGTAATAAAAAAGCCTTTAGGTAAATAATGAATGAGACACCCACGCACAGATAGAGCGAAGCGAAGCCGCGGTGCGCGCTGCGCAGCTAGTTTATAATATTAGTGTGATACTTACATGGCCATTATAAAAGAAAACCAATTCATTTTTGGGTTACACACATACGGCACAGCTGCAGTTGGTCAGCTTGGAAATGATTTCTTCGTTTTTAATGATACATTTTTTTTTAAAATAATATAATAAAAACAAGTCATAAAAATTAAAATCAGGTATAAAGTAGATGTTTAAGTAATAAAAAATAATGAGACATGATTATTCTGTGACGTGATTTGCTTAAACAGATGTATTATGATATTTAAGTAAAAAGTAGGAGTTAACCTACTTAACACACATACTAAAGTTTCAGGTAATTTAATGAATATGTGCAACATGATTTGCTTATAACTCAGTGTGTATTATACTGTTTCGTTCCAAGTTGTGTGATATCTCCTATATAGCATATTAATTACGATAGGTACAATTAGAATATTTCTGACGACCTCAATGGCGCAGCAAAGGTCCGAGTCCCGCTTCGGGACAAATATTTGTACAAATCTGCTGGTCATCGTTCCGGGTATCCTGGTTGTTGTCTTTAGTTTGTATAATAAAAAATGTATGTCCATGTAATGTATTATGTACATCTGTCATCTAGTACCTATAACACGAGCTCTGCTGCTGAAGCTAAGTGATGTTCTGTGGATGTTCTTACGCCGAGCCAACGGTGTTCTTGACATTATGGGCTACTTTTTATCCACGATAAATATCGTGTATGAAACCAAGGGCAGAAGCTTCTGATGTATCAAATGAAAAATACAAATGGAAGTCCGGATTACAATACAAATAATATATAATAATATAATATAATAATGCTGGACAATTCACACAGCATTATCTAGCCCCATGGTAAGCAGAATGTGAAATGGAAGTCTTCTTTTCTTATTGGCAAATCGCTTTATGATATTTGTAATGTCTGGAGTTATATCAGGATGTATGTGTAGAAGCGCTAAACCTGTTAGCCTTTTCTCTGACATTGTAGACCTTAGCCAAGTTTTTTCCGACGCAACGTAGAAAATGATCTTTCTGCTGTTGCAGCGCTTATAGGAAGCGCTGCCAAAATGGTAAGCATTGTATTTATATTGGGGTATAAATCGGCGTCGCACACTTCTATTGTAGATACCACACAACCTGGAACTACACAATTTGAATTTTCTTGAAATTTCCGTCTCCACATTGACATCCACAGCTGATACTCCATAACCACAGTGGCAGAGGGAACTCCTAAGAAATCAGCATAAAATTCCGAAACCTTTTTTACATCTTGAAGGTCTGCGTCTGTGTCTTTAGGTTTCGGCATAAGAACGCCTAATCTAAATACATTCAAGATATCAGCAGAAATTCTATGTTTTAGATCTGTTTCTATGTTGTCGAGTAACGGTATGTAAATTGACCTTCTATAGTACTCCTCATCATTTCCAGCGTGATTTTCACGAAGAGTCTGCCGAGGCACAGTACGTGGAGCTTTTATTATTGTTCCTAATTTATCAGCCAAGTCTTGTGCCTCGGCAAATATGTCATGGAAATTATCATCGGCTTTTTCCCGTTTACGTTGCAGGACGTCCATTGTATCCTTTAGTATATCTGCGGCTCTCTGATAATCCAGAGTTGACTTTTGTAAATATCGACTTAGCACAACAGTTGCACCTAAAATTTACACAGTTAATTAACAAAAGCGTAACAAGCTAATTTACAGACTTTAAAATCAAAAACCTGCTTTCAAGGCTTGCACGTTAAAAATCACGTTGATATAGATTGAATACCATCATAACATAACATAGCTAAGAACACTCTCGATCAAGTCAACATTCAACCTTAAAAATTAAATGAATATTATCAAAAACAACCTTGGTTTCTTACCTAGTACGTCGGGCAAGCAAATAGGTGCGATTATAAAATGTGGGCCGCTTATAGCATGTCGTAAACAAGAAGCATCAGATGCAGATTTGCTGTCTTGCCAAGTTGAAATTTTACCGAGGGCCTTACATATTTTCACCAATGAGTCGCCTTGAAATTGCAAATAGCCATCATGCCTTTCTATCCATCTCGTATCACACAAATTTTCCAGTTTGCTACCAAGAGCGTCTTTAAAAACTTTGCTTCTTTTGGCTGAGGCATTTGCAAATGCCACTAACTTTTTCGTTGTTGCAGACACGCATTTCTGCAAGTGGTAACTTTCAACGACTTTGCCAAAGAGTTGTTGAGGATATGGTTATTGCATGGGCAACTTTTGGCATTGGTAGCAACTTTGATCAGTTCTCACAGCTCTTTTAACCTCGGAGGCCATAACGGAGCAACTATCTGTACCAATGCCAACGCAGTTTGATAAATCCAATCCAAACTTATTGCAGAGATCTATGACAATATGTACTAAAGCAACGCCAGTAAGCCTCGGTTCATCCTCTTGCAGTACATCTTCTTCCCTAATTTCAGAGTAGGCATCACAAAATAAAACGAAATCCTCTCTAATGACATTATTTTTAAGGTATCGAAAGGATAAACTTAGTTGTTCAGTCGTTGTGATATCAGTGGTTTCGTCGAATATAACAGAGAAATATTTAGTTTTTTTATATTACTATTTCTTAAAGTTTCCTGTATTTCTTCTTTACGTAAATGAATGATTTCGTTTTGAATTTTCTTGCTTATGTACGTAGCATTAGTAGAGCTTTTCAAATGTTCTTCTAAAACCGTATGACCTGCATCTATTCGAAACTTTAATAAAGCCCGGAAATTCCTTTTATTAATAGGACTGTTCATGTCGTTATCGCAAAGAGGGTCTGTATCACGATGACCTCGAAGGGCAATATTTTGTTGTGCACAGAAGATTATAGTTTTTATTATTGGTATCAAACGATCTCTATTTTCTTTTACTTGTTTTGCTCTCTGTGACGATATTTGGTTTCCAATTTCGATTGAGGGATTATGGAAACGTTCAAGACACATTTTTCCGGTTTGTTTTTAGTACCTATCATTACATTATTTTTATTAGATAATTTGTAGCGTATGAAAATCCAAACTATACATACCTATCATGATTGATTATTTTTGTGTTAGATGTGAAGCAGGATTTATAATTTATTCAAGGTTTCGGAAATCTGCAAGTAATTTTTTTAAGTCCATACATAGGTACCTAAACTAAGATTTTGGGGGGGGTCATGACCCCCTTGACCTACCCCTGGGACCGCCCCTGCGTGGAAATCTATGTGTCAAATTGTTTAAATGAAAAAAAAGTATCCTATGTTAGACTCGTGGTTCTAAGCTACCTCTCCACCAATTTTCAGCTAAATCGGTCGAGCCGTTCTCGAGTTATAAGTGTTGTAACAAACACGACTTTCTTTTATATATATATAGTATAGATATCATGTCATGGATTTGTATATGTACAACCTTACCATTTACAACACTATAAATAGTTTGACATTTCTATGAACTGGACACTGACAGAAAAGTGGCAAATCACACATATTGCCAAATAAAAGAAGTCAAGTCAAGGTACCATAGATTAATAAAGTACAAGATGTCTGGGTAGCGTGGTTCGTGTGAGGGACAGATAATACGAAATAGGGTTGCCATCAAAAGTTTTTACCCCGATTTTAGATTTCTTATTTTTTGGTGATATTTTATATAGCTAATAACCCCAATATTATAAGAAATAAAGATCCTATGAAACCTACTATCGCGAAGTTACCTGATGCATGCGAATGTTATTTTGGTACTTAGTTTATGCCGAATGTCCCAAAATTCCTGGGATATGATTTGCGATTTTCCAGTTCATAAATATTTCGGGCTTTTTCAAGAAATTCAGCACCTAGAATTTCACCGAACCTTTGTAGGTCTTTCCTATACTGGTAGGTTAATGTGGTGGTTTTTGGTCCTTACTTTTTGTTACAGCCTGAAGGTATAATTCGTCAACCCGATAGGTCCTATTTTTTACTTGCGTTTTTCTTAGGAAATAAGAAAGTATGCGGAAATGGGTAAACAATATATAAATAAAACAACGTTTAGCTACCTATTTTTTTATATTTTATTGGTATGTAAGCTCTTTTAAATACAACAAAAATAAAAAATCTATTATTTTCAGGCATAGGCGACAGAATATTCTTTTTAAACCTTAATAATTATAGAACCATAATACGTAAATTTTAAGATATCATTTATGGTAGGGAATCTATTGCTACGTGGTATTCTAATTATTTAAAAAACTTACTTTGTGTTTTATAAACGGGATATTTACCATGATTTGATTTTTGAGTTTTCCAATATTTCTGCACAGTTGGAAAACTCAAAAATCAAATCATGGTAAATATCCCGTTTTAAATGACTTTAGTGTTAATAACCATGATAGTTTCAGAAGTTTTAGTGTTTTATAAATTTGGTATTCCTCTGTTATGAAATAGAAATTGCAGCAATGTTATTACTTTATTGTCTACATTATTGGCTATCAAATGAGTCCTCTATCGTCTTCCTAGGACCTCTACGTGGGTAGATATGACTTAATCCGTGCTTAGAGGTAAAAGAAAAACAAAATGGCTTTTTTCAATTTTTTTTCTGTCTCCATGATGATGCCTCATCATGGAGTTCAAGAAAGTTCACTTTCCATACGATACTTTTCTAGTTTTAATCTTACATGTCTGAAATAAAATAATGAAGCATATGGATATCAAGTACCTATAGGTACATATAAAAGTAATATTAGTAATACTACCCAATAGAATTAAAATATTTTGGTTGGTTATTATAGTAGGTAGGTAGTAGGAACACTAAAAGATAGTATCACAAACTTTTCTGAGTCTCAAACAGAGTTTCACCCACTGTGGCACGGAGGCATTATTTTCAAGTATTTTTCTTACCAGCCTTGGAACAGCTTGAGGGCACAGATCTACCTACGCTGTTTCTTTTTTATCAATAAATTTTCATCAAAATGTTTCATACATATAATGTATTTAAATATTTATTGGGTTCGTAATCTTTGCGACCCGTGGGTTCTAGTCAAAGAAGGCGTAAAATCGTTACATAATTCTATTTTATATATGAATGCATTATTAAACAATGAAGGAATTCAAAATGTTTCAATGCGACATATGGGTAATTTTGTTTTCTAGTGCAGGCAACCCTAAATTTTCATGATTTTTTGAAAATTAACTTTAAACACAATTTTTGAGCCTTGTCTCGATGGGAATCTAAGAAACGGTAAATTTTGAATAGTTTTGTAGTCAAAATAAATTGTTCTTACCAGTGGAATGATGAATCCGGCACTTTCACTTCACTGTAACTTTTACACTGAAAAACACTCCTCTGAACCATCTTCACTTCGGTTCTTTATTGATTGGAGGTGTAGTAATGTTCACGGAATCATTCTACCACATTTAAATTTGAAGAAAACTTATTGTAAGGTTGAAAACAACAATATTGCGTCGAAACCCACCGATATCCAGGCACATTTGTTGATCACTAGATAGATTGACCTTGACACGCTGAGCAAGACAGAAATACAGTCAACCTATCTCATTTCTTCTCAGGCTTTGAGCATATATTGTTCTCTTTCTTGTGTGAAAGAGATGGCATTTGCTATCCTTCTATGGACTTCTCTTTCTAGGCAAGGTACCCTTCGTTGCGTGAGAGTGAATCGGCCACATCTATTTGTCAGGCTAAAACAGTTCACCCTATTGTTCGCATACATGGCACACTTAGCTTGTCGATATGCCGCGGTCACTTTGCATGAATGGTGTGACTTTAAAAAACTGATACTCTATATAGACCACGGGTATAGACCGTGCGTGATTTGATAGGACTCTCCATGAAAAATCCACGGCGTCTACAGAGTTCTAATATGAGAAGGGTTTATTCTTTTTTGAATGCCATAAAGGGATAAAATAATAAAAAAGGTGTGTACCTACAGGAGTTGCGAACCGCAATGCGCGGCGGCTCGTCCAACCGCTGCGTGCTCCGGCCCGGCTGCTCGCGGTGTTCGCCCGCCACACACGTGCCGCCCGCACCAGACGAGTACGAGGTTAGAATATAAATAAATAAATAATGCTGGACAATCCACACAGCATCTAGCCTCTAGCTAAGCCAAAGCTTGTGCGTGATCATCGACCACCGCGCCGCCGCCGCCGCCGCCACAGAGTTCGTGAATGTAGCATACTTGAGGTTAGAATGTATCATACCTAGAGTACGCTAGCACCGCAATGCGCAGTGGCTGTAGTAATAGCTTAATAACCGGGCCAGTGGGGCTACCATGCTATTTAATACATAACGTTACGCACGTTATTAGAAATATTACGCTAATTATAGCGCGGATAACGCGTGTTAAGGCGCATTTTAACGCAAATAACGCATGTTCACGAGTTATTTACGTTAAAATGCGCCTTAACACGCGTACCGTAATAACGCTGATAACGTGCTTTACGTTATGTGTTAAATAGCATGGTAGCCCCACTGTATACCTAAAGTCAAAAGACATAGTCAAAATAATTTACCTATTTCTTTAGGCTTACAAAATAAGCACAAGTCATACTTTATAACATAAATTATTATCATATAAGATTATTCTATTCATTTCAATATTTTGTCCACAAGTGGAAGAAATGAAGTAAAGTACCTAAAACCTATTATAGCTTATAACTGTGTTTTACATGTATTTCTAGATCCAAGAGAACTGCTCCGGCGGCGTAGAACTGAAAGAACTCCGCTGGTCGTAGCGGTGCGCGCGGGGCCCGGCCTCTGCCCCCGCCTCGCCCGCGCGCCCTCTCACTCACACTCACAGTAAGTATCTACACACGCTGTCTCACTTACTCTCACAGTAAGTACCAACGCGATCCCTCTCACTTACACTCATAGTAAGTCTATACTGAGGTAAGGACCTCCACATTCTGTATCACTCACCCTCACCGTAAGTACCTACACGCGCCCTCTCACTTACACTCCGCTGCGCTGCTGCGCTTAATACCGTTACGTTATTATGTTAAATAGCGTGGTAGCCCCACGCTATTTAACACATTACGTAACGCGCGTTATCAGCGTGATTACGCTAATTTTAGTGCGGATAAAGCGTCTTAAGGCGCATTTGAACGCGAATAACTCGTGAAACGTTATTCGCGTTAAAATGCGCCTTAACACGCGTTATCCGCGCTAATATTACTGTAAATCAAGTGTTCATTCATTAGTTTTTCCGTTACATGCAGCACAGGAAGTGCTATTAACCCTACACGATCGTTATTGGATCAACGTCGCGTCGCATCGTTGTCAACGACGTTATTTCAATACCAATTGTGCTTTCTTGAATAAAAGCTTTTATGAGTTGCAAATGTATGGTATATTTCTTATTTATAGTATTAGTGTGATTGCTTCTGCCCGCGACTTCGCACGTGTAGTTCCGAGTAAAAATGTAGCTAATGTGAAAATGTAAACATCCAAACTTTAGCATTTCTAATAACTATATTAGAAATGCTCAAGTTTGGATGTTTAGATTTACGCTAAAGTACTGGACGGATCACGCTGAAATTTTGTATATAATGTAGCTCTAAGCCCGCATTTACATTTTCACATTAACTAAATTTTTACTTAGCGTAAATCTAAACATCCAAACTTTAGCATTTCTAATAACTATATTAGAAATGCTAAAGTTTGGATGTTCAGATTTACGCTAAAGTCATAGACGGATCACGCTGAAATTTTGTATATAATGTAGCTCTAAGCCCGCATTTACATTTTCACATTAGCTACATTTTAGCAAAAAAGGTCGTTCCGTCACACTAGTGACGGACCGACCTTTTTTGCTAGCCTGATTTGTTCCACTGGTGGGCAAAGGCCAGCCCAAAATATTTCCACTCCTTTAATACTAATAATTTCCCCATGTACAATCCAACGATCCTATCCATCCACGGATGTCTGGTAGAGATCGCTCTTGAGCGATAAGACCGCCAAATTGTCACATATTTTGTATTTATTCTGTCTTGTTGTTTTATTTTTAAGTGTGCAATAAAAGAATTATCTATCTACTATACTAATCCACCTATTTTTATATTCCAGATTCAGTGGGCACTCTTAGAAGGACTACGTCTTACGTTTTAAAAGAGCCAAGAGAAAAGAAGCATGTTCAAATAATAGCTTAGATTTTTAGGAAGTTTAAGGTGATGAAGACGAAGTACGAAAGTTTGCGTTTGCGGTGACTCTAGTTTTTTTATTCGGTTCGGTATACCCTATACTCCGATGTCGAATCCAAAATATTTTTGTCAACAAAGACATTTTATGACTTAACAAACATTGATAATAATAACAGAAAACAACGAGGTATCAGCAAGGTAATCACGAAAAACGAAAACACAAACTTCAACAATGCATAATCTTACATGTGCAGTGAAAAATGTTTAAATTCGAATTCAAAAACGAATGAGAGATCAATTAAATTATGAATTAAAGCTTTCAAAACGGAAAATTCTTTCCAGCTTCTGTGTTTTGCTTCGATGATACCAATGCGGTTCAATATTCTACACCAATATTCCTTGGGAGTTACCCATTTGTATACAAAAAAATCCAGGATTTTTAATCGGAGTATAGGTGATTCATAAAAGCGTCAAAAATTACGTCAAAGGTTTTCTTATCTTTCTTCTCTTTCGAATCTTTCAATGTAACTATAGTTTGTTATTTTATTATTGTTTCATTTTGTTATTTTATAGATTATAATCTGCTCAAAGGTGCAGGATATGCTTTTATCTGCAAAAGTGAAAAAAATGGAATGCAAATTAACTCAAAATTTGAACTATTTGTATATGTCTTGAAAAGTGGCCAAAGCAAATGAATTTAATTTAAGTAATTGATAAGTAAATTAGATTTTAAAAGATAAAATCGCTAGCAATACTGTACAATTAACTGTAATTTGTAATTTTTATACGTAAATTAAATAAAAAAACTATACTTACCTAATAGTAAGCCTGCAAACCTTATTGACAAAATAAACAAATATTATTATTTTCTCAACAGATTTTAATGTGAGTAAAATTTCACCTGACTCAGTAACGTAAGTTGTTATTTTACATAATATTTGTAAAAACTGTTAAACTTAGTATTTGCCTAGGTTTTTTATCAAAATATTATGAATTTGTATTGTATAATAATGTTTGTAAGTGCTTGTGTGACACGTACCTATAGTATTTTTGCACGTTTGATGTACCTACCTATACGTACATAGGTACTTAGCAAGTTAGCTTTCTGTCTTTTTCCATAAATCTACGTTAGGGAAGAGTTGGCTTTTACCGCACCCCTAAACGATAGTGTCGAATGTGTGAATTGTCAACCGTGCGGTATTGTACAACTTTCCCCACACTACCTAACTTTGTTACATATTATTATAATTATGTAAGTACTTACCAGACACAAGTATTGATCATTTGAGAATTAAAAATGAGAAAAAGTACTGCAAATATAGATTTGTTTTGATACCAAAACAATAATTACAATTTAATATAGCATTGCATCTGACGTGAAATGAGCATTCTGCCTTTTAGTGACGGCCCTATATTTACTTTAATATTTTTTACAAGAAATTAATATAAAAAATAAATTATTTATGAATTGTCATTAGACTATTAGCTGGATTTAGTGTTTTTGTACGTTATTACCTACCTATATTTTATTTTGTAAATAATTGTAAATTAGTAAATTAGAAATAAATTCGTTTGGCTGCCTGCGTAGTCTATTCCTGAATTTACTTGAAGGATGCCTTGAGGTTTTGTTGATGGATGATTTATAACTCTAAATATTTTCAAAACTTTGCCTTCTCAGAAAAAATATGCTCAATGTGAGTTTCAACGAATGTGTATTTGTGTTGTTTATTGTTACAAATAAAAATATTTTATTCATTTAGAAAGAAAATGTTTTTAAGTTTTATTCTCTTTGTGATATCACTGCCGTGTTTTATAAATGTATTGTTTATGTTACACACACCATGACTGCATATGAACACAATCGGTACTGAAATAAGCAACGTCGCGCGTCGTGATAACGCGACGTTGAATAATTGTCGACCGTGTAGTGTAAGTAATGTATAACACTTCCAGTG
Source organism: Eupithecia abbreviata (assembly GCA_943735965.1). Classification (NCBI taxonomy): domain Eukaryota; kingdom Metazoa; phylum Arthropoda; class Insecta; order Lepidoptera; family Geometridae; genus Eupithecia; species Eupithecia abbreviata. Next base: position 1,384,796 of record OX031003.1, on the reverse strand, counting down.
CTGCCATGGGGAATTAATATTTCCCCACAAATGAATTTTGACTGTACATAAAATTGTTTTGAATAAAAGTAAAAATCAGTTTGTCGGATTTTATTATTCATCTATTAGCCTTTTAATGTCTATCTACCAACTTGAATTTTAATGTTTTGACTTATATAATTGCTCCTTGTCCTTGCTTTTTATTACTTAATATTTTATATATTTTATAAAACCAGGCAGCATCAGCAGCTGTCAGTTAAAGAGGCCGACCCTATATAATATAGGACGTAGGTAGTCAAATTAGGGTCTATTATTTAGATCTACAACCTTTCTACCACAGAGGCCTACGTACAAAAGCACATAATGGTATCACCGGATGTAAACCCCCGCCCCGATTTCCTATGTTTTTACAGATAGCACTCAAAATGCGCTATAAATTTAAAGTTGACAACAACGTTTCGAAATCTCGGACGAAGGAAATCACGCCCATAAACCGTTTTGCTAAATTGTCAGTTTCAATTCAAACTGCCATCCATGCATTGTGTCACTGTCAGTCAGTCGCTGCATTGTTGTTGTGGAGAAAGATTTAGTGGTGTTTCTTTCTTGTTTTCCTTTCAATTTTTATAATTTTTCTTACATTCGCTTTTATTTATCCAAATAATAACGTATAATACATAAATGCTCCAACACAGATAAAGTATAGAATACATCTAACAGTAAAAAAATGTCTAGTACCTAGAAAATTGACTGCAATCACAACCAAACCAAAACCTTGGAAAAAACCCAAATAAACAATGGGGAAAGCAGAAAAAGGCTCTGCCAAGTACATAGCCAACAGGATCAAGGCGAAAGGCCTGCAGAAACTCCGATGGTACTGCCAGATGTGTCAGAAACAATGCCGCGACGAGAATGGGTTCAAATGCCACACCATGTCAGAAAGTCACCAGCGCCAGCTTCTCCTGTTCGCTGACAATGCCAGCAAGTACATCGATGACTTCTCCAAGGAGTTCCAAGATGGTTATATGGAGTTATTGAAGAGACAGTTCGGAACTAAAAGAGTTAACGCTAATAAGGTTTACCAGGACTATATTGGCAATAGGTAAGGTTTTACACGTTTTACAATGTGTACAATAGTAAGCAGCCTTTGATGCTTCAACGTGGTGGTCGCGGCGTGAGAATATACCCTCCAACTCTTGCCTGTCTTAGGTGCCAGCCAAATGGCTCATTTCCATTGCATTTTGAACAGGATAAATCTATAATAACATAGATAATAACTATGATTATTGGAGACAATTGCGCCTCACAACGAATGGCGCCAATATACACGCATTTCTCTCGTCTATGAATACTGGAACCTTTCTCATATAATTAATATTATCACACTAATATTATAAATGCCAAAATTTGGATGTTTCAATGTATAGATATTAAATCTCCACGCCAAAACTACTGAATGGATTGGGCTGAAATTTTGAATGCAGGTATAAGGAGCCTGGAATAAAATACAGGCCAATATCAAAGTGCCTTATTTCCTTGAGACCTTAAAGGAATCTTGGACACATCACAAAAAAAACAAATGTACTTAAGTAAAACTAAGAAATAAAGTGATATCTTTGATATGTTGTTCACTACAATCTTTTTGGCTACTTTTTAAACCATTTTTTAAAACAGTTAACATGTAAATAAATAATAATAATTAATAAATTTCTTTTACTCAGATAATAATAAATAATCCATGGTGTTAGTTTGCTTATAACTAGATGTTAGTCATTTTAATTAACTACAGATTTTGTCCTTTGGATAATACTGGACACACAGCATTATCTAGCCCCAAGCTTAGGAGAGCTTGTCTTATAGATAACTGATATAATGATATAAATTTTATGGATACTAGATATGTGCTAGAAATAAACCTTAGAACAACGTTTTTTCCACAGAGAGCATGTTCACATGAATGCCACCCAATGGGAGACCCTCACCGAGTTTGTGAAGTGGCTCGGCCGCGAAGGCAAGTGTATTGTAGACGAGACAGAGAAAGGGTGGTTTGTGACATACATTGATAGAGACCCTGCTGCTGTGGCTGCTATGGAGGCCAAGGCCAAGAAGGAGAAAATGGATAAGGATGACCAGGTTTGTGTCATTGTGATGTAGACATATCAGCTCTCAGCTGCTTGTCTTTATCTAAATAATATACTATTTTTACGACCTCTGTAGTGCGGTGGGCGACCGTCCGCCAGCGAGCTGTAATATCGCAATACATCTATGAAAATTTAATGTATACCCACAAAAATAAGGATAGCCTTATGAAAAAGTGTGATGTTCACAATAGAAATACAAGAAACAAGAACAAGTTACACATCCCATCATTTAGATTACACAAGGTAGGGAAATCATTTATGGGCAATAGCGTGCGCTTCTATAATAAGCTTCCATCTGAAGCAACTGAGCTCCCTATTCGTAAATTTAAAAATTACATAAAACTAAATCTCATCAAGAAGGCTTTCTACTCCATAAATGATTATCTCAATGATGTTAATGCTTGGCCAGATGTCGCTCAGTTTCGCACCGACAATAGTATGTAGTAAGTAATTTGTTGTTGTGCATAGCTTTACTTAAATATTGACATGTATCGAATCATATTATATTTAGACTTAAATAGGCAAATAACCATGTATTAGACATATAAGAGATGAACATGCTAGTGGTTTCTTTTCACTTCTTCCACTAGTGGACAAAACATTGAAGTGATCAGTAAAATAATTGTATTTGATAATAATTTATATATAAAATATGACTTGTCTAAGTGCTTATTTTGTAAGCCTAAAGAAATAAATGATTTTTTACTTTACTTTACTTTACTTTACGATGCAGGAATTAGCGGGTTCAATTCCCGCCTCGGGCGAAAACTTGGGTATGGTGAAATTCTTCAAATTAAAATGGACAAGAAAATAATGTGATATTGTTTATTGCTGTCACTTGAATATGTAAAATAATGTAAAGAAGCAACAAAGAAACCTTTAGCATGTTCATATTTAAAATACTATTAGTATTATGATTGTTTACACTATTACTTTAGGTGCCCCTGTAATAGTGTATGTTATATAGTCTAGTTCATCCTTGCTACCAAAAATAAATAAATAATGAAACAATGTTTCAGGAAAGAATGCTGGACTTTATACAGAAACAAGTAGAACGAGACAAGAAGAAGGGATCGACGGAAGACAAGGAATACACAGAGTTCAAACGGGAGAGCAGTCAGGAGAGAGTCACGCTCAGTCTCAAGAGGAAGACAGAAGGTAAGAGATATAATGAAGCAAGAACGAGACAAAAATAATAATAAATGTCTAGTTCGATAACATATAAATTATTTATATATATATATATATATATATATATGGTTCAGAATCCCCTTTTTAGCTAAATTTGGTTGTTTATGAGGACATCACTCTTACCAGAAATATTAAGACTTTATAAATTGGTGCACTACAGATAAATAAATTGGGGGAGGCCTATGTCCAGCAGTGGACTGCTATAGGCTGATGATGGGATAAATAAATAAATAAATAATGCTGGACCATCCACACAGCATCATCTAGCGCCATGGTAAGCAGAGCTTGTGTTATGGGTACTAGATAACTGATATACATAATACAATACATTACATAGATAGATATTTTTTATTATACATAGAAAACGACCAGAACACCCGGAACAAATATCTGCAGATCATACACATAATTTTTCCGAGGCGGGAATCGAACCCGCAACCTCCTGCGTCGCAGGCGGACCTTCGCCCACCGCGCCACAGAGTTTGTCTTAAAAATATCTTCACATTCCAGATAAAAAAGCTGAGCCCCTCCCAGTATCAGCTTTGAAGCTAAAAGCCAAAGAGTCCTCTAGCAAGAAGCAGAAGACGGAAGGCACCAGCAAGCAGTCAGCGCTGGAGGAAATAATCAAACATGAAGAGCGGGCTAAGGAGAAAGCGAATCGGTGAGAATTACCATGACCTTCAAACATCAAAGAGCTTTATTTCCTTTAGTTAGACCATAGATGAAGGAAACAACCAGTGCAGATCGTGCAACACAGCAGATCGGCAACGTCGCGTCGTCGTTCAGCCGGGAATAATGCTATCTGGCAACGTATCAATCATGTAGCAATCGACATTAGCACCATCTATAAAATTGATTATATTTTTTATTATTATTAGGTATCTCATTTACCATGATCTCGGGCCATAAAGTGACCCGGTCCTTTGGAAAACTTGCGTGGGGCTGAAGCCAACAGCAGAGGCACAGAGGAACAGCACAGAGGCTCTTTGACAAGTTAATCTAAAGGCGATGGCTACACATAGCGGGTATCATCCTCGGGTGCACAATATGATACACCCAAAGATGGTATCCGCCAGGTGTAGAGACTATTGCAAAGAAAAATGAAAGAAATAAAACCAGGCTATTGTGATGGATGGATGGACTGGGTATATAGGGGAGATTGCGGACGTCTGCCATAAACAAGTCAATCATTTATTATTATCATCATCTAATGCGCTGTTGCGGTAAAATAAACGGGCAGATTGATTAATTTTAACGAATTGCTACACGTAGCGCCATCTCGCGGCCTGCTGTGTGATTTGTCCGGTATTATTTATTTATTTTTCTACTCCTTACAATATTTATTTATTATCTTCCAGAAAAGACTACTGGCTAACCGAAGGCATAGTGGTGAAGATAGTCACCAAGACGCTGGGAGACAAGTTCTTTAAGAGGAAGGCTGTCGTCAGCAAAGTGGTGGACAAGTACGCGGCGCTGGTCACCTTGGTCGACGACAGTGTGAAGTTGAAACTAGATCAGGTACATCATCATTAGCTTATCACGCTGAGCCAACCCCTATTTCGGCGCAGGGTCATAGAGGTAGTCTTATTTTCTTAATATATACTAATATTAGAAAGGTTTAATTTTTTGGTTAAATTTTTTCTTGACGACCGATGTGGCGCGGTGGGCGAACGTCCGCCTGCGACGCAGAAGGTTGCGGTTCGATTCCCGCCTCGGAACAATAGTGTGTACGATCTGCAGATATTTGTTCCGGGTGTTCTGGTCGTTTTCTATGTATAATAAAAAATATCTATCTATGTAATATATTGTATTATGTATATCAGTTATCTAGTACCCATAACACAAGCTCTGCTTACCATGGGGCTAGATAATGCTGTGTGAATTGTCCAGCAATATTTATTTATTATTATTTATTTTGTTTGTTTGTTTGTAATGAATAGGCTCTGAAACTACTGGACCGATTTGAAAATTTCTTTCACCGTTGGGAAGCTACACTATCCCCGGTGAACATAGGCTATATTATATTTTTAAAAGATTTGGGGATCCGTACTAAAAACGTACGAAGCCGGGAAGGTCCGCTAGTATCACCTATGTGTGTCACTCACCCCCATGATAAACTACTTCATTCGCCGTTTGTTATTCTATGCCTGTATTTTGTACCTGTTTCCAAATAAATGTTTTTCTATTCTATTCTTATGTTAGTCCACTGCTGGACATAGCGCCCTGTCTTCAGACGCATCCAGCATCTACCGGCAGTCTTTCATATGTTTTTCTTTTTGATCTTGGTTGCGTCTACAAAAAATTCTACTAAAATAATTCGTGTAAAAAACAATTTGACTTAAAATAATTCATACAAGTCAAGTGTTGGCGCGCAAGAACGCGCCTTGCCTCATGGACGCAGCGTCGGACGTAGGAATGCGCGTCTCTCCGCGGCCTCAAAATATATAAAAAGGCCTAAAAACAACCATATAACCCAACAGACCCACCCATAGTAATGGGTGGAGACGCGCCAGGCCCAGGGGGCATAGCCCCGATACCATATCCCCGCCCCCCACAAGGGGTGAGAAGAAGAAGACCGCGGCCTCTTGCGACACGCGTCGCCCGACCATACGCACGCTTAACTCAAGGCATCATTATATTCTGTACAAACGAAGATTAATTAAATACTCTGATATCTATATCTTTATCAAAGCGTTTAAAGTACAGAAAAAATCCGTCCGGGCTATCTGTGGACTTTGGAGTACGGATAGCTGCAAGCCTTTATTTAAGAGGTTCAAGATCCTCCCGTTACCTTGCATGTACATCAGGGACATCTGTGTCTTTTTCAAGCAATACCCGCAGTATTTTAAAACGCACGCAGAAGTCTTGACTAGACATACAAGACACATAAATATATTATACGTCCCGCATTGTCGGCTAGAACTTGTTAAACGTAACTCCTACTATCGTGCCATTACTATCTACAATAAATTACCAAAAAGTTTAAAAGATTTGCCATTAAACATGTTTAAAACCAAATTAAAAAACTGGTTATTAGAAAACTGTTTTTATGGTGTCAAAGAATATTTGAATTTTAAAACTAATTGACATATGTACCGACAATGAAAAAAATGATATGGTTAAGATTTTGTATGATATTTTTATTGACATTTTTTGCACACCTGAGTAGGTAGGTAGTTTGTATCTGGACATATTTAGAATTAAGACCTTTTATACATACATTCATACAAATAAAGATTATGATTATAAATTCTCTCATTTATGTCCTGTATCAGACAAAAAGATTATAAAAAGCAGCTGAAGCAAACTTCATACGAAATTTCCGTTGTCGTTCGATATAATTGTACCGATCAAATGGAAACGAAACGAATGAAACGAAATTTCGTAATGAAAATAAGCCACCCAGTACATAGTACACGAAAAAGTAAATAGTATCGAAAGAAAGAAAATATATTTATTGATTCACAAGTAGGTACAGCTTGCTACTAAATAATAATAATATATAAGTAAACAAGAACATAAAGAAATAAATAAAATAAACTACGTATGTATTATATACAAGCAACAAGCGACTCCACAAAGCGAACCAATAGGTCCTGTCTCAGCATAATGTTGCTCTACTTCTCCTCAAGAAGTAGAGCAACGCTGGTTTTCTGACAGAACCATTGGCGCGCGCGTGTCCACACTGGTGGCAGACCACAGATAAGACAAAAATATATATACACATTAAATTGACATCTTACAACCTAAGATTAACTCTAACTTAGCACTAAACACACGATCATGACTTCACAAGAATAGACAAAAAAAAAAAATGTTTTTTATTTTTTCTGTTCGTCCAAGCATCTATTGAGATAACACTCACAATCCAGACACAGAAACCAGCAAGAAGTTGAAACTGACAACTGACATCGCAGAAAATGAAACATTTAACTGTCACACAGAGAAAAATGTGATAAAATTGGATTGATAGAAAGAAAACACAGAAGAAAATAAATGTTGCAAAGTCTACGCAGGCATTATTCTTCTGTGCTTAAATTTGTATCGCGCCAGCTTTCAGTAATTGATCTATACCTATATTACCAACACACTTGAATTTTTATTTATATCTAGATTAATTGTTTGATGACTTATATTTTACAGAATCACCTAGAGACGGTGATACCCTCAGCGGGCCGCGCGGTGAGGTTCGTGAACGGCGCATACCGCGGCGCCACCGGACAACTGCGGGCCCTGGATACTGACAACTATTGTGCACATGTCGAGGTAGTTATAAGATATATTAGAATCATCTAGAGACGGTGATACCCTCAGCGGGCCGCGCGGTGAGGTTCGTGAACGGCGCATACCGCGGCGCCACCGGACAACTGCGGGCCCTCGATACCGACAACTATTGTGCACATGTCGAGGTACTTATAATATTAGTAGATATATTAGAATCACCTAGAGACGGTGATACCCTCAGCGGGCCGCGCGGTGAGGTTCGTGAACGGCGCATACCGCGGCGCCACCGGACAACTGCGGGCCCTGGATACCGACAACTATTGTGCACATGTCGAGGTAGTTATAATATTAGTAGATATATTAGAATCACCTAGAGACGGTGATACCCACAGCGGGCCGCGCGGTGAGGTTCGTGAACGGCGCATACCGCGGCGCCACCGGACAACTGCGGGCCCTGGATACTGACAACTATTGTGCACATGTCGAGGTAGTTATAAAATATATTAGAATCATCTAGAGACGGTGATACCCTCAGCGGGCCGCGCGGTGAGGTTCGTGAACGGCGCATACCGCGGCGCCACCGGACAACTGCGGGCCCTGGATACCGACAACTATTGTGCACATGTCGAGGTAGTTATAATATTAGTAGATATATTAGAATCACCTAGAGACGGTGATACCCACAGCGGGCCGCGCGGTGAGGTTCGTGAACGGCGCATACCGCGGCGCCACCGGACAACTGCGGGCCCTGGATACCGACAACTATTGTGCACATGTCGAGGTAGTTATAATATTAGTAGATATATTAGAATCACCTAGAGACGGTGATACCCTCAGCGGGCCGCGCGGTGAGGTTCGTGAACGGCGCATACCGCGGCGCCACCGGACAACTGCGGGCCCTCGATACCGACAACTATTGTGCACATGTCGAGGTACTTATAATATTAGTAGATATATTAGAATCACCTAGAGACGGTGATACCCTCAGCGGGCCGCGCGGTGAGGTTCGTGAACGGCGCATACCGCGGCGCCACCGGACAACTGCGGGCCCTGGATACCGACAACTATTGTGCACATGTCGAGGTAGTTATAATATTAGTAGATATATTAGAATCACCTAGAGACGGTGATACCCACAGCGGGCCGCGCGGTGAGGTTCGTGAACGGCGCATACCGCGGCGCCACCGGACAACTGCGGGCCCTGGATACCGACAACTATTGTGCACATGTCGAGGTAGTTATAATATTAGTAGATATATTAGAATCACCTAGAGACGGTGATACCCACAGCGGGCCGCGCGGTGAGGTTCGTGAACGGCGCATACCGCGGCGCCACCGGACAACTGCGGGCCCTCGATACCGACAACTATTGTGCACATGTCGAGGTAGTTATAATATTAGTAGATATATTAGAATCACCTAGAGACGGTGATACCCACAGCGGGCCGCGCGGTGAGGTTCGTGAACGGCGCATACCGCGGCGCCACCGGACAACTGCGGGCCCTGGATACCGACAACTATTGTGCACATGTCGAGGTAGTTATAATATTAGTAGATATATTAGAATCACCTAGAGACGGTGATACCCTCAGCGGGCCGCGCGGTGAGGTTCGTGAACGGCGCATACCGCGGCGCCACCGGACAACTGCGGGCCCTCGATACCGACAACTATTGTGCACATGTCGAGGTACTTATAATATTAGTAGATATATTAGAATCACCTAGAGACGGTGATACCCTCAGCGGGCCGCGCGGTGAGGTTCGTGAACGGCGCATACCGCGGCGCCACCGGACAACTGCGGGCCCTCGATACCGACAACTATTGTGCACATGTCGAGGTAGTTATAATATTAGTAGATATATTAGAATCACCTAGAGACGGTGATACCCTCAGCGGGCCGCGCGGTGAGGTTCGTGAACGGCGCATACCGCGGCGCCACCGGACAACTGCGGGCCCTGGATACCGACAACTATTGTGCACATGTCGAGGTAGTTATAAAATATATTAGAATCATCTAGAGACGGTGATACCCTCAGCGGGCCGCGCGGTGAGGTTCGTGAACGGCGCATACCGCGGCGCCACCGGACAACTGCGGGCCCTGGATACTGACAACTATTGTGCACATGTCGAGGTAGTTATAAAATATATTAGAATCATCTAGAGACGGTGATACCCTCAGCGGGCCGCGCGGTGAGGTTCGTGAACGGCGCATACCGCGGCGCCACCGGACAACTGCGGGCCCTGGATACTGACAACTATTGTGCACATGTCGAGGTTGTTATAAAATATATTAGAATCATCTAGAGACGGTGATACCCTCAGCGGGCCGCGCGGTGAGGTTCGTGAACGGCGCATACCGCGGCGCCACCGGACAACTGCGGGCCCTGGATACTGACAACTATTGTGCACATGTCGAGGTAGTTATAAAATATATTAGAATCATCTAGAGACGGTGATACCCTCAGCGGGCCGCGCGGTGAGGTTCGTGAACGGCGCATACCGCGGCGCCACCGGACAACTGCGGGCCCTGGATACTGACAACTATTGTGCACATGTCGAGGTAGTTATAAAATATATTAGAATCATCTAGAGACGGTGATACCCTCAGCGGGCCGCGCGGTGAGGTTCGTGAACGGCGCATACCGCGGCGCCACCGGACAACTGCGGGCCCTGGATACTGACAACTATTGTGCACATGTCGAGGTAGTTATAAAATATATTAGAATCATCTAGAGACGGTGATACCCTCAGCGGGCCGCGCGGTGAGGTTCGTGAACGGCGCATACCGCGGCGCCACCGGACAACTGCGGGCCCTGGATACTGACAACTATTGTGCACATGTCGAGGTAGTTATAAAATATATTAGAATCATCTAGAGACGGTGATACCCTCAGCGGGCCGCGCGGTGAGGTTCGTGAACGGCGCATACCGCGGCGCCACCGGACAACTGCGGGCCCTGGATACTGACAACTATTGTGCACATGTCGAGGTAGTTATAAAATATATTAGAATCATCTAGAGACGGTGATACCCTCAGCGGGCCGCGCGGTGAGGTTCGTGAACGGCGCATACCGCGGCGCCACCGGACAACTGCGGGCCCTGGATACTGACAACTATTGTGCACATGTCGAGGTAGTTATAAAATATATTAGAATCATCTAGAGACGGTGATACCCTCAGCGGGCCGCGCGGTGAGGTTCGTGAACGGCGCATACCGCGGCGCCACCGGACAACTGCGGGCCCTGGATACTGACAACTATTGTGCACATGTCGAGGTAGTTATAAAATATATTAGAATCATCTAGAGACGGTGATACCCTCAGCGGGCCGCGCGGTGAGGTTCGTGAACGGCGCATACCGCGGCGCCACCGGACAACTGCGGGCCCTGGATACTGACAACTATTGTGCACATGTCGAGGTAGTTATAAAATATATTAGAATCATCTAGAGACGGTGATACCCTCAGCGGGCCGCGCGGTGAGGTTCGTGAACGGCGCATACCGCGGCGCCACCGGACAACTGCGGGCCCTGGATACTGACAACTATTGTGCACATGTCGAGGTAGTTATAAAATATATTAGAATCATCTAGAGACGGTGATACCCTCAGCGGGCCGCGCGGTGAGGTTCGTGAACGGCGCATACCGCGGCGCCACCGGACAACTGCGGGCCCTGGATACTGACAACTATTGTGCACATGTCGAGGTAGTTATAAAATATATTAGAATCATCTAGAGACGGTGATACCCTCAGCGGGCCGCGCGGTGAGGTTCGTGAACGGCGCATACCGCGGCGCCACCGGACAACTGCGGGCCCTGGATACTGACAACTATTGTGCACATGTCGAGGTAGTTATAAAATATATTAGAATCATCTAGAGACGGTGATACCCTCAGCGGGCCGCGCGGTGAGGTTCGTGAACGGCGCATACCGCGGCGCCACCGGACAACTGCGGGCCCTGGATACTGACAACTATTGTGCACATGTCGAGGTAGTTATAATATAAGATATATTAGAATCACCTAGAGACGGTAATACCCTCAGCGGGCCGCGCGGTGAGGTTCGTGAACGGCGCATGCCGCGGCGCCACCGGACAACTGCGGGCCCTGGATACTGACAACTATTGTGCACATGTCGAGGTAGTTATAATATATATTAGAATCATCTAGAGACGGTTATACCCTCAGCGGGCCGCGCGGTGAGGTTCGTGAACGGCGCATACCGCGGCGCCACCGGACAAATGCGGGCCCTGGATACCGACAACTATTGTGCACATGTCGAGGTAGTTATAATATTAGTAGATATATTAGAATCACCTAGAGACGGTAATACCCTCAGCGGGTGAGGTTCGTGAACGGTGCATACCTCGCTGCTGCTCAAATAATAATTAATGCTTTTTTTTCTTCAGATAACCGAAGGTCCATTCTCTGGAAGATTGGTGAAAGGCGTCCAGTATGAAGACATAAGCAAACTCGCCTCATAGCAATAATGAATGGTCTACTAGCTGCGCCCCGCGGTTTCACCCGCGTGGGTATAGATATTTACCTACGCAATGTATGACGAGGTCTAAATGTATCAAATCAGCGCCGCAAAAGTATCCCGTTTTAAATAGCATTTGGCATTTAGACTTTGCCTACCGACGAGTTGGCGTCATCATGGACTCGTTTAACCTTAAGGTTTCAGCTCAATTCTAGTTTTGTCATGAAGAGGTAATCATTTATCAATATTTATTATTATTAGTGCAGTATGATGTGATAGCGTAATGTAATATCTTTTTTAAATGAACAAATAAATAAAAAACATTCAGTAACAATAATTTTATTTACAAAACAAATGTCCCTATATAATATATTCTGAACTAAACTAGGTATTTAACAGTAGGACGACCTATTTCTCTTTCTTTTATAAATGCTCAGTATCATTTAAAAAAAATAATAAGTTCAATTTTACGAACCAAAAAATCGTTTGCACACCGAAATACTAATTTTGTTGAACAACCATGGTTCTTTTTATTTGGAACATTCCAATAATGTAACTTTAGTCTTTGAACAGGATTGGATAAACTTCAATAAGTCGACTGCTTCGCATTTCAGGACTTAATATCGGCACGTTCTAATATAATCATTCACAAAAATTGAACTTCTCGCTTCGCTCGTGACTCTTAGACTTCGAACCTCAAGATTTTATGATTGTTCACGCCCCGAACGGAACAGGTTCGGGGCGTGAACAATCATCAACCTTCCTGTCAGTGGTTTTTGAACGGAGGAGAGAAGAGAGGGTCCATACATGTGTGATGTATCATATTAGAATCTACCGGCCACGTGAGGGGACGCGCGCCTCTTTTTGACAACACAGGACAAGATTGTAAAGAACGTGTCGATCGATTCAAGATTTTTCATTGTAATCAATTTTAAACTTTAATACACCAAGTTCTGGCCAAATCTACTTTTATATAGTTTGTTCTCTACACCGAACAATGATGATTCAATCATTCTCACAAACTAAACAAGCTACTATCGTAAAAATCAACTCTTTAATCATGGGCATAAAACTAAGTACAGAGATAGGAAACTAAAGTTATTGACATAGCTCTAAGAGTTAGCAAGCTGAAGTGGCAGTGGGCCGGACATATCTCGCGAAGAACCGACAACCGATGGGGTAAACGTGTTCTTGAGTGGAGACCACGACAGGTCAGGTGGGATGACGACCTGCGAAGGACTGCAGGCAGATGCTGGATGCGTCAAGCTGAAGACAGGGCACTGTGGCGCTCATTGGGGAGGCCTATGTCCAGTAGTGGACTGCGATAGGCTGATGATGATAATGATTATTTATAGAGTGGAGACCACGACTTGCAAACATAGTGTAGGATGCCGGCCAGGTGGGATGACGACTTGCGAAGGACTGCAGGTAGATGCTGGATAGCTGAAGACAGAGCGCTATGGCGCTCATTGGGGGAGGTCTATATCCAGCAGTAGTCTACTATTAGGTTGATGATGATAAAACGAAGTTATTAATAATCCATTTCTTCAGCAGCCATAAACACATCTACCAAAACACCCTAGCAGTAGGGTTTTCGACCAGCATATTCCGATTTTCCATGACCTTCTGTCCGAAGTCGATTCTGAAGTGGTCCAGGTTCAAGAATTCACCATCGTCTATCTCCTTTATCAGCCTTCGGACCTTCTCTTTGCTTCTGTCCACGAAGGCGGCGGCTAGCTTCATTTCTATATTGGCGTTCCTGAGTCCGATGCAGTAAGATCTGAAAAAAATATCAGTTTATTAGAGAACTAGAGGACCTTCCCGGCTTCGCACGGTTTTAGTACGGATCCCTAACTTTTCTAAAAATAAAATATAGCCTATGTTCACCGCGGATTGTGTAGCTTTACAACGGTGATAGAATTTTTCAAATCGGTCCAGTAGTTTCGGAGCATTCATTACAAACAAAGAATCAAATATTTCCTCTTTATAATATTAGTATAGATTAAATGTAATCTTATATTCTATTTATAAATAAATAAATAAATAATGCTGGACAATTCACACAACATTATCTAGCCCCAAGCTGAGCAGAGTTTGTGTTATGGGTACTAGATAACTGATATACAATATATTACATAGATCGACATTTTTTTATTATTATACATAGAAAACGACCAGAACACCCGGAACAAATATCTGCAGATCGTACACATAATTGTTCGGAGGCGGGAATCGAATCCTCCTTCCTCCCAACCCCTTGCCTCTCCCTCCTTCCCAACCTCCTGCGTCGCAGGCGGACCTTCGCCCACCGCGCCACATCGGTCGTCAATAATTTTAACGCAAACTTTATTAATTTGTTTAATTTCAGGATTAATAATTAAAACGTATTGATTTTCGTACATTTTATTTTTAACATTTTTAGGGGGTCTATTAGTATTATTTATTTATGTTTCTAGGGTAGCATCTAATGAATTATATTATTATGTCTCTCGTTTACCATGATCTCGGGCCATAAAGTGACCCGGTCCTTTGGAAGGCTTGCGTGGGGCCGAAGCCAACAGCACAGAGGCCCTTTGAGAAGTTAATCTAAAGGCGATGGCTACACATAGCGGGTATCATCCGCGGGTGCACAATATGATACATCCAAAGATGGTATCCGCCAGGTGTAGAGACTATTGCAAAGAAAAATGAAAGAAATAAAACCAGGCTATTGTGATGGATGGATGGACTGGGTAATCGCGCTATAAGGGAGGATGCGGACGTCTGCCATAAACAAGTCAATCATTTATTATTATATTATTATTATTATGTCTCTCATTTACCATGATCTCGGGCCATAAAGTGACCCGGTCCTTTGGAAGGCTTGCGTGGGGCCGAAGCCAACAGCACAGAGGCCCTTTGAGAAGTTAATCTAAAGGCGATGGCTACACATAGCGGGTATCATCCTCGGGTGCACAATATGATACACCCAAAGATGGTATCCGCCAGGTGTAGAGACTATTGCAAAGAAAAATGAAAGAAATAAAACCAGGCTATTGTGATGGATGGATGGACTGGGTAATCGGGCTATAGGGGAGATTGCGGACGTCTGCCATAAACAAGTCAATCATTTATTATTATATTATTATTATTATGTCTCTCATTTACCATGATCTCGGGCCATAAAGTGACCCGGTCCTTTGGAAGGCTTGCGTGGGGCCGAAGCCAACAGCACAGAGGCCCTTTGAGAAGTTAATCTAAAGGCGATGGCTACACATAGCGGGTATCATCCTCGGGTGCACAATATGATACACCCAAAGATGGTATCCGCCAGGTGTAGAGACTATTGCAAAGAAAAATGAAAGAAATAAAACCAGGCTATTGTGATGGATGGATGGACTGGGTAATCGGGCTATAGGGGAGATTGCGGACGTCTGCCATAAACAAGTCAATCATTTATTATTATATTATTATTATTATGTCTCTCATTTACCATGATCTCGGGCCATAAAGTGACCCGGTCCTTTGGAAGGCTTGCGTGGGGCCGAAGCCAACAGCACAGAGGCCCTTTGAGAAGTTAATCTAAAGGCGATGGATACACATAGCGGGTATCATCCTCGGGTGCACAATATGTTATTATTATACACTCATTTATTTAAATTCTCGTATAAAATACATTTTTTACTATAGAAAATACAATAAAATATTATAAAACTATTCTACAGTAAAAAATATATCAAAACGGTAGATCACCGACCGCGAAGCTAGAGTCAAGCGGCCGGTGACTAGGGCTGCAGAGAAAGGAACTTCCTGACGATACTATTATTATATATTATTATAGATATTATTATTATTATTAAAGTTTAATCATACGAAATGGATGTTCAGCTTGCACTCCGTCCCGCCCAGGGCATTAGATATTGTATTCCATAGTTTAGATGCTCCTGAATTTCTGTATGACGAATTGAATTGAATTTTCTGGAATGACGTAGTTTCCGCTATTTTTAATGTTTGGAAAAGTCGTGATCATCATCATCAGCCTATAGCAGTCCACTGCTGGACATAGGCCTCCCCCAATGAGCGCCATAGCGCCCTGTCTTCAGCTTGCCGCATCCATCATCTACCATCATCAGCATCTAGCGAGGACTCGTTACTCTATAACAAAATACTAACCAACAATCGTGATAATGATGTGGAAATGCCGCGGTGGAGTAAGGTCCGCCTACGACGCGGGTTGCGGGTTCGATTCCCGCCTTGGGACAAATGTTTGTACGATCTACTAATATTCGTTCTGGGTGTTTTCTATGTATATATTCTGGGTAGTTTAGTTTTACCTGGACGCTCGCGCCAACACCGCCGTCATAGCGAGGACTTCGGTCCCAGCCTCGGCTAATCGCGACACCTCTCTGCGAAAGAATATTAACATCATCAGCAGTGATATTTTAAAGGGGCGTATGCAAGAAATTCAATGAAAATGAAAATTTATTTATTTCTTTAGGCTAACAAATAAGCACTTTAACAGGTCATACTTTAGACTATTAATTATTTTCAAATAACATTATTTTACTGTTCACTTCAATTTTTTGTCCACCAGTGGAAGAAGTGAAAAGAAACCTCTAGTATGTTCATAACTTATGTGTCTCGAACATTGAGCTTCGCTATATATAAATATTGCAATTTTTTTAAAGTACTTTATTATATTTTGTAGAGTTTGAGTAACTATAATGACTATAATTATAAGTATTAATACAACGGGTATTTATCGCGTTTATTTACCTTTTTACACTCTGTCGTGGTCACGGGATGACTCAGTCATCCCGTGACCACGACACCACGTGACGACCACGACAGAGTGTAAACCTGTTGAAACGTCGGGAAAAAAGGTAAATAAACGCGATAAATACCCGTTGTATTAATACTTATAATTATGTGTTCAGATCGCGTAAGTTTAAAAACATATAATGACTATGTCAGTCCTGTATTTTAACACATGTATCTAAAATCGCCAAGAGAAGGATATAAACCACTTATTACTAAAAAAAAAAGGAGAGTAGTAGTCCAGGCTTTAAGGAGGGGTGCAGGTGTTCTGCTCTACGAACCAGCCACCGGCTCTCGGCCCACCAGACTCACGTGTGTGCCTTCGTGACGGCCTGCCCGTGTCTCGCCATGAGTGTCTCGCTCGCGAACCGCATGCGCAGCACGCAGTACTCCAGCTGGTCTGCAGCAGGCTTTAGGGAGGGGTGCAGGTGTTCTGCTCTACGAACCAGCCACCGGCTCTCGGCCCAGCAGACTCACGTGTGCGCCTTCGTGACGGCCTGCCCGTGTCTCGCCATGAGTGTCTCGCTCGCGAACCGCATGCGCAGCACGCAGTACTCCAGCTGGTCTGCGGCAGGCTTTAGGGAGGGGTGCAGGTGTTCTGCTCTACGAACCAGCCACCGGCTCTCGGCCCAGCAGACTCACGTGTGTGCCTTCGTGACGGCCTGCCCGTGTCTCGCCATGAGTGTCTCGCTCGCGAACCGCATGCGCAGCACGCAGTACTCCAGCTGGTCTGCGGCAGGCTTTAGGGAGGGGTGCAGGTGTTCTGCTCTACGAACCAGCCACCGGCTCTCGGCCCACCAGACTCACGTGTGTGCCTTCGTGACGGCCTGCCCGTGTCTCGCCATGAGTGTCTCGCTCGCGAACCGCATGCGCAGCACGCAGTACTCCAGCTGATCTGCGGCAGGCTTCAGCGAGGGGTGCAGGTGTTCAGCCAGGTACAGGGTCAGTTTGGGCTCGTCTTTCTCCTGGAAACCAACATTAATATGTAGTTTAATCTCTGAACAATTGTGGCGCAGCGTAATAATATAAAAATGAACCCCTATTTCTCGTAGTCTTAGTCGCTTTAGTCGCTATGCGTGACTAAAGTTTAAGTATAATCTATAAGTATTGTGTGTACGATTTGCAAACATTTGTTCCGGGTGTTCTGGTCGTTTTCTATGTATAATAAAAATATATTTCTATGTAATCTATTGTATATCAGTTATCTAGTACCCATCACACAAGCTCTCCTCAGCTTGGGGCTAGATAATGCTTTGTGATTGTCCAGCATCTTTGGTTGCCTGAAAGAAATCGCTTTCAACGATAAAGCTGTCAATTTGTGTATGTTTTGTACCAGATTTTGGGTTAATTTTTTATACTTTAAGAATTATCTATCTATCTATCTATATCTTAGTCGCCTCTTACGACACCTACAAGAAGAGTTGGGGTGATGCAAGTTCTAAGCTGGTAACACAAGGTTTTTAGGGTTACCTGGTGCCGATTAGCGAGCGCCTTCTTGAATATGAACGCGGGATGTAGCAGCGGGTTCCGTATCTGCTTGATCTCTGTCGCCATTATGGTTCCCGCGTGGTGAATGCCGTTCATAGCTACAACAAAATACATATATATATATATAATCAATAATCAAATATAATATTATTTATTATAATTTATTTTAGTGGTATGGGACCCTCTTTTAAGTAATGAAATACCTGTGTAATCCTACTAATATTATAAACGCGAAAGTTTGTAAGTATGGATTGATGGATGGATGTTTGTTACTCTTTCACGTAAAACTACGGAATGGATTGTAATGAAACTTCACAATAATATAGCTTACATATCAGAATAAAACATAGGCTACAATTCATAAAGATATATTGTATATTATCCAAAATATCACCATGCGGGTGAAACCGCGGGGCGCAGCTAGTGGAAAATAATTGTAAAATTAATGAGTTATCAAATTATGAAGTTGGTTTGATATTTCCACCAGAGCCTAGTTCGTTATCTAGCAGGATGTACCACGTGCAGGTTAGGTTGGCTTCGGAAACGAGGTGTTGGAGTCCCCCTTACACCCGTGGTGCATATTTATTTGTTTATTTATACCTATGAAGTTGTTGACGTTGTCTAGACTCTCCCCCCGCGCGGTGAGGTGCCGCATGTCGTGCAGCATTTGTTCGCACTCGGCTTGATGCTCTAGAGCTGGTATCTGCACTAGTTGCAGCATGCTGGACAGCCCGTGGTTCGCCATGAAGTTTCTGGAAGCATTATATAAAGATTACAAAAAGTATCTTGGTTTTATTACTGATGCGTCAGGCGGAAGACAGGGCGCTTTGACGCTCTATAGGGGAAGCCTATGTCCAGCTGTGGACTAACATAGACTGATGACGATGATGGTGACAGTGAGAGTTGGATGTTGCTACAGAACTTTGTTACTAGGAATTTCTCCCCTATATAACTGTGTACAAACTCTGTTGAATTTTGATAATAATAATTTAACCATCAGTAAGAGAGAGTACTCGTTAGTAGACTCGTCGAGTCTTTTGTTTAGTATTATTTTCAGTCGGTTTTTGTTGAAACTTTTAATAAGCCTTAAGTATTTAGTCACATATGTACCTAACCTACTCATTTAGTTAGCTACAAATTTCATAATTACAAAAAAAAAGAAAATACAATTACAGCGAAGAAAATAAATAATAATAATAGTAAAAAAAATATTTTATACGAGAATTTAAATAAATGAGTGTATAATAATAATAATGGGGGCTTGCGCTGTTGTCTTCGGCCCCACGCAAGCCTTCCAAAGGACCGGGTCACTTTATGGCCCGAGATCATGGTAAATGAGAGACATAATAATAATTTATTTCAGACCATAGAAAAGTAACAGATCTTAATGAACTTATTCTACGGTCCATAGTAATATATACCTTAAAACTAGCATACATAAAATATATAAGGACTAAATTAATAATAACACGCTTTTTTTTGATTACGCCGACAGCAGCGAAATAAAACAAAAATAACGAAATCTAGACTACCTATAAGTAATTTCACCCAGTGGTGTTGTATTGGACAGTATTTTTTTTTTAAATTCAAATCATTTTATTTTCTTTCGGCTTACAAAATAAGCACTTAGACATTTTATTCTATTATATATTTTTTTATGTATATTTATATATTTATAATAAATAAATAAATAATGCTGGACAATCCACACAGCATTATCTAGCCCCATGGTAAGCAGAGCTTGTGTTATGGGTACTAGATAACTGATATACATAATACTATATATTATATAGATAGATATTTTTTATTATACATAGAAAACGACCAGAACACCCGGAACAAATATCTGCAGATCGTACACACAATTGTTCCGAGGCGGGAATCGAACCCGCAACCTCCTGCGTCGCAGGCGGACCTTCGCCCACCGCGCCACATCGGTCGTCATTATATATCTTATGTGTAATTATTTTCATCTGCTTATGTAAATCTAAATATAGTGCGATTATAGATACATGTCATTATTTATAAGGGGCCGGTCAAATATTACGTAAGCAGATTTATTACAATTATTTACACCCCATCCTCCTTGTCAGCAAAAGTAAGCAAAGCTCTTACCCCCTCCCCCCATGCTTACGTAAACATTTTTCAATTAAAAATGTATTTTTTTAATATTATAATTATAATTTTAAACATTTCCCGAAAATGCGTTTCGTTTTCAAGCATAGACAATGTCAGGGTTGCCATTCGTGTAAAAAAGTAAATAACTACCGATGACGTAATCATCATCTAGACTCCCCTACCCCCCATGTCATCCAAAATAAGCAAAACAAAGACCCCCCCCATAGTGCTTACGTATTACTTGAACGGCCCCTAAGGTAAGCACAACATTGTTCTTACATACTACTGTCGGTGCGGAACTGAGCGGCATCTAGAGTGAGTTCCAAGCATTAACATCATTGATGTAATCATCTATGGAGTAGAAAGCCTTCTTGATGAACTGCGTTACATGAAATGTTTAAATTTACGAATAGGGAGCTCAGTTGCTTCAGATGGAAGCTTATTATTTGTAGTTTGTACATACCTGCACATAGCGAGCTCCATCTCCGCGTCGGGCTCCGCGTACCCGTCGAGCAGGCCCGCCGTGAAGTACTGGGCGCTCTGCCCCGCGTATACAGCTAGCAGGGCGTCGCCCACCACCGCGCGGATCGACGAGAGGGTAGATAGCGGCACTCCTGGAATAACACATTGCTAATCACTACATAGTATAAAACAAAGTGGCTACCCGCTGTCTGTCTATATAGGGAGGGAAGCATTTGTATGTTTTAACGGATTTTGATGCGGTTTTATTTAATAGATAGAGTGATTCAAGAGGATGGTTTATAAACCATTTGACACATAGATTTCCACGCGGTCGAAGCTGCGGGGCGCATTTAATTATAATGACTAGTTAATGTGATAAATAACCCACCTCCAAAGACTTTATGTGCGGAATAGTCAGCCACAGTGAGCGCAGCTCGTTGCAGCCTCGAGCGGCACAGCGCCGCCGCGTGCAGCCGCGACACGGCCAGCTGCTGCGCCAGCGCCGCCGCAGGCACCGCTTCCAGCGCCGTCGCTACAAACAACAACGACAACAGCTAGGTATTTAGTATGATATAAATACAGCTCGCGCACACTTAAGCAACTAGTTTAAATATAAATATTAATAAATACAATGCAAATACTCTGTGGCAACCTCTTCCCCATGCTCCTTGAGCTGCTCAAAGATATAAATAAATAAATAATGCTGGACAATTCACACAGCATTATCTAGCCCCATGGTAAGCAAAGCTTGTGTTATGGGTACTAGATAACTGATATACATAATACAATACATTACATAGATAGATATTTTTTATTATACATAGAAAACGACCAGAACACCCGGAACAAATATCTGCAGATCGTACACACAATTGTTCCGAGGCGGGAATCGAACCCGCAACCTCCTGCGTCGCAGGCGGACCTTCGCCCACCGCGCCACATCGGTCGTCATATTAATAAATACAATGCAAATACTCCGTGGCAACCTCTTCCCCGTGCTCGAGCTGCTCAAAGATATCTCCCAAGGCTCTCTGAGCGAACATGACTTGAGGAAAGCTTTTCTCAAAATTATAAGTATTAATACAACGGGTATTTATCGCGTTTATTTACCTATTTTTCCCGACGTTTCAACAGGTTTACACACTGTCGTGGTCACGGGATGACTGGAGTACTGGAGTTACCGCCTCAGCGAAGCGAGGGCTAGTTTATTAGAAACTACCCTCACTTGGTTTTCGATACTATTTGGCATGTCCAGCTGCACACTTGGATGACATACTTTAGCATTTCTCAACAAATAAAACCGGTAAAAAGAACTCTAGTTCGTTTCCTGCCCTCTGGCTACGTGGTCCTACTGCCTTTGACCTGCCGATCGGACTACATGAACTTTTTTTCCGGTTGGTTCGATTAACTAATCGGACTATAGAAACTGACGTTTTCTTAGACCACGTAGTCCCACTAAACGGATCACGAGAACTTTTGATTTCCTTTGACAATGTAAACAATGTACATTAGAATGGTATTTATCAAAGTGCTTTTCCTTTAGACCTGGACTATTGGACAGCCAGAAATACCAATAATGATGATACTTACCAGGTGTATTAACGAAGTTAATGAAACCATCTTTAAACGTCACACCATGTGCGTTGGGGTGTATCAAGAATGCCTTTAACCGAGTAGCCTCAACAGCAGCCAGCACGAGCAGGTAGCCCGAGGTTTCCATACAAACTTTCTCTCCGGTTACTCTCCATACACCTGAAAGGAAATGTATGTATGTAATTTCTCTGAGGTAGATGCTGGGTGTGGCAAGCTGAAGACAGGGCGCTATGGCGCTCATTGGGGAGGCCTATGTCCAGCAGTGGACTGCTATAGGCTGGTGATGATGATGAATTTGCTAACTTCTTAGTCAATATGAATAGTATGACTGATTTTTTTCCTCTTCTGCATTCACCGACCGTGACGAGAGACCGTGAGATCGACAGCGCATGTGCTTGTAGATTGCGACAGCGTGGCTTCTCAAAGACTGCATCACCTTGGGACACCGAGGATGCCTAGGGAGGCATGCACCGGCATTAGCGAGTTGCTGGCCTTCCTGGAGGACATCGGGTGGTGGCCCCCACCTGACACGCAAAAAAAGGCCCACCGGCGGCCAAGTTGCGGAAACCAGTCCAGAAACAAGTAACAAGTAAGTAAGTATGGCTGATTTAATTCTTTATTGTACACACAAATAACACAATTATAATTTAATTAAACAGGATATGTACATAGGTGAGCTTAATCCTAACAAAGAGTTTTCTTCCTGCAAACCTTAGGTTTATAGGAGAGGTGATGGATAGAACAGATAGTGGAAGTGTACAAAGAAACAAACTAGACTAAAAGGAAAGCTCTTCTCATGATCTCAAAATTTTTAACCAGCATCTGCAATTGAATCATTCTATCTATTAAAAAAAACTGCATCAAAATCCTTTGCTTAGTTTTAAAGATCTAAGTATACGTAGGGACAGACAGACAGCGGAAAACAACTTTGTTTTATATAATACCATTCTTGTCTATAGCTGCACTGGTCCTGAAATCAGCTTGAGTCAGCCTTTCAGCAATCTTTTCCATTATACACAATGACACCATTCTTTCTCCCGTGATCAAGTCATCTATGATACCATTGAACTGTTCCGCAGTCAATCCATGCTGTAAAGTTCGCAGCCCGACCCAGTGGTCGCTGATTTCCTGCCCCAGCTCGAAATCCTCACCTATTACCTCTAAATACCTCAAGCTTTCTGTATGATTCATGGCCAGGCCATTCTTTGTTAGACTTATGGGCGCGCTGAACATTTTTGTCTGTTTTAGGACCTGGCGGCGATCTTCTTTTGTTTTTTCTGGGTCGCTGAATACTTTATTCATGGCTTCAACGCGTCTGTCAACATCTTCAGATTCTTCCTTGTTCATAATCTCAGGATAGGCGAGCAAGTCGCGATTGAATATGGATACGAAGATGTCTTTTGCGAATGGGGATATTTTCGCTTTACGTCGCTCTGTGCGCTCATGGACCTGTAAATCTTCGAAATCAAACTTTTCTTCCTGAACCTTAGGCTGAGTTGAAACACCATCGTAGTTCGAAGCCGAAATCTGAAACTTTCTGAAAATATTCCGGCCCAGTTTGTTTTGGTGTACCGTGCATAGTTGGCGCGCTATATTCATCGTATTTCGGCTGTCTGAAAAGATATATTATAACTTATCTACTCCGAAAAAAATACAAGAAGCAAGCCGCCTATTTTTATAAACAATATTTTTCTTTTATTTTGATTTGAAAGAAAAGAAAAGTGAGGTTATGTTATTTAAGCGCAGTGTTACCACTTACCAGTATTTTTTCTACCGATATGTAGTACTTTTCCAAAATGAGAAATAAACCATACCAGTTTCCTAGGGAGGTTGATTTCGTTCGTCCAAGGTTTAGTTTATAATTTATGTGATCTCATGCCAGCAGCTTACAGGTACATATTATCAGAGACCATGAGTTCTGGTCTCTGATATTATACACTCACCGAAACACCCCAAATAAAGCTCAGTCCGAGTGTCCACATTGTTAGACATTGGTGAAAACGATTAGTTACTTTCAACCTATCGGAACATGTCGGTGGGTAGGTTAGGTTCTAATTCTCGTTGAGGGAACGAGCGCCCGAGGCGTCATGTATTTTCCAGGCCCAGAAAAATAGGCTAGAGATACTAATATCAAATCAACAGGCCATGAGGCTTTAATGCTTTGTCCAACGTCTCGCCAAGTTTTTTTCCTAGGATGCACATAATACATACAATACACACTTACATTACATCATCCGACGTACAACACGCCATTCGACGTACGACGACGACGACGCGTCGCGGCGGCGACGACGATGCATTCCAATATTACGCAATATCCAGGTTACCTTTGTATACCTACCTACAGGTTTTCTTATTATAAAATAAAAGGTTGGTATACTTACTTGATATTTATTAAAAAAAAAGAATAATAACATAATAATTAAATATATATTATGCTAAAATATTATTTATTTAAATATATTATTGTTACATAATGTATGCATGGGCGTACCCAGCTTCTGGCCTAGGGGGGAGGGGGGGGGGGAGTCAGATTTTTTAGGTCAGATATAAACACAGCTACATGAAACATTAGGTATATGAAGTGTAAGGTGTAGGGCGAACAGCCGCAAATGATCCTTTATAGATAGTTAAATAAAAAAAAGTGAATTTGAGTATGCATGCATTTTTATTTTATTTAAATCGTTTCTACTTTAAAAGTAATTTTCGAGGATCTTCTGCAAAACGGTTTATAACGTCTTCCGTGAAAGAATTGCCCATACTGTTTACAAGTTTTTTATGTACACTGAGCAAACAAAGTCCATTTAACCTGTCTTCAATCATTGTTGATCTCAGCCACGTTTTCACGTGTCTGAGTGTACTGAATGATCAATTGTAGCCATGGAATAAGGCATTGCCAGTCCCCCCCTCCCCCCCCTGGGTACGCCCATGAATGTATGTATGTGCTCTTTAAATTCTTATACTATGTATCTATAGTGTTTAAGTGCTAACTCAGCACAAAACTGTGCATTCAGATATAGGCTTACTCTTTACTTTAATTATACATTTCACAGTGACAAACAAAATAGCTTCCCACGATCTTCAAACTCAAAGATCTGCAGATATTTGTTCCGGTTGTTCTGCTCGTTATATATGTAGGTATAATAAAAAAATATCTATCTATGTAATGATCAATTCTTTTGTAAGTAATTAAAACCAGTAAGTCAAGACTCGAATCAAGAATGGCCAGTGACGTTTTCTTTGTTCAACACGATTTTATTCAGATCTACTCAAACACTTCTTTTTTTCTTATCCGGTGTAAAGAGATACCGTAAATAAAAATCCGCTGTCAAACACTAATAACATAAAATTTCAATGATTTCATAACTGGTTCATTGGTTTAGTTGGTTGGTGCGTTCGTTACATGTTATGTGAGCGATTGGATGCCTGGTTCGATTCCCACTTGGTGATAAAATTTTTGCTTCTTTCCTAGTATTTGAGTAAAAGATTTGTAAATCGTACAGTGATTTGCAATGTTAGCTTTAGCTATTTGGGGGGTTACCAATTAATGCTGCTGTCTGTACCTATTGTATTATATAAATCAGTCATCCAGTACCTACTCTTAATACAAGCTTTGGCTTAGCTTGGAGCTAGATGATGCTGTATGAATTGTCCAACATTATTTATGTATTCACGATTCAACGAGTGGTCCACCAGCTGCCTGCATCTGATGCCGACAATATAAAATGCATCTCAACGCTACGACTTAAAGGTCATATTTGAATGCACAGTTTTGTGCCCTGATCTGTGACAACCTTAAGGCTTATAACCTCCTTTAGGATAGACAGAGATGTAAGACACCTCTCCGGCAACTGGTTTGAACTTCTCTCCAATGGTGACGTTTTTCTTAGCGCGCTTGCGCAGCTTTGACACTCCTTCTGACACCTGAAAATATTTTCATTTTAATTATTGAGGTCGCCTTAAAAAAAAAACCGTAGCATCATCAAAACCAAATTTACGTATGATGAAGTTTTTTTTTTTTTTTAATTAGTGATTTTTTTTTAAATTTGGGAAACATTAAATAAAACTTATAATAACCTAATACGAGAGAGAGAAAACGGAAAAGGATCAGGAGAGTTAGATTAGGAAAGTTATTATTAAGGAATTATCAAACATACATAATAATATATACATTATATATTTATATTATTTGTACAAATAAAGGATGATAAGCAATGATAAATAGAAGGGTCTAAGGAGGAAAGGAGGGAGGCAATATTAATAGGAAGCGGAATACGGAGGGAGATGAGATCATTAAAGAAGGAACTGTGGTCATATTTGTTACAAGAGAAAAAAATATGATTTTCGTCACCAAATTCATCACCGCACTCGCAAGAAGGGTCCCTTACAATTTTCATCCGGGATAGATGACGAAGTTATTATGATTTGTAACGCGAAGTGTAATACCTACGTAGGTTTTGATTAGCGCAACCCTAGCTTCTAAATCGTTTCTTTTATTATGTTGTGCATTCTACGATTAAATTTACACTAGTATTGTACCAGACCAATGTTGTTTAAGGTTTTAATAAAGAATTTTTGAAATTGAAACATCATCATCAGCCTAGTTACTCCTCAGCTGGACATAGATCTCCCTCAATGAGCGCCATAGCGCCCTGCCTGCAGTCCTTCGCAGGTCGTCATCCCACCTGGCCAGAGGGCGTCCTACACTACGTAGGCCGAGTCGCGGTCTCCACTAATGAACACGTTTAAGTACCCCAGCGGTTCTCGGTTCTTCGCAAGATATGGCCGGCCCACTGCCACTTCAGCTTGCTAATTCTTAGAGCTATGTCGGATTTATTCGTTACAAATCCTATCCTTCAGATAAACTCCGAGCATAGCTGTTTCCATAGCTAGCTGAGCGACCTTGAGCTGATGGACCAGCCCCCCACGTCTTAGATCCGTAGGTCATAACGACTTCTGTTATATTAGATCTGTTTGTAAGCAATAAACCATAAAGTATTGACCAACCTCTTTTCTGAGCGATTGTAATCAATAAACCATAAAGTATTGACCGACCTCTTTTCTGAGCGATTACCAACCTTTTTCTCTAGACTTTTCTTTGTATCAGCGAAGGCCTGTTTCTCCACCTTAGCGTCGATGTCTTGTACCTTATTCCTCTCCTTCCGCTTGTAGTAGAAAACCTCCCACGCGAGGGTTATCATAGCGAGTCCTAGGCCGAAGAGAGTCGCTATGAAGACTCCGCCTGAAGAACAAATAACAATTAAATAATACTAACATAATAAATAAAAAATTCATTCATTTTTTCATATATTAATTACAAGTATTTAATTAACTTTAAGACGCTATATGTAGACCAGTCACATATGTTCAGTCTTATTTATTGTATTACTAGTTGCGCCCCGCAGCTTCGCCCGCGTGAAAATCTATGTGTCAAATGGTTTACGAGTATAAACTCTTGAATCACTCTATCACATCAAAATCCGTTGCGTAGTTTTATAGATCTAAGCATACATAGGGACAGACAGACAGCGGGAAGCGACATAGTTTTATACTATGTAGTGATTCTATCAAACATTGCTATATGTTTGACGACCGATGTGGCGCGGTGGGCGAAGGTCCGCTTGCGACGCAGGAGATTGCGGGTTCGATCCCGCCTCGGAACAATTGTGTGTACGATCTGCAGATATTTGTTTCGGGTGTTCTGGTCGTTTTCTATATATAATAAAAAATATCTATCAATGTAATATATTGTATTATGTATATCAGTTATCTAGTACACATTACACAAGCTCTGCTTACCAGATAATGCTGTGTGAATTGTCCAGAATTTATTTATTGACTGTTAGTTTACATATATTAGTAGGATTATCTTTATATTGGCTGTGGTTATTTATTTAATATTTCTTTACTTACCTAAGCTCTCTAGAGTAATGCCCTCGGATTCGTCTGCGTCGGGACACGACTGTCTTGCTGTTTCGTTCCAATACCTATCAACAAAACAATATTATACAGAATTAAACAATATCCCAAAAAAATCGATATCGGCGGGACTTGAAACCGCGACTTTCGCCTCAGTACGGGGACGCTCTAACCACATAGACGCTCTAACCTCCCCCAATGAGTGCCATAGCGCCCTGTCTTCAGCTTGACGCATCCAGCATCTACCTGCAGTCCTTCGCAGGTCGTCATCCCACCTGGCCGGAGGGCGTCCTACACTACATTTACCGAGTCGTGGTCTCCACACAAGAACACGTTTGCCCCAGCGGCCGCCGTCGGTTCTTCGCGAGATATGGCCGGCCCACTGCCACAGACGCTGAGTGACAGAGATGAGTGGGAGAAACTAGGAAAAGCCTACGTCAAAGGACAACCTGACCAACAAAGTGGTTGCTGAAGAAATTCAGTTAGTTCTTAAATGAAAGGATCAATAAGATAATTACTCTTAACACTACTTTATTTATCATTATCTGTACTTCGGTCAGCGAATAAAGGTTATTTTTATTTTATTTTATTTTTAGGGGCGTTGGATTAATTTGTGCAGAGCTTTAGGCCTCTGGCAATAGAACGGAATATACTGAAAATAAGACTAAAAGACAAAGTACAACATAAAGAAACCAGATCAAAAACTAAATTTATAGACGCTCTACAACACGCTCTTAAAATGAAGTGGGGATGGGCCGGACACGTAGCTGGAATGCCAAAAGAAAGGTGGGCCACTTTAGTCACCTCATGGAAAGGTCCTAAGGGCAAAAGAAGAATTGGTAGACCCCTAGCAAGATGGTCAGATGAAATAAAAAAATATGTAAAAACACAAAATTGGACAAGCGTCGCAGAAGACCGCAAACACTGGACAGAACTGTGGAGGAGGCCTTTACCCGAGAGGGGTCCTAACTACTTATTCAATATATGCATTAAATTCAATCGAAATAAACAACTTTTCAAATACATTATTAAATAAACTAATAAACATTAATCATGAAATCTACATACTGACATTTTCTATAATATTTGACATACTTACATTAGATTTAACAAATTTTTCATAAGCATGATTGATCAATGTTATTTAAGGTTAAGGAATAAAAGGCTTTTTTATTTTATATTTAGGCCTCTGGGCAGTGGTAGGGTCAACTTACTTGGCTCCTAACTGCTCCAAAAACCTTTCTTTCTGCAGGTCCAATAACGCACGAGAGAGATCTTCCTGAAAAGAAAATATACTTTTGATTCGTAGCAGCAACTTTGCCCATCATTCTTATAATAAAGATAGAAAACACTTTATACCACACAATACAGAAATAAACAAAGAATAACGGAAGTATAAAGGGCGGACTTATCGCTGAGAGCTATCTCCCACAGGCAACCTTAGGTAGATTGGACATGAAGGAACAATATAGACGTCGTCGGCATGACACTTTAATAAATATATAGATTAAAAAATAATAAAACAAATACTTACACTACATACATATAAACACCTACATAACAAACATTATAATAAATTTAAATACATAGACATAAGATCAGGCTATCAATGATTTCATAAGGATAAATAATGCTGATGCAGCAGTTTTTTGAAGATAGGGAGTGATTTTGCACATCTGATGTCCAGAGGGAGAGCATTCTGGCTTATGTCCAGCAGTGGACCGCAACCTCTTGCGTCGCAGGCGGACCTTCGCCCACCGCGCCACATCGGTCGTCGTAAAGCTTCTTTTTTTTTAGGTGTTGGTGTAACGTAGTGATAGGATGTACCTGCAGCCGAGAGCCTTGCTGAACTGCGATGGCGTAGGGCTGTTCCGCAAATATTTCGCCCACCTCGGTCAAGTTGCAGTTTCGTGTGATCTCGTACCTAAAAGTTAGATAATAGATCATTTGAGATACCTCTAGGTTGTTGAAAATACATAAGCTTGCACAAAATGGCGGATACGTACATATTTTTTCATAACTCCCTCAATATGGGTATCAAATGAAAAAGCTTGAATAGTAGAATACTATACAATATGATACATTTCAAATCCAAGATGGCCGCCACCACAAAATGGCGAATTGCTTTTTTTTTTACGGTTTACGGTTTTAGAAATTTATTTTTCTCAAAAGAATATACATTCACTTATAGAGAAATATAAGATTATCTTAAATAAATATGCAGAGCGGACTTATGTTTTCGTAGGTACGTGACTTACTTACTGCTTTATACAACACAAAAATCTATACTATGTACTAAAATGTATATATATTATATCTATTCTTAAAACTATATCCTAACTTTTATAGAAATATTCCAGATTCAATTTGTGTAGAAAAAATAATAATGTAAAAGCGGGTAGGCCGAAATATTTTTTCATCGCTTTAACTAAAACAATACAAGTTGCTTTTGCTTTTTTTTTACTGGTATTATATGCTATTTACGTTCATAACTTTTTATTTTAATAAATAAATAAATAAAATTATTTTATTTCGGACTACTACAGATCCATAATTTGTTAGTAATGATCTTTTAATAAATGTTAGTAATTCTTACGAACTAAAATTAAATTAAATTGAAATGAATTTTGTGTCATGGTTTTTTTTTTAATTAATTTGATTTTTGATTTATTTTGTATGTGTGTGTTCTCACTGAAGTAGCAAATAAATACTTATTTATTTACAAAATTTTGGAGAATCTTACAGCTAGGTTTACAAATGAGGTACATATATAGAACATGCCTGGAAAGACCCAGTGCATGTTTGCTGGTGGCTAATTAAAAGTTTCCGCTGATAGATGATTAAAAATTTTAAGTTATAAACGTATTAAGCTAAGTAGGTACTAGTTGTAATTAGTACTTAATCTATATACCTTATTTCAGCCGAGTCGTGTATAAAGGCGAAGTCAGCATCCGTGTGTTCGTTGACATGTTGGAAGCCGGTCTTAGCGTCCGGTACTGGGCCTGTGGTATGAAGAGAATCTTTCAGATTAAGGGTCCGACGACCCTCGCTTGCAAAAATCGCTCCGAATATAGCTGTCCCTGTTTAACCCTTGCACCGTGCCCCATGCGTGCGCGATAGCAATATTAGCCGTTCAAAATTTGGTTTGTTCCGTAATACCAAAAATTATGACTGAAAACTTTTTGTATTCTTCACAAAGTATTGTTATTCTGTAACTAGACAATATAAGCTATGTTCCTTCATAAATAAAACGTAAGATATTGATGTTTTTAATACGAAACAAATATCAAGAAAACTTGTCCATTTTCGCATAAAAATGTGCAAAATGCGATTGGCTTTCATTTAATTTTAGGTAAGTATTTTGAAAAAAAAAAACGATTTAGGAACCTAGATAAATACTATTCAAATACAAATAATACAATATTATAGTGGAAATATGCTTGAATTGGAAATCATTTTGGTATTACGTTTGTATGAATAATTCGTCTCTCCGGAGGCCTTTAAGCAAATCAAATAAATAATGCCGGAAAATTCACAAGACCTTCTTGAATGAAGAATTATAATTTATTTCAAAACTTTCTTAATACAATACAATACATAAGTAGCTTTATTAAATAAATAAAATCATTTATTTTATCTTTTTTTTTTTATTGTACACCAGTTACAGATTATTATAAAAGACATCACATGATACAAGTAAAATGGGCGGCCTTATCGCTTAGAAATAAATAAATAATGCTGGACAATTCACACAGCATTATCTAGCCCCATGGTAAGCAGAGCTTGTGTTATGGGTACTAGATAACTGATATACATAATACAATACATTACATAGATAGATATTTTTTATTATACATAGAAAACGACCAGAATACCCGTAACAAATATCTCCAGATCGTAGGTACACACATTTATCCAAAGAAATAAATCCAGAGTCAGAGAGTAAATCCATTTATCCAAAGAAATAAATAAATCCAGAGGCGGGAACTGAACTCGCAACCTCCTGTGTCGCAGGCGGACCATCGCCCACCGCGCCACTGGTGTCATAATAGGTCTGAAGTCGCGTTTAGAGTTTTTTTACTCTGTAGCGGGTATCATCGTCGGGTGCACGTTATGTACACCCGAACATGATATCCGCCAGGTGTAAGTACTATTATTACCAGAAGCGTTGATAGCGAGTAGGATGTGTCCATATTGTTCTCTAATCGGGTAATCCCAAACTCTGTACTGGGATTGGTCCGAAGTCGCGTTCAGAGTTATTTCCTTCCATACTCTGTAGCGGGTATCATCCTCAGGTGCACGTTATGTACACCCGAAGATGATATCCGCCAGGTGTAAGTACTATTATTACCAGAAGCGTTGATAGCGAGTAGGATGTGTCCATATTGTTCTCTTATCGGGTAATCCCGAACTCTGTACTGAGATTGGTCGGAAGTCGCATTAAAGTTATTTCCTTCCATACTCTGTAGCGGGTATCATCCTCAGGTGCACGTTATGTACACCCGAAGATGATATCCGCCAGGTGTAAGTACTATTATTACCAGAAGCGTTGATAGCGAGTAGGATGTGTCCATATTGTTCTCTTATCGGGTAATCCCGAACTCTGTACTAAGATTGGTCGGAAGTCGCATTAAAGTTATTTCCTTCCATACTATGTAGCGGGTATCATTCTCAGGTGCACGTTATGTACACCCGAAGATGATATCCGCCAGGTGTAAGTACTATTATTACCAGAAGCGTTGATAGCTAGCAGGATGTGTCCATATTGTTCTCTAATCGGGTAATCCCAAACTCTGTACTGGGATTGGTCCGAAGTCGCGTTCAGAGTTATTTCCTTCCATACTCTGTAAAAAAAATATAACTTAAAAAACAAAACGTAACTTGTTTTTAGGTTCTGTACCCCAAAAGAACTTTGACCTACGAAGCGAACACACTATTTTATAAGAATTTTGAGACATCGTTTATGTATATACCGTGGTATAGCGACCGCACTGTTTTCGCACGATTTTCGATATATATACATACTATACTTCTCCTTGAATCACTCTATCTATTTAAAAAAACCCGCATCAAAATCCGTTGCGTAGTTTTAAAGATGTAAGCATACATAGGGACAGACAGACATCGGGAAGCGAATTTGTTTTATACTATGTAGTGATAATATACGATAGAATGATGAGAGAGATACCTCGCGTTTATTACCTACTAGCGAACCTTCCCGGCTTCGCACGGTTTTAGTTCGGATCCCTAACTTTTTTGAAAATATAATATAGCCTATGTTCACCGGGGATAGTGTAGCTTCCCAACGGTGAAAGGATTTTTCAAATCGGTCCAGTAGTTTCGGAGCCTATTCATTACAAACAAACAAAAAATCAAACCTTACCTCTTTATAATATTAGTATAGACGAGTCAGGGGCCGTTCAAATATTACGTAAGCAGATTTATTACAATAACCATTACCAATTTACCCCCCTATCCCCCTTGTCAGCAAAAGTAAGCAAAGCTTCCCCCTCCCTCCATGCTTACGTAAACATTTTTCAATTATAATATATTTTTTTTATATTATAATTATAATTTAAAAAATAAGAATATATATTTAGGATAGATTAGATTTTACTGATACAGCATTCAACATAGAGTAAGGGATAAAAATATTATAATCTTACGAACATAACAAACGCGCGATAGTTCCCCTAAAGCGGTTCTAAAGCGAGTGCCAACGTATGCATTATTTGCGGGAATCCCCGAAAATGCGTTTAGTTTTCAAGCATAGACAATGTGAGGGTTGCCATTCGTGTAAAAAAGTAAATAACTACCGATGACGTAATCATCATCTAGACTCCCCTACCCCCCATGTCATCCAAAATAAGCAAAACAAAGACCCCCCCACCACATGGTGCTTACGTAATACTTGAACGGCCCCTCAACCCGTGACCACGACAGTGTGTAAACCCGTTGAAACGTCGGAAAAAATATGTAAAGAAACGCGATAATACCCGTTAAAATAGTACTTGTAATCATGTGTTCTGATCGCGTAAGTTAAAAATATTGTGAGGAACCTGTACAGAGTGTCCTCTGCAAACTTCATGTTGATAAAGTACTGGTGTATGGTGGAGGCTTCCACCACGGTGTAGTTGATTCTGGACTGCCGGGCCAGCTGCTCCAACGAGGATACCGGGGTCTGGAAGATTAAAAGGAATATATTTTACAACTAGTTTCTGTCCTCGTTATTTCTATATCATAGTGCTTTATTTCCTTTAGACTTACCCCCATATCTTTGGTCATTACCTCAAATAATTCTCCACTTAAACTTGTTCAAGGGCGTTTCGAGCATTCCTCCAAAACATGCTCGAGTTCGGTATGCTTAGTCGTTAATTTGGTTATATATCAACCTCACTCGAACATTTTTATTTTATTTATTTATTTATTTATTGAGATAATAACATCATAACAGGTTTTTTTTATTAAGCCCTAAGGCGATGTTATAACTACTTATACTAAAAATTACATATTTTTGTACACACACACAACACTAAATAATTTATAATTGTTTTTCAATAACATTTTGTGCCTTTTTCATGGCTTTCGGCAGGTTTTCGTAAAATATGTCCACGCTGTTTTTGGACAGAACATTGAGTAAATATATAGCGAGTGACATAGGGGCAAACTTAAGTAGGTTGGTCCTACAAGTGGGCTCCTCCAGCATGGCGGGGCGGCGGCGCGCGCCCAAGTAGTCGTTGGGCACGCGCAGCCGCAGCGCCGCCAGCACCGCCGGGTGGTGCAGCTCCCCGCGCAGCACGCGTACCATGTACTTCACCAGCGCCACGTCTCTTCGCACCGACAGCCTGCAGTACCCTACCATACCTAACACGAACAGGCTCGGGTACATCAGCGGGTAATATGGATACACTCCGTATTGTTTTAGGTACAGAAAGCGAGTGAATTTATTTTGTATTTTTTCTACCAAAAGTTTGTACTTAGCTTCATTAGGGTTCCAAATTATAGCATTTGTTTCTAAATGACTTCTCACAAGTGCATTATACAAAACTTTGATTACATTTATGTTATTAAAATTAACACTCTGTCTCAAAATAAAACCTAGGTTTCTGAAAGATTTGGCGCAAATATTTACAATATGGCGCCGGAATCTTAAGTCGGGGACCATTTCGAGGCCTAGGTCGCGGACAGACGTCGATCGCGGCAGAACTTCCGCCTCCACCTCATACTGGTAGTGCAAAGGGGCGTGCGCCCGGCTGTAGCTCATCATGGAGCACTTTGCTACGTTAAACAGTAGCTTGTTGGATCTGCTCCATTGGACCACCCTATCTATGTCGGACTGGAGCAGCTCACAATCGGATGCGTCCGCTACTGTTAAAAACACTTTCAGGTCGTCTGCAAACAGTAAACAGCCTGCCTCCTTAACAACCCCCGCGAGATCGTTGATCATAATAAGGAATTCAAGAGGACCAAGATTGCTCCCCTGACTTACACCTGAAAACGTGTAATACGGGGTCGATTGGTACCCCGCGTACTCCACATACTGCCGCCGTTCGCTGAGGTAGCTCGCGAAGAATTTGAGCAGATGCGGCGTGAAACCTATTGCGGAAAACTTCGACAGCAAGACATCGTTATCGACGGCGTCGAAGGCTTTCTGAAAGTCAAAATACGCGCAGTCTACCTGCCGACCTGCGTCCAGGGCTGGAGCCAACATGGTTGAGTCGAGTCAGTGCGTCACCGTTACCGTTACCGTTGTAGGTTTCATCGTCGTAAATGTAATTGAGATAGTCTCCAAAATCCATTGTAAATAACAACAAACTATTTCGAGGAGCATTCAAGGTAGGTAGCGACGTACCTTGAGATGACAGTTCGTTATTCCACTCGTATGAGAAAATTCTCGAAGGCTGTTTCGAGTGAAGGATTTTTTTACGATCAAGCATACCGAAAACGCATTTGGAGGTTGAGTAGAGTTTGAATCGAGGTCGAGGTAATGACTAAAGATATGGGGGTTAGACCTTATACGTCATAAATTAAATATATTTTACACTACCTGTTTCCCGCGGTTTCACCCGCGTCAAATTTGAATTTCACATTTCACCCCGAGAGAGCCTTGGGCGCTTCAAGGGGTGATAACAAATATTACTTCAATCAGGGCATAGTACCTGCATCCTCTCGACCGTGAGGAAGGCGGCCAAGTTGGCGGTGAAGGTGGCCAGCATCAGCACCACAAACAGCCAATAGGCGGCCACCAGCGTGCGCCCCGAGAGAGCCTTGGGCGCTTCGCCCCCGCCCTGCGGCGTGAATGAAGTCAGGGCGAACCAGAAGCTTTCTTTTAGCGTGAACTCCCTGAGAATAATTAAAATCGGAACATGTCGGTGGGTAGGTTAAGTTCTAATTCTCGTTGAGGGAACGAGCGCCCGAGGCGTCATGTATTTTCCAGGCCCAGAAAAATAGGCTAGAGATACTAATATCAAATCAACAGGCCATGAGGCTTTAATGCTTTGTCCAACGTCTCGCCAAGTTTTTTTCCTAGGATGCACATAATACATACAATACACACTTACACATCATCCGACGTACATCACGCCATTCGACGTACGACGACGACGACGACGCGACGCGGCGGCGACGACGATGCATTCCAATATTACGCAATATCCAGGTTACCTTTGTATTCCTACCTACAGGTTTTCTTATTATAAAATAAAAGGTTGGTATACTTACTTGATATTTATTAAAAAAAAAGAATAATAACATAATAATTAAATATATATTATGCTAAAATATTATTTATTTAAATATATTATTGTTACATAATTACATATAATAAACATTACACAGGGGGGGGGGGGGAAGTCAGATATAAACACAGCTACATGAAACATTAGGCATACGAAGTGTAAGGTGTAGGGCGAACAGCCGCAATTGATCCTTTATAGGTAGTTAAATAAAAAAAAGTGAATTTGACTATGCATGCATTTTTATTTTATTTAATCTATTCTACTTTAAAATTAATTTTCGAGGATCTTCTGCAAAACGGTTTATAACGTCTTCCGTGAAAGAATCGCCACGTTTGCAAGTTCGAATCGCAATGTTTACAAGTTTTTTATGTACACTGAGCAAACAAAGTCCATTTAACCTGTCTTCAATCATTGTTGATCTCAGCCACGTTTTCACGTGTCTGAGTGTACTGAATGATCAATTGTAGCCATGGAATAAGGCATTGCCAGTCCCCCAAAATATATAATAAAATAAAATGCATCTCAACGCTACGACTTAAAGGTCATATTTGAATGCACAGTTTTGTGCCCTGATCTGTGACAACTTTAAGGCTTATAACCTCCTTTAGGATAGACAGAGATGTAAGACACCTCTCCGGCAACTGGTTTGAACTTCTCTCCAATGGTGACGTTCTTCTTAGCGCGCTTGCGCAGCTTTGACACTCCTTCTGACACCTGAAAATATTTTCATTTTAATTATTGAGGACGCCTTAAAAAAAAAACCATAGCGTCATCAAAACCAAATTTACGTATGATGAAGTTTTTTTTTTTTAATTTGTGATTTTTTTTTAAATTTGGGAAACTTTAAATAAAACTTATAATAACCTAATACGAGAGAGAGAAAACGGAAAAGGATCAGGAGAGTTAGGTTAGGAAAGTTATTATTAAGGAATTATCAAACATACATAATATTATATACATTATATATTTATATTATTTGTACAAATAAAGGATGATATGCAATGATAAATAGAAGGGTCTAAGGAGGAAAGGAGGGAGGCAATATTAATAGGAAGCGGAATACGGAGGGAGATGAGATCATTAAAGAAGGAACTGTGGTCATATTAATTACAAGAGAAAAAAATATGATTTTCGTCACCAAATTCATCACCGCACTCGCAAGAAGAGTCCCTTACAATTTTCATCCGGGATAGATGATGAAGTTATTATGATTTGTAACGCGAAGTGTAATACCTACGTAGGTTTTGATTAGCGCACCCCTAGCTTCTAAATCGTTTCTTTTATTATGTTGTGCATTCTACGATTAAATTTACACTAGTATTGTACCAGACCAATGTTGTTTAAGGTTTTAATAAAGAATTTTTGAAATTGAAACATCATCATCAGCCTAGTTAGTCTTCAGCTGGACATAGATCTCCCTCAATGAGCGCCATAGCGCCCTGCCTGCAGTCCTTCGCAGGTCGTCATCCCACCTGGCCAGAGGGCGTCCTACACTACGTTGGCCGAGTCGCGGTCTCCACTCATGAACACGTTTAATTACCCCAGCGGTTCTCGGTTCTTCGCAAGATATGGCCGGCCCACTGCCACTTCAGCTTGCTAATTCTTAGAGCTATGTCGATAACCTTGGTTCTCTGTCGGATTTATTCGTTACGAATCCTATCCTTCAGAGAAACTCCGAGCATAGCTCTTTCCATAGCTAGCTGAGCGACCTTCAGCTGGTGGACCAGCCCCCCACGTCTTAGCTCCGTAGGTCATAACGAGTTCTGTTATATTAGACCTATTTGTAAGCAATAAACCATAAAGTATAGACCGACCTCTTTTCTGAGCGATTACCAACCTTTTTCTCTAGACTTTTCTTGGTATCAGCGAAGGCCTGTTTCTCCACCTTAGCGTCGATGTCTTGTACCTTATTCCTCTCCTTCCGCTTGTAGTAGAAAACCTCCCACGCGAGGGTTATCATAGCGAGTCCTAGGCCGAAGAGAGTCGCTATGAAGACTCCGCCTGAAGAACAAATAAAAATTAAATAATACTAACATAATAAATAAAAAATTCATTCATTTTGTCATATATTAATTAAAAGTATTTAATTAACTTTATAGACGCTATATGTAGACCAGTCACATATGTTCAGTCTTATTTATTGTATTACTAGTTGCGCCCCGCAGCTTCGCCCGCGTGAAAATCTATGTGTCAAATGGTTTACGAGTATAAACAATCCTCTTGAATCACTCTATCACATCAAAATCCGTTGCGTAGTTTTATAGATCTAAGCATACATAGGGACAGACAGACAGCGGGAAGCGACATAGTTTTATACTATGTAGTGATTCTATCAAACATTGCTATATGTTTGACGACCGATGTGGCGAGGTGGGCGAAGGTCCGCTTGCGACGCAGGAGGTTGCGGGTTCGATTCCCGCCTCGGAACAATTGTGTGTACGATCTGCAGATATTTGTTTCGGGTGTTCTGGTCGTTTTCTATATATATTAAAAAATATCTATCTATGTAATATATTGTATTATGTATATCAGTTATCTAGTACCCATAACACAAGCTCTGCTTACCAGATAATGCTCTGTGAATTGTCCAGAATTTATTTATTGACTGTTAGTTTACATATATTAGTAGGATTATCTTTATATTGGCTGTGGTTATTTATTTAATATTTCTTTACTTACCTAAGCTCTCTAGAGTAATGCCCTCGGATTCGTCTGCGTCGGGACACGACTGTCTTGCTGTTTCGTTCCAATACCTATCAACAAAACAATATTATACAGAATTAAACAATATCCCAAAAAAATCGATATCGGCGGGACTTGAAACCGCGACTTTCGCCTCAGTACGGGGACGCTCTAACCACATAGGCCTCCCCCAATGAGCGCCATAGCGCCCTGTCTTCAGCTTGACGCATCCAGCATCTACCTGCAGTCCTTCGCAGGTCGTCATCCCACCTGGTCGGAGGGAACATGCTAGTGGTTTCTTTTTCACTTCTTCCACTAGTGGACAAAAAATTGAAGTGAACAGTAAAATAATTTTATTTGATAATAATTTATATATAAAATATGACTTGTCTAAGTGCTTATTTTGTAAGCCAAAAGAAATAAATGCTTTTTTACTTTTACTTTACTTTTAGTCTGAACCTTTTGGGAAGCCATTTTGTCACTGTATATATAAAGATAGCGTATAAAGCCCATGTTTGAATGCACATTTTTGTTGCGTGGTAGCGGCGTTGGACGATAGAAGTGATGGAATGGTATCCTAGGAATGGAAAAAGAAGAAAGGGACGTCAAATCAAGAGATGGGCAGATGACCTACCAAAAGGATGGAGAAGATTAGCTCGTGACAGAGATCATCATCATCATCAGCCTATAGAAGATCAC
This sequence comes from Eupithecia abbreviata, assembly GCA_943735965.1. NCBI lineage: Eukaryota > Metazoa > Arthropoda > Insecta > Lepidoptera > Geometridae > Eupithecia > Eupithecia abbreviata. Next base: position 1,344,289 of record OX031003.1, on the reverse strand, counting down.
AGCTGGACATAGGCCTCCCCCAATGAGCGCCATAGCGCCCTGTCTTCAGCTTGCCGCATCCAGCATCTCCCTGCAGTCTTTCGCAGGTCGTAATACCACCTGGTCGGATGGCGTCTTACACTACATTTACCGAGTCGTAGTCTCCACTCAAGAACACGTTTGCCCCAGCGGCCGCCGTCGGTTCTTCGCGAGATATGGCCGGCCCACTGCCACAGACGCTGAGTGACAGAGATGAGTGGGAGAAACTAGGAAAAGCCTACGTCAAAGGACAACCTGACCAACAAAGTGGTTGCTGAAGAAATTCAGTTAGTTCTTAAATGAAAGGATCAATAAGATAATTACTCTTAACACTACTTTATTTATCATTATCTGTACTTCGGTCAGCGAATAAAGGTTATTTTTATTTTATTTTATTTTTAGGGGCGTTGGATTAATTTGTGCAGAGCTTTAGGCCTCTGGCAATAGAACGGAATATACTGAAAATAAGACTAAAAGACAAAGTACAACATAAAGAAACCAGATCAAAAACTAAATTTATAGACGCTCTACAACACGCTCTTAAAATGAAGTGGGGATGGGCCGGACACGTAGCTGGAATGCCAAAAGAAAGGTGGGCCACTTTAGTCACCTCATGGAAAGGTCCTAAGGGCAAAAGAAGAATTGGTAGACCCCTAGCAAGATGGTCAGATGAAATAAAAAAATATGTAAAAACACAAAATTGGACAAGCGTCGCAGAAGACCGCAAACACTGGACAGAACTGTGGAGGAGGCCTTTACCCGAGAGGGGTCCTAACTACTTATTCAATATATGCATTAAATTCAATCGAAATAAACAACTTTTCAAATACATTATTAAATAAACTAATAAACATTAATCATGAAATCTACATACTGACATTTTCTATAATATTTGACATACTTACATTAGATTTAACAAATTTTTCATAAGCATGATTGATCAATGTTATTTAAGGTTAAGGAATAAAAGGCTTTTTTATTTTATATTTAGGCCTCTGGGCAGTGGTAGGGTCAACTTACTTGGCTCCTAACTGCTCCAAAAACCTTTCTTTCTGCAGGTCCAATAACGCACGAGAGAGATCTTCCTGAAAAGAAAATATACTTTTGATTCGTAGCAGCAACTTTGCCCATCATTCTTATAATAAAGATAGAAAACACTTTATACCACACAATACAGAAATAAACAAAGAATAACGGAAGTATAAAGGGCGGACTTATCGCTGAGAGCTATCTCCCACAGGCAACCTTAGGTAGATTGGACATGAAGGAACAATATAGACGTCGTCGGCATGACACTTTAATAAATATATAGATTAAAAAATAATAAAACAAATACTTACACTACATACATATAAACACCTACATAACAAACATTATAATAAATTTAAATACATAGACATAAGATCAGGCTATCAATGATTTCATAAGGATAAATAATGCTGATGCAGCAGTTTTTTGAAGATAGGGAGTGATTTTGCACATCTGATGTCCAGAGGGAGAGCATTCTGGCTTATGTCCAGCTGTGGACGTAGTGATAGGATGTACCTGCAGCCGAGAGCCTTGCTGCACTGCGATGGCGTAGGGCTGTTCCGCAAATATTTCGCCCACCTCGGTCAAGTTGCAGTTTCGTGTGATCTCGTACCTAAAAGTTAGATAAAAGATCATTTGAGATACCTCTAGATTGTTGAAAATACATAAGTTTGCACAAAATGGCGGATTAGTACCTATTTTTTCATAACTCCCTCAATATGGGTATCAAATGAAAAAGCTTGAATAGTAGAATACTATACAATATGATAAATTTAAAATCCAAGATGGCCGCCACCACAAAATGGCGAATTGCTTTTTTTTTACGGTTTACAGTTTTAGAAATTTATTTTTCTCAAAAGAATATACATTCACTTATAGAGAAATATAAGATTATCTTAAATAAATATACAGAGCAGACTTATGTTTTCGTAGGTACGTGACTTACTTACTGCTTTATACAACACATAAATCTATACTATGTACTAAAATGTATATATATTATATCTATTCTTAAAACTATATCCTAACTTTTATGGAAATATTCCAGATTCAATTTGTGTAGAAAAAATAATAATGTAAAAGCGGGTAGACCGAAATATTTTTTCATCGCTTTAACTAAAACAATACAAGTTGCTTTTGCTTTTTTTTTACACATTATATGCTATTTACGTTCATACCTTTTTATTTTAATAAATAAATAAATAAAATTCTTTTATTTCGCACTACTACAGATCCATAATTTGTTAGTAATGATCTTTTAATAAATGTTAGTAATTCTTACGAACTAAAATTAAATTAAATTGAAATGAATTTTGTGTCATGGTTTTTTTTTTAAATTAATTTGATTTTTGATTTATTTTGTATGTGTGTGTGTCACTGAAGTAGCAAATAAATACTTATTTATTTACAAAATTTTGGAGAATCTTACAGCTAGGTTTACAAATGAGGTACATATATAGAACATGCCTGGAAAGACCCAGTGCATGTTTGCTGGTGGCTAATTAAAAGTTTCCGCTGATAGATAATTAAAAAAATTAAGTTATGAAGCTAAGTAGGTACTAGTTGTAAGTAGTACTTAATCTATATACCTTATTTCAGCCGAGTCGTGTATAAAGGCGAAGTCAGCATCCGTATGTTCGTTGACTTGTTGGAAGCCAGTCTTGGCGTCCGGTACCGGGCCTGTGGTATGAAGAGAATCCTTCAGATTAAGCAAAACAAATAAATAATGAATAAATACAAATAAATAAATGAATAAATACAATTCACACAGCATTATCTAGCCCCATGGTAAGCAGAGCTTGTGTTATGGGTACTAGAAAACTGATATACATAATACAATACATTACATATATAGATATTTTTTATTATACATAGAAAACGACCAGAACACCCGGAACCAATATCTGCAGATCTTACACACAATTGTTCCGAGGCGGGAATCGAACCCGCAACCTCCTGCGTCGCAGGCGGACCTTCGCCCACCGCGCCACATCGGTCGTCAAAATAATGCCGGACAATTCACAGGACCTCTTGAATAGAGAATTAGAATTTATTTAAAAACTTTCTTAATACAATACAATACATAAGTAGCTTTATTGAATAAATAAATAAATAAAATCATTTATTTGATCATATTTTCTTTATTGTACACCAGTTACAGATTATTATAAAAGACATCACATGATACAAGTACAATGGGCGGCCTTATCGCTTAGAAGCGATCTCTTCCAGGCAACCTTTTGGATGGAAATAATTATGTGAATTAAATAAATAAATAATGCTGGATTAAATAAATAAAGTCGCTCTAAAATTAAATAATAGTGTGTGCGTCATATATTGCACTGTTGGTTGGCTATAGATATTGCACTGTTGGTTGGCTATAGATATTGCACTGTTGGTTGGCTATAGATATTGCACTGTTGGTTGGCTATAGATATTGCACTGTTGGTTGGCTATAGATATTGCACTGTTGGTTGGCTATAGATATTGCACTGTTGGTTGGCTATAGATATTGCACTGTTGGTTGGCTATAGATATTGCACTGTTGGTTGGCTATAGATATTGCACTGTTGGTTGGCTATAGATATTGCACTATTGGTTGGCTATAGATATTGCACTGTTGGTTGGCTATAGATATTGCACTGTTGGTTGGCTATAGATATTCTGGGAATGCTACGAACTTCGCTACGTAAGTTTATGTGCTGCAAATAAATAATGCTGGACAATTCACACAGCATTATCTAGCTAGCCCCAAAGTAAGCAGAGCTTGTGTTATGGGGACTAGATAACTGATATACGAGTACATAACTAGAGGACCTTCCCGGCTTCGCACACTTTTAGTACGGATCCCTAACTTTTAGAAAATATAATAGGGGATAGTGTAGCTTCCCAACGGTAGAAGAATTTTTCAAATCGGTCCAGTAGTTTCCAGTAGTTCGGAGTCTATTCATTACAAACAAACAAACAAATCTTTTCTCTTTATAATATTAGTATAGATACAATACATTAGATAGATAGATATTTTTGTTATACATAGAAAACAACCGTTACAAATATCTGCAGATAGTAGGTACACATTTATCCAAAGAAATAAATCCAGAGTCAGAGAGTAAATCCATTTATCCAAAGAAATAAATAAATCCAGAGGCGGGAATTGAACTCGCAACCTCCTGTGTCGCAGGCGGACCATCGCCCACCGCGCCACTGGTGTCATAATAGGTCTGAAGTCGCGTTTAGAGTTTTTTTACTCTGTAGCGGGTATCATCGTCGGGTGCACGTTATGTACACCCGAACATGATATCCGCCAGGTGTAAGTACTATTATTACCAGAAGCGTTGATAGCGAGTAGGATGTGTCCATATTGTTCTCTAATCGGGTAATCCCAAACTCTGTACTGGGATTGGTCCGAAGTCGCGTTCAGAGTTATTTCCTTCCATACTCTGTAGCGGGTATCATCCTCAGGTGCACGTTATGTACACCCGAAGATGATATCCGCCAGGTGTAAGTACTATTATTACCAGAAGCGTTGATAGCGAGTAGGATGTGTCCATATTGTTCTCTTATCGGGTAATCCCGAACTCTGTACTGAGATTGGTCGGAAGTCGCATTAAAGTTATTTCCTTCCATACTCTGTAGCGGGTATCATCCTCAGGTGCACGTTATGTACACCCGAAGATGATATCCGCCAGGTGTAAGTACTATTATTACCAGAAGCGTTGATAGCGAGTAGGATGTGTCCATATTGTTCTCTTATCGGGTAATCCCGAACTCTGTACTAAGATTGGTCGGAAGTCGCATTAAAGTTATTTCCTTCCATACTCTGTAGCGGGTATCATCCTCAAGTGCACGTTATGTACACCCGAAGATGATATCCGCCAGGTGTAAGTACTATTATTACCAGAAGCGTTGATAGCGAGTAGGATGTGTCCATATTGTTCTCTAATCGGGTAATCCCAAACTCTGTACTGGGATTGGTCCGAAGTCGCGTTCAGAGTTATTTCCTTCCATACTCTGTAAAAAAAATATAACTTAAAAAACAAAACCTAACTTGTTTTTAGGTTCTGTACCCCAAAAGAACTTTGACCTACGAAGCGAACACACTATTTTATAAGAATTTTGAGACATCGTTTATGTATATACCGTGGTATAGCGACCGCACTGTTTTCGCACGATTTTCGATATATATACATACTATACTTCTCCTTGAATCACTATCTATTTAAAAAACCCGCATTTAAATCCGTTGCGTAGTTTTAAAGATCTAAGCATACATAGGGACAGACAGACAGTGGGAAGCGACTTTGTTTTATACTATGTAGGAGAGAGATACCTCGCGTTTATTACCTATGAGTCAGGGGCCGTTTAAATATTACGTAAGCAGATTTATTACAATTACCATTACCAATTTACCCCCCTATCCCCCTTGTCAGCAAAAGTAAGCAAAGCTCTTACCCCTCCCCCCTATGCTTACGTAAACATTTTTCAATTATAAATGTATTTTTTTATATTATAATTATAATTTTAAAAATAAGAAAATATATTTAGGATAGATTAGATTTTACTGATATGCTGTATCTGCTGTAAATTATAATTATAATATAAAAAATTCATCATAGAGTAAGGGATAAAAATATTATAATCTTACGAACATAACAAACGCGCGGTAGTTCCCCTAATCGGTTCTAAAGCGAGTGCCAACGTATGCATTATTTGCGGGAATCCCCGAAAATACGTTTCGTTTTCAAGCATAGACAATGTGAGGGTTGCCATTCGTGTAACTACCGATAGACTCCCCTACCCCCCATGTCATCCAAAATAAGCAAAACAAAGACCCCCATCACATAGTGCTTACGTAATACTTGAACGGCCCCTCATCCCGTGACCACGACAGTGTGTAAACCCGTTGAAACGTCGGAAAAAATATGTAAACAAACGCGATAATACCCGTTAAAATAGTACTTGTAATCATGTGTTCTGATCGCGTAAGTTAAAAATATTGTGAACCTGTACAGAGTGTCCTCTGCAAACTTCATGTTGATAAAGTACTGATGTATGGTGGAGGCTTCCACCACGGTGTAGTTGATTCTGGACTGCCGGGCCAGCTGTTCCAACGAGGATACCGGGGTCTGGAAGATTAAAAGGAATATATTTTACAACTAGTTTCTGTCCTCGTTATTTCTATATCATAGTGCTTTATTTCCTTTAGACTTACCCCCATATCTTTAGTCATTACCTCAAATAATTCTCCACTTAAACTTGTTCAAGGGCGTTTCGAGCATTCCTCCCAAACATGCTCGAGTTCGGTATGCTTAGTCGTTAATTTGGTTATATATCAACCTCACTCGAACACGGTTGAGTCGAGTCAGTGCGTCACCGTTACCGTTACCGTTGTAGGTTTCATCGTCGTAAATGTAATTGAGATAGTCTCCAAAATCCATTGTAAATAACAACAAACTATTTCGAGGAGCATTCAAGGTAGGTAGCGACGTACCTTGAGATGACAGTTCGCTATTCCACTCGTATGAGAAAATTCTCGAAGGCTGTTTGGAGTGAAGGATTTTTTTACGATCAAGCATACCGAAACGCATTTGGAGGTTGAGTAGAGTTTGAATCGAGGTCGAGGTAATGACTAAAGATATGGGGGTTAGACCTTATACGTCATAAATTAAATATATTTTACGCTACTTGTCACCCGCGTCAAATTTGAATTTCACATTTCACCCCGAGAGAGCCTTGGGCGCTTCAAGGGGTGATAACAAATATTACTTCAATCAGGACATAGTACCTGCATCCTCTCGACCGTGAGGAAGGCGGCGAGGTTGGCGGTGAAGGTAGCCAGCATCAGCACCACAAACAGCCAATAGGCGGCCACCAGCGTGCGCCCCGAGAGAGCCTTGGGCGCTTCGCCCCCGCCCTGCGGCGTGAATGAAGTCAGGGCGAACCAGAAGCTTTCTTTTAGCGTGAACTCCCTGAGAATATATTAAAATCACATTTCTTTATTGCACGAAATCATCATAAACCAGTCCACTGCTGGACAGAGGCTTCCCTTAATGAGCGCCATAGCGCCCTGTCTTCAGCTTGCACGAAATAAAACATAAATATAAAGCACTAGCTGCGCCCCGCGGCTTCACCCGCGTTGAAATTTCTGCGCAATTTTACCATGTTTTCTCACAGCTTAAAAGATAACGTCGATATAGAAAGGGAGCGTAGGGCACTGGCGGTACGAGGAAACATGTTCATGCAGGTTCGCTCATTGTTCAGTAGATGTCAAGGTATCTCTATTAGTCCGTTTACAGTCCGTTTACACTTTCAAAAAATTATTAAAAAATGTATTACTTGAGTCTCAACACATACATCCAGTTCAAATAAGCCGTTCTTTGCCTTCATTACTTACATATTAACAATCTCATTGTAGTTTTAACAGGTTTATTTTATTTTAAATGTACAAAGATCATTCTAAAATTTATATACGTATTTTATTTTAAATAATATTGTTTACTTAGTACATACAGTTTTAGTTTCTATTGATTAATTAATATTTTTGTTTGGTTCCTATTAGGCCACCTTGCGCACCACGGTCTTCACGGAAGACCAGCGCTATGGTACGATTTGCTCTACCATAGCACATGCTGAGTGGAGACCGAGTTTTGTCAGTCTCTGTCGTCTGTTAATCTAAGTTTAGTTTATAAGAGTCTCTGTTCTGTTCTGACAAAATAAAAATCTTTTTACTTTTACTTTTACTTTTACTCTATTTAAATCCTACTGTCAATCTTTTTACACTAGCTGCCTGTGGGTTACTTATACCAACGCGTCTTTCAGTGCCCTACGAGTCCTTTATAATAATTTGTTTAGGGCAATGGTCGGGCTGCCCAGGCACTGTAGTGCATCAGGCATGTTTGCTGATGCACACACTAAGGACTTCTACGCTGTAATTCGTCAAAAAATAACATCCGTCAGACACAGGATCAGGGTTGGCATGATTAAAACAAGTTGTTTTAAAACAGTGTTTAAAACAGTTTGAAATAAAACTATGTTTTATATTAAGAAAAAAACAGGGTTACCTTTGATTGCAAATGAATGTGTATAAATACCACAGACAGGTTGTGTGGTATAGTGGTATTTATACACTGCATAGGTAACTCCCCGCCAGTAAAGTCCCGCAGGGAAAGTCCCTATGTCGGCCGTCGAAAGAAAGTAATTCACTGGATTAGTGGGTACCTCTACCTACCTACAACACTACATACAAGGTGTATGTAAAGTGTTTTGTATTGATTAATAATAATAATAATTTTTAATAATTAGATTAGAGGTACTGGGATATGCAACAAAAGTAAATATTTATCGTTTTGTTAATTTTTACTAATGTGAATTAGGAAATAGTTTAGAAATGGATTATTTTATTATTCGCTATAATTGATTTGAAATTGATAAGTAAAAAAAACAAATAAAACAAAAAAAACACTTGTTTTAAACATTTTGAACTGTTTGTTTTATAAAATATAAAAAAAACTGTTTTTTTTCCAACCCTGCACAGGATGCTGGGCAGCACCAATAGCTTGCTAACGGTTCTGGTGGACAGACATTGCAGTAGCCTGCAAAGGCACTGGATGTCAAGTCTAATGAACCCTTATGCTAAACAAATTTATTATATAAATTGAGTTGTAGGTGTTGGTGTAAGGAATGTAATGTAATTTCAGTCAAATTGCATTGCATTCTTTACATTAACACTATGATGATGATGTAATTTTTAAATTCTATCATAAATATATGGATATATAATAAGTCTGAATCAATAAACGAATTTAATTTAAACCTTCCCTGGACTACTAGAATCAGCTAAATCGGCCCAGCCGTTCTCGAGTATTAGCGAGACTAACGAACAGCAATACATTTATATATATAAAAGAAAGTCGTGTTTGTTACAACACTTATAACTCGAGAACGGCTGGACCGATTTAGCTGAAAATTGGTGGAGAGGTAGCTTAGAACCAGGAGTCTAACATAGGATACTTTTTATCATTTAAACAATTTGACACATAGATTTCCACGGGGGCGAAGTCGCGGGGAGCAGCTAGTTTTTATATATAAAGAAGAAGATATGATTAGAAAGATAACGCGACGAGTGACGTGGTGCGGAGGGTGAAGGTTCCTTTAATAATTGATGTAATATTTTGAATAAATAAATAAATACACGACAGACATACAATACAATACAATACAAAAATTGTTTATTTTACACCATAATCAAATTAATCATTACAAAAATACATTATATGCGACAGGTACAATGGGCGGCCTTATCGCTTAAAAGCGATCTCTTCCAGGCAACCTTTGGATGGAAAGAATTATATGAATTTAAGAAAAGGCAGGGGGTGTACCACAGGTTATCTAAATAAGAATACAAAACAAATAATAAATATTACAAATTCCAAAATAAATAATACACTACTTAAATAGATAAATAGTAAGTTCCAAACAAAGACTTAAATCGTGGCTCGTCGAGAAGGCGTTCTACAGTATTGACGAGTATGTGCGAAAAATTATATAATATCTTGAGTATTATTACTTAGTTATAATACATTTATTATAATCTAATTATCAGTTATTTGATTATTGTCATATATTTAATTAACTTTAATTTATAATTATTATGTGACCTGTAATATTCGTTTTTTACCAATAAATTGATTATTCTGATTATACCAATATTCATTCTTTTGGCAGGAAAAACTCCTTGACGTGAGCTTTAAAAACAGGCAAGGATATAGTTTTTCTAATGGACTCTGGTAGTGCATTCCACAACCTTATGGCCTGGATGGAGAAGGATTTGTCGTAGAAACTGGTTTTATGAGGTGGCATATTCAAAACCAGACATCATGTATGCTAGTTCTATATGTATTACCTGCACGGGTAGGGGTAGGCCCCGGGGTTGTTCCTGGCGGAGTAGGGGGAGTACTTGTCCAGGATCCATATCATGAAACCCGTGAGCACGAGCGCTGCCACGATGCTGAGCCACACCTCCGTGCGGAGGACGGTCATGAACTTGAAGAGTGATGTCTTACGGGTAGGCTTACGGATCACTGGAAATAACAGATAAATAAATAATGCTGGACAATCCACACAGCATTATCTAGCCCCATGGTAAGCAGAGCTTGTGTTATGGGTACTAGATAACTGATATACATAATACAATACATTACATAGATAGATATTTTTTATTATACATAGAAAACGATTAGAACACCCGGAACAAATATATGCAGATCGTACACACAATTGTTCCGAGGCGGGAATCGAACGCGCAACCTCCTGCGTCGCAGGCGGACCTTCGCCCACCGCGCCACATCGGTCGTCAATAAAAAAATGTGTGTACGATCTGCAGATATTTGTTCCGGGTGTTCTGGTCGTTTTCTATATATAATAAAAAATATCTATATATGTAATGTATTGTATTATGTATATCAGTTATCTAGTACCCATAACACAAGCTCTGCTTACCATGGGGCTAGATAATGCTGTGTGAATTGTCCAGCATTATTAATTATTTATTTATTTTATTCGTCATTTTTCGCGAATATACTTAACGCAAATTTAAGACTTATCTGGTCTTCTGATGGATGCCATTGTTATCAGTCAAAGTTCTGAGGTAACAATAAAAAATTACGTGAAATGAGAACCTGCTCCGTTTTTGAAGTCGGTTAAAAGGCACAAAGCTCACCAATTAGTATCCCCGTCTGCTCAAAGTATGGGGGAACGAAGTCGATCACCTCTTCCCTTTCCGCCGTCATGGTTAGCGCTGATACAGCCAGGTCCGTCTCCTGAACAAACACCAAACTGGTCAAAACAATGTATTTATTATTTTAACAACGCGAGCGAAGCAAGGTGCAGAACCTTGTCCTAGTAATATAATAAATAATGCCGGACAATTCACACAGCATTATCCAGCCCCAAGGTAAGCAGAGCTTGTGTTATGGGTACTAGATAACTGATATACATAATACAATACATTACACAGATAGATATTTTTTATGATATATAGAAAACGACCAGAACACCCGGAACAAATATCTGCAGATCGTACACAGAATTGTTCCGAAGCGGGAATCGAACCCGCAACCTCCTGCGTCGCAGGCGGACCTTCGCTCACCGCGCCACATCGTTCGTTAATTTCCACCAGAGCCTAGTTCGTTATCTAGCAGGGTGTACCACGTGCAGGCTTGGGAGACGAGATGTTGGAGTCCCCCTTACACCCCCAAGTCCCGAAAACGATTAATTTGTTTCTTACCCCTCTCATCAGATCGCCGACCACACCGTCCCACGTTCCATTCGGCAGCTTTTTACCGAAGCCGCCCGTCTGCGGCGCCACTATCTCGTAATCAAACTCCATCGTCTGAAATGAGGGTGTATTATTTATTTAAACAATCTACGTAAAACGGTGGTAGATAGATAGGCAGATATATTTATTTATTGATACAAATTTGTTTATAGCATCTTAAATCCTAACATAGGTTTATCTAGACACTAGAGTACTCTTAACATTTTGAGTGCTGAAATCGCACGGTATGTGTTTTCTACAAGTGACTAATATGCGTAAATCCACACTAGCGCAGCGGCTGAGAAAATACAGATCTGTGTTACTCAGCACTGCCGTAATATTTTTCGAACGAAACGCATGTGCGGCGCAACACAACCGCTGTGTAGAGCGGCAGCACGAATTTTTTAGGTTAAAAAAAAGATCGCAGTCCTCGAAAAAAAACCGCAGTCAAAGTGTTAAGGGGCCTCCGGAGGGACGAATTCTTCATACAAACGTAATACCAAAATGATTACCAATTCAAGCATATTTCCACTATAATATTGTATTATTTGTATTTGAATAGTATTTATCTAGGTTCCTAAATAGATTTTTTTTCTAAATCCCTACTTACCTAAACTTAAATGAAAGCCAATCGCATTTTGCACATTTTTATGCGAAAATGGACAAGTTTTCTTGCTATTTGTTGTATTAAAAACAACTATTAAGAAACTTAGCTTATATTGTCTAGTTACAGAATAACAATACTTTGTGAAGAATACACAAAGATTTCAGTCATAATTTTTGGTATTACGGAACAAACCAAATTTTGAACGGCTAATATTGCTATTGCGCACGCATGAGGCGCGGCGCAAGGGTTAAACAGGGACAGTGATATTCGGAGCGATTTTTGCAAGCGAGGGTCGCCGGACCCTTAATAATACTAAGGTTAAAAATTAAAATTAAAGTAATTAGCGCGGTGGGTAGTCACGCAACAAGCACAGTGACTTCGCTATCCGCTGCATGGCTTGGCAGGTAGTTCTATGTTAGACAGATAATTGTTAATTCATAAAACAGATAATATAAATAAATATAATGCTGGACAATCCACACAGCATCATCTAGCCCCAAGCTAATAATAATAATAATAACGCTATGTGTAGCCATCGCCTTTAGATTAACTTCTCAAAGGGCCTCTGTGCTGTTGGCTTCGGCCCCACGCAAGCCTTCCAAAGGACCGGGTCACTTTATGGCCCGAGATCATGATAAATAATGAGTACTATATGACTGATATGGGGCTAGATAATGCTGTGTGAATTGTCCAGCATTATTTAATTGTAACTAGCTGCGCCCCGCGTTTTCAACCGCGTGGTGATAGATATTTTGGATAATATACAATATATCTTTATAAATTGTAGCCTATGTGTTATTCTGATATATTTTATAAGCTATATTATTGTAAAGTTGCATCAAATCCATTCAGTAGTTTTTGCGTGAAAGAGCAACAAACAAACATCCATCCATACTTACAAACTTTGACGTTTATAATATTATTAGGATTTTAATATTAATGTTCAGGATACGTATGCACTTTTTGTAAGTTAGGTTGGAAGCTTGACATAGGTCCTTGACTTATCTGACATTAGTGACATTGACAATTATTCTCACCAAAGTAGGAACATATAATCATAAACACGAAAGTTAGTTTCGTGTTTATAATATTAGTAGGATAGTTACGAGTACCTCAGACAGTCTCTGTATGAGATCGATGCAGTACCCCTCGTAGACCGGCTGGCCTTCGTCCGTAAACATCGGCTCGCCGGTCTGAGAGTCCAGCTTAGGATAGGTCCACGGGACCGCCTGCCGAACAATACATAAACAATTCTCTATATACATATATATATATATATATTTTTATTTCTTTAGGCTTACAAAATAAGCACCTAGACAAGTCATATTTATACATAAATTATTATCAAATAAAATTATTTTACTGTTCACTTAAATTTTTTGTCCACTAGTGGAAGAAGTGAAAAGAAACCACTAGCATGTTCATCTCATTTCACACAAACGCTATGGCAATCGCAGCTAAAAAGGTGATTCTTAAAATAAAATAAAAACAGCTTTATTCCATATCCCAATCGTTATTATTATTTAGTCCTAAGTTGTTTTGAATAAAAATATTTATTTTATTTATTTATTAGTATGTACAATTTTAAAAGAATAATAATAGTAAAAGAAATAATTAATAGTCGTGTAGGTACATTATAATTTTAGAATTAAATTGAATTTAGAATTTTGTTGTATCATGTCCTCATATGGACGGTGTATGCCTCCTCCAAGGTATAGAAATAATTTAAGTAACAAGATACATAGGCGAGCTTAACCCTGGCAAAGAGTTTTCTTTCAGCAAACCTTAGAGAAGGAGAGGCGATGGAACAGGTAGAGGAAGTGTACAAAGCTATGAAGTTAAACTTTCATATAATTATATATCGGCCATATCTCGCGAAGAACCGACGGCCGTTGGGGCAAACGTGTTCTTGAGTGGAGACCACGACTCGGTAAACGTAGTGTAGGACGCCTTCCCACCAGGTGGGATGACGACCTGCGAAAGACTGCAGGTAGATGCTGGATGCGGCAAGCTGAAGACAGGGCGCTATGGCGCACATTGGGGGAGGCCTATGTCCAGCAGTGGACTGCTATAGGCTGATGATGATGATGATAAGTATGTATATATAATTTTTATGGCATTAATCGATTGAACACAATTTCTAAGTTTTTTTGTGGTTTTTTGCCACTATATAATCTAATTGAGACACAAATGTCATTTCATTAGTAACGGGATATTTACCATGAGAAGATTTTTGAGTTTTCCAATGTGCCGAAACATTGGAAAACTCAAAAATCAAATCAATCAAAGACCTTTGAAATATATACATATGTATGTACCTTTTTTTCTGCGCTTCTGGACGGAGCTAGGCTGGCTATGCGAGCTAACTACAACGCATAAAGGACCAACTGGAGTCCAAATGCGGACAATGGAGTACCCCCACCTGAACCTGAACCTGTATGTACCTTTAAACGTCTCAATAGAGACAACGCGTACGAAGCCGCGGACTGACCAGTGTACTACTTTCTCCGCTACACAGTATTTAACTTTTGCGGTGGTCAGCCCACAATTTATATATTTTTTGTATTTATTTATTTTGCAAGAATATAAATAATTACTTATATTACACTCTTTTAACCGACGACGGCCGCTGGGGCAAACGTGTTCTTGAGTGGAGACCACGACTCCGTAAACTTAGTGTAGGATGCCTTCCGACCGGGTGGGATGACGACCTGCGAAAGACTGCAGGTAGATGCTGGATGCGGCAAGCTGAAGACAGGGCGCTATGGCGCTCATTGGGGGAGGCCTATGTCCAGCAGTGGACTGCTATAGACTGCTGATGATGATGATGAAACCCGTAGGGGTTTGACCCGATAATTGTACCCTATATAAAAAGGTTTTTTGTTTCAAATAAAGTTTTTTGTATTTTCTACTTACAGCTGAGGTCCCAATCCTGAAGAACATCCTCAGAGGCTCCAGGGTGACTCCAGGCAGCAGTCTGAACGGCTCGTGCGCAGACCAGCTCGCCACCGTCTCCAACTCCTCGTCAGCATACGAGGATAGGATGTACCGGCTCCGCAAGAGGAGCGAGAACCTATAGATCATCACATTACACTTATCAGTACATCTACTATACTAATATAAAGAGGAAAGGTTTGATTTTTTGTTTGTTTGTTTGTAATGAATGCTCCGAAACTACTGGACCGATTTGAAAAATTATTTTTTCCGCTGGGAAGCTACACTATCCCCGGTAAATTACCATAGGCTATATTACTTTTTCAAAAAAGTTAGGGATCCGTACTAAAAACCGTGCGCAGCCGGGAAGAATGAATGAATGAATGAATGAATTAACACTTTATTGCACTTAAAACTATAAAATAACACCTTATATCTAAATATAACACAAAAAAGTACAAAAGGCGGCCTTATCGCTGACAGCGATTTCTCCCAGGCAACCTAGGCATGGAGAAAAATATATAACTTAACTAAGAGTTGGTAGATCACAAGCACAAACGGAAGGTCCGCTAGTTTAGTATAAAACAAAGTCGCTTCCCGCTGTCTGTCTGTCTGTCCCTATGTATGCTTAGATCTGTAAGGCGTTTATAAATGTAAATTGTGCGTTATTTGGGTTACATTGAAACTGTTTTTCTTCGTTATTTTTATCGAAAGAGTTTCGAAAAAAATACATAGGTTTAAAGAACTTTATCCTCATACAAACACACATGGTTCACTTATAATGAGATTATTTATTTATTTATTTTTATTTTAAGCCATTACTGTCCCACTGCTGGGCAAAGGCCTCCCTTTTCTTCTTCCACTCTTCGCGATCCAACGCTGCAACAGGCCATGATGGAAGATGTGCCTCGAGCTCGTCGCGCCATCTCATCCTGGGCCTTCCACGCCGCCTCTTAGCGTTGAGATACATAATGAGATACATAAGAAAAAAATAATCTATGTTTTACAATATTTAAAACGCCTCTGGTACCTAAAAGTAAATTATACTAAATATTATTTATAACTTTATACTACTACTATTATCATTACATATACAAATACCAACACTGTAGCAGACAGAAATAAATAAAAAAACCGGCAAGTACCTACCTACACGAATAAACTATTCGTGTAGGTACATAATAATTTATGCCAGACAACTCATGACCATGAACTGCGACCAGGTGGGATGACGACCTGCGAAAGACTGCAGGTAGATGCTTTATGCGTCAAGCTGAAGACAGGGCGCTATGGCGATCATTGGGGGAGGCCTATGTCCAGCAGTGGACTAATATAGGATGATACAAATCCAAATAATTTATTGATAACCAAGTTACTGGCTGATGATTATTACTGATTGTTTTTCTTTTAAAGAAAAAGAAAGAAAATACATTATTTAATTCACAAGTAGGTACAGCTTGTTACGAAATAATAACAATCTATAAGGTAAACAAGAACATAAAGAAATAAATAAAATTAACTACGTATGTATTATATACAAGCAAAAAGCGACTCTACAAAGCGAACCAATAGGTCCTGTCTCAGCATAATGTTGTTTTACACACTATGTTTTGTATTTAGTTATGTTTATGTTTATTTAGTTCGTTATTTTTATATTTAGTTGTTTAATATTATAACAATATCTATATAATATAAAAGAAAGTCGTGTTTGTTACAACACTTATAACTCGAGAACGGCTGGACCGATTTAGCTGAAAATTGGTGGAGAGGTAGCTTAGAACCAGGAGTCTAACATAGGATTTGAGAGACTTTTTATCATTTAAACAATTTGACACATAGATTTCCACGGGGGCGAAGCCGCGGGGAGCAGCTAGTGTTAAAATAAATAAATGATGATGACTAAAGCTTACTTCTCACTATCCCAGTAGAACAAGGTCTCGTTCCCCGCTGTCTCCTCAGCGAGCAGCCGGTGGAATCGCTCCCTGGTGCCGTTCATCATCAGATCCTCGCAGTCTACCGTCGTGGAGGGAGGGTCCAGCTTCGAGGACGTTTCTGCCAGGAGTTGGAGTAGGGCGTTCAGGAGCTGCTGCTTCCGCTGGTGGAAATATGAGAGGTTTAAAGTTATAAACACATGGGTAGTTGTCAATGTATGTACATATGTAAAGTATATAAAAAGAGTTATTATGAAGAACGAAGAACTGTACAAGTCGCTTCCGCTGTCTGTTCGCTTAGATCTTTTAAACTACTCAACGGATTTTAATGCAGTTTTCAGCAATAGATAGAGTGATTAAAATATGATTTTATTAATCGCTCCCCACTGCCCTATGTAAGCATCTTACATTGCACCCGTGCGAAGCCGGAGCGCATCGCTAGTACGATTATAAAACGGGGATTTCACGGTCCAGACCAGGCTCATATTGGTTTAAACCCCCGACGAAGGCGGTCGATCGCAAACTGAGTAAATTTAGGCAAATCGCGAGCATACGCATTCGACTGCAAGTGCAGCTGTTGCGCGGTCGGTTGACCCGAACACAAATAGTAGGTATTCTGTCTTATCAGGATTTGAACTCTCTACCTTCTGCGTCTAAGCCGCACCATCGCTCATCGCATTACGAGCTCACCTGAAAATCGGAAGGACACTCGCAATCTTCCTTCCCCATCAGCTTGCAGCACTCCTTGGGGTCTGCCTGCAGGACCATGGTCGGCAGCACCAGTACGTCGGTGTCGAGAGGGGCGTAGTCTGTCACTGCTAGGACCCATCGATACGCTCGCCGGACCAGCTTCTCTTTCACAGCCTGTGGCAGAGAACAGGCATCAAAATTTACGATAAGAGAGCGTCTATTAATTATGTGAGTCGTTTGGGAGGAGGGGGTCAACCCAAGCCTCACGAAATCTCACATGGGGGAGAGTGTGGTATCGACAAATTTCACGTAATCTTCTGTATCGAATTTCAATAGTTATACCTGCCTATCCTCTGCGGTGCCACACGGAGGGGTGCGCCGCATCCGGACGAATTAAACATGGGGAGGTGCGTCATAGGTAGGTAACTGTAACGTTACCGAACAGGAACCTATATCTCAAAGAAATGTGTTAGGAACCACGATAAGGTCGACGAATTAAACATGGGGAGGTGCGTCATAGGTAGGTAACTGTAACGTTACCGAACAGGAACCTATATCTCAAAGAAATGTGTTAGGAACCACGATAAGGTCGACGAATTAAACATGGGGAGGTGCGTCATAGGTAGGTAACTGAAAGTGTTACCGAACAGGAACCTATATCTTAATGAAATGTGTTAGGAGCCACGATAAGGTCGACGAATGAAACATGGGGAGGTGCGTCATAGGTAGGTAACTGTAACGTTACCGAACAGGAACCTATATCTCAAAGAAATGTGTTAGGAACCACGATAAGGTCGACGAATTAAACATGGGGAGGTGCGTCATAGGTAGGTAACTGTAACGTTTCCGAACAGGAACCTATATCTTAATGAAATGTGTCAGGAACCACGATAAGGTCGACGAATTAAACATGGGGAGGTGCGTCATAGGTAGGTAACTGTAACGTTACCGAACAGGAACCTATATCTTAATAAAATGTGTTAGGAACCACGATAAGGTTGACGAATTAAACATGGGGAGTTGCGTCATAGGTAGGTAACTGTAACGTTACCGAACAGGAACCTATATCTTAATGAAATGTGTTAGGAACCACGATAAGGTCGACGAATTAAACATGGGGAGGTGCGTCATAGGTAGGTAACTGAAAGCGTTACCGAACAGGAACCTATATCTCAAAGTAATGTGTTAGAAACCACGATAAGGTCGGCGAGGCACAGTTTATTACCCTAGTATAAGTGTGGGGCAGTGCGCGCGCCGCGCCCGCCAGCACGTGCGCGCTCGGCTCGGGCCGCATGCCGCGCAGTGCGCGCGCCGAGTCGCGGGACAGCGCCGCCTGCACCCACACGCGCGTTCGCGACGCGCCCAGCAGGTGGTAGAGGGTCCTGTCTACGTCTATAACAAAATATCTAATGTATACAATTTTCTTTTCAGTGTTTGTAACAAAACTTCTCCCAAACGGCTTGATTGATTCTTATTAAATTTGTGTGTATATTCAGTAGGTCTGAGAATACGACGTAATTTTTTTTTCATTCCGTTATAAATGTGAAAGTTTGGATGTTTATCAGTTTATTTATTTCCACCGTAGGTACACACTAACTTTTGACAAAGGAAACGGTTTGTTACTTCTTCACGTCAAAACTACTGAACGGATCGCGCTGAAATATTAGTCTAAACCTAGAAAAAATCATAGGCTTTTATCCCATAAATCAGTCGTGCCTATGGTGTTGACTTAGAGAGGGTGTACTCTTTTAAGTACTTAGGTCACATAGTCACTACTGACCTCAAAGACAATGAAGACATCGAACGGGAGCGGAGGGCGCTGTCGGTGCGGGCGAATATGGTTGCCAGGAGGTTTGCGCGTAGCTCAGAGAAGGTAAAGCACCTCTCTGTATACGTGCAGCCTGTGGGCGAAGTATACGCTTGCGACGTACAGCGCCATCCGCGTCCAGTACAATAATGCGCTGAGAGCGGTCTGGGGGCTGCCCCGCTACTGCAGCGCCTCAGGGATGTTTGCGGCGGCGCGCGTCGACTGTTTTCATACCGATCCGTTAGATAGATAGATAAATCATTTATTCGACAATCATTATCTGTCATTATTTATCAGTTCAGTAGGATTGGCGTGAAAAAGTAAAAAACATCCATCTATGCAAACTTTCCCAATAATAATTTATTACCTAGTGTTATTAGCGTGATTCGTTAGTTTGGTTGGGGGTTCACTAAAAAAAGACAGAAAATCAATCGCTTTCTCCAAGACAATATAAGGGCTATATCTGACGGAAAATGCGTCGCGTATTATCGGTCGCGTTACGCCAGATCAGGAAAATATATAATAAAACAATCAACCTTTCACACTCAACTGATGATGAGTTAGTGCATCGAGCGTACAGCGTCTGTTACGTTTCCGTCAACGCATAGTCAGTCGACGTAACGTGTCGCAACACGTGTATTTTGTATGCATTTGGACTATGCGTAAAATCAGCGGAGATCGTTCATACATGCCGATTGAACTGACTAGACGCGTAATGTGGCCGGTCTGATTTGACCGAATAGACGCAACCGATGATACGCTCGGCGCATTTTCCGTCAGATATGAACCGACCCTAACTTACCCATCTCAGTCTCCAGAAGGATAGCAGCATCAGAAACATTCCTCCACTCTAAGTACTGATCCACAGCTCCTATCAGCTGCTGCGAGCCTAGTACCGAGCGCACGAGCGGCACGCCAGCATCAGCTGAAAGCTGCCCCGCCTTCTGCCATGGAGACCAGGTCAGGTCCAGGATTATTGACACGCCTTTGGAGACGGCTGAACATACTGAAAAACCAGGGGCTTTTTAACCGACTTAAAAAAAGGAGGAAATTCTCAATACGATTCTATTTATTTTGATGATAAGCTGGTGCCTCCCGTGTGGTCGCTTTTCAATTTGGTCCAGTTCTGAAAATGGCATCCATGAGACAAAAATATAAGTCTTAAACGACTAAAGCGACAAAATGGACGAATAACTCAATATCACGCCAACAACTATCTGCAGATAGTAGGTACAAACCTTTGTCTCGAGGCGGGAATCGAACCTGCAACCTACTGCGTCGCAGGCAGACCTTCTCCCACCGCGCCAAAAAATATTGGTCTGACCTCATAGGGCCAGAAAGTCTTACTGAAATGAATTCCGAATTCCGGCTGGGTAAGGCCAGCATTCAAATGTATCTACTGTCCCTTACAATTTCCATAGCTTTCCTCTTCATTCTCCCGGTCCAAGAACACGACGTCGTCACTCAGTCGGAGCTCAGGGTTGCCATCTTCAACAGCCTTCAACGCTTCGCCGATGTTGCCAGTTAAATCCTTCTCGTGCGATTCTATGATAAACACTGTAAAAACAAACCTTGTCACCATGAAATGTCCTCGTGATGAGTTGTCCTCGACTCTGGACCAGAACATGACCAGGAGCTGCTACTTTGCTTCTGTTCATTCGCTCCTTCAGTACGGCGTGGAGCTTTGGGGGAAAGCCGCTGATTGGGAGCGAGTGTTCAGAATGCAGAAGAGAGCTGTCAGAGCGATAGTACCTACGCGTTCCGTGGGACACGCCCGCCCGCCCTATTTTTATAAAGTTAATAATAATAATAATAAGCCCGCAGGGCAGCTTGTGGCGAGCTGTTGGTGAGTAGCGACACCACGGGTACCGAGTGCTCCCGGGGAAGTTCCTGGTTCTCGTCTCCGCTAGCGGAGTGGCATCCCAAGAGAACCAGACCCCCACCTCTTGCTTGCCTTCATTGGCCGGTCTGAGTGGAGTCGCGAGAGATGCATCTTAGGATGCAGACTCGGGGTGGAAGTGTCTAATGGCGTAATAGCGAGGAAACCCGCTCACGAGCAGTCTTCGTGATGGTGAAATCGGGGCCGCACCTCTCGACACCCCTCAGTCGTTTGCGCCGATGTTGTTCCTCTCCGGTAATTTACTCCGGCTTTTTAAGGAACCCATCCAGAATTCGGCAAGCCACCGTCTGCCACTCTTCTTAACATTATGATTGACTTGTTTATGGCAGACGTCCGCAATCTCCCCTATAGCCCGATTACCCAGTCCATCCATCCATCACAATAACCTGGTTTTATTTCTTCAATTTTTCTTTGCAATAGTCTCTACACCTGGTGGATACCATCTTTGGATGTATCATATTGTGCACCCGAGGATGATACCCGCTATGTGTAGCCATCGCCTTTAGATTAACTTCTCAAAGGGCCTCTGTGCTGTTGGCTTCGGCCCCACGCAAGCCTTCCAAAGGACCGGGTCACTTTATGGCCCGAGATCATGGTAAATGAGAGACATAATAATAATAATAAGACGTCCGCAATCTCCCCTATAGCCCGATTACCCAGTCCATCCATCCATCACAATAGCCTGGTTTTATTTCTTTCATTTTTCTTTGCAATAGTCTCAACACCTGGCGGATACCATCTTTGGGTGTATCATATTGTGCACCCGAGGATGATACCCGCTATGTGTAGCCATCGCCTTTAGATTAACTTCTCAAAGGGCCTCTGTGCTGTTGGCTTCGGCCCCACGCAAGCCTTCCAAAGGACCGGGTCACTTTATGGCCCGAGATCATGGTAAAAGAGAGACGTGATAATAAATAATAAAAAGTATTTATTTTCAAAAAATGGTTTCTTAAGGTTAACAGAGTACTTAGGTAAAGTACTCTACCCTAAAACCTTAGTGCAGAAAATGCATCGACTCCTCGCTCTAACTAAGTAAAACTTGTGTTTAGACGCGAGGGCTACTCTGCCTCACAGACACCGGGAGTGCGACTAAAGTACAATGGTAGGTATAGTTGATACATAGATTATGTGAGTTAAGGATACTAACAGTCCCTTGCCTGGTCATCGTTCAAGCAGCCATGTACGCTCGTGACCACCTTAGTGAGTACACTAAATTCGGTGACAATCACATATATTTCACGAGGATCAGGATTAAACTAAGAGCCGTGCATCGGCCCCTTACTAAAACCTCCAAGGTAATTCATGTGTTAGCGCCGGCGGTCTACAAACGTCTCCCAATAACGATACCGAGTGCGAGCTCAACGCAATCCCTTATACACAAGTTAAAGAACTGGCTGGTCGAACAATCCTTCTATAGGTTTGACGAATTTGTAAAATAGGATGCCTAATATTGTTATTATTACTGATTATTATTACATGGACTAATTATTAATTTATTGATTTAATTGAAATTTATAATTTTAGATATTTAAATACTTATTGTATGATATATATCCTCACATACGGTGCACAGACCTGGTCATTAACGAAGAGCCAAAAGTTCAGCCTCGGGGTGTGCCAGAGGGCTATGGAGCGCAGTATCCTGGGAGTCAGACTTACAGACCGCGTCAGAAACACGTAACTGCGCTCCAAAACACAAATAGCCGATGCTGCCCAAAAAGCCGCCAAACTCAAGTGGGACTGGGCTGGACATGTGTGGCGTATGTCAGACCAGCAGTGGGCGAAGATCGCCACTGACTGGGTCCCGGACGGACAACGGCCACGAGGAAGGCCTAGGCGGAGATGGCGGGATGAACTCGACCTATACAATAAGGAGTGGGTTCTCCTTGCTGAGGACCGAGATGAATGGAAGAAGGGGAGGGAGGCCTTTGCCCTGCAGTGGGACACCCCGGGCTAATATAATAATAATAATTGTATGATACCATATTATATACCTAAGTATATGTTAAAGTATGTACCTACTATTTGACGTGTATTGATATAATTTATTATCTATATATATAAAAGAAAGTCGTGTTTGTTACAACACTTATAACTCGAGAACGGCTGGACCGATTTAGCTGAAAATTGGTGGAGAGGTAGCTTAGAACCAGGAGTCTAACATAGGATTTGACATGACTTTTTATCATTTAAACAATTTGACACATAGATTTCCACGGGGGCGAAGCCGCGGGGAACAGCTAGTTACCAATAAAATTAACTATGAAATTATATTTAAAAAATATTATTTAAGAGTTTCTTAAGGCCAGACAAGTCTCTCTAATCAATCTATCCATACAAATGTGGAAAAGTAAAGATTGTTATTTTGATGACCTATCCGACAAGGAACCAATGTTATCGACATAACTCTAAGAATTAGCAAGCTGAAGTGGCAGTGGGCTGACCATATCTCGCGAAGAACCGACGGCCGCTGGGGCAAACGTGTTCTTGAGTGGAGACTCGGTAAACCTAGTGTAGAACGCCATCATACCAGGTGGGATGACGACTTGCGAAAGACTGCAGGTAGATGCTGGATGCGGCAAGCTGAAGACAGGGCGCTATGGCGCTCATTGGGGGAGGCCTATGTCCAGCAGTGGATTGCTATAAGCTGATGATGATATTGACCTATCTATATTATGTTTGACTTATAAATATTATCAACAAACAACTGAAACCGAAACTTTAATGATTAATACTCACCAAATCGTAGACTGATCTCCGACACTGCACACCCCAAGTTAACTAGAAATATTAACAAAAATAGAATTGGGGTTTCCATCTTTCAATTCATCTATTGCAAGAACTGCAACGACTGCAAGTTTTGATTTTATTCACCAAAATGGCGGATATATACTCCTGCAACAAATACGGAATGAACAAAGCAAGGAAAACGTAAAATAGAACCCTAAATTTTTCAAACATAACAATACAGGCTCTGCGTTTTATTTAAACTTAGAATTCTAAATTTAATTTTGAAATAAATTTAAGATTCTTTAGATTCGTCCTCAAGCTACTCAAAGTGAAGTAAGAATAGTGTTCTAAAGTCAAAACCAAACGAGTATTTGAAAATTCAAAATGGCCGATTATAAGGTTTGTTTCTTAGTAGGAAATCATTGGTTCAGTCTATATTTTGTTGAATTATTAAACAAGAAAGGTATAAGGTAGCTAGACAAAAGATAGACACGTAATTATTGTTTGACAACGTCGGGATTATTGGACAGTCGAATCCAAAAGTGCTTGGGTATTTTCATAATGTTTGTATGAATATTTTAACTATAACGTGTAAACTTTTGAAACTATCTTGGTTAAAACACTAAAGTCATTTATATCGGGATATTTATTTACCATGATTACAAAAAAAACTTACCTTTCAGTGCCCAGCGCCGTAAGGCTGGACAGTGGATGCGTTATACTAAAATAAATCCGTTGTCCTGGTTTCTTTCTAACACCTCTACTGCAAATCAGAGGAAAGGCAGCAGTATTTGTATGTTCTGATGATGTTATTTGTTATGACGACCGATGTGGCGCGGTGGGCGAAGGTCCGCCTGCGACGCAGGAGGTTGCGGTTTCGATTCCCGCCTCGGAACAATTGTGTGTACGATCTGCAGATAATTGTTCCGGGTGTTCTGGTCGTTTTCTATGTATAATAAAAAATATCTATCTATGTAATGTATTGTATTATGTATATCAGTTATCTAGTACCCATAACACAAGCTTTGCTTACCATGGGGCTAGATAATGCTGTGTGGATTGTCCAGCATTATTTATTTTTATGTTCACTACTGTGTTTACTGCGTAACTCATACCAAAAACTTTCAAATTTATCAAAGAATAAAGGTCTAGGGTACCTACAAGACTCTTGGGACACGTCACAAATTTCAAATTACATAAGTTAAACTAGGAAATCAAGTGATCACTTCGATTTGTTGTTCACGCGAACAAGAAACCTTTACCCTATTAGAATGTTCGTTTTCGAGTTGGAGCAAAACTCGTCTCAAGCTTTTATATTGTCAAGCGAGATAATATAATTATGGTATATTGTATAAGCTAAAATATTAATTGTTTATTAAAATGTTTGTACGCCTAAGCGGCAGAATCTAGCGATCTAAAATAAGTCTTATGTATCTGACTATCCATTACTGATTACCTGATTCACAAACAATAAATGAATTATGAATCCGATATTTTTTTATAAACCTTTTAACAAATGATTTGTTTGAATGTATTTATTAATTTAGGCAACTCAGTTGGAGTTTTGTTGTAGAAGCATTTAAAAGATACATTTATTTTGTGTAGCCTAGATGTGACTTTGAAACTCACCCTAAAACATTCCACTTTTCGACGCGGTTATCCCACATATAATATTCACAAGAGGGTAGTTTACGTAAGCGGTCGTGATTTCATTTTCTTATGTGCGTGGGAAACCACACGTGGCGGTTGACATGCAACCTTGAGGTCTACTTCAGGACATTATTGGTGCTCGTATAGGTTTGCACTGAAGTGTAATATAGATGGTTTCAAAATTTTATTAATTTTACCAATTGTTTATTGTATAAAGTCATTTTATAAAAAAAAAAAAGCAAATGATCAAAAAATACAGCAAAGGAAATTTTTAGTAAGGTAACAGTAAAAAACAGAATAAGGACGTATAAATTACACACAGAAAAGTCTGAACAATGGTAATCAATCATATTAAATTACTTACTCGTACCTACCTAATTATTCCAAACATCCTGAAACTGCTTTTTTTTATCTAATTTTCTAAAAATTTGTTATTATTTATTTTTTTAATCTATAATATAAAAATGAACCGCTGAATGTGTTGCTAAGCGCAAATCTCGAGAGCAGCTGAACCGATTTCGCTAATTCTTTTTTTAGAATATTCCTTGAAGTACGAGGATGGTTCTTAGGGAGAGAAAAAAGTTAAAAAAATTCTGAAACAACCGCCCTGGCGAAGCCGGGACGGGCCGCTAGTTAAATATATTTTTGGCTGACTTTACTTACTTTACTTTGGGCGACTTTATTTACTTTAGTTTGGGCGACTTTACTTACTTTACTTTGGGCGACTTCACTTACTTTACTTTGGGCGATTTTACTTACTTTGGGCGACTTTACTTAGTTTACTTTGGGCGACTTTGCTTACTTTACTTTCGGCGACATGTTGGGAATATAAATAAAACCATCAATTTAATATATAATAACTATTTATGTAAGTATATAAACATTACATCGATAAGAAAAAATAATTAATTTACCTAACTCACAAAAATGAAGGAAAATAAAATTCTTAAAACAACATACAACCTCACACTACATTAAATTAAAAAAAAATGATTAAATTAATTTAAAAACTCTTGCATTGAAATCTAAATTTCTGTTATTTCTAAATATTTACTTATGCTAACATTTAAGGGTTGAAACCATACATTCGCATATAATCATATTTTCCTTTGTCTTAGACTATTTCTAACAATAATGTTATAATTAGAAGTCGATTGATATTCAGAAAATATGATTCCCTGATGATAAATGAAATTAACCTTTTCAACGCATTTCAATTTACAGCCATTGGGCTCTTTTAGTGTATTGATCAATTTTGACACAATTAGATTCGTTTAATTTAACATAGAACATTTGAGCATCGAATTTTTGACACTTTTGTCTGCAAACGGCGAGTTTTTGATAAATCCGTGAACAAAAAATATTTTTGGTGAGAACTCCAATTTTTTTTCATTAATTTACGAATTTATCAAACTTTTAAGCAGTCATCGCCAATCCTAAATTCAATTTCTACTTCGTAGATCAATTAAATTACGAATGGCTTTGTAGAGTTCTTAGAAAATGGTCACTGTTTTTTTTGTTTAACTGTTTTTATTTTTTCGTCAATTTGGAACTTAGAATGGCTTAATATGTTTAATTTTACGAACAAACTATGGATCACAGTAATCTGAAATAATAAATAAAATAAAATGAATTCATTTTATTATTCATTTAAAATTATTAAAAAAATCGCTAAAAGAGCCCAATCGGTACAAAATTACGACGGTTCTCAAGAACTTAACTACCACTCTATGATATTATCCTATTTTATACAGATTTTCCATACACCCCAAGAAAAAATAAATCTTAATCTATATAAAATACCTGAAAAACTGTTTACATTTACTATTTCTCACGGTAGGTACTTATATTTTTGTATTGTAAAAATTACTTTTGTTTCTATGCACAGAAAATATTGGTTTGTTACCGTTTTTCAATATATATCAGTTAATTTTCTACATTTTTTTTTAATGAAAATGCCGAAATCGTTTTTTTTTACAAGTTTTGTACAAAAAAAATTATGAATCAATTTTATTTTCTAGATAAATACTAGCTCAAATTTGTTTGTATTCAATTTTTATTATTTTAGTTGATACATTTCATTGTAAAAATCTTTTTATGTTGTCCAATTACAATCATAATTAAAAAAAATATGAACTTTGATTTAACATTTAACACAAAAAGAAGAAAAAACCGTATTTCCAATATTTTCTGAACGAGTGACAGATACAAAGATCTAAAAACTTTAATTTTTTTAAACATACACCATTGCTACAATTTATTTAAATTTCAGCCGGATTCGTTCAGTATTATGCTACTACTTCATGCCAATAGGCATAAAGCAGTACCAAAAACTTATCTATCCATATCCAATTCATTAAAACTTAGGTGGAGATGGCGGGATGAGCTCGACCTATACAACAAAGAGTGGGTTCTCCTTGCTGAGGACCGAGATGAGTGGAAGAAGGGGAGGGAGGCCTTTGCAGTGCGACACCCCGGGCTAATATAATAAAATACACCCAGTCTATCCATCCATCACAATAGCCTGGTTTTATTTCTTTCATTTTTCTTTGCCATAATCTCTACACCTGGCGGATACCATCTTTGGGTGTATCATATTGTGCACCCGAGGATGATACCCGCTATGTGTATCCATCGCCATTAGATTAACTTTCTCAAAGGGCATCTGTGCTGTTGGCTTCGGCCCCACGCAAGCCTTCCAAAGAACCGGGTCACTTTATGGCCCGAGATCATGGTAAATGAGAGATATAATAATATCAAAACTTTCGCTTTTATGATATTGGATATCCAGTATTATTTCAGCAGCCATTCAACATTTGTTGAAAACCTAGGTCACATGTATGTTTTCATTTAATTATTTAAAGTTTTTAGACCTTTACTTCACAAGTATAAATAATACATTATTTCAGATTTAATAAATGCGTAAACCACACAATCAAGACGCCAATATTAAAAACGCGTGGAAATAAAACAACTGCAGTTTGAGAAAATCGTTCAAAATAATCAGAGTTTTTTGCCAACAGATGGCGCTTAAAACTAATTATTAAATAACCCTCGACCAAACAATAGAAATAGGTCCTTGATAGATTTATATTATATGTATTTGTGCTTATTATTATATTTATTAGCTTAGTAAATAGCTAGATCGTAATGTATTACGCACTTTGTGCGTGTTGGTACCCTTTTATTTGGTCGAAGATAATCCAATGTTGTTTATTCTGTATATTTTTGCATGATTTCAATAAATATTATTTGAACAATTCTCTCAAGTCCGATGGTACTTATAAAATAAAAAAAATACAAATCTAGGAACATCAAGAGCTTAATATAAAAAAAAGTTAGCTTAATAATTTATCTTTAAATTATGTGAATGGAAGATATTTCTTTATTTGTAATATAGAAAAAGAAAAAAATAATCTTAAGCGATGTGTTTGCCGTAGTTACGGAATTTGTCACCTTAAAAGCATACCTAATGGAAGGCTGTAGCAAAAGTTCCAAAAAAAAACATTAAATCTGCAATGTCTACTGATTTCTAAGTACATTTTAAATAATATATATTTTAAGTACTACATTAACAAAAACGCTCGTTACCTATATTATTGGTGTAATAGGTCAATGCATATTAAAATTATATTTTCATAATCCTTTTGCTACAGCATACATACAAAGTTTTTTGTATGAGTTGTATATAATTAATTACATAATAAATATGTATAATACATAAAAAAAATCTCTACAAAACTAAATATCATAGGGTTAATACATAGACAATCACTAAATTAAGAAATTCCTGTGATAATTTCATTTAAATAATTAATACATAAAAATACTAATCAATAACTACATAGTGTAAATAATAATAATTGCCAGTGGAAAATAGACCACAATGATTGCATTGAAAAAAAAAACGCGATCTATATTCTAAAAGTGGGCTATGATTAAAAAAAATAAATAGATGCGTCAAACTACGGAAGGAAGCTAAAAAAACTTTTGAAATCAGATCGATGGAACGCAGTAACGCCAACTTACCAAACCGCAATATGAGATCACGATAAAATACTTTTTTTTTTATATAAACGAATGTTTCAAATTTTGGTACCGAATTGATGTATTTCTTTTGGCAAGTTGGCGGCATTGGAATTGGTAGGCTCATTGCATAAAATAGTCCGGGTGATCTGGGTCCTTTTCGAAACGTTTCGCTTCTTCCTGCATACTCTCTTTTATTTTCAAAATGGCCGCTGATTCTGTTTGGTCGTTTTGATCCCCTCCGGGGCCGCCGAAACCTTGAGCATTATTTTCTTTTTAAATTATTAGACACTTCTCATGAGCCTACGCTACAAACTAATCAAGCACAATCGAAGGCATGCATCAATTTAAAAAAAAAAAACCATTCTCATCTTTCGTCGCGATGAAAAAATTGTTCGATTGTAGGTTCTGAGCCTTTTGCTTATTTAAAGTATTATCTTCGACCAAATAAACCATGAGTATTCTGCTTATAAAATAAAACATAACAAAGTTATTGTATTGGTGAATAAATTTTCTTGACTTTATCGCTTTTTTTTCTCGAAGAATCGAAATGTTTGGGTTGCAGCTAACATTAGCGAAAGAATCAAGAAAATTTAAATAAGACAGTAAACACGAGTATCCTAAAGAATAATTCAATAAAAAGCCATTTTTGGCTAGTCAAAAAAAATTCTATCTCGACTTAAAATTATTTTTGTAACCTACATTATAATGAAAAATGTGATGTGGAGTAAACATTTATACATATTACATTTTTTTTTTGTTTATAATGTGATGTGATGAAAATATCTTGAGCAAATATCTGCACAGGTAGTTTCAATCATATCGATCAACGACAAAGCTTTTATCGATTTTCTCGTCAATTTTTTTTGACAAGCTTGTTAAAAAATCGATTTAAAATGTCATAATTTCGAAAGATTTTTTTTTGCAAAAAAAATCATTGAAACGTAACAACAAATTCAGATCTTTTTTTATCGTTCACGAAGCACAAGAATTTGGATAAAAATAATTAAGATATCGCTCGGTCGATATAAACAATACTAACTAGCCAGGGACAAGAAAAAAAACACAGGACCCATCCATTCTATTTATTTGGTCGAAGGATACTAAAAATATTTAATACAACAATTTTTACAACAACAATTACATTACAAAAATAGTTTCTGGCAAAATTTGCATAGTTAGGAAAAATTAATACATTTTTTTTTTTTTCGAAAATGGCGGATCAAAAGCATTTTGCCAATAATCATAACACTTAAAACTTATTTAAATATAGACAGTAGGAGCTTGCCAGGTAAATATGAAAAATTCAAGGATTTTATCAACATAATTCATAGGAAATAAAATATTAAATTTCTAGGTCTGTTAAACTTTAGACTATAGTTTGACCGAAACCGCTGTACCGCGCCTGAGGTATGCGAGCGGCGAGACGGGAGGGAAATATCGGCCGCTCCGATCCATCAGTCTGCCGTCAACACGTACTTTTGCTCTTTTTTCCTCGCCCCCCACCTCGCCGCACTTTCCTAAGGAGCGGTACAGCGGTTTCGGTAAAACTATAAGTCAAAAATTCACTGTCTCGCGACTAAATGTTCCCAATGAGCGCATAAAAATTTAATATATTAATTAAAATTTCAATTACTGAATCCGAGTTCAATATGTTATGTGTTTGTGATGCTTCAAATATTATAATTCAAAATGGCTGATTCAAGTCAAAACGACAAATGAAGTTTGTATTTTGTGTAGAATTAAAGCAAGCGGCGCCAAAACAAAACAGAAGTTGAAGTTGAATAGCCCATGGTAGAATTCTACAAAAAATGTCAGTGTCAGCCTTTAAAATCGAAATCGTCTGTTCACGTTTGTATTTTGTGCTAATTAAATAGAAACAAGTTAAAAAAAACTAGCCTGTATACTCCGACCACGAAAACTACAATATTTGCGGAGAACAGCAGATCCGTTCTTTCGGTGAACCTACAATTAAAATCATTCTAAAATTTATTTCATAGAGATCCGAAACGATCAGTTATTTGAATACAGGTTACTATGAAAATCATTCTGTCAAATATTTGCGAAGAACAGCTGATCCGATCTTTCGGTGACTACTATTAAAATAATTCTATCATTTCACGCGCCACGCGTGGTTCAGCACATAGCTGAGTTTGACCCTTTTTGGCCAGCAGGCTAGCACGGTAGCCATGTATTATTATAGTTTTTGTTTAACTGTTGGTTTTTTTATTTGTTTTTTTATACTGTGTACTGTGTTTTTTTTTATGTGTGTTTATTACTTTAATTGTGTAGCCTGTTTTTTTGGCCAAATAAAACTATTCTTATTCTTATTCTTATTTCTTCGAGGTCCAAAACAACCAGTTATTTGAGTACAGGTTACTATGAAAATAATTCTGTCATTTCTCACTGATCCGAAACGAACGTATCTGAGTACAGGTGCTAAAAAAAATGATAGCTTCCAGGCAAGCTCCTCTGTAGTAACTAAAAGTACTCACTCAAGTTATAATCACCCATGCCTGAGCCGGAGTCTTCGCGGGGAGTCCCGGGCCCGCCGCCGCCGACGCCGCCCGGCGATGACTTCATGCCGTCCACACCGCCGAGGCCTGATTAGTTGATAAAGTCGAAGTCAAATAGCATTTATTTCTTTAGGCTTACAAAGTAAGCACTTAGACAAGTCATATTTTATACTATAAATTATTATCAGATAAAATTATTTTACTGTTCACTTCAATTTTATGTCCACTAGTGGAAGAAGTGAAAAAGAAACCACGAGTACATATGTTCATCCTACTAATATTATAAACGTAAAAGTTTGTAAGTATGGATGGATGTTTGTTACTCTTTCACGTAAAAACTACTGAATGGATTTTAATGAAACTTCATAATAATATAGCTTACATATCAGAATAACACATAGGCTACAATTCATAAAGATATATAGTATATTATCTAAAATATCTATCAACACGCAGGTGAAACCGCGAGGCGCAGCTAGTCTATTATATGTCTAATACATGGTTATTTTTATAAGTCTAAATGAAAGTAGGTTAAAATTTAATCTTTTGTCTATTTCTAATGTTATTTATGCACATGTACCCCCTTCTCTCTTCACTTTGTCTCTCTCTCTCTCCCAATAAGGTTCGCTGGAAGAGAACTCTTTTTAGGGTTCTGTTCGCCTTTGTATAAATTTTCTAGAATAAATTTTGTATTATGGTTTTCGTGCAAGAAGTATACATAAATAAATAAATGAAATTTGTGACTATGGTTTTCTAAAAACTCTTCGATGCTATGGTTTTTATATTTTATATATGGCTAACAGGGTTTTAGACTTGATCCTTGCCACTGTTAGATACTCACCAGAATTGCTGCTATCCTGCGGGCTAGGCATGATAGGCGTGGGCGGTCCCGGCGGGCCGTTGGACCCGGGGGGCGCCCCGTACGCCCCCGGCGACCCCCCGCTGTAATTGAGGGGGGCAGAGCCTCCGGAGCCTCCTGAGCCGCCGGCCCAGGCGCCGCGCGGGCCCATACCCATTGGGGGCATACCTATTGGACAAACATTTGTGATATAAATACATATATGTATAATAAAACACAGTCTTCCACTAGTGGACAAAAAATTGAAGTGAACAGTAAAATAATTTTATTTGATAATAATTTATATATAAAATATGACTTGTCTAAGTGCTTATTTTGTAAGCCTAAAGAAATAAATGTTTTTTTACTTTTACTTTACTTTTTACTTTAAATAAATAAATAATGCTGGACAATAATCACTTGCAGCATTATATAGCACCGGAGCAAGCAGAGCTTGTGTTTATATTAAGAACTTGTTTTGTTTGCTTTTACTAACAAACATGTGTTATCGGAGATAACTGATACGATGATGACAGATTTTGGTTTACCCTAAGAACAACTGCACAGTAAATTTAACCATATTAATTAATGCAACATACAATTCATTGAACTGCTTTTACTAATACTTAGAACACTACATTTCATACATAGATATTTTTCATTATACACAGAAAACACGCCCAGACAAATATCTAAGCATCGTGCAACCATTTTACACGAGGCGGGAATCGAACCCGCAACCTACAGCTTCACAGGCAGACATACATCCACTACACCACAGAGGTCGTAAAAGAAGCTACACAAAATTATCACGAAAATAGTATTTACCTGGCCCGCTAGGCGGAGGGCCCCGCATGCCGGCGGCGTAGGCCCCCGGACTCATGGGCCCCATGCCGGGCCGCGGCGGCGTCATCCGGGGGCCCAGCAGAGCCCCGCTGCCGCCGCGCTCCATAGAGTTACCCATCATGCCTTGACCTGTAATTAAAGAAATTTACATTTTATAACTAGGACCCATGAAAAAAGGTATACATACACTATACAGTGTTTGGTATATGAACCGACGTTTTGGGGATTACAATAATAAAGTCATATTGAAATCGACTTTCCTATCAAAAAGTTTTTAGTTATTACTCTTTGAAACTGTATACACAATATATAAACAATATGTATGATACACTACATGAAATAAGAAATAATTCAAGCCAATATGATCAATGTCGCTCATGATTGTCATGAATAAGCAAACACTCTTTTATGTTTTGTTCTTCTGAATGTCTGTCACCGCCGGTCGTAGAACCAGCACATTTGTAGAATGCGAACACTAAATTGTTGGGAATACCTAATTCATTTAATTTGGCTAAGAGACGTTTAACCATTGTTAAGCATTGATCTTTCTTACAACAGCAATTAATTTAATTGCGCCGTTTTTTAATCGGTTAAGTCATAAATAAACAAAGACAAGTATGCACTAACTGTAAAATGAAGCCACAAACCTGGTGGTCCGTTAAAGTCATTAGGCATGCCCATCCTCACAGCAGTGCGGGGCCCCCCGCCCGAGTACCAGGGGCCTATGAACGGCTGGCCGGCGCCCATCAGCTGCGGCTGAGGCCCGTGGGGGCTGGGCTGCGAGCCTGGGTGGGGCGCCGGTGGTGACGGCCGCAGGGGCGAGTTGGGGAAGAAGCCAGGTGGCATTCCACCGCCGCCCATGCCTGAAAAATTGTGGTTGGATAAATAAATCATCATCATTATCATCAATGCAAACTAATATCCGTGATCATGGCTTATATGTCGAAATATTGGAAAACTCAAAAATCTAATCATGGTAAATGACTTTTGTATCATCATTATCAGCCTACATTAATAGTATTACTAAAGAAAAGTGAGAATATATACTGACGGCTCCAAGACCGATATGGGCACGGGAGCAGGGATTCACTCTATGGACCTCAATATTAATATATCAATGTACTTAGGCAAACACAGCTCCATATTTCAATGCGAATGTGTAGCCGTAACCGAGGCAGCCACAGCTGTGGAAAGAAGGGATATAGACAACCAGTGTGTGCGTATCCTGTCTGACAGTGCTGCTACACTTAGAGCTTTAGCAGGGAACAGCTGTAACTCCAAGCTCGTTTACGAATGTCACTTGGCACTTGAGAGGATTTCCAGTAGAAACAGGATCACCCTCCAATGGATCAAGGGACACAGCGGATCACTAGGCAATTATGCTGCAGACGAATTGGCACGGAAAGGCTCGGAAACGCCGACACAAGGCCCAGCTCCGTTCCTTCCCCTTCCATTCTCCCAAATCCGAACATGGATACAGCTCAGAACCAGAGAAACGCATACCGAGAGATGGTCAAGCCTACAGGAGTGCCGCCAATCCAGAGCAGCACTCCCAGCTGCTTCACCAAGACTAACCAAACACTTACTGTGCCTGACGAGATCAGACCTACGCGTCCTAGTAGGAACACTCACAGGACACTGCCCACTAAACAAACACCTCTTGCAGAGGCAGAGGATGCAGAGGATGCCTGAGCGACGAAGAATCAGCTGCCCACGTAGTCCTGGAATGCGAGGGAGTAACAGCGCAGCGACTAGAAATCCTCAACCACCCGAGGTCACTCCGCGAAGCCTGTGAAGATCCCAGGAGTATTCTGCGCTTCTGGACGGAGTTAGGCTGGTTAAACTAGCAGACACACCACGCACAAAGGACCAATCGGAGTCTAAGTGCGGAAACAGGAGTACAACTACCATACCATACCATACTAAAGAAAATACAAAAATACGCAAGTATTATGAAATCTTCCTCAAATGATTCTTATTTCCATTACTAGCTGCGCCCCGCGGTTTCACCACGGTGATAGATATTTTGGATAATATACAATATACATATCTTTATAAATTGTAGCCTATGTGTAATTCTGATGTATAAGCTATATTATTGTAGAGTTTCATTAAAATCCATTCAATAGTTTTTACGTGAAAGAGTAACAAACATCTATCCATCCATCCATACTTACAAACTTTCGCGTTAATAATATTAGTAGGATATTGATTTGTGTTATCATAGCATCAGAATACAATGGCAAGTTATCTGAAAGTGATACTGTAGGCAGTAAATGAACTAAAGAAAAACAACCATAAATCCCATATTTCGAGACAACCTTCGTTGCGCAGCGGCGAAGGTTCACCCGCGATGCAGGAAGTTGAGGTTTCATTCCCATCTTGGGACAAATATTTGCATAATCTGTCCCTTCATAAAACACAACAAACAGAACAAAATAACTATTTCCAAGAGTTTTCAATGCGTGATAAGTAAAACGATCTATGTATGTCAGGTCATTCCAAACGCGCGTATTACACGCGCAACAAACGCGCGGGAACACGTTTGAAGATATATAAAATTCTTCATTCATAGAAATCTTATATCTAAAACATTTTGTTAAAAAAAACGTAGATAAATATTGGAATCGTTATGAAAACTAACACATTAAAAATTCAATGTCTTGCAATGTTTTAGTAATTCTTACTTTAAATCAGGGTGGGTGAGCGAATTCAGTTTATTTGCAACTAGCTGATGGTTAGCGGTTAAAATTAGTAGTTAAATGGTTTATAAACCTTCCGATTAAATCACTCTATCTATTAAAAAAACTGCATCAATATAGGGACAGACAGACAGCGGGAAGCGACTTTGTTTTATACTATGTAGTGATAAATAATTAAAAAATCAAATCAAACAATAATTAGACCTAGGATAGGTCTAATTATTGTTTGATTTGATTTTTTAAAGATGGTTTAATAGACAAAATATGAACCCAAGTACTTGAATATGATGAAATCAGCATCATCAGCCTATGTTAGTAAAATGCTGGACATAGGTCTCCCCTAATGAGCGCCCTATTTTCAGCTAGATGTATCTGCCTATAGTTTTTTGCAGTCATCCCATCTGACTAGTGGCATGGGAGATTTTTTTTTTTTTTTATTTCTTCTAGTAAATACCTAACTAATTCTATTTTATTACTACACCTGTATTACCTATGGTATTATTAAATAATACCATAGGTAATACAGGTGTAGTAAAATCCATCAAATTTTGATGGATTTTATTCTTCTTTTTGAAGTTTTTTTATGTTTTTGGTACGTTGCAGCACATACAGACATTTTACCTAGATTTTTTTGTTTTTACTAGTGTTTAATAGTTGTATATTGTTGTTAGTTGGAAATATTGATGTTACCAACTGGAATTAGTAATAAACACAAGCACAACCTGTAATTACATAAATAAATAATGCTGGACAATTCACACAGCATTATCTAGCCCCAATTTCATCTCTTATTGAAATTTGTATCACATGGTTCATATAAATTAGAAGAAAACTATGACAGCCAATGACAAGCATTATGGTTGAGACCGCGGCAGACCTCAGACAAATCATTATCATCATCAGAAATAGCTTTTACATCCACCAAGGATGGTTTATGTAGTGTTTGGTTCAGACTTGTATTATAAATGGAACAACAGACAGTTTATTTGAATGCACGGGTGGTTGTTACTTGTTTCTGGACAGGTTTCCGCAACTTGGCCACCGGTGGGCCCTTTTAGCGTGTAATGTGCATGGGTAGTTATTGCTACTCTACACATCATTCTGACTGGAATGTATTTGGACTTTGAATAGATGCCGCCTGAGAATAACATAAGCTTCGAGAAATTTGAATGTGAATCTGCAAAAATTCTACTTTAGGATTAGAATGTTTTTCGAATCAGTTAGTAACTAATATCATAAACTTATCTTACTGCTGTTGAAACCTCATAAGATAATCAAGTCAAACAGTCCATAAAGTACAGATGAGGAATAGAAACCCGTGTTTTTATTTACTCTAGCAGATAAGAAAATAACATGGCCTAGAAATCTAATTCTCAGTTTTGACTGAGGTTACATGCGTAATAAGGAAATGGATGTACGAACCGTCATTGGGAG
This sequence comes from Eupithecia abbreviata, assembly GCA_943735965.1. Taxonomy (NCBI): domain Eukaryota; kingdom Metazoa; phylum Arthropoda; class Insecta; order Lepidoptera; family Geometridae; genus Eupithecia; species Eupithecia abbreviata. Next base: position 1,306,316 of record OX031003.1, on the reverse strand, counting down.
GTGCCGGACCTGCGTTGTGACCTATTCCGTTGACTCCATAGCCTGAATTCACGAAACCATAGTCATGAAACGCCTTGGCTTCCGAGGAGTGTTCACATGTGTCTCGCCTCTCGGGCGCTGCGCAATATAGGTCCCAGAACACACACCACCATGAATGGAGGAACCCGGGGGGCTCTCCTAGTGTTATATTCTTCTCCCATCGAATTTCAGACAGAAAAGTCTGTGCCGCCTTCGTTGCACCGACGTGTAGCAGGTACTCATACACATACAGCGCCAATTTCTCACGGGCCTGAGCGTCCGAAGGCACTGTGGAGCCCTTGCCCTTGGCATACATATCGACTGGAAGCCGACTTTTATGATAAAATTGTTTATTATTTACATGAACGCTCTAAAACAATAAATTCAACTACACAAAATGTCATTGATCGATGGCGACATTTGGCGTCTGTGGCATAGACAATTGCTTTGTTTTCTTTGGAGGACGGGCTGTCAAATAACTTTGTCTATGGAATGCCACAGATTAAAATGAATTAGCAAAAAAAAAAATTAATTACAAATAGAAACTTTGATGACGACCGGACCTCTGCAGCTCTGTGGCGCGCGCGGTGGGCGAAGGTCCGATTAGCCTGCGACGCAGGAGGTTGCGGGTTTGATTCCCGCTGTCGTCGGGACAGATTTTTGTACGACCTGCATATATTTGTTCTGGTCATCTAGCACCAAAGCTCAGCGTACCTTGAGGCTAGATGATGCTGTGTGGATTGTCCAGCAGTATTTATTTATTAATAGTTAATACTAGTAATTGTCTAAATATTGTATGTCCGAAATTGATAAATTGTTGTCACCAAATTATTATTTAAGACCTTTCCTATGGATGTTTTACACAATTTTACAATAAATATATTGTTATTCTTATTCTTATTTAATAATTATATAAGACACATGTCTGTGTATCCCGAGGCGGGCTGAGCAGGATTGTGTATGTGTACATTATGTGCACTGTATTGTCTAAGTACATGATAAGTTCATAAGCTTACTCGCCTCGCCTCGGATCCCTTGTAGGCTCTTGTTGTCTCGGCTACTTGCTGGTACATTAGGCCAAGTCATAGAAAATTGTGGCCTTTGTGTAAAGCAGTAAAAAATACACATTCTTTGAAAATTATTATCCTAACTTTTGTGGTTCATAAGTACAACCCACTGAAAGACGGACGGACATACAGACAGTGAAGACTTAGTAATATAGTCTCCACCCATTGGGTATACAACCCTAAAAACCCAAATGTGGTAAGTATCTACTACTCGTACTAACGCATTTACGCAGGTTTGTGTAAGATCGTATGCGTCATACATGCATGATACAACTACAACTGAGAACTACTATTGGAATATCGCAGGTTGGAGAAACTCAGCGTCCTATTTTTATTCCATCAGTATTTAGCCGTAGCAGCCTAACGTCCCTAACGTGTCTAACTTCGTGGCCGTTCTAACTCCAAATACAAAATGTTCGAAAAACAGATAGCATGTGTCGTGATATGATATTATCGACAGATAAACAAGCGCCAGTACAGCACGTAGAACCATAGGCCTACTCTAAATTGAAGAGACCTACGTACGATCTATTCTATTCTTATACGAGATCGTACGTAGGTCTCTTCAATTTAGAGTGGGGGATTGATTTCCTCCGTCTACCATTTGCACATTTGCCTTTTATAACCAAAGACAAGTAAACAATGACGACGCGCTACATATCTTTTGACATTGACACTGACAACCACAAAAAACTATCAAACTCTACAATTAGATATTGTCTATTCCTATCTCATCTTCCTTTTTGATCGTGTCACCGCGTGGTTCACTGCCGCGTTTCTGCGAGAAACTATCAAAATGGCCATCAGACCAGTATATAGACCTACTATCGTCAAAAAAAGGACGAAAAGATTCATCCGCCATCAATCAGATCGCTATGACAAACTCAAGAGGAACTGGCGTAAACCGAGAGGTAAGCTCGCATGCCCGTACTACACAAGTCTCTGTTTTCACCTTCCCTTGAAAACATCACCTCTCTTATTTCCTTCTTTTACTTATAAATATGACTTGTGCTTGCAAATGCTTGTGAATTTTCCAGCATGTGTCAACAACATTCGATATTTCCGTGCAGAATGTGTTTCCTAAAAGTGAGGTTATATGGTCCAGGTATTGATAAAAGGAAACCCTATTTTGAGCTATTTACCTGACGCGCTCAGCCAAAGCCCTGTTTCGACTTTTGACACGACCGTATTATAATCATTCATTCTCTTTCAAGTTCTCAGTAATGAATTTAAAAGGGTAAAAGTCATCAAAACTGGTTCATTCAGTAGGTACCTATTTCAGGTAAGCATTTTACTTGTTCAAAATCTGCTAAACAATACTGTTTTTAGCTACTTCTTCAATTTCATTATTATTTTCGATTGCAAGGGCACTCTGTGTTATTCTTTTTCAATAAGATAATTACAATTTGTTACCTTGCTAGATTAAATCTACCAAACCCTATTCCGAATAGCATAAAATTGCTAATTTGGTCATATTGGTAGAAACATTTTTTTTAAACTATCATCCTAAAAAGCCTAAATGTTTTATGAAAAAGTAGTTCTTTAGACTCAAGCTAGAAAGAAGTAATGTACCACTACAAACAAAAGAAACATACAGTTATCAAATCTTAAATTAAAAACTACACTATAGCTAAAAATACAGCGTAACAAAGGGTCGGCCCTGTCCTGAGCAAAGCTACTCTGATTTTCAGGTGGATTTTCTAGCTACTAACTTTAAATGTTAACGTGTTCCAGGTATCGACAACAGAGTGCGCAGGCGTTTCAAGGGCCAGTACCTGATGCCCAACATTGGTTACGGATCAAACAAGAAGACCCGTCACATGCTACCTAATGGATTCCGCAAAGTAAGTTCATTTACAATGTTTATTGAAATGTTTGTATGCAGTCCTGTCTAGAGCCTAAGTGGCATAAATCCGCCATGGTAGGCCAGTTTATTTACATTCAGTACATAAAATTTATTTTAGAATCTTATGTACTGACTGTTACCTGATTCACAAACAATAAAAGAATTTATTTATATGAGTTGAACTGTGATCGATGAGCAGCTTCTAGCTGATGTGTCTATAACACACATTGTTGAATTTATTCATTGTGTTACTTTTTAGTTTGTTATTTTTGTCTCGTAACCAGTTGTAGAGTTTATTCTTGAAGGCGATTATTGATGTGGCTGATATAATATCTTCTGGTAATAGGTTCCACTTAATATAAGAGAGTGCATGATCTTAAAATAATAATGTCACAGTGTGGGCTGAGATCACATCTTATAAGCCAACCAATCATTATCATCACACCATACTAGTCCACTGCTTGAGTTAGGCATTTCTTTATGAGCACCAGAATATCCTGCCTTCCGTTTGCTACATCCAGCATCTTCCTGCTGTGTTTCACCAGTTGTCATCCCTCTTGGCTAGAGCCAAACTATAGAAGTCCAAATGTTATTATGGTGAGTAAAATCTAAAGACTACAAAATCCCTTGCTACGCAACATTTTATTAGCAATGAAGTTGTTGATAATTGGAACCTAGAATAACCCAAAGACATTATTTCAGCAACATCAATAAAAACTATAGCTGGCTGCAAGGTGACAACAATGACTAAATTTTACATCAGGCACAAGCAATAGCAATTTTTTTAACATTTTGGAGTGCTGAAATCACACGGTATGTGTTTTCTACAAGTGACTAATATGCGTAAATCCACACTAGCGCAGCGGCTGAGAAAATACAGATCTGTGTGATTCAGCACAGCCGTAATATTTTTCGAACGAAACGCATGTGCGGCGCAACACATCCGCTGTGTAGAGCGGCAGCACGAATTTTTTAGGTTAAAAAAAAAGATCGCAGTAATTTTCTACAATCAGCTGTTTAGCTATAATTAGATCTGCTTTTGGGTGGGATATTCCATTTCATTAAGATTCAACCACTCAAGTTCGAGTATATTCCATCTTTTAATGTGTTTTATTTATAGTTTTCTTTCTCCTGTAGTAGGTTTTTTGCAAGTGTGGCGCTATGATTATTTAGTCTATTATTAATTTAATGCAAGGGCACTCTGTGTTATTCATTACATATGATAATTACAATTTGTTACCTTGCTATATTAACTCTACCAAATCCTATTCCACATAGTGTTGTCGCTATTTGGTCATAGTGGTAGACACATTTTATTTTTATTACTATTTATTTATTGTTAATAGACGAGCAGCATGTTGCTGATGTATATCCACACAGTGTTGAATTTCCTCATTGTTACTTTTTTAGTTTGTTATTTTTGTTTCGTAATCAGTTGTCGAGTTAATTCTTGAAGGTGCTTATTGATGTGGCTGATAATGTCTTCTGGTACTAGGTTCCAATTGTGCACCACTCTATTGCACTCTATACCAATACATCCTACCATCCAAACTGTGTCAATTTTATATGTATAATATTAGTGATTTATTCGAGTTTTGATTTATTTTTTCAGGTCCTGATCCACAACATCAAGGAGCTGGAAATCCTGATGATGCAGAACCGTAAATACTGCGCAGAGATCGCTCACGGTGTCTCCTCGAAGAAACGCAAGACCATCGTAGAACGTGCCCAACAGCTCAGCGTGAGGGTCACGAACGCTTCTGCCCGTCTGCGTAGCCAGGAGAATGAGTAAACTTAAGTTTAATAAAAAAATAAGCTAAAGTTATGGTGTTTTAATAACTGACATTTTCATAAAATATTTAGACTGAGACTTCTTTGTTATTGGCATTGTGTCTGGTCTGGTATACCACTTCTCTGACAGTCAAATTAATGGAATGCCTGCCTGACATTCACAAAATATATAAATAATAATAAATAATGCTGGACAATTCACACATCATTATCTAACCCCATGGTAAGCAGAGCTTGTGTTATGGGTACTAGATAACTAATATACATACATAATACAATACATCAAATAAATAGATATTTTTTATTATACATAGACTTTAACAGCATCAACGCAGCCCTACAGAAGCACAACGTAGAGCCAACGCTGGTAGATTGGATAATCAGTATGCTCAAGCTGAGAGCAGTACGGATTGATGTGCAGGGGGGGACCAGAGGAGTAGTTTCAAGAGGATGTCCACAAGGCGGAGTCTTGTCACCGCTTCTGTGGAACCTGGTAGCAAACGATCTAATCACCAAGCTCAACGCTCAACGCTTCTTCACGGTAGGCTACGCGGACGATCTTGCGATACTCATATCGGGACACTTTGCCAGCGTGACGTGTAACATTATGAGTGGCGCGCTAAAGACCGTCGAAAAATGGTGTATAGACTATGGACTAACCGTGAATCCAACGAAAACAGAACTAGTACTGTTCACCAACAAGCGTAAATTAGGAACATATCAGCTCCCATTTCTATTCGACACGCAACTTACATTATCCGATTCAGTTAAATACTTAGGTATAACTTTGGACAATAAACTAAACTGGGCAACACATTTAGAAAACAAGATAAAGAAAGCTACCATCTCATTCTGGCAGTGTCGCCGATTGTTAGGGAAAACATGGGGTCTCAGCCCAAAGATCACCCTGTGGTTATACAACACTGTAATTAGACCCTCTCTGACATATGGTGCCCTAGTCTGGTGGCCAAGAACAAATCAAAGCACTACCATAAATAAACTACAAAAGTTCCAGAGACTGGCCTGCGTCGCGACTACAGGGTGTATGAGAACTGCCCCCACGGCAGCACTCGAAGCCCTGATTGGCCTATTTCCACTGCACTTACATGTGCAACAAGAGGCAGCCGCAGCTGCATACAGACTCTGGGCTTTACGTTTATTGAACCACAACACAAAAGCACAACACACCACAATTATAGACGATTATGCAAAAAGTAACCCTATGCTACTCTCGATATATGATAGGGTGCCTAAAACACACATACTTTCAAAAAGCTTCACTTTACAAATGCACGAAGAGCCAAGTGATAGCTCAAACATACATGAAGTACGAATATACACTGACGGCTCTAAAATGAAAACAGGTACGGGGGCGGGAACGTTCTCGGAAGATCTCAATATTCACAAAACAACAGCACTGGGTGCCCACAACTCCATCTTCCAGGCGGAATGTGTAGGTATTATCCAAGCTGCGACTGCAGTGCTACGAAGGAAGGTTGACCAAAACATCAGGATCCTCTCGGACAGCGCGGCAGTACTACAGGCCTTGAACAGGAGAGAACACAACTCAGGACTGACTTTGCAATGCCACCACCTGCTAGAGCAAATAAGTAAGTCCAATAGAGTCACCCTACAATGGATAAAAGGCCACAGCGGATCCAGGGGTAACGACGAAGATTCACTGGCGAGGAGAGGTTCAGAATGGCAACCGGCAGGGCCTGAACCAATAATTCCCCTCCCCTTTAGTCAAGTCCGCTCATGGATCCGTCAACGCACAGCCAAACGACACGAAGAGCACTGGGCAAGTATTCCAGATTGCAGGCAGTCGAAGGAGGCATTCCCGGTTTTAAACCCACGGTACTCCCGAAAACTCCTCAATCTCAAACGTGACAAACCCCGGAAAGTCGTCGGTATTGTCACGGGACACTGCATGCTAAACAAACACCTTTTTAATTTGGGTATCACGGACAGCCCCCTTTGCAGAGGGTGCATGAATGCAGAGGAGACGGCAGCGCATGTGCTTGTAGATTGCGACAGCGTGGCTTCTCAAAGACTGCATCACCTTGGGACACCGAGGACGCCTAGGGAGGCATGCACCGGCATCAGCGAGCTGCTGGCCTTCCTGGAGGACATCGGGTGGTTAGAATAGCAGCCCCCCCACCCGACACGCAAAAAAGGCCCACCGGCGGCCAAGTTGCGGAAACCAGTCCAGAAACAAGTAACAAGTAAGTATTATACATAGAACACCCGGAACAAATATCTGCAGATCGTATACACAATTGTTCCGAGGCGGGAATCGAACACGCAACCTCCTGCGTCGCAGGCGGACCTTCGCCCACCGCGCCACATCGGTCGTCATATATCCATAAGGTGCCGTTGCCATAGTCTCAGAATATTGGTCAAATTATGAAACGGCATAGGTTTGACAGTCCACTGGTACCTGTTAGGTCTGTACTGTACATATCTGACGGGAAATGCGTCGAGCGTATCATCGGTCAAATTAGACCTGCCACATTACGCACAGTTCGAATGGCATGTACACCACAAAGATCACCGCTGACGATATGCACTAGTCTCAATGCATCATACAACATACACGTATCGCGACACGTTGCGTTGGTGGAAACGTACCAGACGCTGTACGCTCGACGCACTAACGCATTATCGGTGGAGTATGAAAGGTTGATTGTTTTATTTGCCTATACTGGCGTAACGCGACCGCTACGCGCGACGTATTTTCCGTTGTATGTATATGTACCGACCCTTAAATCATATTGGTTCCCACGATCTATCGGGCACTTCACTACATACCTACTATTCAGTCAAGTGCGATCCTTTTCAGAGTAGTGTAACCACGAGTAAATAAATTACTCGTAGTCACACTGATGTAGCAAAACGGTGTGACCACGAGTCTGTCATCGATACAGGTCCAGCCTAGTGTCTTAGTCATTGTGAATTCAGTAAATCTTCTCTATGTACCTATACATATTTTACATCCGCTGAAGCAAACGTGTTCTTGAGTGGAGACCACGACTCTGTAAACGTAGGACGCCCTCCGACCAGGTGGGATGACGACCTGCGAAAGACTGCAGGCAGATGCTGGATGCGGCAAGCTAAAGACAGGGTGCAATTTTTTAACCAAATAAAACAAGATGTGTAGTTTGTACACTTTATTCTTCGATCATTAATAAATCTACATAAAATATACAACAGAGTTATGGCAGAACCATATAACAACAATCATAATACAATAGGTAAGCATATATACTCTGATATGACCACACTGAATATACCTACTATGTTTAAAACAATGTTGCAGCTGAAGATTGGAAGGAGAAAAGGGAGGCCTTTGCCCAGCAGTGGGACAATAATGGCTCAAAATAATAATCATTAACCCAAAAATCACTTGATGTATATTTTCAGACAGTATATAGTAAATTTGAGCTCGACAAAATTGACAAAACTATAAAATAAATATAAATAATGCTGGACAATTCACACAGCATTATCTAGCCCCATGGTAAGCAGAGCTTGTGTTATGGGTACTAGATAACTGATATACATAATACAATACATTACATAGATAGATATTTTTACTATAATATATTAAATAGACGAAAATTACACTAATAAAAAATGTCGCTTTACATCATTTCCTAAGGGAAAGTAACCTACGTATCCAACCCATAGCCAGGTCAGGTTTCTGAGATATATTCGTACATGAAATAATTTGCGTGTTTTAAAAAACATTTTTTTTTCTAATTCTCCGAAAATTATGATTGAGGATTTTGAATTGAATGACATTAGATTCAAGGGGCCGCTCGCAAAAATTGATATAAAAAAAAAAGTTGTTTACCTAGCTATATATAATAATAATAAATAATGCTGGACAATCCACACAGCAATATCTAGCCCCATGGTAAGCAAAGCTTGTGTTATGGGTACTAGATAACTGATATACATAATACAATATATTACATCGATAGATATTTTTTATTATACATAGAAAACGACCAGAACACCCGGAACAAATATCTGCAGATCGTACACACAATTGTTCCGAGGCGGGAATCGAACCCGCAACCTCCTGCGTCGCAGGCGGACCTTCGCCCACCGCGCCACATCGGTCGTCAACATGTAAGTTAAATAAGCTCAGTTTTTGAAGTCGATTAAAAAATGCATAGGAGCAAGTTATTTTCTTCTATAAATATCTCTGAAACCTTACCTCGGCTTTAGGAGATTACGAAGAAACATTTTTTATTTGCTAATAAAGCGATTGAAGAATTCGGCCTACGTAATGGTCCGGGAGCCAGTGACAGATTTTCATGACCAAGTCCCTCTCAAGCAAAACTTCGTAATATGCATTATGGATTCATATTATGAATGTTCGTGACCGTCAGCTGCGACTCCGTGGGTGGGTTGGGCAGTGGCAGCGATGGCGACATTAACACTTTGAGTGCTGAAATCACACGGTATGTGTTTTCTACAAGTGACTAATATGCGTAAATCCACACTAGCGCAGCGGCTGAGAAAATACAGATCTTTGTGACTCAGCACAGCCGTAATATTTTTACGAACGAATCGCATGTGCGGCGCAACAAAACCGCTGTGTAAAGCGGCAGCACGAATTTTTTAGGTTAAAAAAAAGATCGCAGTCGTCGAAAAAAATCGCAGTCAAAGTGTTAAAGGTTCAAATCAGAAATTAAATTTCGCAAATCTCACATGTCACGAGTATTTATAATATTAATCCCTAATGCATTTTACGAATTTTCGCTTGGGAGGAAATAATTGACCAAATTTGTACCTGGCTCCCGGACCTGTTGACTTGTTAAAACTTGACTATCGACTTTGCAAGTGTCGGTTAATTGTTAGTTGGTAAATTTCATAGTTGTGGAATCAAAGTGATGAATTGAAGTGCCTAATATTTGATAGGTATTATAGTTTGCAGTGCGCTCCCTTCCGAGGTATCTTCATGAATGGCTTCGGATGCGGGTAGAGCGGGCGACATGCCTTGAACTCCACAAGGTCACAGATCTTCACAGGCTGAAAATAAAAATCAAGTTTAATCCTTATCCTTAAGGGTCCGGCGACCCTCGCTTGCAAAAATCGCTCCGAATATCGCTGTCCCTGTTTAACCCTTGCGCACCGCCCCATGCGTGCGCGATAGCAATATTAGCCGTTCAAAATTTGGTTTGTTCCGTAATACCAAAAATTATGACTGAAAACTTTTTGTATTCTTCACAAAGTATTGTTATTCTGTAACTAGACAATATAAGCTATGTTCCTTAATAAATAAAACGTAAGATATTGATGTTTTTAATACGAAACAAATAGCAAGAAAACTTGTCCATTTTCGCATAAAATTTTGTGCAAAATGAGATTGGCTTTCATTTCATTTTAGGTAAGTATTTTGAAAAAAAAAAAACTATTTGGGAACCTAGATAAATACTATATTAATACAAATAATGCAATATTATAGTGGAAATATGCTTGAATTAGAAATAATTTTGGTATTACGTTTGTATGAAGAATTCGTCCCTCCGGAGGCCCCTTCCGCGTCTTCGCAAGCGTTTATCGATGTGTCAAATGGTTTATAAATCCTATTTATTTATACTTCTTGCACGAAAATCATAACACAAAACTTAACCTTCCTCTCGAATCACTCTATCTATTTAAAAAAACTGCATCCGCAATCCGTTGCGTAGTTTTAAAGATCTAAGCATACATAGGGACAGACAGACAGCGGGAAGCGACTTTGTTTTATACTATGTGGTGATAAAATTCCAAAGTCCAACAAACCGAAGCTCGACAGGGTTGGGTCGTTTCGTTTGGTAGTTCCTATCGCCACCTTCTGTCTTCATAAGACCAGCTCGCTGGTACTATGACATTGCATTGCCACCGAACATACATACATAAGAATGATACACTAGCTGTTCCCCGCGGTTTCACCCGCGTTAAACTCGAATTTCACTTTATTAGGTGATCTTTTTTACATCTTTGGTAATAATGGAGTTTTGGTAAGGATCCCTAACTTTTTTGAAAATATAATATAGCCTATGTTCACCACGGATATTTAGGCTTCCTAACGGTGATAGAATTGATCAAATCGGTCCGGTAGTTTCGGAGCATATTCGTTACAAACAAACAAAAAATCAAACCTTTCCTCTTTATAATATTAGTATAGATTTCGTTGTTCGATGTTTGAGTTGAGGATAATTGGTCTAAAATTCAGTTACAAAATTTGTCTCACACAAACATAATATGAATATATTATACACTCATTTTTTTAGACGACCGATGTGGCGCGGTGGGCGATGGTCTGCCTGCGACGCAGAAGGTTGCGGGTTCGATTCCCGCCTCGGAACAATTGTGTGTACGATCTGCAGATATTTGTTCCGGGTGTTCTGGTCGTTTTCTATGTATAATAAAAAATATCTATCTATGTAATGTATTGTATTATGTATATCAGTTATCTAGTACCCATAACACAAGCTCTGCTTACCATGGGGCTAGATAATGCTGTGTGAATTATCCAGCATTATTTATTTATATAATTCTCGTATAAAATAATTTTTTTACTATAGAAAATACAATAAAATATTTTAACAGTAAAAAAAGTACTACCTACAGTTAAAAATATATCAAAACGGTAGATCACCGACCGCTCGCTAGAGTCAAGCGGCCGGTGACTAGGGCTGCAGAGAGAGGAACTTCCTAACGATGCGCGCCGAGTCCAGGAGTACCGCCTTCTGGATCTGGCCCTTGATCCAACTTCCTGCGAGAGTCTCTTCAGGTGTTGATCGAGGCTCTTCGCTATTACGCCGTTAACCGAAACGACTATCGGGACTATGGTCGCTGAATCTACATCCCACATGCTGACAACCTCGTTAGCCAAGTCAAGATATTTGCTAAGTTTTAATATATTTTGTTATTAGTTTCTGCCCGCGGCTTCGCACGCGTTGTATCTATGCAAACGTTTTAAGGTTATTTCTATCCCATGGGAACTGATTTATGGTTTAAAAAGTAGCTCATGTCCGGGACAAAAAAGCATAATTGTCGCCCATAATAAAATGTACTCACCCGTTGTTGGCTGGATTCCTCGCATTTTTCTTCGTCATCCGTAGCTTCGTCCTTAACGCCTTCACTGCCCGCGCCTCCTTCCGCCGTCGAAATAATGTGCACGGACACTTTCCTTCTTTCATTTGAGATGCCACTGATGTGTGTCTGTTAAAGAAAGAATAATAATAATAATAAACCCGCAGGGCAGCTTGTGGCGAGCTGTTGGTGAGTAGCGACACCACGGGTACCGAGTGCTCCCGGGGAAGTTCCTGGTTCTCGTCTCCGCTTGCGGAGTGGCATCCCAAGAGAACCAGATCCCCACCTCTTGCTTGCCTTCATTGGCCGGTCTGAGTGGAGTCGCGAGAGATGCATCTTAGGATGTAGACTCGGGGGTGGAAGTGTCTAATGGCGTAATAGCGAGGAAACCCGCTCACGAGCAGTCTTCGTGATGGTGAAATCGGGGCCGCACCTCTCGACACACTCAGTCGTTTGCGCCGATGTTGTTCCTCTCCGGTAATTTACTCCGGCTTTTTAAGGAACCCATCCAGCATTCGGCAAGCCACCGTCTGCCACTCTTCTTAACATTATGATTGACTTGTTTATGGCAGACGTCCGCAATCTCCCCTATAGCCCGATTACCCAGTCCGTCCATCCATCACAATAGCCTGGTTTTATTTCTTTCATTTTTCTTTGCAATAGTCTCTACACCTGGTGGATACCATCTTTGGGTGTATCATATTGTGCACCCGAGGATGATACCCGCTATGTGTAGCCATCGCCTTTAGATTAACTTCTCAAAGGGCCTCTGTGCTGTTGGCTTCGGCCCCACGCAAGCCTTCCAAAGGACCGGGTCACTTTATGGCCCGAGATCATGGTCAATGAGAGATAATAATGACGCTATGTGTACCATCGCCTTTAGATTAATTCTCTCAAAGGGCCTCTGTGCTGTTGGCTTCGGCCCGCAAGCCTTCTAATGGGTCACTATATGGTCCGAGATCATGGTAATGAGAAACACATAATAATAATATGTTTTACTATAATTAAAATACACAGAACACCCGGAGCAAATATTTGCAGATCGTAAACATTTATCCCAATGCGGGAATCGAACTCGCAACCCCCTGCCTCGCAGGCGGACCTTCGGCCGCCACGCACCATCAAACGTCATATATCTACATATCTATGTAATGTATTGTATTATGTATATCTGTTATCTAGTACCCATAACACAAGCTCTGCTTACCATGGGGCTAGATAATGCTGTGTGGATTGTCCAGCATTATTTATTTATAATTACCTTGAAAAAGTCAATCAGTTCTTCTTTCGTGATATTGTTCAGTTGTTCCACCTCTATTTTCTGACGGTCGAAATTGTACATCTGTAACATAAATATATATATATATATATCGTTCCAAAAATGTAATGCGATGGGTATTATTATTTTAACACTTTGAGTGCTGAAAACGCACGGTATGAGTTTTCTACAAGTGACTAATATGCGTAAATCCACACTAGCGCAGCGGCTGAGAAAATACAGATCTGTGTGACTCAGCACAGCCGTAATATTTTTCGAACGAAACGCATGTGCGGCGCAACACAGCCGCTGTGTAGAGCGGCAGCACCAATTTTTTAGGTAAAAAAAAAGATCGCAGTCGTCGAAAAAAACCGCAGTCAAAGTGTTAAGAAAGTTTCTCTATGAGTTAGCAAGCTGAAGTGGCAGTGGGCTGGCCATATCTCGCGAAGAACCGACGGCCGCTAGGGTGTTCGTAACGTGTTCTCGAGTGGAGACCACGACTCGGTAAACGCAATGAAGGACGCCCTCCGAACTGGTCGGATGACGACCTGCGAAAGACTGCAGGTGGATGCTGGAAGCGTCAAGCTGAAGATAGGGCGTTGTGGCCCTCACTGGTGTGCTAATTCTTAGAGCTATGTCGATCACTTTGGTTCTCTGTCACCCTAATGATGATGCTGTTACCCATATGCTGATGCTGTTACCCTGCTGATGCTGTTACCTGAGTGATGATCTCCGACCACAGCTGGTTCGCCCTGCTCGACATCCGTTTGGGTTTCTCGAGCTTCTGCGCCACGAGCGCCGAGCGGTGCTTGATGAACTCAACGTCTGGCATTTCTTCTAGATAATTCTGCAAGGAGATAATATTTTTTAAATTGTTATTTGAACACGCCAGGAAGTCCCAAAGAATTTCGACTCGTCGGTTACTTGATTTCGTGACTCATTTAGTACTACTTAAAGCTGACAAAGGAAATGCCACCGTAGTTATGAACACACAGGACTATGACGCTAAAATACGGAATTTGCTAAGTGACCAGAAGGTGTATAAGCCTGTAACCTACAATCCCACGGCTAGAGTGACGAGACGGGTACGAGCACTGGTACAAGAGTATAAGGACCTTTTCACAGAGGATGTCTTCGACCGTCTGTACAGACCAGCTATTGTGCAGTCGCCGAAGCTATACGGTCTGCCGAAAGTACATAAAGCAGGCGTACCATTAAGACCAATAGTCAAATAGACTCTCCGACTTACAATGTCGCGAAGTACGTAGCTGGGGTTCTACAGCCGCTTACGGGAAAGACGTCGTCCTTTGTGAAGGATTCGCGCCATTTTGTCAGCATCATCGGTGACATAACGTTGGAACGTGGAGATTTATTGGTGAGCTTTGATGTTGAATCTTTGTTTACTAATGTTCCACTTATTGAGTGTCTTGATGTTGTGAGACAGAAATTGAGTGATGATGAACTTCCTGAGCAACACGTATTACTTCTGCAGAACTGTCTTGATGGCAATTTCTTTTTATACCCAGGGCAACATTACCTCCAGATCCCTGTAGCACCTGTACTTGCCAATATTTGGATGGAACATTTTGAATCTAAGATAGACTTATCAGCTCGTGGTATAAAATTATGGAAAAGATATGTTGACGATGTGTTCTGTATAATGAACGGGAGTGACCAGGACGTAGATCAGCTGACAGAGTATCTGAATCCCATACACCCTAAGATCAGGTTTACGCACGAAATGGAGGAGAACAGATCGTTGGCTTTCCTCGATTTAAAAGTGACGGTAAAATCCGACGGGACCTTAGCACACACTGTGTATAGAAAACCGACACACACGGACCGATACCTAAACGCAGCGTCACACCATCATCCGTCACATCTGAAGTCAGTAGTGTCTTCTCTAGTAAACAGAGCTCATGACCTCTGTGACCCTGAACACATAGGCGGTGAATTAGAGCATGTTCAGGAGGTACTGAAACGGAATGGCTACAAGACTGGTATCAGATGGCAGCCCAACCGGAGGCGCAAAGAGAAACGTGTTGAAGTGATGAGACGGCCAGCGTTTCTGCCATATGTGAAAGGAGTGACGGACAAAATTGGAAATATTCTTAAGGAAGTTTTCAATCAAGTCGATCTACACTCCACTTACTAAGATGGCGAAGCGAATTCGAACACCAAAAGATGTAGTGCCCTTGCAAGTTCCTGGTGTCTACAAGATCGATTGCAGCTGCGGACGTTCCTACATAGGCCAGACTAAACGCACGGTCGCGGAACGCGTTAAGGAACATATAGCAGCGGTCAAAAATCGTCAAGTTAATAAGTTTTTGTTTAAAATTGTCCAGCATTATTTACTTAGGTATTATTTATTATTTGGTGTCGGGAATGTCGCTTGTTCAAGTCCCGTCGAAATCGTTTCTTTGGAGAAAATTTAATTTCTTAGAGATTACCCCGAGTGCTAGGGCTTACGCAATATGCAACAAAAACCTACCAACATATAGGTACACTATGTTCTAGAATGCTGAATCTTTTTTGTATTGTTATTTGAACGTGAATAGTCTTTGGTCTGAGTTGAAGATTTATCAGGAAGGTCTAGACAGACACAGTGTGAAAAGAGGTTAAGAACCAAAGTAATCAACAATATACATATTTATTAAAACGATGTAGGAGTCTAGAATTAAAATTATCATGAATAAAAATCTGATTACGATTTTCAGCTTAAATTAGACGTTTTAAATAGCCAGCCATTAACATAATAGAGCTTTATCTAAATGGAGCTATAATCTTGTCAAATGTGACCAAGATTCTATCAAATGTGACAAAGATTCTATCAAATGCGACAAAGATTCTATCAAATATGACAAAGATTTTATCAAATGTACCAAAGTTCTATCAAATGTCACAAAAATTTTATCAAATGTACCAAAGTTCTATCAAATGTCACAAAGATTTTATCAAATGTGATACAGACTCTATAAAATGTGACAAAGATTCTATCATAATGTGACATGATTCTATCAAATATCACAAAGATTCTATCAAATGTGACAAAGATTATATCAAATGAGACAAAGATTCTATCAAATATCACAAAGATTTTATCAAATGTGACAAAGATTCTATCAAATGTGATAAAATTCTATCAAATGCGACAAAGGTTCTATCAGATGTAACAAACCCTTTATTTAATGGGACTGACAAAAACAAATGGCAAAAAGGCTATTTAATGAGTACCTTTCTATCAATCAATTCTTGCGCGGGCATCGCTTCTAAGTATGCCTGAGGAAAGGAAAATGTACTTAGCTTTTTATATTTAATTTTTGTTAATATTTACCAACTATTCCGTTATATTTACAAGATAGATAGATAGAAAACACTTTATTATATCACACAAAACAGAAATAAAAACTTAGAAGGGCGGCCTTATCGCTGAGAGCGATCTCTTCCAGGCAAACTTGGGATGGACTCGACATGAACGAACAATAGCTACGAGTGGAAACTGTAGTTAGCTTTATTTGCTCTGTCTATGCTCTATTTTTACCTAAATATAAGTTTTAGTTTTAGTTTTCCTAATAAATATAATAAAATATTTACGCGATCAAAACACATTTTAACACTTTGAGTGCTGAAATCACACGGTATGTGTTTTCTACAAGTGACTAATATGCGTAAATCCACACTAGCGCAGCGGCTGAGAAAATACAGATCTGTGTGACTCAGCACAGCCGTAATATTTTTCGAACGAAACGCATGAGCGTGTGAATTTTTTAGGTTAAAAAAAAGATCGCAGTCGTCGAAAAAAAATCGCAGTCAAAGTGTTAAAAAACAATTTTATTGGCTAGTTAATTTATTATGTGCGCTGTTTACTATAATATTCTACACAACAGTTTAAATACACACACACACACACACACACACATACAAACACACACACTGGGTCTCCTGTTGCCCAGACTCTTAAGAGACTGGTGCCTCCGGAAACCACACACACACACACATACACAAAAACCTACAAACCATACTGTCTTATGAAATTTGCAATAGCCAGATAAAAAACTCATAATGTACAGTTATAATTAACTTTTTAATTTTCGTTAGTACCTATTTTATATGTAATTTTTAATTTAACTTATTTAGCAATCTAGGAGTTGGACGTTGACATTACCACACAGTTTGTAAAGCTTCGGTAGTGTCATCGTTTCAATATGTATCTATGATCCTATGTAAACATGTTCTTAATAAAGATTATTATTATAAATAATACATATTAATGTTGTTAGCCTGACCCTGGCAGACTAGAGATGCATGATAGGATACAAGACCAATGTACGAGTAAGTTACCACCTAGTGATACAACAATAAATTCATTTATCATTATCATAAATATGAGTATGAAGTCGCTCAGCGAGCTATGGAAAGAGCTATGCTCGGAGTTTCTCTGAAGGATAGGATTCGTAACGAATACATCCGACAGAGAACCAAAGTTATCGACATAGCTCTGAGAATTAGCAAGCTGAAGTGGCAGTGGGCCGGTCATATCTCGCGAAGAACCGACGGCCGATGGGGCAAACGTGTTCTCGAGTGGAGATCACGAGTCGGTAAACGTAGTGTAGGATGCCCTCCGACCAGGTGGGATGACGACTTGCGAAAGACTGCAGGTAGATGCTGGATGCGGCAAGCTGAAGACAGGGCGATATGGCGCTCATTGGGGGAGGCCTATGTCCAGCAGTGGACTGATATAGGCTATATAAATATGAGGTTCAAAGGTTTTTGTTATTATATTGCGTAAGCCCTCCCACACGGGAGCAGGATTGGATAAACTTCCTTTTTCGGGTTCCGTACAAAAATGGTAGAACGGGACCCTATTACTAAGACTGCTGCTACTAAGCTGTCCCAAGTCCCTCGTGTGTAAGACCCTATTACTAAGGCTTTCCGTCCGTCCGTCTGTCTGTCTGTCCGTCTGTCACCAGGCTATATCTCATGAACCGTTACAGCTAGACAGTTGAGATTTTCACAGATGATGTATTTCTGATGCCGATACAACAACAAATACTAAAAAACTGATTAAAATAAATATTTAAGGCGGCTCCCATATTACAAACGTAATTTTTTTGCCAGTATGAGATATACCTGTACAAAACCCAAGGACCGAGGGGTCGTCACCCCTCGAGTTGACGCCGGGGTAATGAGGCCAAGCCTCGAGGCCCCTCTCTGTGCCCCCACCAGTGCCGGAAAGAAATCTATTGATTGATTGATATACCTGTACAAAACCCAAGGACCGAGGGGTCGTCACCCCTCGAGTTGACGCCGGGGTAATGAAGCCCCTCTCTGTGCCCCCACCAGTGCCGGAAAGAAATCTATTGATTGATTGATATACCAGTACAAAACCCAAGGACCGAGGGGTCGTCACCCCTCGAGTTGACGCCGGGGTAATGAGGCCAAGCCTCGAGGCCCCTCTCTGTGCCCCCACCAGTGCCGGAAAGAAATCTATTGATTGATTGATATACCTGTACAAAACCCAAGGACCGAGGGGTCGTCACCCCTCGAGTTGACGCCGGGGTAATGAAGCCCCTCTCTGTGCCCCCACCAGTGCCGGAAAGAAATCTATTGATTGATTGATATACCAGTACAAAACCCAAGGACCGAGGGGTCGTCACCCCTCGAGTTGACGCCGGGGTAATGAAGCCCCTCTCTGTGCCCCCACCAGTGCCGGAAAGAAATCTATTGATTGATTGATATACCAGTACAAAACCCAAGGACCGAGGGGTCGTCACCCCTCGAGTTGACGCCGGGGTAATGAGGCCAAGCCTCGAGGCCCCTCTCTGTGCCCCCACCAGGGCCGGAAAGAAATCTATTGATTGATTGATATACCAGTACAAAACCCAAGGACCGAGGGGTCGTCACCCCTCGAGTTGACGCCGGGGTAATGAAGCCCCTCTCTGTGCCCCCACCAGTGCCGGAAAGAAATCTATTGATTGATTGATATACCAGTACAAAACCCAAGGACCGAGGGGTCGTCACCCCTCGAGTTGACGCCGGGGTAATGAGGCCAAGCCTCGAGGCCCCTCTCTGTGCCCCCACCAGTGCCGGAAAGAAATCTATTGATTGATTGATATACCTGTACAAAACCCAAGGACCGAGGGGTCGTCACCCCTCGAGTTGACGCCGGGGTAATGAGGCCAAGCCTCGAGGCCCCTCTCTGTGCCCCCACCAGGGCCGGAAAGAAATCTATTGATTGATTGATATACCTGTACAAAACCCAAGGACCGAGGGGTCGTCACCCCTCGAGTTGACGCCGGGGTAATGAAGCCCCTCTCTGTGCCCCCACCAGTGCCGGAAAGAAATCTATTGATTGATTGATATACCAGTACAAAACCCAAGGACCGAGGGGTCGTCACCCCTCGAGTTGACGCCGGGGTAATGAGGCCAAGCCTCGAGGCCCCTCTCTGTGCCCCCACCAGTGCCGGAAAGAAATCTATTGATTGATTGATATACCTGTACAAAACCCAAGGACCGAGGGGTCGTCACCCCTCGAGTTGACGCCGGGGTAATGAGGCCAAGCCTCGAGGCCCCTCTCTGTGCCCCCACCAGTGCCGGAAAGAAATCTATTGATTGATTGATATACCTGTACAAAACCCAAGGACCGAGGGGTCGTCACCCCTCGAGTTGACGCCGGGGTAATGAGGCCAAGCCTCGAGGCCCCTCTCTGTGCCCCCACCAGGGCCGGAAAGAAATCTATTGATTGATTGATATACCAGTACAAAACCCAAGGACCGAGGGGTCGTCACCCCTCGAGTTGACGCCGGGGTAATGAGGCCAAGCCTCGAGGCCCCTCTCTGTGCCCCCACCAGGGCCGGAAAGAAATCTATTGATTGATTGATATACCTGTACAAAACCCAAGGACCGAGGGGTCGTCACCCCTCGAGTTGACGCCGGGGTAATGAGGCCAGGCCTCGAGGTCTCTCTCTGTGCCCCCACCAGGGCCGGAAAGAAATGTATTGATTGATTGATATACCTGTACAAAACCCAAGGACCGAGGGGTCGTCACCCCTCGAGTTGACGCCGGGGTAATGAGGCCAAGCCTCGAGGCCCCTCTCTGTGCCCCCACCAGGGCCGGAAAGAAATCTATTGATTGATTGATATACCTGTACAAAACCCAAGGACCGAGGGGTCGTCACCCCTCGAGTTGACGCCGGGGTAATGAGGGCAAGCCTCGAGGCCCCTCTCTGTGCCCCCACCAGGGCCGGAAAGAAATCTATTGATTGATTGATATACCTGTACAAAACCCAAGGACCGAGGGGTCGTCACCCCTCGAGTTGACGCCGGGGTAATGAGGCCAAGCCTCGAGGCCCCTCTCTGTGCCCCCACCAGGGCCGGAAAGAAATCTATTGATTGATTGATATACCTGTACAAAACCCAAGGACCGAGGGGTCGTCACCCCTCGAGTTGACGCCGGGGTAATGAGGGCAAGCCTCGAGGCCCCTCTCTGTGCCCCCACCAGGGCCGGAAAGAAATGTATTGATTGATTGATATACCTGTGCGGTTTGTATGAACGCCTCTATCCTGGTCTCGAGGTAGGTGGGGTGGCGGTCGCTCTGCACTATGAAGCGCAGGCCTTGAGTTCCGTTCACGCGACGCACGCCACTGAACACTATGTAGCCCAGTTGTTCCTGTAACAATCATACTGATATTATATATATATGTATATATATATATATAAATGGGAATGTTTGAATGAATGTCGCGTCTCACCTAAGACCTATAAGCGTTCGTAAAAGCATCTAACTGTAGCGTTAAGTTCGAGCGACTCTTTAGGGCGACTTTTTGTCGTGTATTTAAAGTGCGACTTTTTGTCGCGTATTTATAGTGCGACTTTTTGTCGCGTAAGTATTTTTATTGCTAGTTTTTTTTTTTGCGTATTATGATCGCGTCTTTAAGTCGCGTCTCACCTTAGTCCTAAGAATATTGAAGCAGGGCTCGGACAGCACTTGCGCCAACAGCTCCAAGATGACGTTTCGCCTCGCCTCCCGCATCCCGCACGCGTAGTACAGCGACGCGCACGACGACTTGTGAACTGTGTTCAGGGATTCTCTGAGGTACCATTGACCTGCGGAAAAATTTATAATAATAATGCTGGACAATTCACACAGCATTATCTAGCCCCATGGTAAGCAGAGCTTGTGTTATGGGTACTAGATAACTGATATACATAATACTATATATTACATAGATAGATATTTTTTATTATACATAAAAAACGACCAGAACACCCGGAACAAATATCTGCAGATCGTACACACAATTGTTCCGAGGCGGGAATCGAACCCGCAACCTCCTGCGTCGCAGGCGGACCTTCGCCCACCGCGCCACATCGGTCGTCAAAATTGCACACTAGTTTCTGCAATCCATCTGAACATCCACGTTTTATTTTATTTATTTGGGAAACTAAAAGTGTAACGAGGGGGTGGACGGGGGAGTAGGAAACTTTTCACCGAGACGCGGTTTAGTAACAGAGGGGAAAGCGGTTACAGGGGTTTGTCTCGAGTGGACGGGATGGCCACTTTAGCCAAACGAATCGCTTGCCGAGTAATCCGAGTCTCACCTCTTCGTTATTACACACAATTGTTCCGAGGCGGGAATCGAACCCGCAACCTCTTGCTACGCAGTCAGACCTTCGCCCACCGCGCCACAGAGGTCGTCTAATTAATAAAAAATATTAATACGAATACAATCACCTAAAAAAAGTTTAAAAGGAATGTGCCTAAAAAAGGTAGTACCTATTTAAAAAAAATAATCTAAATTATATATTTGACGACCTCTGTGGCGCGGTGGGCGAAGGTGCGGTGGGCGAAGGCGCCTGCGACGCAGGAGGTTGCGGGTTCGATTCCCGCCTCGGAACAATTGTGTGTACGATCTGCAGATATTTGTTCCGGTTGTTCTGGTCGTTATTTATGTATAATAAAAAATATCTATCAATGTAATGTATTGTATTATGTATATCAGTCATCTAGTACCCATAACACAAGCTCTGCCTACCTTTTGGCTAGATGATGATGTGTCGATTGCCCAGCATTATTTATTTATTTTTTATTTATAACAAAAATACACACTAAATTTAGTCTCGTTTGCCTGATGCCATTGATTTCTTTTGATAAATCAACGAGGGACTATAAATACCTTTTTCAATTTCAATTTCTCTGTACAACATCAACTGCTGCGCTAACAAGGGAATGCCGTCCTTCGGTAATCTGTGGACAAACAAACATTTAGATTCAACATCATCAATGCTAAAACTAGGAAACTAACAACCTAACAAGGTAAAGGTTTCTTGTTCGCTTCTTTGCATTACCTCAACAAGATTGAATTAAACAAAAAATCAAAGTTAATGTAATTTGAAGGTCCCTTCTAAAGGAAGTAAAGAACTTTGATGTTACATCTTAATACTTACTTGCTCTCAACAACATTAGCCATCTCCAGCGCCCTCTGTCGCGTGAGGTTCCCGTACATAAACGCTTCGATGTGGATCGTCTTAATCATGCTACGTGCGAACTGATCCAACTGATCAGCTGTTATATCTGAAATAAATACTTACTTGCTCTCAACAACATTAGCCATCTCCAGCTCCCTCTGTCGCGTGAGGTTCCCGTACATAAACGCTTCTATGTGGATCGTCTTCATCATGCTACGTGCGAACTGATCCAACTGCTCAGCTGTTATATCTGAAATAAATACTTACTTGCTCTCAACAACATTAGCCATCTCCAGCGCCCTCTGTCGCGTGAGGTTCCCGTACATAAACGCTTCTATGTGGATCGTCTTCATCATGCTACGTGCAAACTGATCCAACTGCTCAGCTGTTATATCTGAAATAAATACTTACTTGCTCTCAACAACATTAGCCATCTCCAGCGCCCTCTGTCGCGTGAGGTTCCCGTACATAAACGCTTCTATGTGGATCGTCTTCATCATGCTACGTGCGAACTGATCCAACTGCTCAGCTGTTATATCTGAAATAAATACTTACTTGCTCTCAACAACATTAGCCATCTCCAGCGCCCTCTGTCGCGTGAGGTTCCCGTACATAAACGCTTCTATGTGGATCGTCTTCATCATGCTACGTGCGAACTGATCCAACTGCTCAGCTGTTATATCTGAAATAAATACTTACTTGCTCTCAACAACATTAGCCATCTCCAGCTCCCTCTGTCGCGTGAGGTTCCCGTACATAAACGCTTCTATGTGGATCGTCTTCATCATGCTACGTGCGAACTGATCCAACTGCTCAGCTGTTATATCTGAAATAAATACTTACTTGCTCTCAACAACATTAGCCATCTCCAGCGCCCTCTGTCGCGTGAGGTTCCCATACATAAACGCTTCTATGTGGATCGTCTTCATCATGCTACGTGCGAACTGATCCAACTGCTCAGCTGTTATATCTGAAATAAATACTTACTTGCTCTCAACAACATTAGCCATCTCCAGCGCCCTCTGTCGCGTGAGGTTCCCGTACATAAACGCTTCTATGTGGATCGTCTTCATCATGCTACGTGCGAACTGATCCAACTGCTCGGCTGTTATATCTGAAATCATTATTCTATTCGTTTTTAAGGTTCTCTTGTATCATTTTTGATATGAGCATATGCCACGCCGTAACACAGTGTTACACTAGCACGGGCGGTAGAGAATTTTTTAACTTGTATGCTTAAGGGGCCTCCGGAGGGACGAATTCTTCATACAAACGTAATACCAAAATTATTTCTAATTCAAGCATATTTCCACTATAATATTGCATTATTTGTATTAAAACAGTATTTATCTAGGTTCCCAAATAGTTTTTTTTTTTTCGAAATTCTTACCTAAAATGAAATGAAAGCCAATCTCATTTTGCACATTTTTATGCGAAAATGGACAAGTTTTCTTGCTATTTGTTTCGTATTAAAAACATCAATATCTTACGTTTTATTTATTAAGGAACATAGCTTATATTGTCTAGTTACAGAATAACAATACTTTGTGAAGAATACAAAAAGTTTTCAGTCATAATTTTTGGTATTACGGAACAAACCAAATTTTGAACGGCTAATATTGCTATCGCGCATGCATGGGGCGCGGCGGCGCAAGGGTTAAACAGGGACAGCGATATTCGGAGCTATTTTTGCAAGCGAGGGTAAATAAATAAATATTAAAATAAATGTGTTGAAATGTTTCTGTTTCTGTAAATCTGTAACATTTGTTTCCTATTGTATTTCACATAGCTTTAAGTATACATGGTTTTTATAAGATGGCATAATAAATTATTTCTTTCTTATTTCTTATATGCATATAATTACTTTTTTATTTATTTATTACTAAAATAGATTGATCTCAAGTGTAATGAACCCTTGTGCTAAATAATTTATATAGTACTAGCGGACCTGCCCGGCTTCGCACGGTTTTAGTACGGATCCCTAACTTTTTTGAAAATATTATATAGCCTATGTTCACCGGGGATAGTGTAGCCTCCCAATGGTGAAATAATTTTTCAAATCGGTCCAGTAGTTTCGGAGCCTTTTCAATACAAACAAACAAACCTTTCCTCTTTATAATATTAGTATAGATTGATAGATTTGATCCAATGTGGCAGATGGTTTTAGACTAAAAAAGCCGAAGGAACGCGAAATTTTTTTTTTTTTCATAAAAAAGTATAATCCCTTTAGGTTATATAATTGTGTTTTTTTATAAATCTTTTGAGTCCTAAAAGTATACAAAAGAAAGTCGCGTTAGTTACACTATTGATAACTCAAGAACGGCTGAACAGATTTGGTTGAAAATTGTTTGGGAGGTAGCTTAGAACCACGAGACGCACATATGATACTTTTAATCATTTAAACCATTTTACACCGATTTCGACGGGGGCGAAGCCGCGGAACGCAGCTAGTATATATATATACTAGTTTCTACCCGCGGCTTCGTCCGCGTTGTTTCTATGGAAACGTTTAAGATTATTTCTATCCCATGGGAACTGATTTTTGGGATAATTAGGTTATTAATGTTTTATTCTGGGCCCAGAACTACCTGTGTGCAAAATTTCAACTCGATCCGTTCAGTAGTTTTTGCGTGAAAGAGTAACAAACATCCATCCATACATACAAACTTTCACGTTTATAATATAAGTAGGATATATTGAATTGCTGTACGTTTGTCTCGCTAAAACTTGAAAACTACGCACCCTAAAAAGTATAACTCACCCTTGGCCGCATCTAGAAGCTGGCACCTCGTCCAAACAATGTCCGACAAGCACAATGCCAGCTGATATATTGCGTGCTGCAACAAAACACTACTTTTAGACATCGTCATCATCATTATCAGCCTATAGAAGTCCACTGCTGGACGGCATCTGGGCGCTATGGCGCTCACTGGCATCCCCCAGTGAGCGCCATAGCGCCCTGTCTTCAGCTTGCCGCATCCAGCATCTACCCACCATCTACTTTTAGACATATATCATCTTAATCAGCAAAAACTTGATTATCGATAATCGTTAAACTACCTACCGGCAATTGACGACCGATGTGGCGCGGTGGACGAAGGTCCGCCTGCGACGCAGGAGGTTGCGGGTTCGATTCCCGCCTCGGAACAATTGTGTGCACAATCAGCAGATATTTGTTCCGGGTGTTCTGGTCGTTTTCTATGTATAATAAAAAATATCTATCTATGTAATGTATTGTATTATGTATATCAGTTATCTAGTACCCATAACACAAGCTCTGCTTACCATGGGGCTAGATAATGCTGTGTGAATTGTCCAGCATTATTTATTTATTTATTTAATTTGCATAAACAACAAATGTGTTGTCTACGTTTGGCCCGCTATCCCATCCCCTCGGTGCCCACCTATCCGACGGTATATTGAAAACCAGCGCCGCATGTCTGGGCACGCAGCACAATGCATATATATATATAGCTGCATTAAATTATCTTGACATGTATTTTTATTTCAATTCAATCTCACTAATTTATTATTATTTTACTGTGATAAATAAATATTATCTATGAATGTTATATCAAATTTTTAAAGAAGGCATGTCTGTCATGAATGCCTAGGCGGAGATGGCGGGATGAGCTCGACCAATACAATAACGAGTGGGTTCTCCTTGCTGAGGACCGAGATGAGTGGAAGAAGGGGAGGGAGGCCGTTGCCCTGCAGTGGGACACTCCGGGCTAATATAATAACAATAATAATAATGTCTGTCTGCTTTTTCTAAAACAATCCCTTATGGTGTTTCCTATGTTAAAATTAAACTCGTCCAAACAATGTCCGACAAGCATAATGCCAGCTGATATATTGCGTGCTGCAACAAAACACTACTTTTAGACATCGTCATCATCATTATCAGCCTATAGAAGTCCACTGCTGGACATAGGCATGCCCCAGTGAGCGCCATAGCGCCCTGTCTTCAGCTTGCCGCATCCAGCATCTACCCACCATCTACTTTTAGACATATATCATCTAAATCAGCAAAAACTAGTTTTTGCGCTTAATATCGCTAAACATATATATGTACATAATTATATCGGTTTTTGAACGTGTCATGAATTTATTATTTAAGCCTATGTAAATTTTATGTATACTAGTTTCAAGGTATATGTACATACATATATTACTATGGACCGTAGAATAAGTAAAGTAAGATCTTTCACTTTTCTATGGTCCGAAATAGATAGAGGATATAAGAAAGAAAAAAACTAAAGCAAAAGACGTGGAACAAAAAGTTCTATCTTTAAAATGGAAATGGGCGGGGCACATCCAGAGAATGCAAAACGAGAGATGGTCCAAAGCTATAATGAATTGGTACCCAATAAACAAGAAACGAAGAAAAGGAAGACCTGTAAAACGATGGGACGATGACATCGTAAAAATAGCAGGGAAGACATGGAGTAGAGTAGCTAGAGATCGAGGAAGATGGAAGGAGCTGGAGGAGGCTTTCACCGCTGAAATCGGTACTCAATGTATAGACAGAGATAATATATAGATTAGTATTTAAGTTAAGTGTGAGAAATAAAAGCTGTTTTATTTATTATTTATTTATTTATGGTCCGAAATGAATGATTATTTTATTAACTCATTTATTATCAGATTCTCAATCCATATACACTTAAAAATAAAAACATACAAAATTAAAAATAAATGTCACAAAATAAATCAAATAAAATTAAATAAAAATAGAATAATATAACTAAGGGAAAATTTAAAAAAATAATATTAATAAAACACCAAATGAAAAAACTTACTAACCTAATGGACATTTATATGGATATCGACCCCATCAATATTTTCATCCATTTGTATTGGATCGGACAGTCCAGACGTGAAACAATCATTTTCAGGATGCCGTTGCTACTGGCTCGCGCACGCTGTAGTAGGGAAGCGACTTTTTTGCGAATAATCGCATGAAAGCCGTCCGTGCGCGCCTCCGCGAACATACCAGACGCGCTGCAAAAGCGAGGCAGCCGCATCAGCATCCTGAAAATGTTGTTGTACTGGACACGTAGAGCGCTGGCTGCCCGTCGGGTGCAGTTGAGCCAGAGGCTACTCGAGTAGAAGGACTGGCAGTAGGCCTTAAATAGAGTGATTTTTACTTCTCTCGAGCAGCGTGCGAACCTACGCGCAATCATGTTTCCCCGTACAGCCAGCGCTCTACGCTCCCTTTCAACGTCTGCGTCATCGCTTAGGGTCTCATTTACAATATGTCCCAAGTATTTAAATGCATCAACTACCTTCAGCGCCGCACCATTGAGCACTATCGGCGGAACATAGGCAGGCCTTACATTTCCACTTTTGAATATAAGGACTTCACTTTTTTTAGAATTGTATGTTAGCCCATGCCCCGCCGCATAGTTCTCACAAATTTTAACAAGCTTCTGAATAGAGCCCACCGATGGACCCAGCAGCACCATATCGTCCGCGTAACTTATGTTGTTCATACATACTTCATCAATAAAACAACCGGAATGAGTGCTACTGAGTTCACCAATGAGCTCATTAATATACAGGTTAAACAAAAGGCCAGAAGTTATCCCGCCCTGCCTAACACCGCACTCTAAGCCATACTCCTCAGATAGAGCGCCGTCCCATCTCACCTGATTTTTTTGACATTTGTACCAATATTTCATGATCGACACCACTTCAGCCGGTACACCCTCGCTCCCCAGCTTCTCCCAAAGCCTGTGATACAAAACTGTATCAAAGGCCTTCGACATATCAAGGAAGCAAGCGTATACCGGCGTTTTTCTATCAGTATAGTACCTGACAGCTTGCTTAAGAGACAAAATCGCACTCTCTGTAGATAGTCCAGCCCTAAAACCAAACTGAGCATCATGCAGGTTGATGTGTTCCAAGAGAATGTTATTAAGCAAGCTGTCAAGCACCTTGGCTACAATAGTTGCAAGTGAGATAGGCCGGTAGTTGTTCCTATCCGATACATCTCCAGTTTTGCATTTCACGATAGGAACCACTATGGTTCTGGTCAATTCGTCTGGTAAGTAGCCGTGACACAAGCACAAATTATAAAACATAGCGAGCACATTTGGAAGATGAACACCAGCAAACCTTAGATGCTCGATGCTGAGGCCGTCATGTCCAGGAGATTTTCCCCTTTGCATAGAACGAATGACTCTGTGAACTTCTTTGGCTGTGAAACTTACGGTTCTCCTTTGCATGACGACCTCAGCCTCGACCTGATTACATACAGAACCTGACATAGGTCTAACCTTAAAGTGCTCTCTAAATAAGTCGGCAATAGAACTCCGGTTACCTACTTCATTAACTGTCACTGGGAGGCCAGACCTAGTATTCATTTTCTTAGTATTTTTCCAGAAATGCTTAAAATCTTTGCTAGAATGATGACTAGCTAGAGCATCCATCTTTAACTGCTCTTGCTGATCTTGACACCATTTTAACTTGGATTTAAAAGCCTTCCTGCTTGCACACATACTGTTATAAACTCGACCACATTTAGGTTTACCTGCATCAACCCAAGCCAAGAAACTGAGCCTGGCCTCCCTGTGGTAGCTTGCTACGTGCTTGTTCCACCCAGAAATGTAACCATTCCTTCTTCGTGGCTTAGGGCGCGTATAAGTGGCTTGTGCGGCTTCTGTCAGCATTGATACAATTTTGTCATACATATTATCTAACAATACTTTATGTCCTGCGTTATCACATGTTCCGTCACAACAATGGGCAAGCTGTACTGGAAAATTAATAGCTTTTAAACTACAGTGACAAAGCTGTTGGTACTGGTCAATTTGACTATCAGTACGCTCGCCCCATATAGTCAAGTTATATGTAGGATTTAAGTCTACATCTATTCTAGAACTAACTCTACCTAGATCACATTCAATGAGCAACGGGTAATGGTCAGACCATTGGACATTGTACTCTACCCATACACGTTTTATACATGATAGCGCGGCTCCAGTGACTACACAGTGATCTAGCCACCGCGCGCACCCGTGTGCTTCACTCACAAACGTAAACGTACCAGAATCCGCGCCTAACATATTCATATCAGCGCACGTCCAATTCTGCTCTGCACAAAACTCCATAAGCTCGCACCAGAATCGCTCATTGGGGTGAGCATTATAATCGCCTAATATATAAACTGCGTCAATGTTTATGCTGTCCTCGATAATTGAGCTTATTTTGCCCAAACATTGCGTAAACTCAGGCAAATTTTCCGTGCAGTCGGTAGGCATATACACACTGAATATTAGCATAGATTTATCACATAGCCTCACCTCAATGCCCGCTATACGTACGTCGTTACACTGTAAAACTTTTACGGTCGTAAAGACATTCTTCCTCCATAGTAAGGCGACTCCTCCGTAAGGCCTTCCTCGCAGTAGGCCTGCCGAGGTGTCGACCGCAGAGGTTCCAGTGCTTCCGAACT
Source organism: Eupithecia abbreviata (assembly GCA_943735965.1). Taxonomy (NCBI): domain Eukaryota; kingdom Metazoa; phylum Arthropoda; class Insecta; order Lepidoptera; family Geometridae; genus Eupithecia; species Eupithecia abbreviata. The sequence continues at coordinate 1,276,313 of OX031003.1, read as the reverse complement.
CGTCATCAATTGTAGCTAGCAACGGTAAATCATGCGGCAACAACCATGTTTCTTGTAACGCCACAACATCTACCATTTTACATAGACTTCTGACACCTTCAAGAGATCGCTTCAGTGATTTACAGTTAAAAGAGAGTAGTTTCCTGTAGGATGTACTAACCATTTTGATTATTATAAGATTGCCTCTCAATTTCAGTTTCATAATGTTCTCTCAGATTTATGAAACGCCTAAAAGATATTCCTTGTGGCCACGTATAGCCATCAAGAAAAGTAGACAGGCTGCTCTTGCTCACAAAAATTTTAAAGGCGTTATAATTTCGCCTTCTAGCCATCTTCAGCTTGATTGGCTTAACATTCTCTCTGGTTTTGGTGAGAATGTATTCTGCTATATCCTCCTCAGACACGCTCTCGTCTACATTGGTAATAAGAAGAGGAACTTTGGTTTCAGCCGCCTTAAATTTACTATTTTGTATATACTCAGCCTTGCCTCTGCTCATTGTAAATTTATTGTTAAGCCGCTTTCTTTGGACTAGTTTCCATTCATTACTTTTCTCTGGTGTATACCATAGGCCTTTCTTTCTACCTACGTCCGCAAAACTAGGTTTTGCTGGTTGAGATGCTTGTGTGATATCAACATAGGTAGTTTCGTGACATTTGACATTTCCAGATAGTACTCCTTCACATGCAATATTTACCTCATTTTGACATAACTTAGTTGAGCTTCTGTCCAGATGGTTGACGCTTTTTGATTGAATCAGTGGTTGCATCGACTCAAACTCATTTGTTGCTATGCGCTCGCCCGAAATCGGCGGCGCAGGCGGCAGTGGCGGCGTCGGCGGCCGCGGGGTAGGGGGGCACGCGCTCTCTGCCGTGGCAAGTGCCGAAATCCGTACCGGCCGTACCAGGCGCGGGCACTCATCGCGCCCGCGAGCGGGCGTCTTCGGGTCAACGACCAGCGCAGGCGGCGGCGTCACTGGACTGGTTTGCTCTGCTATAGAGGCGATAGCCATCGGCCCACTATTTAAAAGATTGGCGCCGCGCGTTCGGGTATTGACAAAATGATCGTACCTCTTTTGTATCGGCGTGTTCACAATAGAATCATATTTACTGGAATACATTTTTGCCTCTAAATCTTCAAGTTGTGTGGCTGTAACATAGGTGCTTTTGATGCTCTCCACTTGAGTTTTTAGTAATGTTATGTCTCTCAGTAGTGATGTGACATCTAGATGATCGAAAGTCACAGGAGGTAGTTTGCCAAGATCTTTCGCCACAAAAATGGGTATTTTTTCAGGATGTAAGCTTTTGAGGACTATTATAATGTCCTCCAAATCTCTATGAATTTTTCCTTCACTCTTCTTCTTCCTTTTCACGTTTCTAATGTCCGTTGTGATCGAATCAAACAGCAAATTCTTCGCTTTCTCTATTTCATCCATTTGAAAAGCTGATGCACATATACGCATTAAGCTTTCTTGATCCATAACATCCATTTTATTTGTAATATATGCCAACACTTCATCAATTACTATATCGTCGGTCGGAAACAGTAATGGAACATTTCAAAATTCATTGTTCTGAGTAATAGACGGTTAAAGTTTTTGAAAATATTCAAATGTTAGTTTACTTCATGTAAAGATCATTGAGTGTAATTTTTTTAATTAAATTATATACAGTTTATAGACAAGTTTATTGTGTGTTACTAAGATTTAGGTATCATGTGTAGTTTTTTAGCTATCCGTAATTTTGTGAAATGTTCCATTAATGAAGTGAAAATTTCCTGAAAAATTAAGGAGTAATTGGAATATTCCTGATTGAGTCAGTAATGAAATAAAAAAAACAATCAATTTAGAAGTCATCATCATCATCATCAGCCTATATTAGTCCACTGCTGGACATAGGCCTCCCCCAATGAGCGCCATAGCGCCCTGTCTTCGGCTTGACGCATCCAGCATCTACCTGCAGTCTTTCGCAGGTCGTAATCCCACCTGGTCGGAGGGCGTCCTACACTACGTTTATCGAGTCGTGGTCTCCACTCAAGAACACGTTTGCCCCAGCGGCCGTCGGTTCTTCGCGAGATATGGCCGGCCCACTGCCACTTCAGCTTGCTAATTCTCAGAGCTATGTCGAGAACTTTAGTTCTCTGTCGGATGTATTCGTTGCGAATCCTATCCTTCAGAGATACTCCGAGCATAGCTCTTTCCATAGCTCGCTGAGCGACTTTGAACTGGTGGACCAGCCCTATAGTGAGTGTCCACGTCTCAGCTCCGTAGGTCATAACGGGTAGGACGCAATGGTTGAAAACTTTCGTTTTCAAGCATTGCGGTATGGATGAAGAGAAGACTCGACGTAGTTTCTCAAACGCTGCCCAGCCCAGCTGGGCCACGGTAACGGCGGGGCAGGGGGTGCTAGGAATCCCCGGGCTACATAAGGCTACCACACCCTACATAAATTGACCCTGGCAACGTTTAACGGACGCACTCTTAGGCTTGACCATCATCTAGCGCAGTTGGAAGTGGAGTTAGAGAACATCAAATGGCATGTTCTGGGGTTATGTGAAGTCCGTAGAGATGGGGAGGACACCGTAACCCTAGACTCGGGCCATCTTCTCTACTTTCGCGAGGGTGATAAAACATCCCAGGGTGGCGTAGGTTTCCTCGTCAATAAAGCCCTCTCTAACAACGTCCAAGAAATCTCCAGTGTGTCGACCAGGGTAGCGTACCTGATCCTTCGGCTGTCCAAACGGTACAGCATGAAAGTCATCCAGGTCTACGCACCGACCTCGGCACACTCGGATGATGAAGTGGAGGATATGTACGAAGACATATCCAAAGCCTTACACAACACCACTAAGGCCCACTTCAACGTTGTTATGGGGGACTTTAACAGCAAGGTGGGAATCCAGACTGGCAACGAATCCCGATTAGGCCCGCATGGTTATGGAGTTAGAAATCACAGGGGGCAAATGCTTGTCAATTTCCTTGAGAAAGAGGGGCTGTTCTTAATGAACTCCTTCTTTAAGAAACAGCCTCAAAGGAAGTGGACATGGCAAAGCCCCGACACTGTGACTAAAAATGAGATCGACTTCATCATGACGGATAGCAAGCACATATTCAGAGATGTCTCAGTGATCAACAGGTTCAATACCGGATCTGATCACCGACTCCTTCGAGGCTCTCTGAATATCAACATTAAGCTTGAAAGAAACCGTCTGATCAAGTCCACGCTCCGACCTGACCTAATCCAAATCATGGCGGGCACCGAGAAGTTTCAGCAGCTTCTCGGGGATTGATTTGTTGCCTTGGAACCAACTGATGACGCTGACGAGACCCTACACAATCTGGTTGAAACGTTGAGGGACGAGTGCATCAAATTCTGTCGGAAGCATCGTACTGGCAAGAAGTCCAAACTCTCGGATGAGACTCTTAGGCTGATGACAAAAAGACGGGAGACCACCCAAGCGACTTTGTCAGAGAGGTCAGACCTGAACAAGCGAATTGCGAAGATGGTACGGCACGATCTCCGGAGCTCCAACACGCACCTCATTGAAGAGGCGATAGAGCGAAACCGGGGGTCCAAAGTATTCACTCAGCAGTTTGGCAGGAGCCACCTGACAAAGCTTAAAACGCACGACGGAAGGAACGTATTGTCGAAGCCAGAGATCTCAGCCGAGATAGAGGATTTCTATGGCCGTCTATACGCTGCTCATGCCCCTCGTTCCCGACGAGACAACCATGATTACAGAGCCACCCTGACACGCCACTACACCGACGAACTACCTGACATCAGTCAAGACGAGATCGTGTTAGCTCTAAGGCAGCTTAAAAATGGAAAAGCCCCCGGTGAAGACGGAATAACATCCGAGCTCTTGAAAGCTGGAGGAGCTCCTGTTATACAGGAGCTACAGAACCTCTTCAACGCCGTTCTTTTGTGGACTATGAGAAGGCCTTTGACTCTGTCGAGACCTGGGCTGTTCTGGAATCCTTACAGCAATGCCAAGTGGACTATCGTTATATCGAGGTTCTGAGATGTCTCTACGAAGCCGCCACTATGAGTGTCCAAGTACAGGGCCAGCAGTCTAAACCTATCCAACTGCGCAGAGGATCACTCCTCTGCGCAGTTGGATAGGTTTAGACAGGGGGATGTCATATCCCCGAAACTGTTCACAAGCGCGTTGGAAGATTTGTTTAAGACTCTGGACTGGAAAGGTAAGGGCATAAACATAAACGGCAACTACATCTCACACCTACGATTCGCTGATGACATAGTCCTATTGGCGGAGTCGCTAGAGGAGCTGAACCAGATGCTGGACGGCCTAGCTTCAGCCTCCCGATGCATCGGTCTTGGCATGAATTTGGATAAAACCAAAGTCATGATCAATGGACACATTGATCCAAGGCCGGTGGTCGTACATGGTCACCTTCTCGAAATCGTTTCCGAATACACATACCTCGGGCAGATTCTGCAGTTAGGTAAAAACAATTCTCAATCTCAATCGAGAAGGAGGCCAAAAGGAACGGTTTAATAATATCTAGAAAATAAAAAGGGATCAGTTTAATTCTTAAAATATGAAGGTTCTTCAAATTAGTTGTTTTCGTTATGCTCATCGGGTTCATGGTGATTGTCCGCGGCCTCCAAACTTAAGTAGTAGTCTCGGTACACTCGTGGTATGACATTTGAATCACATAGGGAAAGTAAATCTTTCTTCTTCAGGCTTGATATCTTTGGTCGCTCTTGGTACTTATTTCGCAGTCGTAGTTCTACATCTGCACCTCTTCCGCTAGTTTTGTTGCGCACATTTAAGCACTTCATCGTTGCACTCGGATCATAGGTGTCGTTATAAAAATCCAACCCTTTCTGACCACTACACTGAGCGTTCAAAGCGCGACTGGCACTAAACACGAATAAACAATAATGAACATAAGAATTTCAGAGTCATACTGGAACATTTCAAAATATTCTATTGATGAACCACGGATGCACTGTATAATTTAGAGTGGCAGCGGGACATTTCGAAATAAACTGATACTGAAAACGTAGAGATTTCTAAAATTATTTTTTCTTTACCGGAATAAGTAGTTTTCTGACAATTAGACCCAATGTTTGAGTTGTATCGTTAGTGATTTGGAAAAAATATCCAATTCCCTACCATTCTGCATACTTAGCTCAAAACACGTGTTTTCGGAAATGTTCCGGTAATGAATCCGACCGACGATATTGCAACTTGCACACTTAACCGTGCTCGACGTCATGTTTGCGATCTTAGTTGTGCGCGACCGACTCTCTACACACATCCGCGCTGTAGCGTAGCGGACGCGAGACTGATTATAACTATATGCTCTGTCCCGCTCCTATGAACGCGAAATCCTATACCTAACCTTTACACAAAATGGCGCGCATTTCCCCCTCGAGTATGTTCATTTATCCGTCTCGTCATTGGCAGATGCTGGGACGTTCCATATAAAGAAATACATTATTGGGAGACCATATTTAATTGCAAGACTTATCAAACCACACGAAACATGCGAGAGTGGCTCATAGAGCATGGAGGGCGGTGTCATTTGTGTTTGACACTGACAGCTTAGACACCAAGACCATAGATTACAACAGAGTACGGTACATACAAGTACTCAACTGTTATGGTTATTATTATATGCTCTGTCCCGCTCGTATAACCGCGAAATTCTATGCCTATCCTCTTCCCTCTCGGGACATATACAAGTACTAACCTGATAAGGTTGCTCCGCGTCAAAGTTCTTGATAGAGCGCATATGATTCTCCTTCATGATTTCAAACCTCTGCGGGTCCGCCTTGAAGTTGACCAGGCGATCCACGATCTTCTCTAGAAGCACGTGCTGTTTGTCATCGTAGCCTTCTATTGATATCTAAACAAATAAATAAAAACACTGATAAATAAATCATCATTATCATCATCATCCTATAGCAGTCCACTACTGGACATAGGCCTCCCCAATGAGCGCCACAGCGCCCTGTCTTCAGCTTGACGCATCCAGCATCTGCCTGCAGTCCTTCGCAGGTCGTCATCCCAGCTGACATGTCGTGGTCTCCACTCAAGAACACGTCCAGCGGTTATCGGTTCTTCGCGAGATATGGCCGGCCCACTGCCACTTCAGCTTGCAAATTCTTTGAGTTATGTCGATAACCTTCGTTCTCTGTCGGATGTATTCGTTACGAATCCTATCCTTCAGAGAAACTCCGAGCATAGCTCTTTCCATAGCTCGCTGAGCGACCTTGAACTATGGCTGGTCCACCAGCCATATCGTGAGTGTCCACGTCTCAGCTCCGTAGGTCATAACGGGTAGGACGCAATCCTTGCACAGCACAACTTTTGTTTTGAAGCATTGCGGTATAGATGACGAGAGGTCGAGGGTCAAATCTCACCACAATACCCGCTATGTCGCTAGCCCTCGCTATATCGTGAGCTATGTCGATAGCCCTGTATATATATTACTAGTTGTTCAGGTGTGCGCGCGCTGCAAGCAGCTCATTCGCTTCGCTCACCGCAATACGATTCCGCTCGTGCTGCCACACAACAAGGCTCGCTTCGAAATGCGACAGGTGTCGCATTAGGGGCGAAGGGCAAAATATTATATCTATATTAAGGTGATGTCTCACAGTGAGTCCGTACTTGGCGTTGGACACGCTCCAGCGCAGGCCGGCCAGCTCAGCGGAGTACGCGAACTGTTGCAGGCTGTCGCGCACCAGCAGCACCCACACCGAGCACAGGTTGCAGGAGACAGGGTCGGAGTATGGCAGCGGACTGGGGGGAAACACAAGAACTCGTCAATATAATAATAATAATGTGTAGCCATCGCCTTTAGATTAACTTCTCAAAGGGCCTCTGTGCTGTTGGCTTCGGCCCCACGCAAGCCTTCCAAAGGACCGGGTCACATTATGGCCCGAGATCATGGTAAATGAGAGACATAATAATAAATCAATTATTTCAGACCATAGAAAAGTAACAGATCTTATTTAACTTATTCTACGGTCCATAGTAATATATACTGTCCTATATCGTCAAAACCTAGATATCGTAATCAGGGTGTCAGCTGACGTCGGTAATGAAACAGGTCCGGGAGCCAGGTACAAATTTGGTCAATTATTTCCTCCCAAGCGAACATTCGTAATATGCATTAGGGATTAATATTATGAATACTCGTGACCGGCAGCTGCGACTCCGTGGGTGGGTTGGGCAGTGGCAGCGATAACGACATTATTCCCATGGGATAGTGCAAATCAGAAATTAAAATTTGCATATTTTTTTTTAGTTTGTTGATGTTCAATTTGGCACGTTATTTGTTTATTTTTTTTTTCTTCTGTAATTACCACATTATTATTGTAATCAGTTATATTATTTGCGCACTACAAGCGGAAACTGTGTTAGCTTCTTTTACTCATATTTTAAATGTACTATTAATTGTAGCATAAGCTTTTTGTTTCCCAAATACATAAAAATAAAAATAAAAAATAAAATATTCCAGAATGATGTATGAGATGGCGCGACGAGCTCGAGGTACATCTTCTATCATGGCCTGTTGCAGCGTGGATCGTGAGGAGTAGAAGGAGAAAAGGGAGGCCTTTGCCCAGCAGTGGGACAATAATGGCTTAAAATAAAATAATAATAAATATTCCAGAATTCTGGTTAGAACCTTATCCCATGGGAATAATGTCGTCATCGCTGCCACTGCCCATCCCAGCCACCAGATAAAAGCACCTCCTGTTTTTGAAGACGGTCTAAGAGTATTGTTTTTGTGATTTACCTTACAATGTTCTGATTTGAACCTTATCCCATGGGTATAATGTCGTCATCGCTGCCACTGCCCAACCCAGCCACCAGATAAAAGCACCTCCTGGTTTTGAAGACGGTCTCAGAGTATTGTTTTTGTGATTTACCTTACAATGTTCTGATTTGAACCTTATCCCATGGGTATAATGTCGTCATCGCTGCCACTGCCCAACCCAGCCACCAGATAAAAGCACCTCCTGGTTTTGAAGACGGTCTCAGAGTATTGTTTTTGTGATTTACCTTACAATGTTCTGATTTGAACCTTATCCCATGGGTATAATGTCGTCATCGCTGCCACTGCCCAACCCAGCCACCAGATAAAAGCACCTCCTGGTTTTGAAGACGGTCTCAGAGTATTGTTTTTGTGATTTACCTTACAATGTTCTGATTTGAACCTTATCCCATGGGTATAATGTCGTCATCGCTGCCACTGCCCAACCCAGCCACCAGATAAAAGCACCTCCTGGTTTTGAAGACGGTCTCAGAGTATTGTTTTTGTGATTTACCTTACAATGTTCTGATTTGAACCTTATCCCATGGGTATAATGTCGTCATCGCTGCCACTGCCCAACCCAGCCACCAGATAAAAGCACCTCCTGGTTTTGAAGACGGTCTCAGAGTATTGTTTTTGTGATTTACCTTACAATGTTCTGATTTGAACCTTATCCCATGGGTATAATGTCGTCATCGCTGCCACTGCCCAACCCAGCCACCAGATAAAAGCACCTCCTGGTTTTGAAGACGGTCTCAGTGATTTACCTTACAATGTCGAATGACAGGACTGCTTTGGGGAGCAAGAACTCGTTGTCCTTTCTGTACCAGAGCCGCATCATTGGCGTGTCCTGAAATATATCAACATTAATTATATATGTTGTTATTCTTCATTTTTGACGACCGATGTGGCGCGGTGGGCGAAGGTCCGCCTGCGACGCAGGAGGTTGCGGGTTCGATTCCTGCCTCGGAACAATTGTGTGTACGATCTGCAGATATTTGTTCCGGGTGTTCTGGTCGTTTTCTATGTATAATAAAAATATGTATCTAGCATTATTTATTATTATTTATTTATTTATAATCTATCCTTACGACCACACCGTGTGCTATAAAGTACCTTATATTTTAGACAAGTCTTATTGTAGTTAATATGAAAATCCTACTAATATTATAAACGTCAAAGTTTGTAAGTATGGATGTATGTTTGTTACTCTTTCACGTAAAAACTACTGAATGGATTTAATGAAACTTCACAATAATATAGCTTACATATCAGAATAACACATAGGCTACAATTCATAAAGATATATAGTATATTATCCAAAATATATATCACCACTAGTTAGAAAATAATTATAAAAAAACAAGTAATTTAACAAAACAAAATGTCCAAGATAAATGCAATAATTTGTCATGATTATGAACTACAATATCGAACATATTAAAAATATTAGTAGACCTGTCTATTACGGTTCGAAACACGAGGTGTAAATATACAGCTGCTTCTAACGGACAGACAGACAGTCTTCATCATCACGTCCACTGCTGGACATTGGCCTCTCCTAATGAGCGCCATAGCGCCCTGTCTTTAGATTGACGCATCCAGCATCTACCTGCAGTCTTTCGCAGGTCGTCATCCCACCTGGTCGGAGGGCGTCTGTAGGACGTAGGGCACGTTTACAGAGTCGTGGTCTCCTATGGTTGTCCCTATTAAATATTTTTCTGTATTACACGCCACCGTCTATACTTGTTCAAACACTTCATGTGCATCCAAAGGTTGCCTGGCAGAGATCGCTCTTAGCGATAAGACCGCGCATTGTACAGCATATTTTGTATTTGTTTTTCTTTTCCTGTCTTGTGTATCTTTTATGTATTTGGTGTGCAATAAAGAGTTATTGTATTGTATTGTATTGTTTGCCCCAGCGGCCGTCGGTTCTTCGCGAGATATGGCCGGCCCACTGCCACTTCAGCTTGCTAATTCTCAGAGCTATGTCGATAACCTTGGTTCTCTGTCGGATGTATTCGTTACGAATCCTATCCTCCAGAGAAACTCCGAGCAAGTGGCGATCACAATAGGCCTATCATGGCCGCTGTGACACCCATGCCAGTCAAGTACAATAAATAAATAAATAACTCCGAGCATCCGTGTGTATGTGGCATGGCTGTGTGGTGCCGGCCTAGATAGAATAGCACCACCCCAACTCTGCCCGTGTGTGTCGCAGGAGGCGACTAAGGGACATACACCGGGGGGCGGGCAACAGCGTCCCTTGCAGCACACTTATTGCACTGCGATCCCCAATCTGCATGCCAAGCGTGGGGATTATGGGCATTCCCCCCTATGAAGAGACACGCCGAAAAGTGGCCCCCAGTTCCCGGCCGCCTCGCTATCAGCATAACTATAACAGTAGCGGGCAGGATTGATTCGCCAATATGGAGGAAATTAATAAGAAATGTAATTTGATTAATTTGAATTTTTATTGATGATGTAATTTGATTTGTTTTAATTTATTTTATTTTTTTCTAATTTATTACTATTGATTTTAATTTTCATTTCAATTTAATTTAATTTTAGTTCGTAAGAATTACTAACATTTATTATAAGATCATTACTAACAAATTATGGATCTGTAGTAGTCCGAAATAAAAGAATTTTATTTATTTATTTATTATTCCTGGCCACATTATTTAATTACCTTAATAATGGCGGGTTCGATAAGGTCCGACGTCTCCTCGGCGGCCTGCACGTTCAGCTGCGCCGGGATGAACTCGTTCGGAGGAGGCAGGAACAAGTCTTTGTTCGGCTTCACCGATTTCCACTCCTGTAAGTAACAAATTTTTAATTATCATAATATATTTATTTATTTTATTTATTGAGATAATAACATCATAACAGGTTTTTTTATTTAGCCCTTAGGGCCTTATCATACTAGCGGGTTGCGAGCGGATTTAACACTTTGACTGCGGTTTTTTTCGACGACTGCGGTCTTTTTTTTTACCTAAAAAATTCGTGCTGCCGCTCTACACAGCGGTTGTGTTGCGCCGCACATGCGTTTCGTTTGAAAAATATTACAGCTCTACTGAGTCACAAATATCTGTATTTTCTCAGCCGCTGCGCTAGTGTGGATTTACGCATATTAGTCACTTGTAGAAAACTCATACCGTGCGTTTTCAGCACTCAAAGTGTTAAAGCGGAGCGGGCGCGCAACGTACACGCGGCGCATGCGCAGCGAATTCGTTGCGGGCGCGCAACGAGATCGCCGCGAGTAGCAGCGTGGACGCCATTTTGTACTGTCTCGTACAAACGCCAGTCCGTCTTCCCCGCCTCACTTCAGTCCGTAACAGAGTAACAAAGTCAACAGTAGTGTCTCCTCGTCGGAATCCATTTTATTACTGAGTGTACAAAGACGCGATCAAAACGTTGCCAATTTGCCACGCGTCCGCGACGTCTTCGTTGTGCAACCGCGGCGTGTTCGCGACGCATTCGCTGCGCACCCGCCCCGCCCCGTAGCCGCTCGCAAACCGCTAGTATGATAAGGCCCTAAGGCGATGTTATAACTACTTATACTAAAAGTTACATACATATTTTTGTACATACACAATACTACATCATTTATAATTTTGTTTCAATAACATTTCGTGCCTTTTTCATGGCTTTCGGCAGGTTTTCGTAAAATATGTCTACGCTGTTTTTGGACAGAACATTGAGTAAATATATAGCGAGTGACATAGGGGCAAAATTAAGTAGGTTGGTCCTACAAGTGGGCTCCTCTAGCATGCCGCAGCGCCGCCAGCAGCGCCGGGTGGTGTAGCTCCCCTAATAATATATTATTAAAGAGAATGGAACCGTAGGTTGTAAAGGTTCTCGAGTGAACGCACGCAGTCTGCATATTCAGCAACTTGGCAAGCCATTATCTGCCAAAGCCACTATAAAATAAATAAAAATAAAAAGTTTCTTTATTCAGACATTGTCCATAAAATAAAATATAAATATAAATAATGCTGGACAATTCACACAGCATTATCTAGCCCCATGGTAAGCAGAGCTTGTGTTATGGGTACTAGATAACTGATATACATAACACAATACATTACATCGATACATATTTTTTAGTATACATAGAAAACGACCAGAAGACCCGGAACAAATATCTGCAGATCGTACACACAATGTTCCGAGGCGGGAATCGAACCCGCGACCTCCTGCGTCTTGAATTAGAATTAGACAATACATTAGATGACCGAGACGCATGCTTACGTTTATTTGCGAGTCCGGTATATCCTCCTGCAAGTACTTGGTGCCGTACCACGGCTCTACTTGCGTGCATTTGTCTTCGAACGCTCTAGAACAATGCAAACAAATGTACACAGAAATTCGAATACATTTATTTATTTCATAGATAGATAGATAACACTTTATTACACCACACAAAACAGAAAATAATACAGAGATAATAACTTAGAATAAAGGTATAAAGGGCGGCCTTATCGCAGAGAGCGATCTCTTCCAGGCAACCTTGGGGTGGACTGGACATGAGCGAACAATATAGACGGTGGCGCTTTAATAAATAATTGGTAACAAATACACTAAATACCTACATTACAAACATTATAATAAACTTACATAGACATAAGATAAGGCTATCAATATTTCATATGGATAAATAATGCATTCATCATCATCATCAGCCTATATTAGTCCACAGATGGACATAGGCCTCCCCCATGTCATGTTTATTTCTTTAGGGTTACTTAATTTGGCGTGTTCACTTTGACTGCCGTTTTTTTTCGACGACTGCGATCTTTTTTTAACCTAAGCCATTCGTGCTGCCGCTCTACACAGCGGTTGTGTTGCGCCGCACATGCGTTTCGTTCGAAAAATATTACGGCTGTGCTGAGTCACACAGATCTGTATTTTCTCAGCCGCTGCGCTAGTGTGGATTTACGCATATTAGTCACTTGTAGAAAACACATACCGTGTGATTTCAGCACTCAAAGTGTTAATAAACTATAAACAGACTTTGTTACGTATGTAGTAGTAGGCGTCTACGCATGTGTGTGTGCCTGCACCAGCCCGCGTCTCCTCAGTGCATTAAACAGTGTGCAATCAACCAGCGGTCGCTTCACTCACGTCCATGAGCTCCCTATCCAAATATCGTACAGACTTCAAATTCCTAAATAATGAAAATGGGGTTAAAGTTAGTTCGAAAAAATAATCATCGGAATTGGTTGGGGTGATATTGAGTTATACGTCCATTTGTCGTGCACACACTTAATGCAAATTTAAGACTTATATGAGCAGTCCACTGCTGGATATAGGCCTCCCCCAATGAGCGCCATAGCGCCCTGTCTTCAGCTTGCCGCATCCAGCATCTACCTGGAGTACTCTTTCGCAAGTCGTCATCCACCGGACCTAGAACTCGCTGCGTCCTCGCATCGCTTTGAAATCGCCGGCAAATAAATAAATAAAATAAATAAATAAATAATGCTGGACAATTCACACAGCATTACCTAGCCCCATGGTAAGCAGAGCTTGTGTTATGGGTATAGGTACTAGATAACTGATATACATAATACAATATACATTACATAGATAGATATTTTTTTTTATTATACATAGAAAACGACCAGAACACCCGGAACAAATATCTGCAGATCGTACACACAATTGTTCCGAGGCGGGAATAGAACCCGCAACCTCCTGCGTCGCAGGCGGACCTTCGCCCACCGCGCCACATCGGTCGTCGAAATACACACAGACAGTGTGATAAGGCTGCTCATGGATGTCATTGTCAGAACTGGACCAAATTGAAGTGGGACCAGAGTCTGCACAGGCGCGGGCCGATATGTACGGGACACGGTTATCGCACGTCACCTGCAAACACCCTCGATAGAAGAGTTGGTGGTGAAGCTGGCGTGCAGGATGTACGACCGTGCGGACAATTCCCCCCACGCTCACCTCAACGGACTCGCTCCCCTACACGCGAGGCCGCCAGATGCAAGACCTTCCCCAGGAACTGCTGGAACACCACGATGATGTCCAAACGCAAGACCATTGCAGCCAATCGGCTGCTGAACAGCAATTGAGATGCCTGCAGGACTCTCAATGCTGGTCAGATGCAAGACCTTCCCCAGGAACTGCTGGAACACCACGATGATGTCCAAACGCAAGACCATTGCAGCCAATCGGCTGCTGAACAGCAATTGAGATGCCTGCAGGACTCTCATTGCTGTAACTCAAGACTCGAGTGACGTCTCGCTCGACGTTGAAGCCAGAAGAAAGAATCTAAGTTTGATTCTAACCGCATTTCGCTCGAAAGACGAACTGTTGAAGACCATTGATGATGAAATGGGACTATAGACCACCAGCTTTAGAATAAAAAAAGAATCATCAAAATTGGCTCACCCAGTCGATTGTTCCGAGGTAACAAACATATAATAAATAAATAATAAATAATGCTGGACAATTCACACAGCATTATCTAGCCCCATGGTAAGCAGAGCTTGTGTTATGGGTACTAGATAACTGATATACATAATACATTACATAGATAGATATTTATTATTATATATAGAAAACGACCAGAACACCCGGAACAAATATCTGCAGATCGTACACACAAAATAATTGTTCCGAGGCGGGAATCGAACCCGCAACCTCCTGCGTCGCAGGCGGACCATAGCCCACCGCGCCACATCGGTCGTCAATAGCAACATATAAACATGCACATGCTGGATGCGGCAAGCTGAAGACAGGGCGCTATGGCACTCTTTGGGGGAGGGCTATGTCCAGCAATGGACTGCTATAGACTGATGATGATGATGAAACATATAAAAAAATACAGTCAAATTGAGATACTTAACCGACTTCAAAAAGAAGGACGTTCTCTATTCGACTGTATATTTTTTATGTTTGTTACCTCTACTGGTTAAGAATGCGTTGTCATTCTGCAACACAGTGTTAAACTACTGCAGATGACATTGTTTTTCAAAACTATTTCTCATCCATGTCCTGTACCAATGCCATGCCCAGCAGTGGGCTAACAGTGATGCCGTCGACACTCACTTGGCCAGGACTCCAACCCTCACGTTCTCCGGAGTCAGCAAGGCCAGCAGTTCATCTATCAGCTCAGGTTTCCACTCGGACAGTATGTAGTACGCGCTTAGAACATCCTCCATTGGGAATTCCTGCGAAAATAACTCTTATTAGCATCGATTTAAAGTCCATTTCATGGTTACCTCCTAATAAAGTAAAGTAAAGTAAAAAATCATTTATTTCTTTAGGCTTACAAAATAAGCACTTAGACAAGTCATATTTATATATAAATTATTATCAAATACAATTATTTTACTGTTCACTTCAATTTTTTGTCCACTAGTGGAAGAAGTGAAAAGAAACCACTAGCATGTTCATCTCTTATATGTCTAATACATGGTTATTTGCCTATTTAAATCTAAATATAATATGATTATATGTATTCCTATTATATGTATGGGCTGGTCCACCAGTTCAAAGTCGCTCAGCGAGCTATGGAAAGAGCTATGCTCGGAGTTTCTCTGAAGGATAGGATTCGCAACGAATACATCCGACAGAGAACCAAGGTTATCGACATAGCTCAAAGAATTAGCAAGCTGAAGTGGCAGTGGGCCGGCCATATCTCGCGAAGAACCGACGGCCGATGGGGCAAACGTGTTCTTGAGTGGAGACCACGACTCGGTAAACGTAGTGTAGGACGCCCTCCGACCAGATGGGATGACGACCTGCGAAAGACTGCAGGTAGATGCTGGATGCGGCAAGCTGAAGACAGGGCGCTACGGCGCTCATTGGGGGAGGCCTATGTCCAGCAGTGGACTGATATAGGCTGATGATGATGATGATGATGTATTCCTATACTTTAAGGCTCCGCGCAGACAGAGAGCGTTCCGCGTTCTGCGTTCCGCGTTCTGCGTTCTGCGTTCTGCGTTCTTTGTAATGCGAAGGATCTATAGCGCCCGCGCACACAGAACGCAGTCAGACCGCGGCGGTTCTCGCGTTCTCTGCTCAGAATTACAAAGAACTCGCGTTCTCGCTATGGCTGGTCCGAGCGTTGATATAGATATATATAGAAAAATTGAAAGAAAGAAAGAAAGAAAGAAAATACATTTATTGATTCACAAGTAGGTACAGCTTGCTACTAAATAATAATAATATATAAGTAAACAAGAACATAAAGAAATTGGTTGAATTAGTGAGAGGAAGGCAGTTTTTGAATACTAAAGAATACTAAATTCTCCCATATTATCTCGTTTCGTGTTGATAGGGTGTACCCAATATTTTCTTCTTTTTTTTTTGACTCCTCTAGACTCCACAAAAGCAAGGTTTCATCTTCGGAAGATAAACTTTCGAGAAACATGTTTCACGTGCAGAGAGTCGCGAAATATAACGCAAATGTGAACGGCTCCTGTGTAAGCTAGAACGCAGAACGCAGAATGGACGAACGCAGAACGCGGAACGCACTCTGTCTGTGCGGAGCCTAAAGGAGGTCTTGAACTCTGAACAATGCATAATGAACCATATGTGAATGACAATAAACATTTTTGTATTCATCAATTCATTGACGACGTCTGTGACGCGGTGGGCGAAGGTCTGCCTGCGATGCAGGAGGTTGCGGGTTCGATTCCTCTTTCAGGACAAATGTTTGTACGATCTGCACATATTTATATTGTACCGGGTGTTCTGGTCGTTTTCTATGTATTATTAAAAATATATATTTATGTAATGTATTGTATTATGTATATCATATAGAGCTCTGCTTAGCTTGGGGCTAGATGATGCTGTGTGGATTATCCGGCATTATTTATTGATATATTGTTATAGCTGGCTGGCTTTCCCTGCATTTTACAAATGTGAAGAAGCAACAAACATCCATCCATCCATACAAATTTTTAATATGAGTGTACTTACTTGCAGCGCGTGCACATGGCTGATGACCAGACTCCTCGGCTCCTGTTGATCCTTGAATCGGAACTCCATCGCCATCAGGTCCTTCTGCTCTTCCCACACCCAGCGCTGGGCACCGACGGACCGCAGCATTGATATGTACTGGAACAAGAGATATGTATTTATATACCTCAGTGTCAAGTCAACAGAGCTAAAGTATATAGACAGGACATATCATTGACGACCTCTATGGCGGTGAGCGAATGTCTGCTTGTGACGCAGGAGATTACGGGTTCGATTCTCGCCCCCGGAAAATGTTTGCATATGAAATGAAATGAAATGAAATGAAGTGAAAGCGGTTTTTTTATTAGATAGAGTGATTCAAGAGGAAGGCTTATAAATTTGGCACCTTAAAGTTCCTTCCAGTTTAAATCTAAAAACCCGAGTATATAGACACAAATTTCCATGCGGGCGAAGCCGCAGGGCGTAGCTAGTAAGTTAATATATGTTAAAACTGTTGAAACTATCATGGTTATCAACACTGACTTTATTTTTGAGTTACCAATATTTTGGCTCAGTTTCTTGCGCCATGATCACGGTATAGCTGAAGGCACTGCGAGTTAGTTTTTATGGGCAGACATACCGATCTACCCTCATTTTTACTCAAAAATCAAATCATGGTAAATATCCCGTTTTAAATGACTTTGATATATGTTAGGTACCTGGAAGACCATAGCGATGATGTCATCGATGTGCTTGATCCCGTCCTCTGTCAGGTCCACTTGTACGCCGAAGAAGCCGAAACCGCGCGCGCCGATGCGAGTGCCTCCCAGCAAACTAAAGAGCAAATATTATTATTATATTAAAAATATATATATTAAAATTTAATTTTAAATAAATAATGCTGGACAATCCACACAGAATTATCTAGCCCATGGTAAGCAGAGCTTGTGTTATGGGTACTAGATAACTGATATACATAATACAATACATTACATAGATAGATATTTTTTATTATACATAGAAAACGACCAGAACACCCGGAACAAATATCTTACACACAAATGTTCCGAGAACAAATGATGCGAGTGCCTCCCAGCAAACTAAAGAGCAAATATTATTATTAAAAACACAAAAACGATTCTAACATTGTAGCAAAATCGATTAGAACTCCCTCTCTCAGCAATTTCTTGTTTAGTTTAGATTTATATCTAAACTAAACAAGAAATTAGAGAAATTAGAGTTTAGTTTAGATAAATCTATACTAATATTATAAAGAGGAAAAGTTAGATTTTTTGTTTGTTTGTTTGTTTGTAACGAATAGGCTCCGAAACTACTGGACCGATTTGAAAAATTCTATAACCGTTAGGAAGCCTAAATATCCGTGGTGAACTAGGCTATATTATATTTTCAAAAAAGTAAGGGATCCTTACTAAAACTCCAATAATGTAGCCAAAGGTTCTAATACCCGTGCAAAGCCGGGACGGTCCGCTAGTCTAAACTAAACAAGAAATTAGTGAAATTAGAGTTTAGTTTAGATATAAATCTAAACTAAACAAGAAATTGCTGAGCCATGACTTATTTGTTGTACACACACATGTATTTACCTACACTAAGTACTTCTATAAAGTCCTCGTTTCAATTGTTAAAGCTACTGTACTTTGTTAAGAATTGTATTTCTATGTTAATTGTGTGTCTTTAGTATAAATTTTTTTATTTATCTAAAATTAGAGTAATAACGCGCGTTATAGCGCGAATAACGTGCGCATTTTAATGTGAATAGCGACTTCTCACGCGTTATTCGCGCTTAAATTTGAGTAAAAACGCTGATAACGCTTGTTACGTTTTCGTATTAAACAGCGTGGTTGCCCTGCAGGAAGGTTTAACACTTTGACTGCTGAAATCACACGGTATGTGTTTTCTACAAGTGACTAATATGCGTAAATCCACACTAGCGCAGCGGCTGAGAAAATACAGACCTGTGTGACTCAGCACAGCCGTAATATTTTTCGAACGAAACGCATGTGCGGCGCAACACAAACGCTGTGTAGAGCGGCAGCACGAATTTTTTAGAATAAAAAAAAGATCGCAGTCGTCGAAAGAAAATCGCAGTCAAAGTGTTAATGTGAATAGCGCGTTATTCGCGCTTAAATTTGAGTAATAACGCTGATTATGATAACGCGTGTTACGTTTTCGTAACGTAACACGCGTTATCAGCGTTATTACTCAAATTTAAGCGCGAATAACGCGTGGTTGCCCTGCAGGAAGGTCTAACCAACTGAGCTACGAATGTATACAGTGTACTGACCTGTTACACCAGCCCTTCGCTTTCAAAGCAGACAGCAAGCTGCCGGGCCCTTCGTGGCCCAGCAAATGTGACAGGTAGTGACCGGGCTGTGTAAGAAATAATAACCTTAAAACACATACAAAACACTTTTTCTTAAAATTGCTTAGATCAATTAGAGGTGTAAGGGGACTCCAACATCTCGTCTCTGACGCCAACCTAACCTGCACGTGGTACACCCTGCTAGATAACGAACTAGGCTCTGGTGAAAATATCTATAATTGTGAATATCGCTCATCTCTCCATAATTAAAGTACTAACAAATAAATAAATAAAATAATAATGCTGTACAATTCACACAGCATTATCTAGCCGCATGGTAAGCAGAGCTTGTGTTCTGGGTACTACATAATACAATAGATTACATAGATAGATATTTTTTATTATATGTACATAGGTAACGACCAGAACACCCGGAACAAATATCTGCAGATCGTGCACACAATTGTTCCGAGGCGGGAATCGAACCCGCAACCTCCTGCGTCGCAGGCGGACCTTCGTCCACCGCGCCACATCGGTCGTCATCATCACTATCTGCGCGATCTAAAATGGATGCGATCTAAAATGGATTATAAACCTTCCTCTTGAATCACTCTATCTATTATAAAAATCCATAATACTATATGTAATATATTGTATTATGTATATCAGTTATCTAGTACCCATAACACAAGCTCTGTTTACCATGGGACTAGATAATGCTGTGTGAATTGTCCAGCATTATTTATTTATTTATTTTATAGTAAATAAATAAATGCTGTTTAAGTAAGTAAATCCCTTACCCCACTGCGATAATATTTCCTAGTGTCCGGTATAGGAAAGTCGATGGACAGCGAGCGCAGATCCTTCACGGGGGCGGTGTAGGCTCGCTTGCGGCGCAGCGCGGGGGGGTAGGGGGAGTCCGGCCACGCGGGGGCGGTCACCCCCCGGTCCACTACTGTTGAGAAGAGGGGCACCACCATCTCTTCTAGTTCGTCTAAGGATTCTGTGGAAATAATGGGAGTAGATTTATATACAAATATTAAATGGCTCTATTTCCATTATATCATAATTATAATAATAGTCTCTACACCTGCCGGATACCATCTTTGGATGTATCATATTGTGCACCCGAGGATGATACCCGCTATGTGTATCCATCTCCGATTAACTTCTCAAAGGGCCTCTGTGCTGTTGGCTTCGGCCCCACGCAAGCCTTCCAAAGGACCGGGTCACTTTATGGCCCGAGATCATGGTAAATGAGAGACATAATAATACAACCAAGTTGCCTAAATTATACACCAGCAACTTGCTCTCCGATACGGCCTTACTGGTCCTGAAGTTCCGTACTATAAGTACACACCGGCGCCAGTTCTTGAAAATGGCCGTGCCACGCTCTATTGGGACCGATCTATCATTACGGACAGGACTATTCTTGCGAATAAGCCTGATATTAATAATAATAATAATGCCTAGCTTCGCGGTCGGTGATCTACCGTTTTGATATATTTTTTACTGTAGAATAGTTTTATAATATTTTATTGTATTTTCTATAGTAAAAAATGTATTTTATACGAGAATTTAAATAAATGAGTGTATAATAATTAATAATGCTAGACAATTCACACAGCATTATCTAGCCCCATGGTAAGCAGAGCTTGTGTTATGGGTACTAGATAACTGATATACATAATACAATACATTACATAGATAGATATTTTTTTTATACTGATAGATCGGTTAGATAGAACGGAGGGCGGTGCTCGCTGATGTCACCATACCGCATGATGCTAACCTCGTTAGAGCTGAGAAAGATAAACTTAGCAAATATCTTGACTTGGCTAACGAGGTTGTCAGCATGTGGGATGTAGATTCAGCGACCATAGTCCCGATAGTCGTTTCGGTTAACGGCGTAATAGCGAAAAGCCTCGATCAACACCTGAAGAGACTCTCGCAGGAAGTTGGATCAAGGGCCAGATCCAGAAGGCGGTACTCTTGGACTCGGCACGTATCGTCAGGAAGTTCCTCTCTCTGCAGCCCTAGTCACCGTAGGCATTAAAACACCACACTGCCCCAACACCATCCTAAAAACTATAGCAGGTAGAATCACCCCTCCCCTGTGGCTATGTTTCATGGGGAGAGTGATTTAATTTAATTTAGTTTTAATTTCTAGTATTAGGTATAACTAACCCTAGTAATAAGTTCTTAGTATGTTTAATTTTACTTACAAACTATGGATCATCATCATCATCAGCCTATAGCAGTCCACTGCTGGACATAGGCCTCACCCAATGAGCGCCATAGCGCCCAGTCTTTAGCTTGCCGCATCCAGCATCTACCTGCAGTCTTTTGCAGATCGTCATCCCACCTGGTCGGAAGGCGTCCTACACTACGTTTACCGAGTCCATGAACTAAAGAAGAACTATGGATCGAGTTATCTAAAATACATTGATTTTATTTTATTTATTTACTACGTTCTGCCCGCGCCTACGCACGCGTTGTTTCTATGGACACGTTTAAGATTATTTCTATCCCACGGGAACTGATTTATGGGATAATAAGGAGCCTATGTTTTATTCTGGGTCCAGAACTACCTGTATGCAAAATTTCAGCCCGATCCGTTCAGTAGTTTTTGCGTGAAAGAGTAACAAACACCCATACATACAAACTTTCACGTTTATAATATTAGTAGAATTAAAAAAACCTTACATTACATTGGGGATTTTGTGATACAATAGGTATCACAAAATCCCCAATGATACCTATTGTATCACAAAATCCCTAATGATACCTATTGTATCACAAAATCCCCAATGATACCTATTGTATCACAAAATCCCTAATGATACCTATTGTATCACAAAATCCCCAATGATACCTATTGTATCACAAAATCCCCAATGAAAGTTTTGATATTGGCGGCGCTAGTGTGCCTCGGGCCACCACCGCCTCAACAGGAAGATATCTCACCTTTCCCAAAGACGACCAGAGCCATGATGTTAGAAGAGTACCAATGCTTGTGGAACACCAGCAGCTCTTTCCGCACGTCTATGCCTTTGGCCTTCGGTATAGTTTCTAATGTTTCTCTGCTCCCTGAAAACAACATCATTTTGTTATGTTAAAAACAACAAGGTTATTGCAATGGCCAATATATTAAGTAAAAAGTTTTACATCAGTGATGTTAACACTTTGAGTGCTGAAATCACACGGTATGTGTTTTCTACAAGTGACTAATATGCGTAAATCCACACTAGCGCAGCGGCTGAGAAAATACAGATCTGTGTGACTCAGCACAGCCGTAATATTTTTCGAACGAAACGCATGTGCGGCGCAACACAACCGCTGTGTAGAGCGGCAGCACGAATTTTTTAGGTTAAAAAAAAGATCGCAGTCGTCGAAAAAAAATCGCAGTCAAAGTGTTAATGCTTGGCCAGACGCCCTAGGACAAATATTTGTCCGCCCTGAAAATGTTTGTTCCGGGTTTTCTGGGTATTTTAATGTATAGTAAATAATATATATGTAATATATTGTATTATGTATATCAGTCGTCTAGTACCCATAACACAAGCTCTGCTTAACTTGGGGCTGGATGATGCTGTGTGTTTTTTTTTTATTTAGCCTGTTTTTTCCCCACTGCTGGGCAAAGGCCTCCCCCAAATCTTTCCACTCAGTGCGGTCACGTGCGACCTCCCACCAATCTCCGAGGAAGGCGTTAAGGTCATCTCGCCAGCGCTTTCTTGGCCGATCTCGCCCGCGTCTTCCTTCCTGTGTGAATTGTCCAGCATTATTTGGACGACCGATGTGGCGCGGTGAGCGAAGGTCCGCCTGCGGCGCAGGAGGTTGCGGGTTCGATTCCCGCCTCGGAACAAATGTGTGTACGATCTGCAGATATTTGTTCCGGGTGTTCTGGTTGTTTTCTATGTATAATAAAAAATATCTATCCATGTAATGTATTGTATTATGTATATCAGTTATCTAGTACCCATAACACAAGCTTTGCTTACCATGGGGCTAGATAGAATGCTGTGTGAATTGTCCAGCATTATTTATTTATTATTTATTTATTTATATTTGAAACATACCGGTGCCAAACTTGTGATAAGCATGCTTAGGGTCCGCCGTGCTCTTGTTCAGCTGGTCCATCCTCCAGACGTCTGAGGACATGTTCTTCTCGTGTTCAGAGTGGACCGCGCTCAGCTCGCGGTTCGTGGCTGACTCCGTGAACAGAGGCTCGATGAAGAACTGGGCGAAGCTGGTGAGTACAAATGGACAAGTTTATTTCTGTGCTGTGACGGTTGCGGATAACAGAAAACTATCATAATCTTAGTCCACTGCTGGACATAGGCCTCCCCCAATGAGCGCCATAGCGGCGGTCTTTCGCATTATGTGTTATGTACGGTGTCAAATTCAGTGCCGTGACTGAACCCATATTAAATGACCACTAGTGGACAAAAAATTGAAGTGAACAGTAAAATAATTGTATTTGATAATAATTTATATATATAAAATATGACTTGTCTAAGTGCTTATTTTGTAAGCCTTAAGATATAAATGATTTTTTACTTTACTTTACTTTACTTTGACCTCTGTGGCGCGGCGAGCGACGGTCCGCCTTCGATGCAGGAGGTTGCGGGTTCGATTCACGTCCTGGTATAAATATTTCAGTTCAAAGATATTTATTTCTCATTTACAACATACATGTTACTTACATGAGAAACTTATAAGCTCAGTATTAATATTATGTTTCTTTTCCGTCTTTTTAGGTTGCGCCGCACATGCGTTTCGTTTCAAAAAATATTACGGCTGTGCTGAGTCACACAGATCTGTATTTTCTCAGCCGCTGCGCTAGTGTGGATTTACGCATATTAGTCACTTGTAGAAAACACATACCGTGTGATTTCAGCAGTCAAAGTGTTAACGTCTTCAGGTAGCCTGTTATAGAACTGGGCCCCTTGGAAATATTTGTGCGATTTAATTACATTTACAACATAGAATGTGTTTTTACAGTGTTGTAAATGGTTAGGTACCTATACAAATCCAAGACTTGTAATGATTATCTATACTAATATTATAAAGAGGAAAGGTTTGATTTTTTGTTTGTTTGTAATGAATAGGCTCCGAATCTACTGGACCGATTTGACAAATTCTTACACCGTTGGGAAGCTACACTATCCCCGGTAAACATAGGCTATATTATATTTTCAAAAAAGTTAGGGATCCGTACTAAAACTGTTCGAAGCGGGGAACGTTCGCTAGTAAGAAATAAAATAATTCTATTGTATTTATCTCATTCCGTATTGTATTATTAGTCTAATTTGTCTCTTGTACACTTCCTCTATGTATTCCAATGCTCTAATGCATTGGAATACATAGAGCTAAGCTCGCCTATGTACATATCTTTTTATATAAATTATTTTTAAGTTTTATATGTGTACAATAAAGAATTAAAGGAATTAAAGGATTATTTATTAATAATAGATAACTTACATGTCCAAAGCCTTCTCCAGATGGCCGGGCAGCACATCGAAGTAGTAATTGGTGTGGTCCGCTGAGGTGCTCGCGTTGGAAGACCCACCGTGCTCCGACAGAAACTTGCTGTACTCGTTCTCCTGGAAACATTCATCGTCATCATCATCATCAGCCTATAGCCAGTCTTTGCTGGACATAGCCCTCCCCCAATGAGCGCCATAGCGCCCTGTCTTCAGCTTGCCGCATCCAGCATCTGCCTGCAGTCTTTCGCAGGTCGTCATCCCACCTGGTCGGAGGGCGTTCTACACTACGTTTATTCATATTATTAATTTTATTAATATTCTTTATTTCCAGACATCAAAGGTAAGTACATAGAAAACAAAAAAATAAAATACAATTACAGCGAAGAAAATAAAACCAAAATAGTAATTGGTAAATCTGTGAATAATGGTACTAACTATTTATTTAATTATGTTTTTTTTTTTTTTTTGCTGGACAATTCACACAGCATTATCTAGCCCCATGGTAAGCAGAGCTTGTGTTATGGGTAGTAGATAACTGATATACATAATACAATACATTACATAGATAGATATTTTTTATTATACATAGAAAACGACCAGAACACCCGAAACAAATATCTGCAGAACGTACACACATTTGTTCCGAGGCGGGAATCGAACCCGCAACCTCATGCGTCGCAGGCGGACCTTCACCCACCGCGCCACATCGGTCGTCGATTTCAGCATTATACTATTTAAGTTGGTATTAATAACATTTTAGTATTTATTTTTAAGTATTCATGTTATGTTCATATTTACAAACATATTATAGGCGGCCTTATCGCTTAAATGTCTTTTTTTTTGCCTGGAAGAGATCGCTTCTAAGCGATAAGGCCGCCCATTGTACTTGTCACATGTAATATCTTTCATAATGTTCTGTATCTGGTGTACAATAAAGTATTTTTGTATTGTATTGTATTTTAATCAATAAGTAGGTAGCAGAGGCCTATGTCCAGCATTATGAAGGAGGAGTCCTTACCTCTGGATATTTCTTGGTACCAAGGAACAGCATGTGTTCACAGAAATGCGCCAGTCCTGGTAGTTCTTCAGGATCGCTTAGATAACCTGGAATATAAAGATAATCACGTATTATTGGCCACATTAACCCTAGCTCACTCAACATATTTTCGAGTTACTCAGTCACTAAACATTAGTCGTTCTGACTAACTTTCCGTTTGTGCTCGTTCTGCTCGCTCTCAGGTTTTGGCTGAAAATCAGTGTTTTTGCTTTTAGCAAAAAATATCGCTGAGCCATGGCCTATTTGTTGTACTGCGGCACACACATGTTTACCTACAGTAAGTACTTTAGTAGCCATTTTAATTGCTCGTTTTATTAATTGTTTTATGATAATTTAGTTTAATATTGTATCTTTCGCTATGTTATTTGTGTGTTATTAGTACCAAATAAACGTTTCATCTATCTATCAAAATAAAACGCCAATATTTTACTTGACGTACGTAATGCGTACGCACAGGGTGCTAAAACACTAAATTAGGAAGGTACTGAGCGTGGCGGGGTGGGGTAGTGTCGGGAACATACCTAAACAGCGAATGCGCGGGAACCGTGTCGCCTGTGAGACTAATGTTTAGTGATCTAGGGTTAAGAACCGACAACCACTGGGGTCATCATCATCATCATCATCAGCCTATAGCAGTCCACTGCTGGACATAGGCCTCCCCCAATGAGCGCCATAGCGCCCTGTCTTCAGCTTGCCGCATCCAGCATCTACCTGCAGTCTTTCGCAGGTCGTCATCCCACCTGGTCGGAGGGCGTCCTACACTACGTTTACCGAGTCGTGGTCTCCACTCAAGAACACGTTTGCCCCATCGGCCGTCGGTTCTTCGCGAGATATGGCCGGCCCACTGCCACTTCAGCTTGCTAATTCTTTGAGCTATGTCGATAGCTTTGGTTCTCTGTCGGATGTATTCGTTACGAATCCTATCCTTCAGAGAAACTCCGAGCATAGCTCTTTCCATAGCTCGCTGAGCGACTTTGAACCACTGGGGTAATCGTGTCCTTAAGTGGAGACCGCGACCTCGGCAAACGTAGCGTAGGACGCCCTCCGGCCAGGCGGGATGACGACCTGCGAAAGACTGCAGGGAGATGCTGGATGCGGCAAGCTGAAGACAGGGCGCTATGGCGCTCATGAGGGGAGGACTATGTTAGATAGAAATTTTTTTTTTTATTGCACTGGCTACAATTCATAAAGTTTAGTACATATATTATCCAAAATATATATCACCACGCGGGTGAATCCGCAAGGCGCAGCTAGTAGGCTTAATGATGATCTAGATCCGTGTTATACCGTGAACATGTCGCATGAAATTGTGCCGACATATTTGAAAACTCAAAAATCAAATCATGGTAAATATCCCATGACTTGTGTTGATAACCATGATAGTTTCAAAAGTTTTATTATTATTTACCATGATCTCGGGCCATAAAGTGACCCGGTCCTTTGGAAGGCTTGCGTGGGGCCGAAGCCAACAGCACAGAGGCCCTTTGAGAAGTTAATCTAAAGGCGATGGCTACACATAGCGGGTATCATCCTCGGGTGCACAATATGATACATCCAAAGATGGTATCCGCCAGGTGTAGAGACTATTGCAAAGAAAAATGAAAGAAATAAAACCAGGCTATTGTGATGGATGGATGGACTGGGTAATCGGGCTATAGGGGAGATTGCGGACGTCTGCCATAAACAAGTCAATCATAATGTTAAGAAGAGTGGCAGATTATTTATTTTTTATTTTTTATATTTTTATATTATGATATAGATCATCAGACACACCGTGTTAAAAGTGTAAAATGTATTGGCACTGTACTGACCGACATTGACATCAATGGCGGCGGCTGATTTGTCCGCGGCGGGGTCGCTGACGAGAAGAACCTTCATGCGATTAGGTAGTATCAGACCTCTGTAACAATTACATATATACAAAAAATTGGTATTCGGTTTCGTACAAACATTTGTCTTAAGGCGGGAATCGAACCCGCAACCTTCTCCGTCACAGGCGGACGTTCGGCCACCGATGTCGTCATAAGAAATATTTATCGAAATGTATCTATACTAATATTATAAAGAGGAAAGGTTTGATTTTTTGTTTGTTTGTTTGTAATGAATAGGCTCCGAAACCACTGGAGTGATTTGAAAAATTCTTTCACCGTTGGGAAGCTACACTATCCCCAGCGAACCTAAGCTATATTATATTTTCAAAAAAGTTAGGGATCCGTACTAAAACTGTGCGAAGCCGGGAAGGCCCACTAGTTGGATATAAGAATAAGAATTGTTTTATTTGGCAAAAAAAAACAGGATACACAATTAAAGCACACATAAAAAAACCCAGTACACAGTATAAAAAAACAAATAAAAAAGCCTACAGAAAAACAAAAATAATAATAATACATGGCTACCGTGCTAGCCTGCTGGCCAAAAAGGGTCAAACTCAGCTATGTGCTGAACCACGCGTGGCCCGGAACAACGCTGGTTTTCAGTTTATATATAAACTAGCTGCTCCCCGCGGCTTCGCCCCCGTGGAAATCTATGTGTCAAATTGTTTAAATGATAAAAAGTATCCTATGTTAGACTCCTGGTTCTAAGCTACCTCTCCATCAATTTTCAGCTAAATCGGTCCAGCCGTTCTCGAGTTTATTTTATATATATATATTTAAATTCATATAAAACATTATAATTACCTGTAAACTCGTTTATCCTCTTCACTCTTAAGTATGCAGTCATATTTCTTGATTGCCCCCGTTGTGACGGGGCTCTCCTTCCCCCCCTCGCTGCTCCCCCGTCTAGGGGGGGTGGGGGGATGTCGGGCCGAGTAGTTTAATGACATGCTGTAGTGACGGCTTGTGTTGAGGTGTCTGCAAAGGAAATATAATTAGTTCTTCTTCTTCTTCTAAATTAACCGAATTGTCGTCCGTGACTTCAACTAGTAATTAAGGTCTTTGGCTGAAAAACAGCGCTGAATATAATAATGTTCAGCACACGCTGAGCCAACCCCTACTTCGGCGCAGGGTCGTGGAGGTAGTCTTATTTTATTCTTAATATCACCTATGTGTGTCACTCACCCCCATGATAAACTACTTTATTTGCCGTTTGTTATTCTAGGCCTGTATTTTGTACATATGTCCAAATAAATGTTTTTTATATTCTATTCTATTTTAGGAAAATAAAAATAAATGAATAAATAAAATACATAGATAGACCATTTATGCATTTAAGTCTGTAACATATCATTTGGTTGAGAGTGCTTTAAATTCATGAAATTAAGACTACTATTTAGCATTACAATAGAATGTAAATAATGTTATTGGATTTACAACTATCTTTACTATATATAAAGAGGAAAGGTTTGATTTTTTGTTTGTTTGTAATGAATAGGCTCCGAAACTACTGGACCGATTTGAAAAATTCCCTCACTGTTGGGAAGCTGCACTATCCGCGGTGAACATAGGCTATATTAAAGTTTAGACATGTGTAATTTGACATGAGTGAAACAGCGGGAAACAGCTAGTACTTACTAAATCCAGTAAATAAAATAAACAACAAAACACTGTGATAATATCATCATATCAACTACAAACATCCACTTCTGGATATATGCCTCGCAATAGGTCCCTAAAAATCGTGGTTCTGAGCCACCTTAGAGATAATTTTGGCATATTCAAATATCATATAACATCCCACTTTAAGACAAAGGCATTACCCTGATCTCTAGGAAAATAAATAAATAAATAATGCTGGACAATCCACACAGCATTATCTAGCCTCATGGTAGGCAGAGCTTGTGTTATGGGTACTAGAAACCACCATGTATTAACAAATGGGGGGGGAGAACTTGTGATTTAAATATGCTAAACTTACATTGAGGTAGTCTTATAACTATGAATGAAAACACAAACTGTAAAACTGATATCAACTGTCAAATTCAACCAATCATGGACACAGGAAGAGCACAGACAAAAAACACTGAATTAACAAAATAAAAGCCGTAAGCAATTATGTAAGGTAACTATGACTATTATACAGCACTATAAATATTCTAGTTAGAGTATTTCATTGTTTTGAATATGTCAAATGACTAAATATGGGGTCAGGCAATTGCATCACTAGTGACTCAGATTAAGCATCATAACTTAGGTACCTACTTTAATAAAATCAATGATGACTTATACCTAAGCTGCCTACATGAACCATCAATTATTATGGATAGAGAAGGTAATGATAGTATTATCCGGTCACAATATCTGAGGACCTGGCAATACAAAAGGATTGGTCTTTATCTAATGAATTTTATAGTAATTTTCTTTGTTGTAAAATTATTAGTATGTACCTAATGAAAACTGATAGTGATATGATAAAGCTATTGTAGTAGAGTCATGCGTCTAACGCATGAAAATACAAAGTGAGCGTGAAACTTAGGGTTTCTTTCTATGGGTTTACGAGAAACTTTTCCCTATTTATAAATTTGACATTTTAATGATTTTAATTACCTCGTTATGAGGATAGGCAATCGATTTATTAAAATAGGTACCTATATCCAGATCAACTCTACTACTAGAAGCACAGTAACCAAACGCTTTCTCAGACAAAAAGTATAAATGGGAAATAAACACAAAATACTGAGTTCATCCTAACCTAAAAAACCTTGATCGATTAATTGTTGAAGGAGAAAATGCGTGGATACCCACAAAAATAATTCTTCTTGATGCCAGCTTGAACAATTACGCTTACAAAGCTAGGAAATTTACGAAATAAATCGATAAATATTTGCTAATCTTTCGTCTTGACGTGACAGACACGAAGAAGCTGTAAGCTGTTGTTGTTTTTTTTCCTTGCAGTCAGTCAGCTGTCAGCTGGCTGGTGTTACCCACTCAGCAATGCCCGAAATAGCTGCAACAAAATATTTGGCGCGTGCGAGGTGCACAGTCTCGTTAGTCTCGTAGTACATAGGTATTTTGAATACATTTTGAATAGGTGCCTAATTAATAACACCACGCGCCCCCATGCAACTACGAGTGACAGCCACAGGCATCGTGATCCACCCTAAAAAATAGCTATAGTCTGTTTTTTTAAACGCTGCCAATAATGTAAATAAAGTAATGTCACTCGATGTCATTGTCAAAGTGACAAGAAAGTGGAGCGAAACCTGTTTTTTTATGGATCAATAAGTATAGTTCTTTTCCGTGGCTTTGTTTGAACAGGAAATTTTCGACAGAAAAAACTAATAATCTAACTACATAGACCCAAGGCGACTCCCACCGTAAAACGACTAACGCAAGGGCTAACCTGCCAACCAGAGCTTTACACATTGGGTGTTATTTTCGGTGTTTCTTGGTAATCCTAGGTTCACTAATCACTCTATACTACACTATGCCATGATTGTACTTATCAACAAGAACAAGGCAACATTTTGATGTGCCCTCAGTCCTTAAATAAACTAAACAAATAAATGATATTTTTTTTTAGAAAAGTACATTAAAACTAAGTTTATTTATTTATTTACTTCTAACCTAGTCCTACACGAGAGCAGCATTATTTATCCATGGCCTCGGAACTAAATAAAAAACGAAATACATATACTTTTTTGTTATTTTATTCGTAAATAGGTACTATTATGAGAGCAGTTGTTCAGGTATAACACTTACATACTAATATCTGAACAACTACTCTCATCATCTGATTCAGTGATATTTATAATAAACCTATCTCATATCATCACATAGTACATTATCAATTAAATGATTTTGCTTGAATATTTCGTCTTCGACTTTTATTGTGTGGGTAATACAGTCTGCCCATTTCTGTGGTGTCACCTCTTGCAAACCTTCATGT
Organism: Eupithecia abbreviata; assembly: GCA_943735965.1. Classification (NCBI taxonomy): domain Eukaryota; kingdom Metazoa; phylum Arthropoda; class Insecta; order Lepidoptera; family Geometridae; genus Eupithecia; species Eupithecia abbreviata. The sequence continues at coordinate 1,244,906 of OX031003.1, read as the reverse complement.
AGCAATCTTTTTACATATTTATTGTATTCACCTATATTTGCTTTAACAAAGATGAGTACCTAACTAATAGTATAATAAAGTAAATTCGTATATTTTGTACCCAATGTGTAGTAAACATTTTTTATGGGTAATTATTTTGTGACTCTGTTCACATTCTGGGGAAAATTTTCTCGGTGCGTTAGACCGGGAAAATTTTCTCGAAGCCGATTATAAGCGTTAAATGGCGCCTTAAAATTAGCGTAGTAACGCTAATATCGCGCGTTACGTTATGTGTTAAATAGCATGGTAGCCCCACAGATGCAGAGCCATTTAGGAAGTAGGAAGGAACTCACTCTACTCTAGGAAGAAGTTGAAGTTGCCGCCCAAATTGCCGCCGGACGGACGTTGTTATTATTGTTTTTGTTTGTTTTGTATTATAGTTAGTGTTTGTTTTCTCTTTGATCGACCGGGCCGGCTATGGCTGCGTAGATCGATCGTTCGTTAGGATAGTAGGATTTATTCGGCAGATGGCTGTGTACTGTGTAGTTGTATATATTCCATTTGCAGCTGGCTGTGCTGTGCATTTTGATTCTTCTTGTACATACCTACCTACTTTAGCGCTACCAAATTCCTTCTTCACGCGTCCATCGCTGGCTCTGCCTGGCTAGAATAAAAGGTAAATATAATTGTGAGTGAAGTGACATATTTCTTCCGTGAATGGAATAAAGAGGTATGATGTGTTAAATTTTCTTTTAACAGTCGACTATGGACCGTTGGGAGGCCTGTATCGATGCATATCAGCAGGGCCAGACCCTAGACTCCATCAATTTTGTATTGCATACTGCTGAAGGGATACTGAAGGAAGATTTGACGTCATTTGAATTGGGTGAGTAGTCTTACGAAACAAACAGATAGTTGACCTCTGTAGCGCGGTGGGCGAAGGTCCGCCTGCGACGAGTTTGCGGGTGCTATTCCCGAGACAATAGTGTGTACAATCTGAAAATATTTGGTCCGTGTGTTCTGGTCATTATCTAAATATAATAAAAAATATCTATCTATGTAGTCTATTAAGTATATCAGTCATCTAGTACCTACAAGCTCTGCTTAGCTTGGCGCTAGATGTTGCTGTGTGGATTGTCCAACATTATTTATTTACAGGTTTGGAAAAACAAGTTTTTTTTTATATTTTATAAAACAAACAGTGCAAAATGTTTAAAATAAGTGTATTTTTTTTATTTTTTTTTTACTTATCAATTTCAAATCAATTATAGCCAACAAAATTCACATTAGTAAAAATTAACAATTGCATATCTCGGTACCTCTAATCTAATTATTAAAAATTATTATTATTATTAATCAATACAAACACTTTACATACACGTTGTATGTAGAGTTGTAGGCACTAATCCAGTGAATTACTTTTTTTCGACGGCCGACATAGGGACTTTCCCTGCAGGACTTTACTGGAGGAGAGTTACCTATGCAGTGTATAAGTGTATAAATACCACAGCCTGTCTGTGGTATTTATACACATTCATTTGCAATTTAAGATAGTTTTAAACCCTGTTTTTTTCTTAATATAAAACATAGTTTTATTTCAAACTGTTTTAAACATGTGTTTTAAATTTAAAACAACTTGTTTTAATCATGCCAACCACGTTTATTTATTTTATTATTATATAGCTCTTGAAACCAACTAGCCCTTGAATCAAACCATGAGTGATTGATCAAAAACATAGCATCTACCTGGACAAGCATCTGCATAGCCCAGACGAGCTACGAGATATCACCCCGAAGAAAATCCTACAATTCTTAGCAGTTCACAATAGACCTAACACAGCTGATAGAATGAATACAGTGGCCATCACAATAGGCCTAACACAGCTGATAGAATACAGTGGCAATCACAATAGGCCTAACACAGCTGATAGAATACAGTGGCCATCACAATAGGCCTAACACAGCTGATAGAATACAGTGGCCATCACAATAGGCCTAACACAGCTGATAGAATACAGTGGCAATCACAATAGGCCTAACACAGCTGATAGAATACAGTGGCCATCACAATAGGCCTAACACAGCTGATAGAATACAGTGGCCATCACAATAGGCCTAACACAGCTGATAGAATACAGTGGCCATCACAATAGGCCTAACACAGCTGATAGAATACAGTGGCAATCACAATAGGCCTAACACAGCTGATAGAATACAGTGGCCATCACAATAGGCCTAACACAGCTGATAGAATACAGTGGCAATCACAATAGGCCTAACACAGCTGATAGAATACAGTGGCCATCACAATAGGCCTAACACAGCTGATAGAATACAGTGGCCATCACAATAGGCCTAACACAGCTGATAGAATACAGTGGCAATCACAATAGGCCTAACACAGCTGATAGAATACAGTGGCCATCACAATAGGCCTAACACAGCTGATAGAATACAGTGGCCATCACAATAGGCCTAACACAGCTGATAGAATACAGTGGCCATCACAATAGGCCTAACACAGCTTATAGAATACAGTGGCCATCACAATAGGCCTAACACAGCTGATAGAATACAGTGGCCATCACAATAGGCCTAACACAGCTGATAGAATACAGTGGCCATCACAATAGGCCTAACACAGCTGATAGAATACAGTGGCAATCACAATAGGCCTAACACAGCTGATAGAATACAGTGGCAATCACAATAGGCCTAACACAGCTGATAGAATACAGTGGCAATCACAATAGGCCTAACACAGCTGATAGAATACAGTGGCAATCACAATAGGCCTAACACAGCTGATAGAATACAGTGGCAATCACAATAGGCCTAACACAGCTGATAGAATACAGTGGCCAACACAATAGGCCTAACACAGCTGATAGAATACAGTGGCCAACACAATAGGCCTAACACAGCTGATAGAATACAGTGGCCATCACAATAGGCCTAACACAGCTGATAGAATACAGTGGCAATCACAATAGGCCTAACACAGCTGATAGAATACAGTGGCCAACACAATAGGCCTAACACAGCTGATAGAATACAGTGGCCATCACAATAGGCCTAACACAGCTGATAGAATACAGTGGCCATCACAATAGGCCTAACACAGCTGATAGAATACAGTGGCCATCACAATAGGCCTAACACAGCTGATAGAATACAGTGGCCAACACAATAGGCCTAACACAGCTGATAGAATACAGTGGCCAACACAATAGGCCTAACACAGCTGATAGAATACAGTGGCCATCACAATAGGCCTATCATGGCTGAACGAATAAAGTGGCGATCTCTATCAAGTGACAATCCACCCAAAGGTTTTTTTATTTTTATTTATTTTTAATTTCAGATTGGTTCGTACAAACCTTACTATCAGAGCCCGTATCTCTGCTATGCACCATCTCTGCTCGACTGGCCGACGATGCCTGGACCAAGATCCTGAAGGATGCTTACCAACTGCTGTCCGATCTGGCTGAGAAGCATTATGAAGCTGTGGAGCAGTACATTGATGCTATAGTGCTGGTATGTTTGTAACAAAGACTAAAACTCGATATCTAAATACTAATATTATAAAGAGGAAAGGTTTGATTTTTGTTTGTAATGGATAGGCTCCGAAAGTACTGGACCGATTTGAAAAATTCTTTCACCGTTGGGAAGCTACACTATCCCCGGTGAACATAGGCTACATTATATTTTCAAAAAAGTTCCGTACTAAAACTGTGCGAAGCCGGGAAGGTCCGCTAGTGTTTATATAAAACATAATATCTAATAATAATAATGCTGGACAATTCACACAGCATTATCTAGCCCCATGGTAAGCACCCGGAACAAATATCTGCAGATCGTACAAACAATTGTTCCGAGGCGGGAATCGAATCCGTAACCGTAACCGCGTCGCAGGCGGACCTTCACCCACCGCGCCACATCGGTCGTATATGAGGCGAAGGAAAAAAAATTGTACTTGAACCTGTCTATAACAAATATTTATATTTCCAGGCATGTCAGAAACCGCAGGCGCTAACTAGGTCGCGAGCGCTGCAATGCCTCGCTAGCTGCATCAAGCGGTCGCTGTCGGGTGCGAACGCTAGTCAATACATCTCTGAGTTGGCTAATGCTACCACGTGTAAAGGACCGTTGGCTCTTCTTGTTGGTTAGTATTTTGTTATAGAGTAACGAGTCCTCGCTAGATGCTGATGATGGTAGATGCTGGATGCGGCAAGCTGAAGACAGGGTCTGTCTGTCCCTATGTATGCTAAGACCTTTAACACGTCGATTGCTGAAATCACACGGTATGTGTTTTCTACAAGTGACTAATATGCGTAAATCCACACTAGCGCAGCGGCTGAGAAAATACAGATCTGTGTGACTCAGCACAGCCGTAATGTTTTTCGAACGAAACGCATGTGCGGCGCAACACGCGGTGTAGAGCGGCAGCACGAATTTTTAGGTTAAAAAAAAGATCGCAGTCGTCGAAAAAAAACCGCAGTCAAAGTGTTAAAACTAAGCTACGCATTTTGATGCGGTTTTTTTAATAGATTGAGTGATTCTAGAGGAAGTATTTGACACATAGATTTCAACGCGGGTGATGCCGCGGGCGCAGCTATTAATAACAATAAAAAAATGGTTCCGTATAATAATTAAGATAAGATAATAGATAAAAGTCTTGTTGGTTACGGATATTACTGAATATAATAAACAATAGTTAAAAAAAAAAAACACGCTTTTATAAATAAACCGAACTAAAAAGTAGAAAATATTTTTTTAAATAATTCAAATAAGAGTGATAAATAAAAGAAATTTATTTTAATGTAAAAAGCGTGGGGTGCTTTCTGAAATGATTTCTTCAATATCGCTACTCCTATCAGTATCTAGTTATGTGAGGCAAGTGTGCGCTGTTGGCAAGAGAACCCAAATTCGTGTATCCATGCACCCCACGCTTTTTACATTCAAATAAATTTCTTTTATTTATCACTCTTATCCATAATTTGAATTGTTTTCTACTTTTTAGTTCGGTTTATTTATAAAAGCGTGGTTTTGTAGTTTTTTTTTATTATTTATTTAAAAGTTAGGGATCCGTACTAAAACCGTGAGAAGCCGGGAAGGTCCGCTAGTGTTTATATAAAACATAATATCTAATAATAATGCTGGACAATTCACACAGCATTATCTAGCCCCATGGTAAGCAGAGCTTGTGCTATGGGTACGAGATGACTGATATAAATAATACAATACATTACATGGATAGATATTTTTTATTATACATAGAAAACGACCAGAACACCCGGAACAAATATCTGCATATCGTACAAACAATTGTTCCGAGGCGGGAATCGAACCCGCAACCGTAACCTTGTCGCAGGCGGACCTTCGCCCACCGCGCCACATCGGTCATATATAATTGGTAAGTTTATTATTATTTAATGTGTTTTCAGGAACAATATGCGAGTATCACCCCGAAGCAGTAACAAACCAATACATCACAATATGGAGGACATATTTGAATCTGCTCGGCTCAAATAAGAACTCTGTGAGTATTTATAATATATTACTTTATAATATATTACGTATATATAATGGGTCCCTCAGTCTACAACAGGCTGCCGGATACTTTTAGGAAGGCAGCTTCCACCATGGTATTTAAATGTAAATTAAAAAAATGGCTCTTAGAGAGCTCTTTCTACTCTGTAGACGAGTTCTACGCTTTACCTATTGGATAAATTTATTATAATTTAATTTCCATATTACAATTGATCAATTATACTTTTTATGACATATACATATTAGTTAAGGACAATATTGGATTATATTGATTGCCTTATTATTATTATTACGTGTGACTTGTAACTTGGTGTTATTAATAAAGAATTTGTATTTGTATTTGTATTTGTATTTGTATTTGTATTTCTCAACTTTACATTGAATTTTTCTTCCAAGCTTTTTATGTAGAATGAAAAGCTTGCCCGTAGCTCCCACCCCACCCGCGGAGTCGCAGCTGACGGTCACGAGTATTCATAATATTAATCCCTATGCACGATTTATTCTCCTGTTCCCAGAGCGAGTTCCAAAAAGCTGCATTGTTTATTTTATGTAATCGTTAGTGGTGTAAATCCGTATTTATTTATTTTAAGGAAGGCCTACAGCTTAAATAATACAAAATAGGTAACATTAACCTAGCAACAGAAAAGCTAATAAATGGCCTTCACGGCTAAATGACATTATGAAAATTAAATATACGCTATGCAATTAGATTAGAAAAAAGAAATGTATTGTTAACAATCGTCGATTTTAAATTTTAATTTTTTTAATATCGATAATATTCTTATTTAATGAAATTATGTTTTATATGGAAATGGATATGATTTGTGATTTTTAATGTAGGATTTTGTAATGTAAGGTTGACTCTATGATTTTTGTGTTGTTTTTCTGTATTATATAATTATTTCTAATTTTAATATTAAATGTAAATATGTACTTATAGGGTATGTAGTCCTATGTATAGAAGGGGTAGGGCCGATCACAGATAGTCAGTTTGTTTGGTTTAACACTGTATTAACACGAATAATAATTAAAAACAATTAGGTCGCTCAGGCAGCACGCGGTCTATGCATAATTAAATTATAACATTGTCGTTTTTGACGCGGCCTGCCAGTGCAGCTCGCGGTCTCGCTCACGCACGCGGCGCGGAGCCTACGGCTCGTAGGTCTCCCTCGCACTCGTGCGCAGGCGCGTAAATTCCATTGCAAAGTACTTATGTAGCCTACATACTCTATTGCATTGGGTGTTCCCGTAAAAATAGAGGTACTTTTGTAAATAAATAAATAAATGTATAAACCGCACAATTGCCTTTCTGCAAGCGGTGCATTTTGACCTACCTAAGCTTCGACCGCTCAGTACGCGTTCGACCGCTGTCCCGTGCAGTCACATCATGCAATAAATCAAGTAACAATTAAACATCTCTCTATCTCTTACCATCTCCATCTATTCTCAACTATCATCTAAAGGTGTAGGGCCGGAAACCTTACACCCTAATTCATTTACGAATTTTCGCTCGGGAGGAAATAATAGACGTTTGTACCTGGCTCCCGGACCAAAATATTTATTTGTTATTGTTTCTAGGACCTGCTGTGTAGCTCGCTACTGAAATGTGTCTGGGGCCTCTTCAAGAACTTCGGCTCCGAAATACCGCTCAGAGAGATATCAGACTTCTACGACCAGCTCACCAGGGAGCTGTTCACGAAATGCACAAAAGGTAGATAGATAGATAAGATTTTTTTTTGGTAGTAATACACACACACACAATGAATATAGAGTACATACAATATTAAACAAAAGTACACTAGGTTTAACAATTAAAACAATGTATAAAGTAAAACTCGGAGTTTCTCTGAAGGAAAGGATTCCTAACGAATACATCCGACAGAGAACCAAGGTTATCGACATAGCTCAAAGAATTAGCAAGCTGAAGTGGCAGTGGGCCGGCCATATCTCGCGAATTGCGCATTCTTGAGTGGAGACCACGACACGGTAAACGTAGTGTAGGTCGCCCTCCGACCAGGTGGGATGACGAAAGACTGCAGGTAGATGCTGGATGCGGCAAGCTGAAGACAGGGCGCTATGGCGCTCATTGGGGGAGGCCTATGTCCAGCAGTGGACTGCTATAGGCTGATGATGATGATGATAAAGGTAACAAAAAGTCCCGTAGGTAAATGTGTGTGCTGCAGTACAACAAATAGGCCATGGCTCAGCGATATTTTTCGCTTAAAAGCAAAAACACTGATTTTTCAGCCAAAAAAAAATTAACTTCGTAATGTATTAAAGTAAAGTAAAAAATCATTTATTTCTTTAGGCTTACAAAATAAGCACTTAGACAAGTCATATTTTATATATAAATTATTATCAAATAAAATTATTTTACTGTTCACTTCAATTTTTTGTCCACTAGTGGAAGAAGTGAAAAGAAACCACTAGCATGTTCATCTCTTATTATGTCTAATACATGGTTATTTGCCTATTTAAGTCTAAATATAATATGATTCGATACATGTCAATATTTAAGTAAAGCTATGCACAATAACAAATTACTTACTACATACTATTGTCGGTGCGTTGTGTCGGTATTGTACTATGTACTCGTATATGAGTCGTCCAGTACTCATCCCTATCCGCCATAACATGAGCTCTGCTAAGCTTAGGGCTTGATGGTGCTGTGTGGATTGTCCAGCATTATTTACTTTATTTCACGCCTGACCTAACTCTTACTATCCCAACAGTGGTGGTACAAATCCTCGGCGACTACCCGCACCTGTTCAAAGAGAGGCTGGCGGCGGATGGCCCGCTGCGTCGGGAGCTGTGGTCGTGCGCAGACCGTAGCGCGCTGCTCGCCGTGTATATAGAGATAGCTACCGTGGCGGGGGCGGAACTGAAGCAGGTATAGTGAACAGTGATACAATCCTCGGCGACTACCCGCACCTGTTCAAAGAGAGGCTGGCGGCGGATGGCCCGCTGCGTCGGGAGCTGTGGTCGTGCGCAGACCGTAGCGCGCTGCTCGCCGTGTATATAGAGATAGCTACCGTGGCGGGGGCGGAACTGAAGCAGGTATAGTGAACAGTGATACAATCCTCGGCGACTACCCGCACCTGTTCAAAGAGAGGCTGGCGGCGGATGGCCCGCTGCGTCGGGAGCTGTGGTCGTGCGCAGACCGTAGCGCGCTGCTCGCCGTGTATATAGAGATAGCTACCGTGGCGGGGGCGGAACTGAAGCAGGTATAGTGAACAGTGATACAATCCTCGGCGACTACCCGCACCTGTTCAAAGAGAGGCTGGCGGCGGATGGCCCGCTGCGTCGGGAGCTGTGGTCGTGCGCAGACCGTAGCGCGCTGCTCGCCGTGTATATAGAGATAGCTACCGTGGCGGGGGCGGAACTGAAGCAGGTATAGTGAACAGTGATACAATCCTCGGCGACTACCCGCACCTGTTCAAAGAGAGGCTGGCGGCGGATGGCCCGCTGCGTCGGGAGCTGTGGTCGTGCGCAGACCGTAGCGCGCTGCTCGCCGTGTATATAGAGATAGCTACCGTGGCGGGGGCGGAACTGAAGCAGGTATAGTGAACAGTGATACAATCCTCGGCGACTACCCGCACCTGTTCAAAGAGAGGCTGGCGGCGGATGGCCCGCTGCGTCGGGAGCTGTGGTCGTGCGCAGACCGTAGCGCGCTGCTCGCCGTGTATATAGAGATAGCTACCGTGGCGGGGGCGGAACTGAAGCAGGTATAGTGAACAGTGATACAATCCTCGGCGACTACCCGCACCTGTTCAAAGAGAGGCTGGCGGCGGATGGCCCGCTGCGTCGGGAGCTGTGGTCGTGCGCAGACCGTAGCGCGCTGCTCGCCGTGTATATAGAGATAGCTACCGTGGCGGGGGCGGAACTGAAGCAGGTATAGTGAACAGTGATACAATCCTCGGCGACTACCCGCACCTGTTCAAAGAGAGGCTGGCGGCGGATGGCCCGCTGCGTCGGGAGCTGTGGTCGTGCGCAGACCGTAGCGCGCTGCTCGCCGTGTATATAGAGATAGCTACCGTGGCGGGGGCGGAACTGAAGCAGGTATAGTGAACAGTGATACAATCCTCGGCGACTACCCGCACCTGTTCAAAGAGAGGCTGGCGGCGGATGGCCCGCTGCGTCGGGAGCTGTGGTCGTGCGCAGACCGTAGCGCGCTGCTCGCCGTGTATATAGAGATAGCTACCGTGGCGGGGACGGAACTGAAGCAGGTATAGTGAACAGTGATACAATCCTCGGCGACTACCCGCACCTGTTCAAAGAGAGGCTGGCGGCGGATGGCCCGCTGCGTCGGGAGCTGTGGTCGTGCGCAGACCGTAGCGCGCTGCTCGCCGTGTATATAGAGATAGCTACCGTGGCGGGGGCGGAACTGAAGCAGGTATAGTGAACAGTGATACAATCCTCGGCGACTACCCGCACCTGTTCAAAGAGAGGCTGGCGGCGGATGGCCCGCTGCGTCGGGAGCTGTGGTCGTGCGCAGACCGTAGCGCGCTGCTCGCCGTGTATATAGAGATAGCTACCGTGGCGGGGGCGGAACTGAAGCAGGTATAGTGAACAGTGATACAATCCTCGGCGACTACCCGCACCTGTTCAAAGAGAGGCTGGCGGCGGATGGCCCGCTGCGTCGGGAGCTGTGGTCGTGCGCAGACCGTAGCGCGCTGCTCGCCGTGTATATAGAGATAGCTACCGTGGCGGGGGCGGAACTGAAGCAGGTATAGTGAACAGTGATACAATCCTCGGCGACTACCCGCACCTGTTCAAAGAGAGGCTGGCGGCGGATGGCCCGCTGCGTCGGGAGCTGTGGTCGTGCACAGACCGTAGCGCGCTGCTCGCCGTGTATATAGAGATAGCTACCGTGGCGGGGGCGGAACTGAAGCAGGTATAGTGAACAGTGATACAATCCTCGGCGACTACCCGCACCTGTTCAAAGAGAGGCTGGCGGCGGATGGCCCGCTGCGTCGGGAGCTGTGGTCGTGCGCAGACCGTAGCGCGCTGCTCGCCGAGGAAAAAAAAAACACATAGAAAACTACAAAACACACTTAAAATATGAACTTTCGAACTAAATAAAACTAATTAATTTCTAACAAATTGTTTTGTTCCAGAGTATTCTACAAACAGAGATATTACCGAAGACTACCCACACCAACACCAATACAAAATACACCGCGCTCCGCATCCGCTCCCTTTACTGTGCGCGCGCGCGAGAGCGGGCCGCGTGTGCGTGGGAGTTCGAGCTGAGGAGCGAGCTGGCTTATGATACAGCGGAGGCGGTGAGGATATCCATACTACTTGTAGGATGAACACTTCGTGATCAGTACTATAAAACAAAGTCCCTTCCCGCTGTCTGTCTGTCGGATGAACCGATCTTTCATTTAAAGATTTTTGAATAATCGACTGTCTGAACCTTAAAAAAAAACATGTGTTTTTTTTTATACAGCAAAATACTTAGAGCGGCCGAAAAAATATCTGCAGATCGTACACACAATTGTCCCGTGGCGGGAATCGAACCCGCAATATCCTGCATCGCAGGCGGACCTTCGCCACAGAGTCGTCATTAAAATTAAATCCTACTAATGTTATACACGCGAAAGTTTGTGAGGATGTTGTTGCTCTTTCACACAATAACTTCTGAATGGATTTTGATGAAACTTCACAATAATATAGCTTACATATCAGAATAAAACATAGGCTACAATTCATAAAGATATAATGTATATTATCCAAAATATCCATCACCACGCGGATGAAACTGCAGCTAGTTAAAAATATTTTTTGATATAGGTGCATGTTCAATATAAGACTAAGTTAAGATGTAAATACGCGGCTATCTACTTTAGTGTGTTAATTTTTAACTAGATGTCGCTAGTAAAGTTGCACCACGGCTGAATCGCGCTGACGAGAACGCACGGGTTTGAATGGCCTCCGGTCTAATTTACAAATAAATAAATAAATAAATATATAATGCTGGACAATCTATACAGCATTATCTAGCCCCATGGTAAGCAGAGCTTGTGTTATGGGTACTAGATAACTGATATAAATAATACAATGCATAACATAGATAGATATTTTTTTCTATACATAGAGAACAACCAGAACACGAAGAAAAAATATCTGCAGATCGTACACATAATTGTTCCGAGGCGGGAATCGAACCCGCAACATCCTGCGTCGCAGGCGGACCTTCGCCCACCGCGCCACATCGGTCGTTAATAAATAACTTCTACTGAGTACGTTTTATACGTTTACGTTTAATATTCATTTATTCTCAAAAAGACAATTTAAAGTCACTTACATGAGAACAGGATTCTTAGGTTAAGGATATACATAGGTTGTGGTCATTCAATAGCTGGCTCATTTGATTTGTTCACTTTATTACACGTTTATTACGCACCTATCCCTCTAATTAGGATAAGTTGATACTGTGTCCTTCAGTGCACCTGCGGAGAAATAAATAATAATAAATATTTGTTACAGGTTCACTGGTGCATAGAATCGAATGCCGCGAATAGTGAGACGCTGCTCCAAACAGCCATCTTGTTCTACAGCAACGTACCGGCCAGCAAGAGGAAGGACATCGTTGTGGACGGCTTGCTGAACGCACCGACTGATGTCTTTAATGTAAGTAAAAAAAAAAAAGTAAAAAGTAAAAAAACATTTATTTCTTTAGGCTTACAAAATAAGCACTTAGACAAGTCATATTTATATATAAATTATTATCAAATAAAATTATTTTACTGTTCACTTCAAATTTTTGTCCACTAGTGGAAGAAGTGAAAAGAAACCACTTCGTCAGATATACGAGGGTGGTCCGGTAAGTACTTAACCTACAAAAAATAAACGATAATTTTGGATAAGTGGCGATTTATTTCTCAACATCGCGCAGAGTAACGGTATGTTATTAGTCATAGTCAACCTATAATAGTCCACTACTGGACATAGGCCTCCCCTAATGAGCGCCATAGCGCCCTGTCTTCAGCTTGCCGCATCCAGCGTCTGCCTGCAGTCTTTCGCAAGTCATCATCCCAGAGTCGCGGTCTCCACTCAAGAACACGTTTACCCCAGCGGTTGTCGGTTCTTCGTTCCCCTTTTAGCTCGATACACTTGACCCAGCGATTTTCCAACTTCTTTAACCCGTCTGAAAAATACGTTTTCGGGAGATCTGCAAAGTAGGCCTCCGTGGCAGCGATAACCTCCTCATTCGACTCAAATTTCTGCCCGGCGAGTGACTTTTTCAAGTTCAGAAACAAAAAGAAGTCACACGGGGCTAAATCTGGAGATTAGGGTGGATGGGGCAGCAGTTCGTAGCCTAATTCGACCAATTTGGTCGAGGCGACGAAGGCGGAGGTGTGAGCCGGTGCGTTGTCATGGTGGAAGAGCACTTTTTCTTCGCCAAATGGGGCCGTTTGCAATTCAGCATCGAATCGGCCCAATAATTCGGCATAGTAGAGCCCTGTGATCGTTTTGCCCTTCTCCAGGTAGTCGATGTGGATCACTCCTTGTGAAGCCCAGAAAACAGAAGCCTTTCCGGCCGCTAGGATCGTCTTTGCCTTCTTCGGAGCACGTTCGCCGGGTGAAGTCCATTGTTTCGACTGTTCCTTGGTGTAACATTATTATACATTAGGTATTGTTCGACCAGGGATGGGGGGGGGGGGGGGGGGGGGCACAGAGCAGCACCGAGCTGGGGTGGAGCAGCCCGGCAATGAAGTCTGTAATGTGGGTGCTGATGTGATGTGTTTCGGTCCGTATAACCGCAAGGTTGGGAGGACCATGGGAAGGTTGGAGGGATTGTTCCTTGGTGTCAGGTTTGTACCAGTGGATCCATGTTTCGTCGACGGTCACGAAACACCGCAGGAATTGCGCTTAAAACAGCGCCAGACACTGCTCTAAAGTGGTCTCACGGTTTCGCTTGTTAAACATAAAATAATACTTTCACAGAGCCATTTAAAAAGCTATAAAAGGTATCACAAACTGCCCAACGAAATTTTTGATACATCCTTTGTGTTCAATGTATGACGTCAGTGTGACGTAAGTTAAGAAGTGCGTTATTTTATAACTAGATGTCGCTAGTAAAGTGGCGCGACGGCTAGATCGCGCTGACGAAAACGCACAGGTTTGAATGGCGTCCGTTCAGATGTTTTTAATAAATAACTTCTACTGAAATGGACGTTTTATTACGTTACGAACCTATCCCTCTAATTAGGATAATCGGAGTTGGTACTGTGTCTTTCATTCAGCGTGATACTAAGATGATAGGTGGCGGCGCTAGTGTGCCTCGGTTTACCACCAAAGAAACTCACAGCTATTAATTTATTTTCAGACTACCCTCAACTTCCTGACAACCCAATCCTGTCGAGACGGGACTACTCTACTCAGCTTCCTTCCTCTTTGGCGAGATATATTCGATTCGCAGCTCGTCGAGAAGAGGAATTTACTCTTCGAGAAGTATATCGATAACTTTCTTGTTGTCGTCGACAATTTTTTGGAAGACGGAGATGATGATAAGGTATGATTCTGAAGCTGAAGAGTAAAGTAAAGTAAAGTAAAAAATCATTTATTTCTTTAGGCTTACAAAATAAGCACTTAGACAAGTCATATTTTATACATTAAATTATTATCAAATAAAATTATTTTACAATATAATATGATTCGATACATGTCAATATTTAAGTAAAGCTATGCACAATAACAAATTACTTACATACTATTGTCTGTGCGAAACTGAGCGACATCTGGCCAAGACGAAGACAGGGCGCTATGGCGGTCAATAGGGGAAGCCTATGTCCAGCAGTGGACTGCTATAGATTAGTCATATTATAGGTAGGTTTTAGATTTATTGATCTGACATTTACACCAGTTATAAATAAATAACTAATGAACTATAGCATTCAAATCATCATCATTATCGATCTCGTCTTGACTGATGTCAGGCAGTTCGTCAGTGTAGTGGCGTGACAGGGTGACTCTGGAATCTCGGTCATCTCGTCGGTAACGAGGGGCATGTGCAGCGTATAATCGGCCATAGAAATCAATTAGGAGGGTCAAATTCTCTGGTCTGATACCTATTTCATACTAGTTTCTTTAACACTTTGATTGCTGAAATCACACGGTATGTGTTTTCTACAAGTGACTAATATGCGTAAATCCACACTAGCGCAGCGGCTGAGAAAATACAGATCTGTGTGACTCAGCAGAGCTGTAATATTTTTCGAACGGAACGCATGTGCGGCGCAACACAACCGCTGTGTAGAGCGGCAGCACGAATTTTTTAGGTCAAAAAAAAGATCGCAGTCGTCGAAAAAAAATAAAAGCAGTCAAAGTGTTAAAATATATAATCCCCGTTAATTAATTTCAGAAACTGCCAGAGAAGCTATCAACCCTTCTGATCCTGACTTCTCACATACTAACGCTCCAGCCTGCTGAAGACACGTCCCCCCACTGCTCAGTACTCCCGAGTAGACTGGTGTCGCTGAGCCGCGCGTGCGGGCCCCGGGCTCCGGTGGCGGCCGTCGCTAGGGCTCTGGTGCCGCATGTGGGGGCAGACAGCGGACTGTGCGAGATATTTCAGGTATAATAAAGTCGCTAAGTACCTACATACTAACGCCCCAGTCGCAGCAAGATTTTTTAGGTAAATAAAGGAAATAAATAATGCTGGACAATCCACACAGCATCATCTAGCCTCAAGCTAAGCAGAGCTTGTGTTATGGGTACTAGATGACTGATGTGCTTAAGTTGAAATGAGTCCCAAATTCCACGTTTTGACTAAACGGAAAATCAATTTTAAGGGAACAAAACACCTATTTTCGAATATATTTTGATGAGGATCAAAAGTTTAGGATATTAGTTAGTATGTTATGGGAGTCGAAACACGATTGACTAAACTTGAGCCGACAGAAAAAAATTGCAAAGTTTCCTCTATGTCTTCATTTTTACAGAGATATCTCTACGGATAAACCAGTTTTATTTGAAAGAAAGAAAGAAAATTATTTATTAAACACTAACACAACACACAAACAAGGTTAATTACACATAATTATATTAGACTACAAAGTACCTACTTAGGTACCTATTATAAAACACGTAACATCGACAAAATATTAAAAAAAAAGTGAAAAGTTACAAAATGTAAGTAGTATTGTATATGGTACTAAGTAGTCCTCACAGAAAGTGGATAAGCGCGCGTGTGTAGGTCTAATAGGTCCTGACTCAGCTTGTTGCTCTATCACAATAATTAGCTAGTTATTTAATATTATTCTAATGAAATTTCTTCTACGTGTTCCCTAATAAATACTTTAGACGATTATGGTTTTAGTTTTTTGAGAAACAGTGTTATTTTAGAGCAATAACAAATATAAATATAAAAAACCAGTGAAATTGCGCGCGGTCATTCCGACGCTCTTACCTCCCTTTAATAAATTTAAATAAACAATGCTGGACAATCCACACAGCATTATCTAGCCGCATGGTAAGCAGAGCTTGTGTTATGGGTACTAGATAACTGATATACATAATACAATATATTACATAGTTTTTTTTATTAAGTATACATAGAAATCGACCAGAACACCCGGAACAAATATCTGCAGATCGTACACACAATTGTTCCGAGGGGGGAATCGAACCCGCAACCTCCTGCGTCGTAGGCGGACCTTCGCCCACCGCGCCACATCGGTCGTCTTTCTCGTCCTCCCCGCGCGGCGTTCTTTCGTCCTTGTCTTGAAAAAGCGAACTCAATTCGCCTTAATACAATACATTACGTAGATATATATATATATATATATATATATATATATATATTTTTTTTATAATAAGAATAAGAAATCAGACACTCAGGCTCAGACAGCTCGATACTTGATTTTGTAAATTTTCATAAAAACACTCACATCAACTCACTCGAACGACTGTTACATAATAACTGCGCGTCCAAAATGGCTGAAATAAATAAATAAATAATAATTAAATAATGCTGGACAATTCACACAGCATTATCTAGCCCCATGGTAAGCAGAGCTTGTGTTATGGGTACTAGATAACTGATATACATAATACAATACATTACATAGATAGATATTTTTTATTATACATAGAAAACGACCAGAACACCCGGAACAAATATCTGCAGATCGTACACACAATTGTTCCGAGGCGGGAATCGAACCCGCAACCTCCTGCGTCGCAAGCGGACCTTCGCCCACAAGGCCACATCGGTCGTCAAACTTTGCTGAGTAACTGTTAACAGATGAACAACGAAATTCAAAGGTCGGAAACTTTTCAGACCACCCGTACATACTCGGGGTTTTTATATGTATATCCGGCGGGGAGCAGAATCTTGAAGTTAGGAACCAATAGCGTTAGAAATCCTTACACCGCTAGACCCGTGAAAAATGAAATTCCGTAGAGTTTTCCGTCCCGCATTTTAGTAACCATCACAACACAATGCTGAGTCGGACGCCATTTTGTAGCATAAAAGTTTTATTTTTTTCAATTAGTTAGTAGTTATGTAGTATTTATGGTGTTGGGTAGGTAAGGAATTAGTTTAGTAAATTTGTTAACTACAAATCAAAGTTGTTTGCTACAAATAAAGATAATTCTCTTCTATTCTATTCTATTCTATTATATTATATTCTATTCTATTCTATTCTCTTCTATTCTATTCTATTCTCTTCTATTCTATTCTATTCTATTCTATTCTATTCTATTCTATTCTATTCTATTCTATTCTATTCTATTCTATTCTATTCTCTTCTATTCTATTCTATTCTCTTCTATTCTATTCTATTCTCTTTATTCTATTCTATTCTATTCTCTTCTATTCTATTCTATTCTCTTCTATTCTATTCTATTCTATTCTATTCTATTCTATTCTATTCTATTCTATTCTCTTCTATTCTATTCTATTCTCTTCTATTCTATTCTATTCTATTCTATTCTATTCTATTCTATTCTATTCTATTCTATTCTATTCTATTCTATTCTATTCTATTCTATTCTATTCTCTTCTATTCTATTCTATTCTATTCTCTTCTATTCTATTCTATTCTCTTTATTCTATTCTATTCTATTCTCTTCTATTCTATTCTATTCTCTTCTATTCTATTCTATTCTATTCTATTCTATTCTATTCTATTCTATTCTATTCTATTCTATTCTATTCTATTCTATTCTCTTCTATTCTATTCTATTCTCTTCTATTCTATTCTATTCTATTCTATTCTATTCTCTTCTATTCTATTCTCTTCTATTCTATTCTCTTCTATTATATTCTATTCTCTTCTATTCTATTCTATTCTATTCTATTCTCTTCTCTTCTATTCTATTCTATTCTATTCTCTTCTATTCTATTCTATTCTATTCTATTCTATTCTATTCTATTCTATTCTATTCTATTCTATTCTATTCTCTTCTCTTCTATTCTATTCTATTCTCTTCTATTCTATTCTATTCTATTCTATTCTATTCTATTCTCTTCTATTCTATTCTATTCTATTCTATTCTATTCTATTCTCTTCTATTCTATTCTCTTCTCTTCTATTCTATTCTATTCTATTCTATTCTCTTCTATTCTATTCTATTCTATTCTCTTCTCTTCTATTCTATTCTATTCTATTCTAGTACGGCTGCAATGAAGACCTCTGTGGCACAGTGGGCAAAGGTCCACCTGCGACGCAGGAGGTTGCGGGTTCCATTCCCGCATTGGAACAAATGTTTGAAAGATCTGCAGATAATTGTGCCGGGTGTTCTGCTCATTATCTTTGTATAGTAAAAAATATCATTATCAGCAGAAAATATCTTACAAGTTTTCGACGTCATATGTATAGTAATGTTACTAGCGGACCTTCCCGGCTTCGCACGGTTTTAGTACGGATCCCTAACTTTTTTGAAAATATAATATAGCCTATATTCACCGGGGATAGTGTAGATTCCCAACGGTGAAAGAATTTTTCAAATCGGTCCAGTACATTCGGAGCCTATTCATTACAAACAAACAAACAAAAATTCAAAGTTTTCCTCTTTATGATATTAGTATAGATAAAGAGGACAGGTTTGATTTTTTGTTTGTTTGTTTGTAATGAATAGGCTCCGAAACTACTGGACCGATTTGAAAAATTATTTCACCGTTGGGAAGCTACACTATCCCCGGTGAACATAGGCTATATTAAATTTTCAAAAAAGTTAGGGATCCGTACTAAAACCGTGCGAAGCCGGGAAGGTCCGCTAGTCTATTATATCCGTAGAAAACAACGCAAGCTTCCCATTCTCGGTGCTCACCGGACAAGATGTTTTGCTGCAACTATAGTTATTATGTATATCAGTTATCTAGTACCCATAACACAAGCTCTGCTTACCATGGGGCTAGATAATGCTGTGTGAATTGTCCAGCATTATTTATTATTATTTGTTTTAGATCATTCAAATAGAGAAGTGTAAGGAAGAAACTCTGCTGTGCGAGACGTGCTTAGCGCTTATACAGGAACCGGATATGGTCGAACCGGATGTCGTGCTGAAGGCTTTACAGGTAAATTAACTGATATAATGTGAAGTACTAGCATATAGGTAAAGTTATCGCTAAAAAAAGCGATATACATAATGTAAATACTAGAAATAAGCATAAACTCGCTGTGCCCACAACTAGGCTACACAAGATAAATGTATCTTTTAAAGGGCAATGTATACGCTTCTACAACAAAACTCCAAGTGAGTTGCAAAAATTATCAAAAAAAAATTTTAAAAAAATTGTTAAACATATTATTTGTAAAAAGGCTTATTACAAAATATCAGATTACTTAGAAGATAAAAAAGCTTGGAACGAGTTTTGCTCCAACTCAAAATCTACCAACTTACAGATAAGCAAATCAAATGTACTAGACACATAAGTTATGAACATACTAGTGGTTTCTTCTCATTTCTTTTACTGATGGACAAAACATTGAAGTGAACATCAATATAATAATGAATAGTATAAAATATGGCTTGTCTAAGTGTTTATTTGTAACCTAAAGAAATAAACTTTCATTTCATTCATTTCATTTCAGCAATCTAGACAAGAACGAACACAAAAATTGTTGTGCCCTGACAGGTTTTCTATGTATGTGTACCTACTAAGATAGTAGCGTGGTGGGGGATGGCCCGCCAGCACGCAGGAGATTTCGTGTTCGATTCCCGCCCTGAAACAATTATTTGCACGATCTGCAAATATTTGTTTCGGGTGTTGTGTTTGGTGGGATGACGACCTGCGAAAGACTGCAGGCAGATGGTGGATGCGGCAAGCTGAAGACAGGGCGCTGTGGCGCTCATTGGGGGAGGCCTATGTCAGCAGTGGACTAACATAGGCTGATGATGATGAAATATAAATATAAATAAATAAATAATGCTGGACAATTCACACATCATTATCTAGCCCCATGGTAAGCAGAGCTTGTGTTATGGGTACTAGATAACTGATATACATAATACAATACATTACATAGATAGATATTTTTATTATACATAGAAAACGACCAGTACACCCGGAACAAATATCTGCAGATCGTGCACACAATTGTTCCGAGGCGGGAATCGAACCCGCAACCTCCTGCGTCGCAGGCGGACCTTCGCCCACCGCGCCACATCAGTCGTCAAATACTAGTTCAACCTCATCTGAACGCCTGCGTACTCTTTGGCGAGACATACCCTTTTAATAAATCCTTTCATATAGACAGTTGTGTAATCGACAACAATAACATCAAATTTTATTACTCATTTTATTATTTATTTATTTATTATTATTTATTTAATGTGAGAATTCGCTTACAGGTTATATTCACAAGGAAGGATGCTGAACCTAAAACACTGTCTCAAGGAATACGCAAACTGGAGCAGCTCATCGTACAAGGGAATAACAACTTGGATAGATCAGCTGTTTCCAAGGTAAGCCCGATATTGTACGAGATTGAGACGACAGATGTGGCGCGGTGGGCGAAGGTCCGCCTGCGACGCAGGAGGTTGCGGGTTCGATTCCCGCCTCGGAACAATTGTGTGCACGATCTGCAGATATTTGTTCCGGGAGTTCTGGTCGTTTTCTATGTATAATAAAAAAATATCTATCTATGTAATGTATTGTATTATGTATATCAGTTATCTAGTACCCATAACACAAGCTCTGCTTACCATGGGGCTAGATAATGCTGTGTGAATTGTCCAGCATTATTTATTTATTTTATTATTGTACAATTGGACGCGGCTGCGACGCGGGAGGTTGCGGGTTCGATTCCCGTTTCGGTACAATTGTGTGTACGATCTGCAGATATTTGTTCCGTGTGTTTTGACAGCGGGAAACGACTTTATACTATGTAGTGATGAACACGATTGTTTGTTTTATACTACAAGTGATGAACACGATTGTTTGTTTTATACTACGTAGTGATGAACACGATTGTTTGTTTTATACTATGTAGTGATGAACACGATTGTTTGTTTTATACTACGTAGCGATGAACACGATTGTTTGTTTTATACTACGTCGTGATGAACACGATTGTTTGTTTTATACTACGTAGTGATGAACACGATTGTTTGTTTTATACTACGTAGTGATGAACACGATTGTTTGTTTTATACTACGTAGTGATGAACACGATTGTTTGTTTTATACTACGTAGTGATGAACACGATTGTTTGTTTTATACTACGTAGTGATGAACACGATTGTTTGTTTTATACTATGTAGTGATGAACATGATTGTTTGTTTTCAGATTATAAAGCTCATAGACAAACTCAAATCGAGGAAAGACATGAGCGGCAAGGATGCCAGGGTCTTACAACGTGAGGTCACTGTGTTTCTGGGTAAGCGAATATTCGGCAGTGATAGGCACCATCAGGGGAGGCCTATGTCCAGCTGTGGACTAGTATATGCTGGTCATGATGATGGCTCTAGGCAAAACTTTGCATATACTAAACTATTACTTGTTTTTCTGGACTGGTTTCCGCAACTTGGCCGCCCCGGTGGGCCTTAAGCCAAGATAGGGAGTGATGTTGCACGTCTGATGTCCAGAGGGAGAGCATTCCATAGACGGGTAGCTGTACAGTGAAAGATTAATAATAATAGATATATAAAGAAGAAGAAGATAATATAAATCTATCTATGTAATGTATTGTATTATGTATATCAGTTATCTAGTACCCATAACACAAGCTCTGCTTACCATGGGGCTAGATAATGCTGTGTGAATTGTCCAGCATTATTTTTTTTTATTTTTTTTAAATAATATAATGCTGGACAATTCACACAGCATTATCTAGATTTGTCATAGAAAGAGGTCATTAGGGAAGGCTTTTGTCCAACAGTGGACTATTATTGGTTGATGATCATGATGATTTATTTTCCAGGTAAATACTGGAACACAGAAGATTACGTGCCGGTGAATTTGGAGGACAATTCTTTGATAGTTAAGTTGAAGGAAGTCCTTACTTTGGATGTCCCTAACCCTCTCGAAGGAACCACTTACAAGGTATGATTTAATCATTATTTTACACGTCTATACTAATATTATAAAGAGGAAATGTTTGATTTTTTGTTTGTTTGTTTGTAATGACGACCGATTTGGCGCGGTGGGCGAAGGTCCGCCTGCGACGCAGGAGGTTGCGGGTTCGATTCCCGCCTCGGAACAATTGTGTGTACGATCTGCAGATATTTGTTCCGGGTGTTCTGGTCGTTTTCTATGTATAATAAAAAAAAACTATGTAATTTATATTGTATTACTAGCTGCTCCCCGCGGCTTCGCCCCCGTGGAAATCTATGTGTCAAATTGTTTAAATGATGAAAAGTATCCTATGTTACACTCCTGGTTCTAAGCTACCTCTCCACCAATTTTCAGCTAAATCGGTCCAGCCGTTCTCGAGTTATAGGTGTTGTAACAAACACGACTTTCTTTTATATATATAGATGTATATCAGTTATCTAGTACCCATAACACAAGCTCTGCTTACCATGGGGCTAGATAATGCTGTGTGAATTGTCCAGCATTATTTATTTATTTATAAATATAATAAAATAATGTAGGCTCCGAAACTACAGAACCGATTTGAAAAATTATTTCGCTACAGTATCCGCGGTGAACATAGCCTATATTATATTTTCAAAAAAGTTAGGGATCCGTACTAAAACCGTGCGAAGCCGGGAAGGTCCGCTTGTAAAAAATAAAAACCCTCTGCAAGTGTAAGAATCGACCGCAGAAAAGCTGGCGACCATCGCGCGCTCTCTCACGAAGTCCTCAAAAGTGACTCATGTGATGGGTCCGGCAGTAGACAACAAACTACCAGACTCTGTCACATCCGATGGCAGTCTATCCTGCTTTAAAATACGACTTAAACGTTGGCTTGTCGAGCAGAATTTCTATTCTGTGAACGAACTATTACTATTGTAAACCTGACTTTTATTTTAATTTACTATTTCTATGATTTAATTTAATTTTCAATTTTAACAATAATGTACCTATTGTACTTATACGAAAATGTGACATGTAATGTGACATGGATGCGGCAAGCTGAAGACAGGGCGCAATGGCGCTCATTGGGGGAGGCCTATGTCCAGCAGTGGACTGATATAGGCTGATGATGATGATGATGATGATGAGAGTGGTTTTACCAATAAAATGTATTTATATTTCTATTTCCCCCCAAACACTGCCCTAGGATGTCGTAGGACAGATTACACGGAACGGACGTCTCTTGTACTTATATTTTATTTAACAAATTGTACGGAATACCGCACGATAGGTAAAGTCAACAAACTGGGTCAGGTATAGCTCGGCAGATTCACCTACTCACACATGTATATATACTTACGTTTCATTGTAAATAATAATAATAATGATCTTTATTTCAGACTACATGGGTCCATATAAACTTAAAAGTACACAATAATAATTAAAAAGTCACATAAATCTACAAAAATTAAAAATAAACATGAGATGATTCAAGGGAAAAATAACAAAAACAAAAATAACAAAATAATCAAAACAAGAAATTAATATACAAAATTACAAAAAATATTTAACGATTTTGAACTTTACATCATTATTATTTGTAAAAGCGTGCAACCTGGAAGAGTGATAAATATAAATGCAGTCAAACCTATTCGCGAACACGCTCAGAATGCTGTTGGAGCTGGCCCCGACTCTGCGCACCAGAGATGTTCCTCGCTTGCGCATGGTTGTATAGAAACAGTCCACGCGCGCCTCGGCGAACATCCCTGATGCGCTGCAGAACCGGGGCAGCCCCATCAGCACCCTAAATGCGTTGTTGTACTGCACTCGTAGGTAAAGTATTACTTATTTGCAATGAATTAAATGAGTGTCAAACGATCACTCGGGGATTTGATTCGTTCTTTATCCTTCCCTCTACATCTTACACTAGCTATACTTATAACTGTAGAACACCCTACACTAATTTATTATTTATTTTACTGTGATCAATTACTATATATCTTTTTATTTAATTTTTAAAGAAGGCATGTCTGTCTGTTTTTTCTTTACACAATCCTCTATGGTGTTTCCCCTTGTCAAAATTAGTGTGTATCCTAATACTACTAATATTATAAACGCGAAAGTTTGTAAGTATGGATGTTTGTCACTCTTTTACGTAAAAACTACTGAATTGATGTTAATTAAACTTCACAATAGTATAGCTTTCATATCAGAATAACACATAGGCTACAATTCATAAAGATATATGTATATTATCCAAAATATCCACCACGCGGGTGAAACCGCGGGGCGCAGCTAGTGTTGTATATATTTTTTTTGTAAATTTCAGATAAATCTCTGCAGATTATTACATCTTGCTATTACCAACGAAGACGAGAACGCATTGCGCATGGTGATCAACATTATATGTGCCAATCGTAAGTTGCCTAATAGGCTAGTGTCCAAAAAAAATCTACTAAGTCCGTCAGTTAGATTATCAGAAGATATTGGACACGTATTTTTTCTTTTGTCAATTAAACAAAGAAGTATGAAGATATAGCCAGTTAGAGTTCCGCATGACGTCACGTCTCGCTACACTTTTTAGCAAGTTGTGACGTCACGAGCCCCCACTACTTTACTTTGTCGCGCTTTATTTTTGTAAGTATTTGTTTGATTGACAAAAGAAAAAATACGTGTCCAATGTCTTCTGATAATCCAACTGACGGACTAAATAGAAAAATATATTTTTTACCCAGGATATTACCCTATTATTAGTATTAAAACATTGAATATTTATCGCGTTTGGTTATTTATTTTTCCCGACGTTTCAACAGGTTTA
The DNA here is from genome assembly GCA_943735965.1 of Eupithecia abbreviata. Lineage (NCBI taxonomy): Eukaryota > Metazoa > Arthropoda > Insecta > Lepidoptera > Geometridae > Eupithecia > Eupithecia abbreviata. The sequence goes on along the minus strand of OX031003.1, from coordinate 1,220,077 downwards.
CACACTGTCGTGGTCACGGGATGACGTAAGGGGGGATGTAAGTTACCTTTCTTTTTAGGGTTCCGCACGCAAAGGGTAAAACGGGACCCTATTACTGAGACTCCGCTGTCCGTCTGTCACCAGTCACTCATGAACCTTGATAGTTAGTCAGTTGAAATTTTCACAGATGATGTATTTCTGTTGCCGCTAGAACAACAAATACTAAAAAAAACAATAAAAAAACGATTTCGGCGCCGAGTGCCGACTTTCGTACTTTGCCAACTTTTGCAATATTCAAAGTAAGTACTAGCGGAGTGCCGACTTAAAAAAAATCCTATGTATTTTATTTCTGTTGCTATAAAAACAAATATAATTAAGGTGAATTAATCGGGAGTGTTGAAATGTGATGAAAATCGATATAAGATGGCCGCCGCTACAAAATGGCGTGTCACGGGTTTTCCAGTTAAATTTTAATGTTATTATTATATTTTTTATTTGTCTGGAATATTTTTATGAATCAATTAATGTTTATAATTATTAAAATTATTATTCTAATGATAATTGGTAATTGTAATTAACTAGTGTAATTGGTTTGATATAATACAAGTTATAAATTTATTTATTTCAAGCCATTACTGTCCCACTGCTGGGCAAAGGCCTCCCTTTTCTCCTTTCACTCCTCGCGATCCAACGCTGCAACAGGCCATGATGGAAGATGTACCTCGAGCTCGTCGCGCCATCTCATCCTGGGCCTTCCACGTCGCCTCTTAGCGTTGGGTGGCTTAAATTATAAATAAATAAATAAAAATATAAAATTATCTGAACAACTTGCTTAGCCGAGAGCACAGCCTAGTATGATAGAAACACATTTTATTTATCTTTGTATTACAGTATGCTCGAACACATCACCGCTGCTTCAACAGGCGTTGGGTCGCGCGATCGTGTCGCTTTGTCGCGCGACCGTCGGCGCGGCGCGTCAAAAAGTCGCGCGAGACGCTGCCGCTTTCTGCGATGTTGACGCTACCATGTATATACTGAAGGTAATTTGTTTCAGACGTTATCTTTTTACAAAATTAGAAAGATAGATATGGCTGGTCCACCAGTTCAAAGTCGCTCAGCGAGCTATGGAAAGAGCTATGCTCGGAGTTTCTCTGAAGGATAGGATTCGCAATGAGTACATCCGACAGAGAACCAAGGTTATCGACATAGCTCAAAGAATTAGCAAGCTGAAGTGGCAGTGGGCCGGCCATATCTCGCGAAGAACCGACGGCCGCTGGGGCAAACGTGTTCTCGAGTGGAGACCAGGACTCGGTAAACGTAGTGTAGGATGCCCTCCGACCAGGTGGGACGACCTGCGAAAGACAGCAGGTAGATGCTGGATGCGGCAAGCTGAAGACTGGGCGCTGTGGTGCTCACTTGGGGAGGCCTATGTCCATCAGTGGACTGCTATAGGCTGGTGATGATAATGATGAAGAGAAAGATAGATAGATAAGACATTTATTCCACACTGCAGCACATGATACACTAGTCACTATAACAAAGGCACATAATGAGATAACACAGATCTATATCTATACTAATATTATAAAGAGAAAAGGTTTGATTTTTTGTTTGTTTGTAACGAATAGGCTCCGAAACTACTGGACTGATTTGAAAAATTCTATCACCGTTAGGAAGCCTAAATATCCGTGGTGAACATAGGCTATATTATATTTTCAAAAAAGTAAGGGATCCTTACTAAAACTCCAATAATGTAACCCAAGGTATGAAAAATGTACCTATAAAATTCCTTGCATATCAAACCGCCATTTTTACTAAATAAACGTGGTTGCGTAGCAACGCTCTTTTGACAACAAAGGTTTGATAACAATTTATTGTATGGAAACTCTTTTGTAATGTTATAAAGAGGAAAGGTTTGATTTTTTGTTGGTTTGTAATGAATAGGCTCCGAAACTACCGGACCGATTTGAAAAATTCTTTCACCGTTGGGAAGCTACACTATCCCCGGTGAACACAGGCTATATTATATTTTCAAAAAGTTAGGGATTCTTACTAAAACTCCAATAATATAACGTGGTAACCAAGGTGTAAAAATTCACCTAATAAAGTGAAATTCGAGTTTAACGCGGGAGAAACCGCGGGGAACAGCTAGTAAATAATAATATAAGTAATACACAATTTCTTCCGGCAACCTTTGGATTGACACGTAGTATAGGTATAATATGGTGGCGTATTATAGACTAATGTTGTTCCTGTATGCATGAAATCACAATAAATGATATTAATATGAATTCTTCAGGAGGTGGCTCTGGAGGAATCCCCGGGCGTGCGTCGAATGTTGTCTGAGATCGTGGAATGTGTGCTGATGAAGGATCAAGGGACAGAGACTAATGAAGCGCTGCTCAAAGCGGTCTTCAAGGAGGTCTGCGGTATGATGGAAAGCGATGATTGTGAGTTTTTTTGTTCGTTTATTTATCTATCTATGTAATGTATTTATTATTTGTTTTTTAGTATTCTTATTTAGATAACCTGTGGTACACCCCCTGCCTTTTCTTAAATTCATATAATTCTTTCCATCCAAAGGTTGCCTGGAAGAGATATCGCTTCTAAGCGATAAGGCCGCCCATTGTACCTGTCGCATAAAAAGTATTTTTGTAATGATTAATTTGATTATGGTGTACCATAAAGAGTTTTTGTATTGTATTGTATTATGTATATCAGTTATCTAGTACCCATAACACAAGCTCTGCTTACCATGAGGCTAGATAATGCTGTGTGAATTGTCCAGCATTATTTATTATTATTATTAAAATAAAACAAATATTTGAGGTGGGCTCCCATACAACAGACATGATTTGTTTGACGTTTTTATAGATGATACGGAACCCTTTGTGCGCGTCTGACTCGCACTTGGCTGGTTTTTACATTACATTTCATGTTTTAACATCATTATTTGTTTTTTTTTGCAGCGATCTTAAAGCTAGGAGGACTAGAAATAACCGAGTCACTATTAACAGCTCTAAAAACCAACCGACACTTATCCAAAGAAATGCTGCCTAAGCTTATATTACTCGTATCCAAAACATATGAACAAGATTCCTATCTAGTCTTTGACCGTACATCGGACCTGTTCATTGAAAACATATCCTTATTCCAAGCTACTGAAGTAGATTCTACCGTGGCAGAGCTGTTAAAAAACTGTCTAGATTCGTCATTCGAAATAACCAATGATGTGAAAGCGAAAATATTCAAAAACACTGTAAAATCTACCCTCAATTTCTACAAATCACTCAAGTTAGACGAGCATTCTGTGATTCAAAAAGTATCTATGCAGAATCATTCCGTTAAGTTCGTATATCTATGGTCGGAGTTACCAAAGAGTTTTGATATCAAAGACAGTTTGGTGGATGATATACTCTGTGCGCGGGACAGCTATGTATTGGAAAGTGTGTTCAACGATAGGGATAATAGGGATGAATTTCCCTTGGAAGCACATTTGAGGTTCTTGAATCAGTATATCAGTGTGTTGTTGAAGTCGTATAGTACGGTAAGTGAATTCAATTATTTTATTTTGCTTTATTCGGAAGACAAACAGTTGTACACACTTAACACTTTGAGTGCTGAAATCACACGGTATGTGTTTTCTACAAGTGACTAATATGCGTAAATCCACACTAGCGCAGCGGCTGAGAAAATACAGATCTGTGTGACTCAGCACAGCCGTAATATTTTTCGAACGAAACGCATGTGCAGCGCAACACAACCGCTGTGTATATATGCATATATACACACACAGAATAATTCTTAGATTCAAATTGCCTTGTTTTTAACCATCTCTGTTTTACTTTCAGCAAACACTAAATCACATCAGCAACATCATCGAGAACCTACCACCGGAATGTGTCAAAATCCACCGAAAGCTTCTGTCAGAACTTTTGACAGCTGTCAAACAAATCCTCCATGCCACTCCTGATATGATACTGAAGAGTTTTGAAAGCTGGTCCGAGTGTGTCCCTATCAAAGATATAACAGAGCATTTGGAGAAAGAAAAGTTTCTCCCAGAGCACGCAGTCACAGTCGAAGCTCTACGCATAATGGCTGACATCTTCAAGCTAAAAGACCCGGCGGCTGTTATAACCACTGTCAGTATTTTCGCCAAGACCTGGTCGAAAACGATCCTGAAAATCTACGTCAGCGGCCATATTAAATATTTGAAAAAGGAAGTGTCATATCTGACGGATCTCCTGTCAGTGTCGCTACAGTTTCTGACATTGACAGACATCAAGAATATAATCTTAGAAGGGCATGGGTTGCCAGGAGTGAATGAAAATGTTGGGTTGGAGTTTTGTCGGTTCTTTATATCTGTATTTATTAAATATTTGCTGAGGAGTGATGGCAAGCCGTTTGTATTGTTGCAAAGTGGTATGGAGGACTGCTGGATGGTTTTGAACGATGTTGTCAAATGGAGTGTTAGAAAGAGATGGCAGGATGATCAGATGAGAGATGTGTTGGAGCTACTTGACCAGGTATTAATACGCTTTTACTCGCTCATATTTGTAATCATGTTCTACAGTTCAGAAGAGCTATTGCTTCACTAAAGTCTTTTAAAACAGGAAATTTACCATGATTTGATTTTTGAGTTTCTCTGAAGGACAGGGATTCGTAACGAATACATCCGACAGAGAACTAAAGTTATCGACATAGCTCTGAGAATTAGCAAGCTGAAGTGGCAGTGGGCCGGCCTTAACTCGCGAAGAACCTACGGCCGCTGGGGCAATGTTCTTGAGTGGAGACCACGACTCGGTAAACGTAGTAGGACGCCCTCCGAATAGGTTAGATGACGGCCTACGAAAGATTGCAGGTAGATGCTGAATGCGTCAAGCTGAAGACTACAAGCTCTAAGCACAAGCTATGGTGCTCATTGGGGGAGGCCTATGTCCAGCAGTGGACTGCTATAGGCTGATGATGATGATGATGAGGCCAATGATATTGACATATTCTCTTAACGTTTCCAGCTTTGGCCAACCTACATCTCCAAAGCCCCATTCGCCTCCCAACACGCCTTACTACTCGACCTCTCCTGCATAGACCGGACCTTGTACAGCGAATGCGTTGCGATGCGGCACGCGGTTGCAATTGTAAGCGATGCGACGTCGTCCGATGAAAGGATTGCGATTGTGCCTTTACTGCCCGGAGGGGAGGCGTGTAGGTAAGTTTAAATAAATAAATAATAATAAATAAATAATGCTGGACAATCCACACATCATCTTATAGCCCTAAGCTAAGCAGAGCTTGTGTTATGGGTACTAGATGACTGATAAACATAATACAATATTATGTTACATAGATATCTTTCTTTATATGGGCATTGGGCAGATAACTAAGCGAAAAAAAATTAATTCACAACAATTCGCACAAACTTATATAAATACTTATGTATATAACATACTAGCGGACTTTCCCAACTTAGCACGGTTTTAGTATGGATTCCTAACTTTTTTGAAAATATAATATAGCCTATGTTCACCGGGGATAGTGTAGCTTCCCAACGGTGAAATAATTTTTCAAATCGGTCCAATAGTTTCGGAGCCTATTCATTACAAACAAACAAACAAAAAATCAAACATTTCTTTATAATATTAGTATAGATTTAAACTGGGAAACGTGCAGTGCCGATAACGCGAGTTCCATGATTTCTGTTCACCCAAAAAGTACTCAACGCGCCTAAAGAAGTTTTCTCTTCAAATTGCTATTTTTGATACCCTGAAAATTATATTGCTAAAGAGCGACATGTTTTTTTTTCAGCGAGGCCTACCGTCGTTTCGCATCAAATCTTTTACCAACGCGTCTGTCAGACATGGATGACACCTCCAGCGCCGCTCTCAGGGCCTTACTAGACGCACTAGCGGGCACAGCTGATACAACTCTACTGGACATCGTCGTCACTCTAGCTCAAGGTGAGTCACTGTGTGTCTATGAGTCGGACCTGCCCACGCACTAGACGCACTAGCGGGCACAGCTGATACAACTCTACTGGACATCGTCGTCACTCTAGCTCAAGGTGAGTCACTGTGTGTCTATGAGTCGGACCTGCCCACGCACTAGACGCACTAGCGGGCACAGCTGATACAACTCTACTGGACATCGTCGTCACTCTAGCTCAAGGTGAGTCACTGTGTGTCTATGAGTCGGACCTGCCCACGCACTAGACGCACTAGCGGGCACAGCTGATACAACTCTACTGGACATCGTCGTCACTCTAGCTCAAGGTGAGTCACTGTGTGTCTATGAGTCGGACCTGCCCACGCACTAGACGCACTAGCGGGCACAGCTGATACAACTCTACTGGACATCGTCGTCACTCTAGCTCAAGGTGAGTCACTGTGTGTCTATGAGTCGGACCTGCCCACGCACTAGACGCACTAGCGGGCACAGCTGATACAACTCTACTGGACATCGTCGTCACTCTAGCTCAAGGTGAGTCACTGTGTGTCTATGAGTCGGACCTGCCCACGCACTAGACGCACTAGCGGGCACAGCTGATACAACTCTACTGGACATCGTCGTCACTCTAGCTCAAGGTGAGTCACTGTGTGTCTATGAGTCGGACCTGCCCACGCACTAGACGCACTAGCGGGCACAGCTGATACAACTCTACTGGACATCGTCGTCACTCTAGCTCAAGGTGAGTCACTGTGTGTCTATGAGTCGGACCTGCCCACGCACTAGACGCACTAGCGGGCACAGCTGATACAACTCTACTGGACATCGTCGTCACTCTAGCTCAAGGTGAGTCACTGTGTGTCTATGAGTCGGACCTGCCCACGCACTAGACGCACTAGCGGGCACAGCTGATACAACTCTACTGGACATCGTCGTCACTCTAGCTCAAGGTGAGTCACTGTGTGTCTATGAGTCGGACCTGCCCACGCACTAGACGCACTAGCGGGCACAGCTGATACAACTCTACTGAACATCGTCGTCACTCTAGCTCAAGGTGAGTCACTGTGTGTCTATGAGTCAGACCTGCCTACGCACTAGACGCTCTAGCGGGCACAGCTGATACAACACTACTGGATATCGTCGTCACTCTAGCTCAAGGTGAGTCCCTGAGTGTCTATGAGTCAGACCTGCCCACACACTAGATGCACTAGCGGGCACAGCTGATACAACTCTACTGGACATCGTCGTCACTCTAGCTCAAGGTGAGTCACTGTGTGTCTATGAGTCGGACCTGCCCACGCACTAGACGCACTAGCGGGCACAGCTGATACAACTCTACTGGACATCGTCGTCACTCTAGCTCAAGGTGACTCATAGTGTTTCCATGAGTCAGACCAGATCGTTGAAATCTGTTTTAAGACTTATATAGTTTTCTCATACACGCTATTGTCAGAACTGGACCAAATTAGAGGAAGGAGTTAAGAAATCGGACTAAATAAAAGCACCGAACTTCTAATAAAAAAAAAACCGTCAAAATCGGTTCACCCAATCGAAAGTCCTGAGGTAACAGTAACAAAAATAAAATACTTTACATCATCATAATGAATGTACACAAATTTTTGTAGAGCTTTTGCTGGACATAGGCCATAGCCATAGCCCCAACACCATCCTAAACACTATAGCAGGTAGAATCACCTCTCCCCTGTGGAAATGTTTCGTGGGGAGAGTGATTTAATTTAATTTTAGTTTTAATTTCTAGTATTAGGTATAACTAACCCTAGTAATAAGTTCTTAATGTTTAATTTTACTAACAAATTATGGATCATTTAAGTCATCTGAAATAAAATCATTATATTTATTATAATATTTATTTTATTTATAGGGTGGAAAAGAAATGTCTTATTTATTATTTACTAGCCGCGGCTTTGCCCGCGAGGAAATGTATGTCAAAAATAGTTTATAAATCTTCATCTTGAATCACTCTATCTATCAAAAGAAACCGCATCAAGTTGCGTAGTTTTACAGTTCTAAGCATACATAGGGACAGACAGACAGCGGGAAGCGACTTTGTTTTATACTATGTAGTGATTATTGTCCACAGGCGACGACACCCCTGGCTGGTGGGACGATGCGTTATCGTCGTGCATGTCGTCGCTGTCGACGTCGCCGACATTCTCGACGACATTTTTGTCGTCATTGGAATCTAGAGCTAGGGAGTCGCCTAGCGTTTGTCGGCGGATACTGCTGCCGCTTCTAAGGTAATTACTAAATGGCCTTGAGTTATTGTGTTAGATCAACAAGCTCAATATTCAAATACCAATTTTTTTTTTCTTTCATCATCACCATCATCATCAGCCTATAGCAGTCCACTGCTGGACATAGGCCTCCCCCAATGAGCGCCATAGCGCCCTGTCTTCAGCTTGCCGCATCCAGCATCATAAATTATTATCAAATTAGATTATTTTACTGTTCACTTCAATTTTTTGTCCACTAGTGGAAGAAGTGAAAAAGAAACCACTCGTAGGTTCATATCTCTTATATGTCTAATACATGGTTATTTGCCTATTTAAGTCTAAATATAATATGATTCGATACATGTCAATATTTAAGTAAAGCTATGCACAACAACAAATTACTTACATACTATTGTCGGTGCGAAACTGAGCGACATCTGGCCAAGCATTAACATCATTGAGATAATCATTTATGGAGTAGAAAGGCTTCTTGATGAGATTTAGTTTTATGTAATTTTTAAATTTACGAATAATGTTATATAATAATTTTATTTTATTTTTATTTATTTGGAAGACAGACCGTACATAGACATTATAAAAATGTATAACGTTAAAATAATGTATAATGTTAAAATAATGTATAATGTTAAAATAATGTATAATGTTATAATAATGTATAATGTTAAAATAATGTATAATGTTAAAATAATGTATAATGTTAAAATAATTTATAATGTTAAAATAATGTATAATGTTTTAATTAACGCCCAGTTGCTTCAGATGGAAGCTTATTATAGAAGCGCACGCTATCGCCCATAAATGATTTCCCTATCTTATGTTATCTTTCTGATGAGATGTCTGTATTTTATTTATTATTCATAGGTACGCGCCAGCTTCAATCTGTGAGAGTTTCTTCGCGTCAATACTGAAAGAGTTGGTGACATCTCTGGGCGGCAGCATCAAGGCTCCCTCAGTACATCCGGAGTACGCGCTCTGCGTTCAGCAGAGGACCGTAGTGTTGGATATACTGCAGATGCTTTTGGAAAAGGTAACTAAAATAGTAGATTGTTTTACAAGGGACTAAACCATCCCATTATATACGAGGTTGTTATACTCGCGAGCGCAGCGAGGGAGGATGACAAGACCGAGTTATAATGGGTGGTTTTGGCCCGAATAAAACACTCTACTTTTCACTTCGATTGCGAGAAAATAAAACAATTCAAAATTAGATTTTTTTTTCTTCCATTTCCATATTAGCATCTTCACTATCACTTGATGATATTTTTCATTTGGAAGTAAAAGTCAGGAAGTTAAACGTAAATGTTTGTGATTGGGAATTAAGAAAATTCTAGAGATTTAGCGCCAATACCATCTTTTTTGTTAAATCTCTATTTAACCCGCAACGAAACAGTTCGCATTCTACCGTGAAGGGAAGAATCAACCTTCATAAAACATCACCAAGACGGTTCTATTTTCAAAATAAAAAGATTGACGGAGCACCAAGAAGTCGAGTTTTTATGTAAGAGAACGAATGCTTTGTACGGGCTGATGATTTTAGACAAAAATTTAAAAGGAAAAATACTTTTTAGCCCGAGGTATTAAACTCGAGTTTTAGGCCCGCTAAGCTACACTATTATGATACACTTTTTGAGCAAGAGAAGTGAAAATATCTTTATTATATACAGGGTGGTTTTTTCAGAAGGGTGGTGAGGGCCATTCCGAAACTACGAGAGTTAGAGAAAAGTTGTGAAAGGAGTCATGACCTCGATTTATATGAAAACAATAACTAGTCTAGCTACGAAACAAAAAGAGACAAAATACTAAATATTTTATCAATGGTCTTATCAGTCTTGTTATTATGCAATACAATACAAAAATTATTTATTGTACACCACAGTCAAATAATTACAAAAATACATTACATGCGACAAGTACAATAAAAAAAAAAGTATTTATTTCAAGCATTTACACTCATATTAGTAAATAGACAAGATAATCTTAAAAACTAAAAGGATTGCTGGTGGCGGTGGCGCTCACAACAGTGCCTGGTGTACGGGCAGTCCGCTCTCCCAGCTATCATTGCGAGAACGGTATTGGAGCTGGCCCGCAACCTGCGCACCAGGGAGGCGGCGCGCTTGCGCATGGTGGTATGAAAACAGTCGACTCGCGCCGCCGCAAACATCCCTGAGGCGCTGCAGTAGCGGGGCAGCCCCAAGATGGGACAATGGGCGATCTCTTCCAGGCAACCTTTGGATGGAAAGAATTACGTAAATTTAAGAAAGGCAGGGGTGATATATTTTAATTATAGTGCATTTTCTCGTGACTTCTCGGTTACTTGATTTCATGGCTTGATTGCTTAGAGCGTCGCCGTACTGAGGGGAAGGCGGGTTCAAATCCCGTCGGCATAGACTTTTTTGGGATATTATTTAATTTCATTGAAATTTCCTTTAATTTCAGGTCCCAGCGTCCAAGATAGAATCGCCAAGCTCTTCGTTATACAGACAAGTACCGACTGATAAGTGAGTTTCTGTATCTAAATACTAGAAATAAGAATAAACTCGCTGTGCCCACAACTAGGCTACATAAGATAAGTGCATCTTTTAAAGGGCAATGTATACGCTTCTACAACAAAACTCCAAGTGAGTTGCAAAAATTATTATAAATAAATTCAAACAAAATTGTTATACATATCCTTTGTTAAAAAAACTTATTACAAAATATCAGATTATCCAGACGATAAATAATGCTTCTGACGATAGCTAACAAAATAGCCTGGTTTTATTTCTTTCATTTTCCTTTGCAATAGTCTCTACACCTGGTGGATATCATCTTCGGGTGTATCATATTGTGCACCCGAGGGTGATACCCGCTATGTGTAGCCATCTCCTTTAGATTAACTTCTCAAAGGGCCTCTGTGCTGTTGGCTTCTTCCAAAGGACCGGGTCACTTTATGGCCCGAGATCATGGTAAATGAGAGACATAATATCACTACATAGTATAAAACAAAGTCGCTTCCCGCTGTCTGTCTGTCCCTATGTATGCCTAGATCTTTAAAACTACGCAACGGATTTTGATGCGGTTTTATTAGATAGAGTGATTCAAGAGGATGGTTTATAAACCATTTGACACATAGATTTCCGCGGGGCGCAGCTAGTAATATAAGAATTAATAAAGTGTTCGTTCTCAGGTCATGGCATTTAGCGCGTGTGGTAATAAGCCATTGCCACAAACTGCGTGAGAAGATCGTGATACCAGAGGGAGCCACAGCTGCGCTTACGAATATCTGTCGGTGAGTTTCTTGCTTTTAGTATCCAAAAGACGGCATTTAAAAATAAAATAAATAAATAAACAACAACACCCTGGGTCCCGGAAGGAAGCCGCGGGCGAGGTCGGCCAAGAAAGCGCTGACGAGACGACCTTAATGCCTTCCTCGGAGATTGGTTGGAGATCGCACGTGACCGCACTGAGTGGAAAGATTTGGGGGAGGCCTTTGCACAGCAGTGGGATGAAACAGGCTAAATAAAAAAAATAATGCTGGACAATTCACACAGCATTATCTAGCCCCATGGTAAGCAGAGCTTGTGTTATGGGTACTAGACAACTGATATACATAATACAATATATTACATAGATAGATATTTTTATTATACATAGAAAACGACCAGAACACCCGGAACAAATATCTGCAGATCGTACACACAATTGTTCCGAGGCGGGAATAGAACCCGCAACCTCCTGCGTCGCAGGCGGACCTTCGCCCACCGCGCCACATCGGTCGTCAAATTTAATATCGTAGTTCGATAGATAAATTATTTATTAACGACTTTAGACACGCACATTTTTTTTTAAACATAAAAAATACTGACTGAGTCCCGGACGGACGACGGCCACGTGGAAGGCCTAGGCGGAGATGGCGGGATGAGCTCGACCTATACAATAAGGAGTGGGTTCTCCTTGCTGAGGACCGAGATGAGTGGAAGAAGGGGAGGGAGGCCTTTGATAGAGATAGAGATAGAGAGATAGAGAAACTTTTATTGGACTAAACACAGTTACAGCACAGAACGAATAAGTATATAATTATATAAAATAAAAAATGTATTATAATACTTAAAATTAGGAGGTAGACACCTGACCTGCCCACCCACCACAGGTGGGTGAGTAGAAGGTGCATTTTAACTACAAGAAGGTACAGAGCTATTGGTACAACAAACAAATAATGATTCAGTAACTAAATATACCTAGTTCAGTAGGCTACTAGTGTGGGTAGGCTCTATGCTGCACCAGTGCAGACCAAAGGGTGCCTCCTCAGCTTAATGCTACGTCACACTAATGTAAGGCAGCGCTGATTTTCAGGAGAAACCGTTTGAGGTGACCTCACAACCGAATTCTGGTAGTTTGTTAAGCGGAATCTTTGCTCTGCAGTGGGACACCTCGGGCTAATATAATAATAATAATATAATAAATACAGAATACAACAATTATACAGTACACAGGAAAATAAAAAAAACATGAAACACAGTTGACTAAAAAGAAACAATTATTAAATAAAAATAAATATGGGTAAGATGTCTGTGTGTGCTGCAGTATGTCAAAATAGTAGTGTAGTCCTTATAAATAACTTTAGTTACCTTAACTTTCAAGGCCACTCGGCTATGGAACAGTCTTCCCATTGAATATCGCGAGGCATCCTCGATAAATGTCTTCAGATCTAGAGTCTAGAACTATTTTCTTTCGCAAGAATAATTCGGTACGTAATTATATATATTTTATATATATTACTGTTTAAGTATAATATAAGTAGCTTAGTATCATTATGAGTAGTATATTTTATTATCTCTATTATATAGCTCTACCTACAAGCCATGCAGCGGACAGCGAAGTCACTGTGCTTGTTGCGTGACTGCCTACCGCGCTAATTACTTTAATTTTAATTTTTAACCTTATTATTGTTAAGAGAACTCTAGTATCTAGATAAACCTATGTTAGAATTTAAGATACTATAAACAAAATGTATTAAATTTGTATCAATAAATAAATATATCTATATCTATCTATCTATCTACCAAACTGTTGTCCACAAAAGGTTAGCAGGTAGAGAATGCTATCTAGCATTATGCTCGCCTATGTACAACTTTTTGTGCAATCAAGTATATTCTATCTATCTATCTAACTTTCGACTGCGTGAACCGATTTTGAGGTTAGTTTTTATTATTATAAAGCTTCCCGTGTTGTCCCCAATTGGTCCAGTTCTGACAACGGCATCCATGAGAAAACCATACAAGTCTTGAATTTACATTAATTATGAACTTTTAAATTTAAGACTTATATGGTTTCCATAATTATAAGTATTGATACAACGGGTATTTATCGCGTTTATTTACCTTTTTTTTCCCGACGTTTCAACAGGTTTACACTCTGTCGTGGTCACGGGATGACGTCATCCCGTGACGTCCCGTCAAATAAACGCGATAAATACCCGTTGTATCAATACTTATAATTATGTGTTCAGATCGCGTAAGTTTCAAAATATTTATATGGTTTCCGTTAGTCGTCAATTTACGTGATATTGGGTTATTATTATTAACTCAATATCACGCCAACCGATTTATATAACTTTGTTACAGCGAGTTCCAATACGCCGCATACAAATGCATGTGTGTTTGTTTGTGCGTTCGACGACCGGACGCAAAGATGTACAACACTGTACTAGACGTACAAGTGTGGGACGGGCTGATCGATGAGTCAACTGTGTATGAGCTGCCTTTGAGGACGGAATGGGTAAGACTGTCACAAATGTACAACACTGTGCTAGACGCACAAGTGTGGGACGGGCTGATCGATGAGTCAACTGTGTATGAGCTGCCTTTGAGGACGGAATGGGTAAGACTGTCACAAATGTACAACACTGTGCTAGACGCACAAGTGTGGGACGGGCTGATCGATGAGTCAACTGTGTATGAGCTGCCTTTGAGGACGGAATGGGTAAGACTGTCACAAATGTACAACACTGTGCTAGACGCACAAGTGTGGGACAGGCTGATCGATGAGTCAACTGTGTATGAGCTGCCTTTGAGGACGGAATGGGTAAGACTGTCACAAATGTACAACACTGTGCTAGACGCACAAGTGTGGGACGGGCTGATCGATGAGTCAACTGTGTATGAGCTGCCTTTGAGGACGGAATGGGTAAGACTGTCACAAATGTACAACACTGTGCTAGACGCACAAGTGTGGGACGGGCTGATCGATGAGTCAACTGTGTATGAGCTGCCTTTGAGGACGGAATGGGTAAGACTGTCACAAATGTACAACACTGTGCTAGACGCACAAGTGTGGGACGGGCTGATCGATGAGTCAACTGTGTATGAACTGCCTTTGAGGACGGAATGGGTAAGACTGTCACAAATGTACAACACTGTGCTAGACGCACAAGTGTGGGACGGGCTGATCGATGAGTCAACTGTGTATTTTTGCACAATATCCTATGGTGCTTTCTTTGTCAAAGTTAGTGTGTGATAGAATAAAAATGTAATATAGTCTTTTAAAATGTATAGTATTTAACGACATCAAGTGTAACGTGTGTATCTACGGTGGAAATAAATAAACTGAAACTTAATAACACAATTTTCTTTATCTTTATAAGAAATTATCTTTATCTTTATCTTTAAAAAGTTATTGTACCTTTCAGAACCAGCGTAAGATAGCGCAGTCCGTGTCGATCCGCTCGGACAGGCGTCGGCGCTCGCAAAGCTCGCTGACCAGTCCGCGCGTCTTCCTCCGCACTCTCTCTGAAAACCCTCTAGACTTTGATCTCGTTGATCACGAGGAGGAACAGGTAAGATAGCCCAGTCCGTGTCGATCCGCTCGGACAGGCGTCGGCGCTCGCACAGCTCGCTGACCAGTCCGCGCGTCTTCCTCCGCTCTCTCTCTGAGAACCCTCTAGACTTTGATCTCGTTGATCACGAGGAGGAACAGGTAAGATAGCCTGGCTGTGACTGCTGATTTTAAACTGTCTCTCTCTATTTCGCTTCTTGTATTTTGGAAACCTTTTAAAAAGTCCTATATTGTGTTGTTAATTCTACATAACTTTTATAAATTTTGTCCAGGTGGAGACTCAAGACATCCTGCTGCCAGCTGGTTCACTCAGCGGACACCCTGTGAGCGGCACTCTGACGGCGCTGCTAGCTCACTTGTCCGCTGCGAGCGGCTGCAAGCTAGACGCTCTGTGCCGCTCGTTGGAGACTGCTAGGAGGAATGCAGCTTGGCTGTTAGCTCAGGTATGATACTAGCTCGCTCAGCGGACACCCTGTGAGCGGCACTCTGACGGCGCTGCTAGCTCACTTGTCCGCTGCGAGCGGCTGCGAGCTAGACGCTCTGTGCCGCTCGTTGGAGCCTGCTAGGAGGAATGCAGTTTGGCTGTTAGCTCAGGTATGATACTAGCTTGCTCAGCGGACACCCTGTGAGCGGCACTCTGACGGCGCTGCTAGCTCACTTGTCCGCTGCGAGCTAGACGCTCTGTGCCGCTCGTTGGAGACTGCTAGGAGGAATGCGGCTTGGCTGTTAGCTCAGGTATGATACTAGCTCGCTCAGCGGACACCCTGTGAGCGGCACTCTGACGGCGCTGCTAGCTCACTTGTCCGCTGCGAGCTAGACGCTCTGTGCTGAAGGTACGGAACCCTAAAATCACGTTATATATTACAAACTAGCTGACTGCAAACTTTGTACCGCCCAATGTTTGACATTTACGAAACCCATTAACATTTTGTATGGGAAAATGTTTGTTCTTCTAATTAATTTTTTCGTAAATTTTCCAATGTTTAGTTATTTTGCTATTCGGGACGGAGACGAATACAACAAACCAAAAAATATGAAAATCGGTCCAGCCGTTATCGAGCTATAACTATTCTGCCAACCCCGACTATGTTTTGTATATAATAAATAAATAATAAAATAATCATTTATTTTCTCTTCACAAAAAGGTACATAAAATACATAATACAGGTAAAGGTACATAATACAGGTACATAATAATAATGACGACCGATGTGGCGCGGTGGGCGAAGGTCTACCTGCAACGCAGGAGGTTGCGGGTTCGATTCCCGCCTCGGAACAATTGTGTGTACGATCTGCAGATATTTGTTCCGGGTGTTCTGGTCGTTTTCTATGTATAATAAAAAAAAATATCTATCTATGTAATGTATTGTATTATGTATATCAGTCATCTAGTACCCATAACACAAGCTCTGCTTAACTTGGGGCTAGATAATGCTGTGTGAATTGTCCAACATTATTTATTTATTTATTTATAATTGTTATGCAAGGTGTAGTGCAGTAGATACAGACACCTGTTTGTGAGAGACTGGTGCCAGTGATAGGTTTTAAAACCTGTGTTACAAGTCACCAGAAATAGATGATGTATTTTGTATATATAGATGATGTATTTTTTTTTCAGGCGGTTTGCAACAACAAGGAACAACTCAAGCAACACGCTACAGCGCTACGCCCGGCTTTACTCGCAGCTTTGGTCAACACTAAAGAGGGGGACCTAAACAGTCTTCATGTAGATATTGTAAGTACACGATTATGGATGAAAAAATATGTAGTGCGCTCTTCCATTGACTCATCATCATCAGCCTATAGCAGTCCACTGCTGGACATAGGCCTCCCCCAGTGAGCGTTATAGCGCCTTGTCTTCAGCTTGCCGCATCCAGCATCTACCTGCAGTCTTTCGCAGGTCGTCATCCCACCTGGTCGGAGGACGTCCTACTACAATGGACGAGGACAATGGACTAGGCACACCATTACAAAGATAAATAATTTGGTGTGCGTTAAAAAACTAAACCGAACAAATTCCTAAATAATGAAAATGAGTTTAAAACTTATAATAGCTTAACAAAAGAATCATCGACAATTTGACGACCGATGTGGCGCGGTGGGCGAAGGTCCGCCTGCGACGCAGGAGGTTGGGTTCGATTCCCGCCTCGGAACAATTGTTTGTACGATCTGCAGATATTTGTTCCGGGTGTTCTGGTCGTTTTCTATGTATCTATGTAATGTATGAAATGAAATGAAATGAAAGTTTATTTCTTTAGGCTTACAAATAAGCACTTAGACAAGTCATATTTTATACTATTCATTATTATCAATTAAAATTATTTTATAGTTCACTTCAATTTTTTGTCCACCAGTGGAAGAAGTGAGAAGAAACCACTAGTATGTTCATAACTATTGTATTATGTATATCAGTTATCTAGTACCCATAACACAAGCTCTGCTTACCATGGGGCTAGATAATGCTGTGTGAAATGTCCAGCATTATTTATCATCGGAATCGGTTGGCGTGATATCAAGGTTTTCGCCCATTTGTCGCGCACATACTTAACACTTCGACTGCTGAAAACGCACGGTATGAGTTTTCTACAAGTGACTAATATGCGTAAATCCACACTAGCGCAGCGGCTGAGAAAATACAGATCTTTGTGACTCAGCAGAGCTGTAATATTTTTGGAACGAAACGCATGTGCGGCGCAACACAACCGCTGTGTAGAGCGGCAGCACGAATTTTTTAGGTAAAAAAAAAGATAGCAGTCGTCGAAAAAAAACCGCAGTCAAAGTGTTAATGCAAAAGACTTGTATGGTTTTCTCATGGATGCCATTGACAGAACTTGACCAAATTGAAATAGGACCCACAAGGGAAACACCAGCTTACTAATAACCTAGCATTTAGCATTTAACTTTAAATTTATGTTGCAATACCCTTGCAGGGTGCATGTTGCACTTATATTATTTTTTAAGAACTTTTGTACACAAGTAAGCAATAAATCATTGAGTATTGAGTAATATAAAAAAAAAACATCAAAATCGGTTCACCTAGTCGAAAGTTCTGAGGTAAAACATCTCCTTTTTTTAAAAGTCGGTTAAAAAAAAAAAAATAGAATAGAATTATCTTTATTTGTAGCAAACAACTTTGATTTGTAGTTAACAAATTTACTAAACTAATTCCTTAACTACCCAACACCATAAATACTACATAACTACTAACTAATTGAAAAAAAAAAAAAACTTAAATGCAAAATAAGTCTTCGTTGCTGGTTGAGGCAGTTTCAAAAGTCAAAAATCATTTATTTCTTTAGGCTTACAAAATAAGCACTTAGACAAGTAGTAAAATAACCACTTACACACATAGTTAATCATTATATTAACACTTTGACTGCGATTTTTTTTCGACGACTGCGATGTTTTTTTTAACCTAAGCCATTCGTGCTGCCGCTCTACACAGCGGTTGTGTTGCGCCGCACATGCGTTTCGTTCGAAATATATTACGGCTGTGCTGAGTCACACAGATCTGTATTTTCTCAGTCGCTGCGCTAGTGTGGATTTACGCATATTAGTCACTTGTAGAAAACACATACCGTGTGATTTCAGCACTCAAAGTGTTATAAAAAAACACGTAAATTAAAAAAAAAAACTTCAAACTACTGATGCTCTCGGCGCTTGGTTTCACGTCTTTTTTTTTCCAGCTTGTATTTCGAGAAAGGTCTCTCATTTTTTTTTAAATTAAAAATAAAGAAAAACATCTGTCATTGCAACTGCAACGCGCGTGCTTCCGCGAGGCGCTACCGCGTGTCTAGAAAGTGAAATTCTTAAAATTCTAAAAGTTATTCTTAAAAATCAAAATGAAAAGCAGTAACAGGTCATATTTTATACTATTAAATTATTTTCATGTTCACTTCAATTTTTTGTCCACCAGTGGAAGAAGTGAGAAACAACTACACTTGAGAGCAATAAAATCGCACATCCGCACATTTTTACTTAAAAGTTCAATTTTTTTTTTATTTGGAGCTTACAGCAAATTAAAATAAAATTAAATTAAAGTGCATAATCTAGGCATTCGCAGAACTGATAAAGGGTTGACATTTACCTTTAAAAACAACTCATTAGCAACAAAACAATAGACCCCCTTATGTCGCTCGATCCAGGTAAGGCCGGCGGCGGGATTTATCGCAGGTATAAAAGAGTGCATATTGAGGGAATGGTCATCATTTGCATACCAACGTACAGTGTGAAAGGTTCTCTATTGATATTGGCTTCAAACGGAACACGAAAATGGATACTACACCAGAAGTAGCCGCTCAAGTGGTTGCCCTTGTTGGATCGGGGCTTAAGCAAAGTCAAGTGGCTCGACAATTGAGTTTGAGCCGATTTACCGTTCGGCGTGTATACCAGAGGTATCAAGAGACTGGTGGCTACAAACGGCGACAAGGATCGGGCCGTCCCCGTGCTACAACAGAGCGTGATAACCGCTTTCTTATAACGACATCTTTAAGAAATCGTCGTTTGAACGCATTTCAACTGGGCCAACGACTTCAAGAAGTTCGTGAAGTAGAAGTTAGCCGGTGGACAGTCAGAAGACGATTGAGAGAAGGTGGCCTGACTGCACACAGGCCAGCAAACGGGCCGAAATTGACCCCAGCCCACCGAGAAGCCCGCCTTCAGTTCGCTCGAGACCATTTGAATTGGACCGAAGAGCAGTGGAGTGCAGTCCTGTTCTCTGATGAGTGCAGGATGTGCTTGCATGGCAACGACGGACGGGGGAAGGTGTATAGAAGATCGGGAGAACGATTTGCCCAATGCTGCATAACAGAACGTGTCGCCTATGGCGGTGGATCAATCATGTTTTGGGGAGGCATGTCTATGGAAGCAAAAACCGAGCTTGCCTTCATCACCGGACCGAATACTGGTCGCCAATCAAGAGGATTGACATCCATACGATACATTGAGGAAGTACTCGAGAGCCACGTCGTACCTTTTGCTGGGTTTATCGGCGAAAACTTTCTGTTTATGCAAGATAATGCAAGACCGCATACTGCTGGCATAGTGATCGAGTACCTTCAAGAGGTGGATGTGACCGTTATGGAGTGGCCAGCTCGAAGCCCAGACCTCAATCCCATCGAACATCTATGGGACGAGCTGAAAAGAAGAGTTCGAGGCCGAGATGCTCCTCCATCGACTCTACAGGAGCTGCAACAGGCGATCGCAGAGGAATGGGAGGCTATTCCTCAAGACTTTATCAAAAGTCTAGTAACATCAATGAAAACACGGATGGAGTCAGTGATTCAGGCTAGGGGAGGGAACACTCGATATTAATAACAAACTTTAAATTAATTTTATCTTTTAATTTCATAACTTTGACACCAATACTTGAATAAAGAATTTTTTACTAAACATGCATTTTTGTTATTGATCCACAAAAGCATTTTTATGTAATGATTGAAAGACAAATCAGATACCACTGGATAGGTATTAAAATAGACTATGAATCTGCATTACAGAAACATAATATTTTTTGTTTTTTTTTTAGTTATGTCAAAAAATCATGAATGTGCGATTTTTTTGCTCTCAAGTGTAGTATGTTCATAACTTATGTGTCTAGTACATTTGATTTGCTTATCTGTAAGTTGTTAGATTTTGAGTTGGAGCAAAACTCGTTCCAAGCTTTTTTATCTTCTAGATAATCTGATATTTTGTAATAAGCTTTTTTACAAAGAATATGTTTCACAATTTTTTTAAATTTATTTATAGATAATTTTTGCAACTCACTTGGAGTTTTGTTGTAGAAGCGTATACATTGCCCTTTAAAAGATACATTTATCTTATGTAGTCTAGTTGTGGGCACAGCGAGTTTATTCTTATTTCTAGTATTTACATTATGTATATCACTTTTTTTAGTGAACCGATTGATATTTTTATGAGTGTACAACAAGTTTTCATAAATATATTGACACGGTACTGTCATTTTGTTTATTTCTTAGAATTTTTCACGCAGGGATTCTCTGGGAACCATATTATAGATCGCACGAACAGCCCTCTTCTGCCACACAAAAACGGTGTTTATATCTGCATAATACTATCATAACACTATGGAAGTAGCTGAAATAGACTAGCCTAGAAGTATCAACGTCTGTAAGATGACGGATTTTTTTTTAAATTAAAATAGGCATAGAAATAAAGCGATATTTTTTTACTTCCAGCTAAACACACTAACGCTTTGGACAGAGGACATCACGCTGCCCGACACTGCAGTCTCACATCTAAACACCGCTATCAACTGCCTCGTACAAACAGCACTGAATAACACACATAGAACTGGCATATTCAGAATGCTTGATGAAGTTCTGGATAAGATGTTGAAAGTGTATGGGAGCTGTGTGGTCGGGGATTTTGATATTGATGCTAGTTTTGATGGTAAGCTTTATATACTACTAGCTGCGCCCCGCGGTTTCACCCGCGTGGTGATAGATATTTTGGATAATGTACTATATATCTTTATGAATTGTAGCCTATGTGTTATTCTGATATGTAAGCTATATTATTGTGATTTTTAAAATCTGTGGCGGCCCTGGGGTCAAGACCGCCTGTTGTTTCTTCTTATTCGTGTCTCTGGGCTTCTCTGGATAGCCCGCCGATCCTGGAGGTGCCGTGGCACAGGGGGTTCTGCCGTCGATGGAGGTCCGGGGGTGAAGGGTAACACTTGGGTTCCTGCGACTTTATTTGCACGTCTCTTGACGTTGTATTCTTCTATGTGACTCGTACTTTGAACGTGTCGCAGCAATCAATAAATTTCTTTCCGGCCCTGGTGGGGGCACAGAGAGGGGCCTCGAGGCTTGGCCTCATTACCCCGGCGTCAACTCGAGGGGTGACGACCCCTCGGTCCTTGGGACACGCTTTCTCAACACCTTACCCGGCTCGCGGCTATACCGAGTAGAGGACGGCTTATTTTTACATACATTGACTCTTAGCTTTAACTATGCCTATATCTCATGTGTTTCTAGGCCTATTCTCATTATTTTTGCACTAGTCTAATCTCTATGACCTAGGCTACCTATTACAATAGTTCTCTTAGACCTAAGTCTTATATTCTACTAGATATCAGTCATTTAATCTCAATAATTTACAATCTTATATGTCTATCTCTCTCTTACACATAATATATCTTATCCTATCTCTATATCTATCTCTTTTATTTCTATTGCTGTCTCTATCTCTAGTGATTTTCGGTCGAAGCGTTGTCTACAAAATCCATTCGTTTTTTTAATAGATAGAGTGATTAAAGAGGAAGGTTTATAAACCAGGTTTAAAACGTCATAGAAGGAACGCGTGTGAAGCCGTGGGCAGAAACTAGTATAATTATTATTATTTATTTATTTTGAGCCATTATTGTCCCACTGCTGGGCAAAGGCCTCCCTTTTCTCCTTCCACTCGTCGCGATCCAACGCTGCAACAGGCCACGATGGAAGATGTACCTCGAGCTCGTCGCGCCATCTCATCCTGGGCCTTCCACGTTGCCTCTTAGCGTTAGTATAGATAATAATAAATAATAGTAATAGCGAGGAAACCCGCTCACGAGCAGTCTCCATGATGGTGAAATCGGGGCCGCACCTCTCGACACCCCTCAGTGGTTTGCGCCGATGTTGTTCCTCTCCGGTAATTTACTCCGGCTGTTTAAGGAACCCATCCAGCATTCGGCAAGCCACCGTCTGCCACTCTTCTTAACATTATGATTGACTTGTTTATGGCAGACGTCCGCAATCTCCCCTATAGCCCGATTACCCAGTCCATCCATCCATCACAATAGCCTGGTTTTATTTATTTCATTTTTCTTTGCAATAGTCTCTACAGCTGGCGGATACCATCTTTGGGTGTATCATATTGTGCACCCGAGGATGATACCCGCTATGTGTAGCCATCGCCTTTATATTAACTTCTCAAAGGGCCTCTGTGCTGTTGGCTTCGGCCCCACGCAAGCCTTCCAAAGGACCGGGTCACTTTATGGCCCGAGATCATGGTAAATGAGAGACATAATAATATAATACAGATGTTTATTCTTACAGATTCAAACAAAACAAAGTCCTGTCTAAAACTGTTGCTCCGCTTCGCAAAGAACAATGTACGGGTTCCGAACCTGCTCTCTATGTTGCTGACGAAGTTGGAACATAACCACAGCATCTACAGAACTGAGATTACTATGTTGGCGGAGCTGATAGGAATCGAGATGTCTAACAGGTTACTATTGCGCGAATAACATATGTACAAAGGTGTTTTAAGTATAACTAAAATATATATAAACAACTATCTATACACTTGTGTCTACTACTAAATAAATATAAATATACAAAATCAATTGACACAGATAAATAAAATAAATAATGCTGGACAATTCACACAGCATTATCTAGCCCCATGGTAAGCAGAGCTTGTGTTATGGGTACTAGATACATAATACAATACCGAATTTCCGAGGCGGGAATCGAACCCGTAACCTACTGCGTCGCAGGCGGACCTTCGCCCACCGCGCCACATCGGTCGTCTATTATACATAGAAAATGTCCTGCTTTTTTTTTTTTTAATAAATCTTCGCTTTATTTCAACCAGTCGCTAATATTAAATGAAGTATAATATTATTATTTCGTTTTCAGCAACGAGCAAGAAAAGAGGACAGCAGCTAAGAAGCTGAGCGCGATTTTAAAAGAAATAAAGGATAATAACATCTCCGACTACGTGAAGATTCTGTACCATTCGGGATGCTGTGATCTGCAGCAGTTTAGGTATTCTTTATCTTTATAGTACATCATCATCAGCCTATAGCAGTCCACTGCTGGACATAGGCCTCCCCCAATGATCGCCATAGCGCCCTGTCTTCAGCTTGCCGCATCCATCATCTACCCGTAGTCCTTCGCAGGTCGTCATCCCACCTGACCTGTCGTGGTCTCCACTCAAGAACACGTTTATCCCAGCGGTTATCGGTTCTTCGCGAGATATGGCCGGCCCACTGCCACTTCAGCTATAGCACATAGTTCATTTATTGATAACTTTTGGTTACAGGTCACATATTGTAGACAACGCTTATAAATAAATAAAAGATGGAATAAGCCATAGATAAGAAAATTTTTGAGAATAAACGCCTACCACACTGTAGAATGAACACTTAGGCTTAAGGGGATTATTTATATAGATAGCTTAAGTCTTAACACTTCGACTGCTGAAATCACACCGTATGTGTTTTCTACAAGTGACTAATATGCGTAAATCCACACTAGCGCAGCGGCTGAGAAAATACAGATCTGTGTGACTCAGCAGAGCTATAATATTTTTCGAACGAAACGCATGTGCGGCGCAACACAACCGCTGTGTACAGCGGCAGCACGAATTTTTAAGGTTAAAAAAAGATCGCAGTCGTCGAAAAAAAACCGCAGTCAAAGTGTTAATAAATAAAATAAAGTATGTATAACATTATTTCTAGAACAATCGTCGACAAAACCCAGAAGCTTCCAGAAGCGGACAAGAAGCGGTGCCTGCGAATCATATCCACATACATATCGCAGCATCCGGACTCGCAAGAGGCGGGCGATGTAGCGCCGGATATCCGGCAGATGGCGGACCGGGTATCCGGGGATAGATGCTTTGAAGGTAATAACGAAAAACGCTAATGCGTCCTGCACACGTTGGGCCAATGCGTACAGGACGCATAAAAGCCTTCATGTTTCGGTCACCATCCATATAGAGTACACACACAACATACAATGTAGAGATGAACATGCTAGTGGTTTCTTTTTCACTTCTTCCACTAGTGGAAAAAAAATTGAAGTGAACAGTAAAATAATATTAATTGATATAAAATATGACTTGTCTAAGTGCTTATTTTGTAAGCCTAAAGAAATAAATGATTTTTGACTTTTGAGTATTGACCGCGCCCGACGTTGCTTAACTTCGTTGATCGGTGTTTAACTTAGTATGGACCTTGCCCCCTTAAAAGGGAAACAAGGGTGTGGTCAGTGACAGCAGGACAAATAGTGTTCCTTTAAAAGGGAAACAAGGGCGTGGTCAGTGACAGCAGGACAAATAGTGTTCCTTTAAAAGGGAAACAAGGGCGTGGTCAGTGACAGCAGGACAAATAGTGTTCCTTTAAAAGGGAAACAAGGGAGTGGTCAGTGACAGCAGGACAAATAGTGTTCCTTTAAAAGGGAAACAAGGGTGTGGTCAGTGACAGCAGGACAAATAGTGTTCCTTTAAAAGGGAAACAAGGGTGTGGTCAGTGACAGCAGGACAAATAGTGTTCCTTTAAAAGGGAAACAAGGGTGTGGACAGTGACAGCAGGACAAATAGTGTTCCTTTAAAAGGGAAACAAGGGTGTGGTCAGTGACAGCAGGACAAATAGTGTTCCTTTAAAAGGGAAACAAGGGTGTGGTCAGTGACAGCAGGACAAATAGTGTTCCTTTAAAAGGGAAACAGGGGTGTGGTCAGTGACAGCAGGACAAATAGTGTTCCTTTAAAAGGGAAACAAGGGTGTGGTCAGTGACAGCAGGACAAATAGTGTTCCTTTAAAAGGGAAACAAGGGTGTGGTCAGTGACAGCAGGACAAATAGTGTTCCTTTAAAAGGGAAACAAGGGTGTGGTCAGTGACAGCAGGACAAATAGTGTTCCTTTAAAAGGGAAACAGGGGTGTGGTCAGTTTCAGCAGGACAAATAGTGTTCCTTTACCATGCTCTGGAATCCTAGAAGATAAAATTTTATGCATTTTCACAGAACTGTTCAAAACCCCTCAAGACACACAACCGCCCGTTAAGAAGCCTAGAATAGAAGTGACATCGCCTATACTCAACACGATCGGTCGCAAGGAACGTCTACTCAGCGAGGCCCTTACTCAGCTGAGTAAAGAAAGAGTGAAAAAGTGTAGTGAGAAAATGTCCCAGGATAATATGGCAACGAGGTAAGACGCATTTTAATAAGTTATTGGAAAAACTGACCGTATCGTTTTCTATGTATAATAAAAAATATTTATCTATGTAATGTATGTATTATGTATATCAGTTATCTAGTACCCATAACACAAGCTCTGCTTACCATGGGGCCAGATAACGCTGTGTGAATTATCCAGCATTATTTTTTATTTATAATCAATAAAGGATATAGCTTCCATCATTGGTCACCCTCCGCACAAAACACTTCCACACTGGAGATGATAGGCAGTCGGCCACAGTCGCCAGGACGCTGTTGCGACTGTCCGCACTCTGCGCATCAGGGAAGCTGTTTTTTTGCGTAGGTTGTATTACATAGGCCTAAAGCTGGGCATAGGCTTTAAGGGTCCGGCGACCCTCGCTTGCAAAAATCGCTCCGAATATCGCTGTCCCTGTTTAACCCTTGCGCCGCACCACATGCGTGCGCGATAGCAATATTAGCCGTTCAAAATTTGGTTTGTTCCGTAATACCAAAAATTAGGACTGAAAACTTTTTGTATTCTTCACAAAGTATAGTTATTCTGTAACTAGACAATATAAGCTATGTTCCTTAATAAATAAAACGTAAGATATTGATGTTTTTAATACGAAACAAATAGCAAGAAAACATGTCCATTTTCGTATAAAAATGTGCAAAATGAGGCTTTCATTTCACTTTAGGTAAGTATTTTGGAAAAAAAAACCTAGATAAATACTATTTAAATACAAATAATGTAATATTATAGTTGAAATATGCTTGAATTAGAAATAATTTTGGTATTACGTTTGTATGAAGAATTCGTCCCTCCAGAGGCCCCTTAAGGAAATAAAGCATTTAGATAATTATTTAATAAAATCTTATATCTATTTCAGATTGGTCGAGAGCTTCTACCTAGCCATATACCTGCCGCTCAAGTACAACACGGACAAACCAGACCTGTCTGCCTGCCTGACATCATTCTACGAGATGCTGTTCTATCAGCTCAAGTCTCTGGAGACGTTCCGCAGTAAGAAGCTGAGGGATGAGCCTTGGATTGTGTAAGTTTATATACAGGGTGTCCGGAAGGTCGATGCAAAGCCGTGAGGAGGAGGGGGGGTAAGGTCACCTCGTTACGCATCTATTCAGGCTAGATTACCTTAGTCCAATGTCGACGAATTCCTAGTTATCATAATATCCATGATTTTTGAAAAATTTACCAAAATCATATATATATTATTATTATTATTCGCTCATACTGCTTATTCGTTCATAGTGTTCAAACAGACAGTTTAGTGTAGTTCTACTGCCCAACAATTTGTTTGCGTAATCATCATCATCAACAACACAACATTAGTCTATAATAACGCCACCGTCATACCTGTACTATAGCTACGTGTCCATCCAAAGGTTGCCTGGAAGAAATCGCTCCTAGCGATAAGGCCACCCATTGTGCATCACATGTAACTTTTTTTTTTTGTTTCTCTGTGTTTGATTTGTGTAAAATTGCAGGGAATGAAAGCCAGCCAGCTATAACAGAAATAAGTTTTATTCAGAGAATGACGTGTTCGGTTTGGTATGGAGCGGAAAAGAGGGCCAGCGCCATCTTGATTCTCCTTATATAAGCCGTGCAACAGCGCCGCCTCGGCGATTGCCCGAACCATACAAGAAGCGATCGATCTAAGATGAGAACGTAGTGCCACGCGAGCGCCTCAGATGGCGCTGTGTTTAACAATGTGCAATAAAGCGTATTTGTATTGTGTTGAACGGCATTGGTGTCATCGAAGCGAAACACAGAAGCTCGAAACAATTTTCGGTTTTGAAAGCTTTCTTTCTTAATTTAATTGATCTCTGGTTCGTTTTCGAATTAAAATTTAAACATATTTCTCTGCACATGTAAGATTATGCATTGTTGAAGTTTGTGTTTTAGTTTTTCGTGATTACCTAGCTGATACCTCGTTGTTTTCTGTTATTATTATCAATGTTTGTTAAGTTTTCATTCATAAAATGTCTTTGTTGACAAAAAATATCTTGGATTCGGAATCGGATTATATAGCAGTCCACAGCTGGACATAGGTCTCCCCCAATGAGCGCCACAGCGCCCTGTCTTCAGCTTGTCGCATCCAGCATCTACCTGCAGTCTTTCGCATATCGTCATCCCACCTTGTCGGAGGACGTCCTACACTACGTTTACCGATGCTGGATGCGTCAAGCTGAAGACAGGGCACTATGTCGCTCATTGGGGGAGGCCTATGTCCAGCAGTGGACTGATATAGGCTGATGATGATAAAATATGACCTGTCTAATTGCTTATTTGTGCCTAAAGAAATAAAAAACTTGTCATTTCATTTCACATGTTTTTGTTTCAGCGACCACCCCATAGGCTTATCAAGGACTCGAACC
Source organism: Eupithecia abbreviata (assembly GCA_943735965.1). Taxonomy (NCBI): domain Eukaryota; kingdom Metazoa; phylum Arthropoda; class Insecta; order Lepidoptera; family Geometridae; genus Eupithecia; species Eupithecia abbreviata. The sequence goes on along the minus strand of OX031003.1, from coordinate 1,191,767 downwards.
AACAGAGTGGTCGGTACGCTTCGTACCTTCACATACAAGAACCGCTTCGACGCTGATGATGATGAAGAGAGCGGAGTGGACCTTCAAGTTACCATCGAAACGATACTGGATACGTTGGTGCAGTTCGCTAGAGTAAGTTCACCCAAGGGAATGATTCACATGTCCACTGCTGGGCATGTGAACGTTAAAAAAGCGGTCCTGAAGGCATACTTATATATTCCAAAATACGCAATTCAGGTTTTATAATGATTGATGACCGATGTGGCGCGGTGGGCGAAGGTCCGCCTGCGACGCAGGAGGTTGCGAGTTCGATTCCCGCCTCGGGACTGCGTTTTGGATATTAAAAATAGGCCTTCTGGACCGCTATTAGAAGCGTACAGAGGAGACAAAAGTGAATTTGTAGCTCTTAAGATTATGTGATACTAGCGGACCGTCCCGGCTTCACACGGGTATTTGAACCTTTGGCTACATTATTGGAGTTTCTTTCTTTAATTCTTTATTGTACACATATAAAACTTAAAAATAACTTATATAAAAAGATATGTACATAGGCGAGCTTAACCGTGAGCTAGAGTTTTCTTCCAGCAAACCTTAGGTTTACAGGAGTGGCGATGGAATAGATAGAGGAAGTGTTTTAGTTAGGTTAGTTTTAGTAAGGATCCCTAATTTTTTTGATAATATAATAATATAGCCTATGTTCACCGGGGATAGTGTAGCTTCCCAATGGTGATAGAATTTTTCAAATCGGTCCAGTAGTTTCGGAGCCTATTCGTTACAAACAAACAAAAAATCAAACCTTTCCTCTTTATAATATTAGTAAAGATAGATGTATATAATTTACTAGCTGCGCCCCGCGGCTTCGCCCACGTGGAAATCTATGTATCAAAAGGGTTATAAACCTTCTTGAATTACTCTATGACGGACGGATATTTGACATTTCCATGATTTTTGTAATCAAAAACACCGTTGAAAATACTCATTACTTATTCGGTTACAGGTTACACCAGAAGCCGGTATGGAGCTGTTAACGCAGCTGCTGCGATGCCTCGGTCGCGGGTTCCAGTCCCGTCCTGTGCTCGCTCAGTTGCTGAGTGGTTTAGTTGAGGTGGCGCCACAAATGGTGGTTGTGGCGAGGGAGTGTGTGGACCAACTGTATAGTATCGATGGGTGAGTACAGATCAAGGCTAGGAATACCGGTATTTTCATGTACCGGTACGTCTGGCCTTGACGTGGTATCGATACCATCATTGGTATCGATATAAATTTTACCGTTACCTTTTTAGTAGCGATACTTGTAAGTACCGGTACTTCATTAGTATCGGTACTAAAATATCGGTATTTTCAATAAGTACCGGGATAATTTTCGGTATTATGCGCGTAAAATATCGATACCAACAAAGATGGCAAGCACACGCGCAATAGTACCGGTATTATTGGTACCGGTAGCAAGCCCTGGTAAAGGTTCATTAAACGAGTTTCACAAGATGACACTATCAATTGTTATTATCATAAAGAAAGAAAATACATTTATTCATATTCATATTTATTTTATTGCATCATTGTGTACATTTATAGGTCTTAGTATCTAGGTAATGTATAAGAAACACAATGGTACCCAAGCAGGGTGCGGCAATATGTACTGTCAATGGAAGTGAGCCGGGTTTCTAAAAAGCTTAGTTTAATAGATAAGAGAGAAAGAGAGAGCGGAAAATTTAAAATCAATCACATAGTTTTATTTGAGTCACTAATATAAGTATTATTATTATTATTTTTTATATGTATTTTAATAATTGTCATTTGTCATTAAAAAATTCATTTAAGTCATAATAGCATTTATTTATAAGATATTGTTTCTATTGATATTTATTATTGATTCACAAGTAGGTACAGCTTGCTACTAAATAATAATAATCTATAAGTAAACAAGAACATAAGGAAATAAATAAAATTAACTACGTATGTATTATATACAAGCAACAAGCGACTCCACAAAGCGAACCAAGTATGTATTATATACAAGCAACAAGCGACTCCACAAAGCGAACCAATAGGTCCTGTCTCAGCATAATGTTGCTCTACTTCTCCTCGAGAAGTAGAGCAACGCTGGTTTTCTGACAGAACCATTGGCGCGCGCGTGTCCACACGGGTGGCAGACCACAGATAAGACAAAAATATATATACACATTAAATTAACATCTTACAACCTAAGATTAACTCTAACTTTGCACTAAACACACGATCGCGACTTCACAAGAATAGACAAAAAAAAAATGATTTTTATTTTTTCTGTTCGTCCAAGCATCTATTGAGATAACACTTACAATCCAGACACAGAAACCAGCAAGAAGTTGAAACTGACAACTGACATCGCAGAAAATGAAACATTTAACTGTCAGACAGAGAAAAAATGTAATAAAATTGGATTGAAAGAAAGAAAACAGAAGAAAACAAATGTTGCAAAGTCTACGCAGGCATTATTCTTCTGTGCTTATAAATTTGGAATAAAATGACCTAGTGATACGTGAAACTGACTAACACAAAGTGAGACAAAAAGAAAAATCTGATCATCTATTGAGATAACACTTACAATCCAGACGCAGAAAGCAAGAAGTTGTCATCGTCTCGAAGAATGAATTGGAATGTGACGGACGACTGTCCGACCCACCCGCGGAGTCGCAGCTGACGGTCACGAGTATTCATAATATTAATCACTAATGCATTTTACGAATTTTCGCTAAATGCATTAGGGATTAATATGCGGAAGTAATTGTCCAAATTTTTACCTGGCTCCCGGACCATAATTGGGAACATTGACGTGCATTCACAAAAATGCCCTTAACACTATGACTGCGAATTTTTTTCGACGACCGCGATCTTTTTTTTTAACCTAAAAAATTCGTGCTGCCGCTCTACACAGCGGTTGTGTTGCGCCGCACATGCGTTTCGTTCGAAAAATATTACGGCTGTGCTGAGTTACACAGATCCGTATTTTCTCAGCCGCTGCGCTAGTGTGGATTTACGCATATTAGTCACTTGTAGAAAACACATACCGTGTGATTTCAGCACTCGAAGTATTAAACGTTCAGTGGAGGATAAAAATAACTGTATTTCAGGTTCATGCAAACAGTAGAAGGTCTGAAGAAGTCGACGTTAGGTTCGGAGGGAGAACAAATCTTCCGCCTGCTTCACGAGGAGACTGGTATACGAAGCCGGGGGCCAGAGCAGTTTGTGTTGGGGTAAGCAAGTCTATATGACGACCGATGTGGCGCGGTGGGTGAAGGTCCGCCTGCGACGCAGAAGGTTGCGGGTTCGATTCCCGTCTCGGAAGAATTGTGTGTACGATCTGCAGATGTTTGTTCCGGGTGTTCTGGTTGTTTTCTATGTATAATAAAAAATATCTATCTATGTAATGTATTGAATTGTGTATATCAGTTATCTAGTACCCATAACACAAGCTCTGCTTACCATGGGGCTAGATGATGCTGTGTGGATTGTCCAGCATTATTTATTTATCATAAATAAACTAACTCTAACTCTCGTGGCCCACTCAAAAAACCACCTGTATATATAAAACTTTTGAGACTATCATAGTTATTAAAGCAAAGTCAATAAACGATGATTAATAAATGACTTGTCTATGTAGTTATGTCCAGCAGAAGACTAACATAGGCAACATAAACATACAATTTATGTGATTTATTCATTGAATTCTAAAGATACCAAAACGAGCGGACATTTTTTGAGTGTTGTCAGTTAGAGATTGTGGCTCTTTAATTCTAACTCAATGGATTTATTGTATTATGTATATCATTAATCTAGTACCCATAACACAAGCTCTGCTTAGCTTGGGGCTAGATGATGCTGTGTGGATTGTCCAGCAATATTTATTTATTATTTATAATAAAATCATTGTTCTCAGTAACTCACCGAAGGAAGAAGAATCCATGTCAGATGAAAAACAATTCGCTATTGAAGGTAAATTTAATTTATAGATTACTAGCTGCGCCCCGCGGCTTCCCCCGCGTGTAAATCGATGTGTCAAATGGTTTATAAACATTCCTCTTGAATCACTGTATATTTAAAAAAAAATCACATCGAAATCCTGTGCGTAGTTTTTTTTTAACCTAAGCCATTCGTGCTGCCGCTCTACACAGCGGTTGTGTTGCGCCGCACATGCGTTTCGTTCGATAAATATTACGGCTGTGCTGAGTCACACAGATCTGTATTTTCTTAGCCGCTGCGCTAGTGTGGATTTACGCATATTAGTCACTTGTGGAAAACACATACCGTGTGATTTCAGCAGTAGAAGTGTTAAGATCTAAGCATAAATAGGGACAGACAGACAGCGGGAAGCGACTTTGTTTTATACTATGTAGTGATGTAGCTATGCTCGGAGTTTCTCTGAAGGATAGGATTCGTAATGAATACTCAAAGAATTAGCAAGCTGAAGTGGCAGTGGGCCGGCCATATCTCGCGGAGAACCGACGGCCGGTGGGGTAACCGCGACTTACAAACGTAGTGTAGGACGCCCTCCGGCCAGGTGGGATGACGACCTGCGAAGGACTGCAGGTAGATGTTGGATGCGGCAAGCTGAGGACAGGGCGCTAAGACGCTCATTGGGGTAGGCCAGCAGTGGACTACTACAGGTTGATAATGATATTATACTCCGCTGGCCCATTAATCTGTCTGTACATTCCTAACACTATATTGACGACCGATGTGGCGCGACGCAGGAGGTTGCGGGTTCGATTCCCGCCTCGAAACAAATGTGTGTACGATCTGCAGATATTTGTTTCGGGTGTTCTGGTCGTTTTCTATGTATAATAAAAATATCTATATATGTAATGTATTGTATTATGTATATCAGTTATCTAGTACCCATAACACAAGCTCTGCTTACCATGGGGCTAGATAATGCTGTGTGAATTGTCCAGCATTATTTATTTATTTATATTTACTTACAGAATTGGAGTCAGCCTTCCAAAGACTAGCGAACTGGGATGAGCTGACGATTCAAGATAAACGCAGAGTTGAGGACACGCTGCCGATCCTATGGACTGAGAGAACGCAGTTCAAAACTCTTCTGGCTGATTACAGAGGTATTATTATTATCTACCCGTCTATGGAATGCTCTCCCTCTGGACATCAGACGTCCAAAATCACTCCCTATCTTCAAGAAACTGCTGCATCAGCATTATTTATCCATATGAAAACATTGATAGCCTTATCTTATGTCTATGTAAGTTTATTATAATGTTTGTATGTAGGTATTTTTTTATCTATATACATAAGTATTAAGTACCACCGTCTATTTTGTTTCTTCATGTCCAGTCCATCCCAAGGTTGCCTGGAGGGATCGCTCTCAGCGATAAGGCCGCCCTTTATACTTCCTTTATTCTATTGTTTATTCCTGTATTGTTTACTGTTTTGTGTGAAATAAAGTATTTTCTATCTATCTATTAATTATTTCTCGGTAAACGTAGTGTAGGACGCCCTCCGGCCAGGTGGGATGACGACCTGCGAAAGACTGCAGGTAGATGCCGGATGCTGAAGACAGGGCGCTATTGGGGGAGGCCTATGTCCAGCAGTGGTCTGCTATAGGCTGATGATGACTGATGATTTATTATTTATTCCTCGACGACCGACGACGATCTAATATGATTATGACTGTGTATCCTTTATCCCCAACTCTGCCCGTGGGTGTCGTAGGAGGCGACTAAGGGACATACACCGGGGGGCGGGCAGCAGAGTCCCTTGCAGCACACTTATTGCACTGCGATCCCCAACCTGCATGCCAAGCGTGGGGATTATGGTCATCCCCCCCCCCCCCCATGAATAGACACGCTAAAGCGGCCCCCAGTTCCCGGCCGCCTCGCTATTCCTGGCCATGGCAGCGGCCACGGTAACGGCGGGGCAGGGGGTGCTAAGAATCCCCGGGCTACATCAGGCTGCCATTCATTACGAAATTTAACCCTACGTTCAACGGACGGACGCACTGTCGCTCATTGGGGGAGGCCTATGTCCAGCAGTGGACTGCTATAGGCTGATGATGATGATGATCCTTTATCCTACTAATATTATAAACGCGAAAGTTTGTGAGGATGTATGTATGTTTGTTGCTCTTTCACGCAAAAACTACTGCACAAGAAGGTACCATTTGTATGCATAATAAAAAACATCTATCTATGTAATGTATTGTATTATGTATATCAGTTATCTAGTACCCATAACACAAGCTCTGCTGACCATGGGGCTAGATAATGCTGTGTGAATTGTCCAGCATTATTTATTTATTTGTACAGAACCCTCACGATAGGGCTGGTCCACCAGTTCAAAGTCGCTCAGCGAGCTATGGAAAGAGCTATGCTCGGAGTATCTCTGAAGGATAGGATTCGCAACGAATACATCCGACAGAGAACCAAGGTTATCGACATAGCTCAAAGAATTAGCAAGCTGAAGTGGCAGTGGGCCGGCCATATCTCGCGAAGAACCGACGGCCGCTGGGGCAAACGTGTTCTCGAGTGGAGACCAGGACTCGGTAAACGTAGTGTAGGACGCCCTCCGACCAGGTGGGATGACGACCTGCGAAAGACTGCAAGTAGATGCTGGATGCGGCAAGCTGTAGACAGGGCGCTATGGCGCTCATTGGGGGAGGCCTATGTCCAGCAGTGGACTGATATAGGCTGATGATGATGATGACAGAACCCTTCGTGTGCGAGTCCGACTCGCACTAGGCCTTTGTTTTTTTGTGTTTATTTCTAACATTACTCTCATTTGTAGATAGTACAGGATACAGTAGTACGTGGTTCGGGAAGGTGGTCTGTCTGTACAACGACGAGCGGAAGGACTTGATGAAGTGGCTGCGAGCGCTGGAGCGGTGGCCGCGGAGACAGTTCCATATCTCTGCTGTAAGTAGTATATTATTCATATTTTATATATTTGTAACATTTATTTATTCATCATCAGCCTCTAGCAGTCCAATGCTGGACATAGGCCTCCCCCAATGAGCGACATAGCGCCCTGTCTTCAGCTTGCCGCATCCAGCATCTACCCGCAGTCCTTCGAAGAAGAAGAAAGATATTTGTTCCGGGTGTTCTGATCGTTTTCTATGTATAATAAAAAATATCTATCTATGTAATGTATTGTATTATCAGTCATCTAGTACCCATAACACAAGCTCTGCTTACCATGGGGCTAGATAATGCTGTGTGAATTGTCCAGCATTATTTATTTATTTATTTTGTTAGTAGTTCGTTACGAGATATATTATAAAAAAATATGCAGGTAGTTAGTAGTAGCAAAAATAACGTACAGAGCAAAATAAAGGCGCGCACACACTATATACCTGTCTGAAAATCAGCGCCGCTACTTACTTAGGCTTGTAGCGGCATAATGCTGAGACAGGGACCTTTTTGGACCCTTATGTAACACGTATTTGCTCTATTTTGTATGTATTGTCTATTCCTTGTAATTTATTTTTCTTGTTTTTATTATTTTCTTACCATGTAATGTGTTATATATACTGTCAAATAAATGTATTTTCTTTATTTTCTTTTCTATATACAATTGAACTGGTTATTTGCTCAGGTAACTGAAGCAATGCAATGGCATACGTCAGAACAGCGAGGGTTTCATAAGCTGCAGTGGTCTATCGCCATCCAGAAGGAGGACTGCTTGGTGGAATGGGCGGCCAGGCTCATGCTCAGGTAAATTCATTCTAATAAAATAAATATTTCGCTTTTCCCCGCGGATTCACTCGTGTTAAATTCGAATTTCGCATTCTAGGGGGATAAAGTTATTTCACCTCGCTCAAGATAGGGCTGGTCCACCAGTTCAAAGTCGCTCAGCGAGCTATAGAGAGAGCTATGCTCGAAGAAAGGCAAATTTTCCTCTTAAGGGCCTACATTACCTCAGCAGAAAATCAAATTTCGCCTCAGCTTGTTACGCCGCCGCGCCGCGGCGCACGGGCGGCGCCACGGGGCGGACGGCCGCCGGTGGCAACGTACCTACTCGCCGCGCTATTACTTCGCGCGCAAAATTATATTGGGTTGGGTTCACGCTAGTTCAAAACAATCTTATTGAAGTTAGGTAGGTGCAATATTATTGTCTAAAAGGTAGGTAATTAATTATATATACGGTACCTACTAAGAAATGAAATTATCAAATACGTAGGTAATGCTTTTTAGTAACTTTATACCTTAGTATGTACCTATACCTACCTAATATTATGATAGTTGGATATTGGTAGGTACCTACCTACCTACTTACAATCACAAAACATTATTTTATTTTATTGTTTTTCAATGTAGTTGCCAACATACCTACTACTGCTACTAGACCACCGCGCCCGAGACGTTATTTTCTACCCAAACACTAGACAGGTGCGAGTCGCTATAGCGCTGAAGGGTTCCGAACATTCTTTTCTGTAGTAAGATAGTGTTCTGCGAAATGTAAATTATACTTATGCCTACTACCAACCTAAAAATAGGTACGTAGTACTATTATTTATTCTTTGGTACTAGTAAATAGGATTTTTTATTATAACACCTTGTTTACAGATTTAATATAAACGAAGATTGGTACTACTACCTATATAAGGTAAAACTAACACAACAAAACCTATATAAGCAATGAAATAGAATACAAGTTTATGTCTAAGTATATTGAGTGAGGGTTCCGCATATTAGTTTTTTAAGTAAAATTGAATTTTGCCAAAAAAACATTGTGTGGAAATAGGATGTGTATGACAGTAAGTAGTGTGCAGGTAAATATTGTAATAAATTAAAATATAGTCTAGATTATATTTGCACATACATAATATGTTTAACTTTATTAACAATATATATTACTTTATATTAAATTTATTTCAATTCACTTATATCTCGTATTTTCATATTGCGAACATGCCAGGGATCGCATAACTCGAACAAAATATATGTTAAAAAAAATTTGGTTCCATTAGTTGTTCCCAAAATTCGTCATCCCTTTCGATGATCTCAACTTTCATCTGAAATGAAATGATATTTTATCACACTAATATATATCTATTGTGTATATTATATATATAAAAGAAAGTCGTGTTAGTTACACTATTTATAACTCAAGAACGGCTGAACCGATTTGGCTGAAAATTGGTGGAGAGGTAGCTTAGAACCAGCAGAAGGATATAGGATACTTTTTATCCCGCAGGGTAGGTTAGCGTAGGGTAGGTAGGTTGGTAGGTTTGGGTAGGGTGGGGTAGTGACTTTGACTCTGGAGAGGTGTGTGTTTGTCTGAAAAAGGAAAAATAAAACACAATCTTATTATAATCTAGATACCAAATCATATTTCAGTAGATATGTAAGTATTTACTTACAATTCTACGTTCTGTAATTGATAAAGATTTGTCTTATCCGAATTTATGCCATTTGTCAAATCATTCGACGTTACTTCCATCCTGTATCAGTTACACATGCCAAGAAAGTAGGTAGGTAAGGTACCTAACATGTAAATATATGTGCCCACTCTAGTAATATGAATAAATCGTAATGAAGAATTAATAAGGACTCTCGTTCAAGCTATCAACCGTAAAAAGTCCATTATTACCCAATTTATAAATTTGAACCATGTGATATATCTTCACTTTCATGAACTAAAAGTAGAAAAGCTTGTGTTCGTAAGGTTGGAACCATGACTAAATTAATTATTGCAGAACCCTAAAATTTACAAACTCGTAAAAATGTTAGGAAAGTTATATAATACATTATAGGTGTAGACAGTAGGTACTATAGTTAGTAACTATAGTAGGTACCTAACCTACTACTTACAATTCAATGTTTTGTAATTGGTAAAAAAAAATCTCGTACGGATCTTTTCTGATATCCAAAATGTCCAGATCATTCGATGTTACTTCCATCATGTATCAGTAATGATTCATATATTATGGAGATACAAATTAGGTGGGTATACCTAGGTGTAAATATTTTATAGTATTGATAGTCAAACGGAACCCTAATATATATTTCTACCTAGATAATGATGTGTTGTGAAAATACTACTTCTATCACATGGAGATACAAATTGAGGTGGGTATACCTTGTATTTACACCTAGGTAGGACCTAGGTATAGGTATTTACCTATAAGTATAAAAAATACGATTTTCACATACTTAGCGCCATCCAGTCCCATAAACAAGTAAGGTCTACTACCTTACTGGTAGGTAGGTGTTTGGTACACACGGATTTACCGGGACATTATTTTCTTTATCATTGTCGCCATCATCGCTTACAATAGGAGCTGTACTTTCTAATCGACGTTTTCTAAAATAAAATAAAAAATAATTAGTTTGGCTGCGACATTTACTTAGGTACTCACAAATCACAATCCACATCCTCACCTCACCTCACCTCAACGTGTAGGGTAGGTAGGTACTTACTTTATAACGTCGTTCATGTGTTTTCCATCTTTTTTATGATTCCGTCGTCGCTTTCTACACTTATTATAAAGATTTCCCATATTTACAAATATACAAAGTTCGATGACACGAAGCGCGGAGCAGCGACACAGGCTCCCCGTCCGAAGGCCGAAGCTAGACTGAATTATGGCCCGGACGGAAGATAGCGCGTGAATGTTTAGGTATTCTTTTTTTACGGTAAAAATAATAGTAATTTTGAAAATCTAAAACACACATCGTCTGCTTTATACTCTGATTGTTTACTGTATAAAGTATCAAGGCTTATTTTAACGTATCTATTGAATAGCGACGGTTTAAAGTACAGTTTAGAGTGAACTTTGGATTTTTTTTCCATCGAGAAAATTTCATGTAATCGTGTTTTCGAAACACTGGTGGTCTAGCATCAATCCTGAACTATAACATATTAAAATCTCAAAGTAAATGCTTCAGAATTGTGGAAGATATGATCGTTGAAAATAACCGATTTCAGATAGTATCAACTCTTAATCTTCTTTTTTACAGAGATATCTTTTTGACGACCTCTGTGGCGCAGTGGGTGAAAGTCCGCCTGCGACGCGGGAGGTTGCGGGTTAGATTCCCGCCTCGGAACAATTGTGTGTACGATCTGCAGATATTTGTTCCGGATGTTCTGGTCGTTATTATGTATAAATAAAAATATCTATCTATGTAATGTATCGTATTATGTATATAAGTCATCTAGTACCCATAACACAAGCTCTGCTTACCATGGGGGCTAGATGATGCTGTGTGGATTATCCAGCATTATTTATTTATTTATCTCTACGGAAAAACCAGATTTATTTGCTAGTTATTTAATATTATGGTAATAAAATTTCTTCTACGTGTTCCCTAATAAATACTTTAGACGATTATGGTTTTAGTTTTTTGAGAAACAGTATTATTTTAGAGCTCTCGCTCTTGCCTCCCTTTCTCGCCTTCCCCGCGCGGCGTTCGTTCGTCCTTGTCTCGATAAAGCGAACTCACTTCGCCTTAACACTTTGACTGCGATTTTTTTTCGACGAAAGCGATCTTTTTTTTAACCTAAAAAATTCGTGCTGCCGCTCTACACAGCGGTTGTGTTGCGCCGCACATGCGTTTCGTTCGAAAAATATTACGGCTGTGCTGAGTCACACAGATCTGTATTTTCTCAGCCGCTGCGCTAGTGTGTATTTACGCATATTAGTCACTTGTAGAAAACACATACCGTGTGATTTCAGCACTTAAAGTGTTAAAAAGTCTCTGTTAGGAGCTAATTAAAAGTATTTTGTTACAGAAACGTGTATCTAACAGACCAGGGTAACGACAACGCAGCTAAGCTGTCTCGCTCGCACGAACTGCGCTACTGTGAGCGTGCGAACGAGATGGGACTACACAATTTGGCTCTGTCGGTTATTCAGAGGAATTGTCTGTGAGTACTACTACCTACTTAAAATAAATATATATAACTAGCGGACCGTCCCGGCTTCGCACGGGTATTTATTCTATGTATAATAAAAAATATCTATCTATGTAATGCATTGTATTATGTATATCAGTTATCTAGTACCCATAACACAAGCTCTGCTTACCATGGGGCTAGATAATGCTGTGTGAATTGTCCAGCATTATTTATTTATTCTATATTGTTACAGTGAGTTAGAAGAAGACGAAGCATTACAATGGATGGAGCAAAAGATGCTGGCCTCCGCAGCGATAGGGTTAAAACTGAAAGACAGTTCGCAAATGGAGAGGGCAGTGAACATGTCAAAGTTCTTACCTGATTATTATAATTTCTCTGCGCCAGATGTTATCTTGGGTGTTAATATGCTGAAGATGAAATTGGAGAATGAGTTAAAATGTAAGTATCACTCATCATCATCATCAGCCTATATTAGTCCACTGCTGGACATAGGTCTCCCCCAATGAGCGACATAGCGCCCTGTCTTCAGCTTGCCGCATCCAGCATCTAGCTGCAGTCCTTCGCAGGTCGTCATCCCACCTGGTCGGAGGGCGTCCTACACTACGTTTGCAAGTCGCGGTTACCCCACCGGCCGTCGGTTCTCCGCGAGATATGGCCGGCCCACTGCCACTTCAGCTTGCTAATTCTTTGAGTATTCATTACGAATCCTATCCTTCAGAGAAACTCCGAGCATAGCTACATCACTACATAGTATAAAACAAAGTCACTTTCCGCTGTCTGTCTGTCCCTATTTATGCTTAGATCTTTAAAACTACGCAACGGATTATGATGCGGTTTTTTTTAATAGATAGAGTGATTCAAGAGGAAGGTTTATAAACCAGTTGACTCATAGAGTTCCACGCGGGCGAAGCTGCGAGGCGCTGCAACAGGCCATGATGGAAGATGTGCCTCGAGCTCGTCGCGCCATCTCATCCTGACGACCGATGTGGCGCGGTGGGCGAAGGTCCGCCTGCGACGCAGGAGGTTGCGGGTTCGATTCCCGTCTCGGAACAATTGTGTGTACGATCTGCAGATATTTGTTCCGGGTGTTCTGGTCGTTTTCTATGTATAATAAAAAATATCTATCTATGTAATATATAGTATTATGTATATCAGTTATCTAGTACCCATAACACAAGCTCTGCTTACCATGGGGCTAGATAATGTTGTGTGAATTGTCCAGCATTTTTTTTTTTTTTTTTTAATCCTGGGCCTTCCACGTCGCCAACAAAATGATGCCTTAAATACATTAATATGAAACTATATTTTCAGCCTTATCGTCAACGAAAATAGAAGAAACTATGCAACTGGTGGAAACTCAGCTTACCCGACTGAATAAAGGAGGTGTAACATCATCCAAGAACAAAAAAAACCTAGAGTCGTTGTACGAAACAGCTGTACTTTTTTATGACGGATTGTGGAGTGAAAATGGTGAGTCTTCATAATAACTTCATATTTCATATTTGCGACCTGCGACACAGTATTTTACTTCTGCAGGTCGCATCGCTTCATATTTTTGTTATTAGCACCAAAGTAAGTTTCAAAATAAAGACTTTTTACTTTTAGGCGAAATGAGTTCGTCTATTCGAGACAAGGACGAACGAACGCCGCGCGGGGAAGGCGAGAAAGTGAGGCAAGAGCGGCGGAATGATCGGCCCGCGCGCAATATCACTGCTTTTTATTTTTAAATTTGTTATTGCTCTAAAATAATACTGTTTCTCAAAAAACTAAAACCATAATAGCCTAAATTATTTATTAGGGAACACGTAGAAGAAATTTCATTACAATAATATTAAATAACTAGCTAATAAAACTGGTTTTCCGTAGAGATATCTCTGTAAAAATGAAGATTTAGAGGTAACTTTACCATTTTTTTCTATCGAGTCAACTTTAGTCAATCGTGTTTCGACTCCCATAACTTACTAACTAATATCCTAAACTTTTGATCCTCATCAAAATATATTCGAAAAATAGGCGTTTTGTTCCCTTAAAATTGATTTTCCGTTTAGTCAAAACGTGGGTTTTGGGACTCATTTCACCCTAACTTTTTACTCCAAGGCTGCCACGCCATTTATAGTTCTTTTCACTTAGCAAGCGTTCCCTGACGTTTGGATTTAGATGGACTACGTTACATTTCTATTGACTAGGATTTTAACGAATAATAATTTCGAAAATTCAAATAATTTTTATTTCCTTTGACACGTATAAATTATGCTATACAATTTCAGTACGGCACTCAACTTATCAAAAAATAAATTTTTATTGGCCTCTACACGTAATAAAAAATTTAAAACATTTTCTTTATATGGCAATGAGTTCTGCGTAGAACGGAACGTAATAGAGATTATTAGAGCCATCTCTAATATTCTCTATTACAAATGAAAATGGATCCGGAAAATCGATTAATCGATTCAATCAAATTAAAGTCGTAACTAGCTACATCATCATCTTACAATTTATTTCGTATTGTTATTTTTTATTCATCTTCTATTACCTACCTATATTATACGATTAATTATCATTCAAGAAAAGGCAACAATATTACGAAAAATCGATTTTTATAAGACAGTCTCTAACATCGAATTAAATTATTTCGATTACACCTTAGGTCATTTCTATAATTGTCATACTGAAACGTCAGGGAACGCTTCCTAAGTGAAAAGGACTAGAGCAGTCTAACACATTAGATAAAGATAATGATATTTATTTGCCAGAATATTTGTTACAATGTAGGTCTTAAATGTATCATATATTCTGCCTTACATAGGCATGCAAATGTTTATTTTACAATAAAAACAATATTAAATTTTTTATTTTTAAGTTACAAATAAAAATAATGGATTAATATAATAAAAAAATTCAGAATAGTCTTAAATAAAATGATTACCATTACGTAACGCAAGTTATCAGCGTTATTACTTTAATTTTATGCGTGAAAAGAAATGGGACTTTTGACGCGAATATCTACAACACAATTACTCTTTATTGCACACCAAATAAAACAGATAAACAAGACAGGAAAAAGACAAATAACTACTAAAATGCGACTTTTGATTCAGGTTAAAATTAGCGTAATAACGCTGATAACGTTCGTTTCATTATGTGTTAAATAGCATGGTAGCCTTTCAGTTAAGAAATTAATAATCCTTAATAATAATAAAAAATAATTATGATTGACTTGTTTATGGCAGACGTCCGCAATCTCCCCTATAGCCCGATTACCCAGTCCATCCATCCATCACAATAGCCTGGTTTTATTTCTTTCATTTTCCTTTGCAATAGTCTCTACACCTGGCGGATACCATCTTTGGGTGTATCATATTGTGCACCCGAGGATGATACCCGCTATGTGTACCATCGCCTTTAGATTAACTTCTCAAAGGGCCTCTGTGCTGTTGGCTTCGGCCCCACGCAAGCCTTCCAAAGGACCGGGTCACTTTATGGCCCAAGATCATGGTAATAAAAAATAATATTCCAAATATTTATGATTATGGTGGGACTTGAACTTAAATCGTTGGAAGTTCAAATATATTTTTGACTCGTCGAAGCGAGCGAGCGTTCCCTCACTGAAAATAAATAAACCTGGACAATCCGCACATCGCCATCATCTAGCCCCAAGCTAATCAGAGCTTCTGTTATGGGTACGACTGATATACTTATTACAATACATTCCATAGATAGAGAGATATTTATATCATACATATTATGTGGGAAGGAGAAAACAGTTTGTAGTTGTTCATTGTCTTTTTCAGTGGAAAATAACGAAGATATCCTTCTAAAGCTATGCGCATGCCTCGAGCGGTTTACGTCGTCCAAACTAGATGGCGCCAGCGTCGCGGCGATCTTACTCAACAGACTTGACGAGTGTGAGGCAGTTAGTGATACTGTGGCGGCTACAATATTAGCGAAGGTAACTTTATTGTTAATTATTTATTAACACTTTGACTGCGGTTGTTTTTCGACGACTGCGATCCTTTTTTTTTTACCTAAAAAATTCGTGCTGCCGCTCTACACAGCGGTTGTGTCGCACATGCGTTTCGTTCGAAAAATATTACGGCTGTGCTGAGTCACACAGATCTGTATTTTCTCAGCCGCTGCGCTAGTGTGGGTTTTCGCAGATTAGTCACTTGTAGAAAACTCATACCGTGCGTTTTCAGCAGTCGAAGTATTAAGTACAGGCATTGCTAGATAAATTGATCATCATCATCATCAGCCTATGTTAGTCCACTGCTGGACACCGGCCTCCCCCAATGAGCGCCATAGCGCCCTGTCTTCAGCTCGACGCATCCAGCATCTACCTGCAGTCCTTCGCAGGTCGTCCTCCTGCCAAAGACAACAAAGTTTTTCGTTTTATACTTAGGAATAAAAGTTGTATATTAAACTAGCTGCGCTTCGCGGCTTCGCCCGCGTGGAAATCTGTGTCAAACGGTTTATAAACCTCCCTTTTAAATATAAATAATAAATAATGCTGGACAATTCACGCAGCATTACCTAGCCCCATGGTAAGCAGAGCTTGTGTTATGGGTACTAGATAATTGATATACATAATATAATACATTACATAGATAGATATTTTTTATTATATATAGAAAACGACCAGAACACTCGGAACAAATATCTGCAGATCGTACACACAATTGTTCCGAGGCGGGAATCGAACCCGCAACCTCCTGCGTCGCAGGCGGACCTTCACCCACCGCGCCACATCGGCCGTAAATTTTTGAATCAATCCATCTATTAAAAAACCGCATCAAAATCCATTGCGTAGTTTTAAAGATCTAGGCATACATAGGGACAGACAGCCAGAGGCGACTTTGTTTGATACTATGTAGTGATTTAGAAAAAAATATAGCCCACTACGTTGTACTCAAATGTGAAAATTATTTTTACAATACTTATCGCTACAGGTTGATGACTATACAATGTAATTAATAACTAAATTCAAAACCATTTACTCAAACATAGTAACTAACTCACCTATATATTTTTTAACAACCGAGTAGGTTTGACAACCGATGTGGCGCGGTGGGCGACGGTCCGCCTGCGACGCAGGAGGTTGCGGGTACGATTCCCGCCTCGGAACAATTATATGTACGATCTGCAGATATTTGTTCCGGGTGTTCTGATCGTTTTATATGTATAATAAAAAAAATATCTATCTATGTAATGTATTGTATTAAGTATATCAGTTATCTAGTACCCATAACACAAGCTCTGCTTACCATGGGGCTAGATAATGCTGTGTGAATTGTCCAGCATTATTTTTGATTATATTTAAACATTGCATTAAATAAAAAATAACATTTGAACATTCCAAAATATATTTTCCAGTTGAAGCCAATAATCGCTGATCTCCCGGATTGCTACCTGGATCAGTTGAGAGCTAAGCAGTCCCTGTTCCCTGCTGAGATCATACGCTCCTGTGGGATTCGCCAGCTTCAAGGTAATATTAATGTTTTTTATGAGAGACACGCCCCATTTTGTTAACACTTTGAGTGCTGAAAACGCACGGTATGAGTTTTCTACAAGTGACTAATCTGCGAAAATCCACACTAGCGCAGCGGCTGAGAAAATACAGTAGTATAATAAGTGTACACTTTGACTGCGGTTTTTTTTCGACGACTGCGATCTTTTTTTTTACCTGAAAAATTCGTGCTGCAGCTCTACACAGCGGTTGTGTTGCACCGCACATGCGTTTCGTTCGAAAAATATTACAGCTCTGCTGAGTCACAAAGATCTGTATTTTCTTAGCCGCTGCGCTAGTGTGGATTTTCGCAGATTAGTCACTTGTAGAAAACTCATACCGTGCGTTTTCAGCACTCAAAGTGTTAAAAGCTTAACTGATTCATTTATAATTCGCGTATAAAATACATTTTTTACTATAGAAAATACAATAAAATATTATAAAACTATTCTACAGTAAAAAATATATCAAAACGGTAGATCACCGACCGCTCGCTAGAGTCAAGCGGCCGGTGACTAGGGCTGCAGAGAGAGGAACTTCCTGACGATACGTGCCGAGTCCAGGAGTACCGCCTTTTGGATCTGGCCCTTATATATTATTATTATAATTGAATAAACGAACACTGTTTTTCAGGAGAGCCTAAGCTCGTCGAATACAAGCAATGTCTACAACTGCTATGCGATCCCGACTACCTTCTGCTACAATACTGCGACGAACTGCACAAATGTCTTACTGAAGGTGTGTACTGTTTATTATGTTTCAACTAGATGGCGTTAGTAAAATTGACATCAACTTAAAAAAGCGTCTTATAGACGGGTATGTAACCTGACATCGATAATAAATAATGCTGGACAATCCACACAGCGTCATC
Organism: Eupithecia abbreviata; assembly: GCA_943735965.1. Lineage (NCBI taxonomy): Eukaryota > Metazoa > Arthropoda > Insecta > Lepidoptera > Geometridae > Eupithecia > Eupithecia abbreviata. The sequence goes on along the minus strand of OX031003.1, from coordinate 1,173,540 downwards.
TAGCCCCAAGCTAAGCATAGCTTGTGTTATGTGTACCAGATGACTGATATACTTAATACAATAAATTACATAGATAGATATTTTATTATGCAGAATAAATATCCAGAACACAGTTGACTGATAATAAACATTTTTTAACCCCGACGCAAAAACGACAGGGTGTTATAAATTTGACGTGTCTGTCTGTCGCATCGTAGCTCCAGAAAGAAGAAAGAAAGAAAGAAGAAAGAAAATACATTTATTTGACACTATATATAACACATTACATGGTAAGAAAATAATAAAAACAAGAAAAATAAATTACAAGGAATAGACAATACATACAAAATAGAGCAAATACGTGTTACATAAGGGGCCAAAAAGGTCCCTGTCTCAGCATTATGCCGCTACAAGCCTAAGTAAGTAGCGGCGCTGATTTTCAGACAGGTCCTGGTGTGGTGGCACAAAGCTTGATAACATCATGTATATACATGTGTGGTATAGGTACATATAAAACAAATCAAGAGTAGGTAACATAAAAAAGCCAGAGATAAAAGGAAAAATGAAGAGAGGCACCATTAAATACGAGTCTCCATGGATATCACAAAACTACAAACAACCCTTAAATCATAAATCAATCTAAGCCTTAAATCTACAAAACTACACATCAATTATTATTGTCTATGGTAGACCCATATTGCCAAATCACGAAGTCAAGTCAAGTCAGGCAGTCTATAGGTAGAGAAATAAATAAACACAAACATGTTCTGTTCTGACACATTTTCTATTGATTGTAAAATAGGCTGCTAGTTTAACCACCCGATGTCCTCCAGGAAGGCCAGCAGGTCGCTGATGCCGGTGCATGTCCCCCTAGGCGCCTTCGCTGTCCCAAGGTGATGCAGTCTTTGAGAAGCCACGCTGTCGCAATCTTTTGACGACCGATGTGGCGCGGTGGGCGAAGGTCCGCCTGCGACGCAGGAGGTTGCGGGTTCGATTCCCGCCTCGAAACAATTGTGTGTACGATCTGCAGATATTTGTTCCGGGTGTTCTGGTCGTTTTCTATGTATAATAAAAAATATCTATCTATGTAATATATTGTATTATGTATATCAGTTATCTAGTTCCCATAACACAAGCTCTGCTTACCATGGGGCTAGATAATGCTGTGTGAATTGTCCAGCATTATTTATTTATATTTATTTAATCTACAAGCACTGCGCTGCCGTCTCCTCTGCATTCTGTCCAAGATGGCCGCCGCTACAAAATGGCGTATCGGGATGTTTTAAATTTAAATTTAATTTTAATGATGAGTGTTTTTTTTTTCAGATCCGCCTAAATGGGATGTCATCTTCTCTAGGATGGAAAGAAGAATATTCGAGAATCAATACGCGGGCTCGGACTACCAGGCGTTGGCCAGATACCGAGCGCCTTTGAACGACATCAAAACTGCAAGTATGTACTTTTTAATTAAGGCGGTACCCCGAGGCACACTAAAAATGAAATGAAATGAAAATATATTTATTCTGATAGAGCAAAAAACTTAATTATCTAACTATAGTAAAAAAATACAGCACACGACTTAAAAAGACTTAAAGTATATAATTGATAATATGGATTGATTTATATATATATATATTATTATTAATAGACATATCTAAATTAATTTAGTGTAGATCAAGCCGTGTGTCACTAGCGCCGCCACATATTTTTAACCGACTTCAAAAAAGGAGGTTTCAATTCGACTGTTTTTTTTTTAAGTTTGTTACCTCATTACTTTCGACTGGGTGAACTGATATTGAAAATTTGTTTTTTAAAGTTGGTGCTTCCCGTGTGGACCCATTTCAATTTGGTTCAGTTCTGACAATGGCACCCGTGAGAAAACCATATGGCTTAAATTTTATTAAGTATGTGCGCGACAAATAAACGAATAACCCAAATAAAAAAAACTGTTTTCATCTGCGACAAAGTTCCTTAACTTCTGCATTTCCAGCACCAAGCATGAAAAGCATAGTTCTAAAGGGAGTGATGTCAGAGCTGCAAACAAAACCTCCGCGCGCTGTCCTCAGAATGGGACACGTGTGTATGTGGGACAGCAGCGCACCAGGCGCAGCGTTGGACAGATTATTGCGCCTGCCTAAAGGGGAACGTGTCCTCAAGATATTACAAGAGGTGAGGAAATTATTATATTATATTGACGACCGATGTGGCGCGGTGGGCGAAGGTCCGCCTGCGACGCAGGAGGTTGCGGGTTCGATTCCCGCCTCGGAACAATTGTGTGTACGATCTGCAGATATTTGTACCGGGTGTTCTGGTCGTTTTCTATGTATAATAAATATATCTATCTATGTAATGTATTGTATTATGTATATCAGTTATCTAGTACCCATAACACAAGCTCTGCTTACCATGGGGCTAGATAATGCTGTGTGAATTTGTCCAGCATTATTTATTGATTATTTATTTATTTATTTATTTCTCAGTATTTTAATATATATGTATATCGATGTAATGTATTTTTAGGGTTTCGTACCCAAAGGGTAAAACGGGACCCTATTACTAAGACTCCGCTGTCTGATTGTTCGACGACCGTTATAGTAAGACAGTTGAAATTTTCACAGATGATGTATTTCAGTTGTCGCTATAACAACATACATACTAAACCACAGAATAAAATACATATTTTAAGGGGGCTCTCGTAAAACAAACGTAAAATTTTTGCTCTTTATTGCTCGGTATTGATAACGGCAACAGGTAGACGCTTGAAATATTCGCAGAACAGTTAGACATATATTCACATTTTAAAATAAATGGTTAAATTACCATAAAACAAATATGTAAGGGGGCTCCCATACAACAGACATAATTTTTTGCCGTTTTTATAGATGAAGTACTAAACCCTTCGTGCGCAACTCCGACTCGCACTTGGCTGGTTTTATATTATGTATATCAGTCGTCTTGTACCCGTAACACAAGCTCTGCTTAGCTGTGTGAATTGTCCAGAAGTATTTACCTTTTTAAATGTTTATTTCAGTTACACGTATACACTGACTCCGTGCGTCGTCCGTGCGTGGTCACAGTGCTGACATCCAGCGGCAACAAGCGGCGCTATCTCCTCAAGAACGAAGATCTACGGGCGGACGCCGCTGCGCAATGCCTTTCACAGCGACATGGCGGATATCACGTAGGTATCCACACGACATGACATATATGATTTAGTCCTAATTTTTTTTTGCGTGGTCACAGTGCTGACATCTAGCGGTAACAAGCGGCGCTATCTCTGTTTATTTATCACACATCTAGTACCCATAACACAAGCTCTGCTTAGCTTCGGGCTAGATGATGCTGTGTGGATGGTCCAGCATTATTTATTTTTATATATAATATTAATATGTTATCTTCTGTATTTGTTACCAGGTGATACCGCTGAGCGAAGATTGCGGTCTCATCGAGTTTCTGGAAGACCACAAGCGGTTACGGGACCTCATCGCTAGTACTTGTGATGTTGGTGAGTAGAATTTATATCTTTTTATTTAGAATTTACTAATATTATAACCCGATATATTATATAGATAGAATATACTTTATTGCACAAAAAGTTGTACATAGGCGAGTATAATGCTAGAGCATTCTCTACCTGCTAACCGTTGGGTAGTGTGGACAACAGTTTGGTAGGTAGTGCTATATAATAGAGATAATAAATATACTACTCATAATGATACTAAGCTACTTATATTATACTTAAACAGTAATATATATACCTATATAAATAATTAATATATAATTATAATTATTATATCACCAGTGTCTTTTAGTAAATTGTTTTTGTTTTTATTTTATTTTATTTTTTAAATCTTAGGAAAACTTACAGCTAGATAAAGATAAGATACTACGAATTTGTTAATATTAGTCCTTTAGTACGAACTACTATAATAACAACACTAAAGTCATTTAAAACGGGATATTTACCATGATTTGATTTTTGATTTATCCAATATTTCGGCAAGCAGCTGCAGCCCCAACTAACAATTTCTGGTTCTATAGCAGTCCATAGAACGTATCTCAAACACCACTTTTGGTACTATAGAGGCCCAAAGAAGGTCGAGTAAAGCCGATTTGGCGCAATTATATCACCAAAAAGTGACATAGTAGACCTGTAGAAGTGTTAGCGGTGACATTTTTGTTCTATAAAGTTGATATAGTGGTAATCGTATGACAATCTATTGACATAGTGGGTACAGTAACGCTACTTTAGTGTCATTTTATACTGTAGTAGCGTTCGTGTTACCATTAAAGTGCCAATTCGTTCTATAGTAGAGTCCGTAATTCCAATACATCACAAATATCATAACAAATAGCATCGGCAGATGGCGTTTGAAAAAATTAATTATCTGTGTAAAGTGATTTCAGTTCAAGGATTGTAACGTGATTAGTTTATATTATCTTATTTTGACATTGAATAACTCGTTCAATACTGCAAAATTTTCGTGCGACAAAAGTTTTACCGATAGATTAGTACTATTTTTATTTAGTATTTTTAACGCGCCTCCGGTTTATTGAGTTTTGAATAAAATAAAATATTAATATAATATTAAAGGTACCGCAGTTTTGTACTATAGAGCAAAATGGTAACTCCGTAACCCTTATTGGCCAACTATAGTACTCATGACAAAGTTTCCGGCGCCATCATGAGTAAAATTATCCTAAAAAGGTGATGAAATATCCGCTATAGAGCAAAAATGCTCTATTATGGCGTCGTTAGCACTACTAAAGACCATGGACTATTGCAGTGATTTGTGGAACCACGATGTCACTAAATGGTTCTATTGTTGGATATTCATCACTGCTATAACGCAATATATAAAACGGTAATCAGGGAAACCTTATAGAGCAAATTAGATACGTAAAGGTGAATCAAACACTACTATAGAGTAATATTGCTCTGTACTGGCATATTTGAAACGTTTATAATACCTGTCTATAATGGCTCTATAAAATGGTGAAGTAAACCTTTACATCGACAGGTAATATGATAATTTGGCTCTATAGCTTACAGAGCAAAAACGTTTCACCAAACGCTTCTATAGAACCCGTAGGTACGCTAAAAACCTTTATACGACGTTTACTCAACCTTTTGGTGATATAAACCTAAGTTATAGGTCCAAAATGTTACTTGGGGCAGCTGTGGAAGCTCCTATACAGGCCAAACGAAGCGCACTATCGCCTGCAAAGTCAAAGAACACACACGAGCAGTTAAGAATCTGGCAACCGAGAAGTCTGCCGTAGCGGAACGTCTCGTAACCAGTTGTCGAGTTTATTCTTGAAGGCGTTTATTGATGTGGCTGATATAATATCTTCTGGTAATAGGTTCCAATTTATTTCACATTTCAGATAATATAGCTATAGAAAGGCAAGCTGCGAAAGACGATGAACTAATTTTGGCGCCAAAAACATCTTCTATTCAGAACTACAACGCCCTGTGTTCCAAAATACCCGCGTACTCATTGAGGTAAGTCAATAATTTAATAATTGAAAATCTATGTTTATATGCTACAAACTGTAGGGGGCAGGATTGATTCGCCAATATGGCGGAAATTAATAAGAAATGTAATTTGAATAATGAATTTTTTTATTGATGATATAATTTAATTTGTTTTAACTTATTTTAATTTTTTTTAATTTATTACTACTCATTTTAATTTTCATTTCAATTTAATTTATTTTTAGTTCGTAAGAATTACTAAAATTTATTATAAGATCATTACTAACAAATTATGGATCTGTATCCGTCCGAAATAAAATAATTTTATTTATTTATTTATTACCGACTAGCGGACCTTCCCGGCTTCGCACGGTTTTAGTACGGAACCCTAACTGTTTAGAAAGTATAATATAGCCTATGTTCACCGGGGATAGTGTAGCTTCGCAACGGTGAAAGAATATTTCAAATAGGTCCAGTAGTTTCGGTATTCAAAACAAACAAATCAAACCTTTCCTCTTTATAATAATTTAGTATAGACTTGATGACTTAAAAAACATCCAATGTTTATTTTTCATTTGTTTATATAACTTCGATTCCCGCCACGAGACAAATGTGTGTACGGTCTATAGATATTTGTTTCGGGTGTTCTGGTCGATTCCTATGTATATTAAAAAATATCTATGTACATTATGTAATGTATTGTATTATGTATCAGTTATCTTTTACCCATAACACAAGCTCTGCTTAGCTTGGGGCTAGATAATGCTGTGTGGGTTGTCCAGCATTATTTATTTATTAACCGGTGGAGACCGCGACTCGGGAAACGTAGTGTAGGACGTCCTCCGGCCAGGTGGGATGACGACCTGCGAAAGACTGCAGGTAGATGCTGGATGCGGCAAGCTGAAGACAGGGCGCTATGGCGCTCATTGGGGGAGGCCGGTGTCCAGCAGTGGACTACTATAGGTTGATTATGATGATGATTTATTTATTATTCCGTATTTTTTAGATCGGCGATTGAAGAGCACAGCTCATCAGTGGAAGACTTTATAAACAAGAAGCGGAAGTTTTTGGAAACCCTGAGTGAAGTCACCATTTCTAATTGGCTGTTTGGTACGTATGGCTTTTAGATTTTTTACCGTTATCGAAAAAACTGGCCAAGTGCGATAAAGACTCGCGCACGAAGGGTTCCGAACCATTATCTATTAAGGGGCCTCCGGAGGGACGAATTCTTCATACAAACGTAATACCAAAATTCTTTCTAATTCAAGCATATTTCCACTGTAATATTGCATTATTTGTATTCAAATAGTATTTATCTAGGTTCCCAAATAGTTTTTTTTTTTTCAAAATACTTACCTAAAATTAAATGAAAGCTAATCTCATTTTGCACATTTTTATGCGAAAATGGACATGTTTTCTTGCTATTTGTTTCGTATTAAAAACATCAATATCTTACGTGTTATTTATTAAGGAACATAGCTTATATTGTCTAGTTACAGAATAACAATACTTTATGAAGAATACATTAAGTTTTCAGTCATAATTTTTGGTATTACGGAACAAACCAAATTTTGAGCGGCTAATATTGCTATCGCGCACGCATGGGGCGCGGCGCAAGGGTTAAACAGGGACAGCGATATTCGGAGCGATTTTTGCAAGCGAGAGTCGCCGGACCCTTAAAACAACGGCAAAAAACGGCCGCTTTAAATATTTGTTTTATTTTATTACTTTTAAAGTGAATAAATAATTATATATTCTGTGAAACAAGCTTCTACCTGTTGTCGTTATCAATATTATCTGAATAAATAAATAAATAAATATACAGGGCGTCCCACAGCCATGCCACATGGAGGGAAAGTACCTTAAGTATTGTAGATATAACATTTTACTGAAAGATGACTTCATTTTGATTTTAAAAACAATTTAAACTGCATTCAAAGATTTTTGAATAATCGCCTGTCTGAACAAGGAAACGAACCCGCCAAATTGTAAAAAAAAATCACAGCTAATTTAACGATACCAATCAAAACGGTCAATCGTAAGTATTATTTCCTCCCAAGTAACATAGCATTTTAAAAAAAAAGGAAGACCCTGCAATTTTACATCTTACTTTATGACGACCGATGTGGCGCGGTGGGTGAAGGTTCGCCTGCGACGCAGGAGATTGCGGGTTCGATTCCCGCCTCGGAACAAATGTGTGTACGATCTGCAGATATTTGTTCCGGGTGTTCTGGTCGTTTTCTATGTATAATAAAAAATATCTATCTATGTAATGTATTGTATTATGTATATCAGTTATGTAGTACCCATAACACAAGCTCTGCTTACCATGGGGCTAGATAATGCTGTGTGAATTGTCCAGCATTATTATATTATTATACACTAATTTATTTAAATTCGCGTAAAAAATACATTTTTTACTATAGAAAATACAATAAAATATTATAAAACTATTCTACAGTAAAAAATATATCAAAACGGTAGATCACCGACCGCGAAGCTAGGCTCAAGCGGCCGGTGACTAGGGCTGCAGAGAGAGGAACTTCCTATTATTATTATTATTGATATTCCAGGACTGGGCGATCGTCATCTTCAAAACATTTTGTACTCGGTCCAAGATGGCGGCGTGGTGTGCATCGACTGGGGCGCCATCTTCAAATATGGCGGCGAAGAGTTACCTCCGGCAAGGCTCACCAGGAACTTGCTTGCTGTGGTCGATACTAAAGGTATCAAACTTTTGAAACTAATATAGTTATTAATTCAATTTATTTATTTCAGCTTCACAAAGTACATCAGATTCAGGTTCAGTTGGGGGTACTCGTTTATCCGCATTTGGACTTCAGTTGGTCCGGAAGCTACATTAAAAGTAAAAGTAAAACATCATTTATTTCTTTAGGCTTACAAAATAAGCACATAGACAAGTCATATTTTATACATTAAATTATTATCAAATAAAATTATTTTACTGTTCACTTCAATTTTTTGTCCACTAGTGGAAGAAGTGAAAAAGAAACCACTAGCATGTTCATCTCTTATATGTCTCATACATGGTTATTTGCCTATTTAAGTCTAAATATAATATGATTCGATACATGTCAATATTTAAGTAAAGCTATGCACAACAACAAATTACTTACATACTATTGTCTGTGCGAAACTGAGCGACATCTGGCCAAGCATTAACATCATTGAGATAATCATTTATGGAGTAGAAAGCCTTCTTGATGAGATTTATTTTTATGTAATTTTTAAATTTACGAATAGGGAGCTCAGTTGCTTCAGATGGAAGCTTATTATAGAAGCGCACGCTATTGCCCATAAATGATTTCCCTATCTTGTGTAATCTAAATGATGGGATGTGTAATTATCCCCGGTGAACATAGGCTATATTATATTTTCAAAAAAGTTAGGGATCCGTACTAACACTGTGCGAAGCCGGGAAGGTCCGCTAGTTATTTTTATAAACTTGTTTCAGTATTGGAAAGCAAGCTGCAGTCATTGCTGTGTTCGCTCCGGGACTCGAACCTGTTACTGCTGCCTGTGTTGAAGCTCGCATTCAAGTGGATGGAAAACTTCGGTGACAAAGTAAGACACTGACTTTGACGACTTTTGTGGCGCCGTGGGCGAAGGTTCAGCGACGCAGGAAGTTGCGGGTTCGATTCCCGCCTCGGGATAAATAAATTTATTTAGCCAAAACAATAATGTTGCAGTAAATTAGGCACTTAAGAAATAGATCGATAAATGTTTGTACGATGTAGATATTTGTTTGTTTGTTGATTTTTATTTGATTCTGTTTACTATATATAAAAAATATCTATCTATGTATTGTATTATGTATATCAGTTATCTAGTACCCATAACACAAGCTCTGCTTACCATGGGGCTACATAATGCTGTGTGGTTTTGCCAACATTTTTTATTTATTTCTTTATCTATGTAGTATTTACAATTGAAACAGCTGAGCTAACTGCAGACTATTGCAAATAATCTACAGGTAGCTCAACTGATCGATATCAATACCAGTCCCCGCGTGTCCCGCTCTATCGCAGCGGCCAAAACACCCGGAACAAATATCTGCAGATCGTACAAACATTTGTCCCGAGCCGGGAATCGAACCCGCAACCTCCTGCGTCACAAGCGGACCTTCACCCACTGCGCCGAGGTCATCAAATAAAAAAATAATATTTTGAATTTGATAATAATTTTAATACACTCATTTATTTAAATTCTCGTATAAAATACATTTTTTACTATAGAAAATACAATAAAATGTTATAAAACTATTCTACAGTAAAAAATATATCAAAACGGTAGATCACCGACCGCTCGCTAGAGTCAAGCGGCCGGTGACTAGGGCTGCAGAGAAAGGAACTTCCTGACGATACGTGCCGAGTCCAGGAGTACCGCCTTCTGGATCTGGCCCTTGATCCAACTTCCTAGCGAGAGTCTCTTCAGGTGTTGATCGAGGCTCTTCGCTATTACTATTATTATACACTCATTTATTTAAATTCTCGTATAAAATACATTTTTTACTATAGAACATACAATAAAATATTATAAAACTATTCTACAGTAAAAAAAAAATTTAATTAAACATTTTGTTCCAGCTTATCTATATAGAAGGGATACTGCAAGGGAAAATGGTCGCGCACGAAATCACCAAAGACGTTCTGCGAAGGTGGAACAAACCACACGCAACGAAATACATCGAGATGTTGGATAGTGTGTTCTCAGCGCATGAGAACAAGGACGAATACAGCGTGGAGGAACAGGTGAGATTCACTCGTCATCATCATCAGCCTATGTTAGTCCACAGCTGGACATAGGCCTCCCCCAATGAGCGCCATAATGAAAATGAAAATGAAAAGTTTTTATTTCTTTAAGCTTACAAATAAGCACTTAGACAGATCATATTTTATAGTTCACTTCAATTTTTTGTCCACCAGTGGAAGAAGTGAGAAGAAACCACTAGTATGTTCATAACTTATGTGTCTAGTACATTTGATTTGCTTATCTGTAAGTTGGTAGATTTTGAGTTGGAGCAAACCTCGTTCCAAGCTTTTTTATCTTCTAAGTAATCTGATATTTTGTAATAAGCTTTTTTACAAAGAATATGTTTCACAATTTTTTTAAATTTATTTATTGATAATTTTTGCAATTCACTTGGAGTTTTGTTGTAGAAGCGTATACATTGCCCTTTAAAAGATACATTTATCTTGTGTAGCCTAGTTGTGGGCACAGCGAGTTTATTCTTATTTCTAGTATTTTCATTATGTATATCACTTTTTTTAGTGAACCGATTGATATTTATATATTGTTACATATATATATATTGATAAATAGCGCCCTGTCTTCGGTTATTAGTGCATTTACCTACCGATGGCGATCGCTGAAACCTTTTAGGCATATAGCCCATTCAGTAACTATATACATACATATATGCGTTATGTGTAGGCTACTTTCATCATCATCAGCCTATATCAGTCCACTGCTGGACATAGGCCTCCCCCAATGAGCGCCATAGCAGTCTTCGGTTATTAGTGCATTTACCTACCGATGGCGATCGCTGAAACCTTTTAGGCATATAGCCCATTCAGTAACTATATACATACATATATGCGTTATGTGTAGGCTACTTTCATCATCATCAGCCTATATCAGTCCACTGCTGGACATAGGCCTCCCCCAATGAGCGCCATAGCAGTCTTCGGTTATTAGTGCATTTACCTACCGATGGCGATCGCTGAAACCTTTTAGGCATATAGCCCATTCAGTAACTATATACATACATAATATGCGTTATGTGTAGGCTACTTTCATCATCATCAGCCTATAGCAGTCCACTGCTGGACATAGGCCTCCCCCAATGAGCGCCATAGCGCCTTGTCTTCAGCTTGCCGCATCCAGCATCTACCTGCAGTCTTTCGCGGGTCGTCATCCCACCTGGACCGAGGGCGTTCTGCACTGAGTTTGCCGAGTCATTTACCCTGGTAGTCGGTTCTTTTTTTTATTTTCAACTACAATAAAGTCAAGTAAAGTAAAAAATCATTTATTTCTTTAGGCTTACAAAATAAGCACTTAGACAAGTCATATTTATATACATATAAATTATTATCAAATAAAATTATTTTACTGTTCACTTCAATTTTTTGTCCACTAGTGGAAGAAGTGAAAAGAAACCACTAGCATGTTCATCTCTTATATATATGTCTAATACATGGTTATTTGCCTATTTAAGAGTGTACCTTATGTAATTTTATAGTTAGAAATCGTTATTTATCTCAGAATCTGTGAAAGCTACCACCTTCATATTTAGGTAAATGATAATTCGAACTTTTATCTTGGATTCCGTCTTTTCGAAAACACGATTAGTGAAAATTTTCTCGATACTTTTATTTTTTGAAAAATACATGTTTTGCACACATTTTGCTATTTATTTCAGGAACCACCTAATTTTTTTGTTGGATTTTTGTTTTGTCGAGAAACGTAGTAGAATTTCTTCGATTTCGTCTTTTTAATTTCTAGATTAGTTGTGTAAATAACTTGTAATTAGGCATTAGGCAGTTTTGGCGCTTACGTCGATAAAAATTACGGAGCACGTCTATCGCTCTGTGCTTCTCACTGCTCCGTGTTCCTCCGACTCCGTGGGTGGGTTGGGCAGTGGCAGCGATGACGACATTATTCCCATGGGATAAGGTTCATATCAGAATTCTGGATTCATAATATTAATCCCTAATGCATTTTATGAATTTTCGCTCGGGTGGAAATAATTGACCAGATTTGTTCCTGACTCCCGGACCATGATATTATGGTAGTACAAATTCGGAAGATATAAATAATAAATAATGCTGGACAATCCACACAGCATTATCTAGCCCCATGGTAAGCAGAGCTTGTGTTATGGGTACTAGATAACTGATATACATATACAATACATAACATAGATATTTTTTTTTATTATAAGTACATAGAAAACGACCAGAGCACCCAGAACAAATATCTGCAGATCGTACACACAATTGTTCCGAGGCGGGAATCGAACCCGCAACCTCCTGCGTCGCAGGCGGACCTTCGCCCACCGCGCCACAGAGGTCGTCTATTCGATCATTATTAACTAGCGTTAGTTTTGTTTCAGGTGTCAAATCTTCTGCTGCACTGCACAGACCCTTGGATCCTGAGCGTCACCAGAACTGGTTGGGAGCCCTGGTTGTGAAGAAAGAAAGAGAGAAAAAACCTTAAAACATACACAATAAACTTAAATTATGTTACAAATTTTGTTCGTAGCAGTGTTCACGGGAAATATGGCACACTAGCTGCGCCCCGCGGTTTCACCCGCGTGGAGATATTTTGGATAATATACAATATATTTTTATGAATTGTAGACTATGTGTTATTCTGATGTATAAGCTATATTATTGTAAAGTTTCATTAAAATCCATCCATCCATACTTAAAAACTTTCGCGTTTGTAATATTAGTAGGATATAAGGAATTAGGCGTATTTTTGTTTGTTTTTATAACACATACATAATGCTGGACAATTCACACAGCATCACCTATATAATATATGAAATGAAATGAAATAATTTATTTGACACGACACAATTAGGTACATTTTAAAAATAAGGTAGGAAAGCTAAAACTAGGCACAAACTTATTACTAAAACAATAGAGGTGAAACCCTAACCTAGCCCCATGGTAAGCGGAGCTTGTGTTATGGGTACTAGATAACTGATATACATAATACTATATATTACATAGATAGATATTTTTATGATACATAGAAAAAGACCAGAACACCCGGAACAAATATATGCAGATCTTACAAACATTTGTTTCAAAGTGGAAATCTAACATGAAACTTCCTGCGTCGCTGGTGGACCTTCGCCCACCGCGCCAAAGAGGTCGTAACACTTGAGTAATATTAAAAAATCATAAATCGTCAAGACAATATTATGATTAAATGACTAAATTGGGGACAAAATTTGTCCCCAATTTAGTCATAATATTGTCTTATTCTATTTAATCATATTCTATAGTCATTTAAAACGTGATATTTACCATGATTTGATTTTTGAGTTATCCAATATTTCGGCACAGTTGCATGCGCCATGATCACGGAATGACTGAAGGCACTGCGAGTTTTTATTGGCAGACATACCGATCTACCCTCATTTTTTGTCTTTTGCTACGAGCGTTACCACTACCACCGGTTTCACTATTATCGAACGCAGCTCGATCACGACACACAACACTGACGGTATCAGAACGCGAAGCGGTTGGTACATCACTTTTTCCGTTTTTGCACATTCTCACAACAGGGTTCCAGGTTCCCGATAATAACTCAAAAATCTAACCATGGTAAATATCCCGTTTTAAATGACTTTAGTGTTAATAACCATGATAGTTTTAAAAGTTTTATCATATTCTATAGAATCTGCAGATATAAGTTCCGTTAACACTTTGACTGCGATTTTTTTTCGACGACTGCGATCTTTTCTTTAACCTAAAAAATTCGTACTGCCGCTCTACACAGCGGTTGTGTTGCGCCGCACATGCGTTTTGTTCGAAAAATATTACGGCTCTGCTGAGTCACACAGATCTGTATTTTCTCAGCCGCTGCGCTAGTGTGGATTTACGCATATTATTCACTTGTAGAAAACACATACGGTGTGATTTCAGCAATCGACGTGTAAAACAATATATCTATCTATGTAATGTATTGTATTATGTATATCAGTTGTCTAGTACCCATAACACAAGCTCTGCTTACCATGGGGCTAGATAATGCTGTGTGAATTGTCCAGCAATTAATTTAATACTATCAAAAAAACTAAAGAGAATCGTAATAAAGAAATTAAATAAAACATGAGTAAAATACAATGTTCAGCTGAGAGCTATCGTTTTGATTGTGATTATAATCAAAAAAGCTTAGGTTACATATTTCATTAAGTTATATGAATCATGTTTGGAGTAGGTACGAAGTTTTTTGCAAATTATTTTAACCAATAAAACCTACAAAATTATAAATTCAAGTGTTTTATTTTTTAATGACACGTAGGCGATATTCTTCGTAATGTAGGACGCCCTCCGACCAGGTGCGATGACGATGCGAAAGACTGCAGGTAGACGCTGGATGCGGCAAGCTGAAGACAGGGCGCTATGGCGCTCATTGGGGGAGGCCTATGTCCAGCAGTGGACTATCATAGGCTGATGATGATGTAGGCGATATTCGTTTCATTTGCGCCAGGTATAGCAATACCTGTAGTAGTTTCCGAGACGATGATGGTTGTTAAGGGGCCTCCGGAGGGACGAATTCTTCATACAAACGTAATAACAAAATTATTTCTAATTCAAGCATATTTCCACTATAATATTGCATTATTTGTATTAAAATAGTATTTATCTAGGTTACCAAATAGTTTTTTTTTTTTTTCAAAATACTTACATAAAATGTAATGAAAGCCAGTCTCATTTTGCACATTTTTATGCGAAAATGGACAAGTTTTCTTGCTATTTGTTTCGTATTAAAAACATCAATATCTTACGTGTTATTTATTAAGGAACATAGCTTATATTGTCTAGTTACAGAATAACAATTCTTTGTGAAGAATACAAAAAGTTTTCAGTCATAATTTTTGGTATTACGGAACAAACCAAATTTTGAACGGCTAATATTGCTATCGCGCACGCATGTGGTGCGGCGCAATGGTTCAACAGGGACAACGATATTCGGAGCGATTTTTGCAAGCGAGGGTCGCCGGACTCTTAATGGCAACTGTGTCTGGTTGGATACTTCTCTGCCAGTGTCAAGTTATGGAAAATAATTGTAAAATCAATGAGTTACGAAATTATGAAGATTGTTCGATATTTTCACTAGAGCTAGTTCGTTATCTAGCAGGGTGTACCACCGTGCTGGCATTGTGTCTATAGTACCATTGATTTGTACCATCAATCGTACAAGTGATACTACTATGTGTCCTTAGTAACGTTGAAAAAGATATTAGTTTATACCGTGTATTTACTTGTGAAAAAAAAAGCTGTTAATAGTAGTCTAGTATCTCTAATAAATAAAATAAAAACAGCTTCATTCCATATCCCAATAGTTATTAGTATGTACAATTTTAAAACAATAATAATAGTAAAAGAAATAATTAATAGTCGTGTAGGTACATTATAATTTTAGAATTGAATTGAATTTAGAATTAATTATGTCAGGTTTTTGCTGTGTCATGTGGTGGTAGTGGATACTTTTAACCTACTTCAAAAAAGGAGGTTCTCAATTCGGCTGTATATTACTTCCTACAACAAAGCTAAGTATGTCGTGACCTTGATTGACCCTTGTTTTGCTCGCTCGGTGCGTGCGTGATTCACTCGCGTGCTTAGTACCAGTAACTCTGTCAGCCGAACTACTGTCAAAATGGATGGACTCATGCAATATACAACAAACAGTTATACAGTTAATCATCATCATCATCAGCCTATATCAGTCCACTGCTGGACATAGGCCTCCCCCAATGAGCGCCATAGCGCCCTGTCTTCAGCGTGACGCATCTAGCATCAGTATATACAGTTAATGCAGTAGTAATAATAATCATGTGGGATGTAGATTCAGCGACCATCGTTCCGATAGTCGTTTCGGTTAACGGCGTAATAGCGAAGAGCCTCGATCAACACCTGAAGAGACTCTCGCTAGGAAGTTGGATCAAGGGCCAGATCCAAAAGGCGGTACTCTTGGACTCTGCACGCATCGTCAGGAAGTTCCTCTCCCTGCAGCCCTAGTCTCCGGCCGCTTCAGCCTACAACAAACTACAACTAGCAACTACTGCCACTCCGAGCTACGCGCCAAGTTGCTTGATGGCTTGGCTACACGCGGACTAGATTTTGTTAGATCTCATCGGGAGTCGGTAATCTACCGTTTTGATATATTTTTTACTGTGGAATATTTTCATTATATTTTATAGTATTTTCTATATTAAAAATGTATTTTATAGTGAGAATTTAAAATATATGAATTGTATAATATTAATCATTTATTTCAGATCATAGTAAGAGATCACATTTAACTTATTCTACGGTCCTTAGTCATTTACACCTGAAAACTAGCATACATCAAATATAAATAGACATATTACGACACGCTCTTTAAAATGAAATCGCAAAATGTATTGGAATCTCGAAAATCAATGAAATCAATTATGAATTGTATTAGTATTTGTCTTGCGAAACTGAAAAAACAGTGTAATTATTACGAAATTTAAAGTCACATTTTGTTTTTTTTTTTCAAAATACATTATGACGACCGATGTGGCGCGGTGGGCGAAGGTCCGCCTGCGACGCAGGAGGTTGCGGATTCGATTCCCGCCTCGGAACAATTGTGTGTACGATCTGCAGATATTTGTTCCGGGTGTTCTGGTCGTTTTATATGTATAATAAAAAATATCTATCTATGTAATGTATTGTATTATGTATATCAGTTATCTAGTACCCATAACACAAGCTCTGCTTACCATGGGGCTTGATAATGCTGTGTGAATTGTCCAGCATTATTTATTTTATTTATTAATTTTATCAAAATTCGTAATACTATAAAATGTCGCTGTGCCGCTCCATGTTGCATAGACCCGTCCCAAACAGCGGATCATTGGCAAAATGCTTCGGCTATGATATTATTTTTTACGATACACGCGCGGTCGTACCAAGTACGGCTTGTTAGTTCACAGGGTGCTCCAAAAACGAGTGACAAACTTAATTTATTTATTTATAAAAAATAAAGCAGTTAGCTTACAGTCTAACACCAAAACACTAACTACTAGACTTTTTTTTAAAATCTTAATTATTGTTTAGGACTTTGACTTCGTAAAGTATGCCAGTTCTATCATAACCTAAACTTATAACTAACAAACAAAACAAAGAATACAGCAAAATAAAAACATATAAGTAAATTGTGGCTTGTTTTAGGGAGTCACTGATGCTAAAAAAATTTGAATAATACTTCAAAAAGACAGAATATATTAAAAACAATATACAGTATATAATAATAAATTAAAAACAAGATTACAAATAGGTAGGTAGTCATACATAAATAAACAGATTATTTAAGGTACGATCTTAAACTAGTTAAGTAGTTAATGCGGTACCCCGAGGCACACTAGCGCCACCTACGTATTTTATCTTTATTACGTTGAACAAAGGAAATATTACAAATTTCATTGGGCATTTAGTAATGTCTTCCAACACTTCATGTCCATCCAAAGGTTGCCTGGCAGTGATCGCTCATTTGCTATATATCATATCGCTGTATTTGTCTTTTCCCTGTCTTGTGTATCTATTTTTGTACTGTATTGTAATGTCTCTGTGTGTGTTATGTCAGCTCTATACTATTATTAAGTTAATAATAGTATAGAGCTGACAAAACACACGCCGGGCAAAAACTACTTAATAATATTAACTAGTTTTTGCCCGGCTTCGCACGCATTGTTTCTATGGAAAGGTTTTAAGGTTATTTCTATCCCATGAGAACAACATAATAAGTAGCCTTTATTTTATTCCGCGCCTGGAACTATTCGTATCAAAAATTTCAGCCCGATTCGTTCAGTAGCTTTTGCGTGAAAGAGTAATTAACATCAATACCTACATACAAACTTTCGCCTTTATAATATTAGTAGATGACAAGACTTGGACGGGGGTTCAGCTAACATGTACCTCCTATATTCTATATCCTCCTGTCCTATGGTTTTTGTGTATTTTAGCATCACCCTGTATCTCTGCCAACTCTTTATCTGGTAGCTCTATCACGAAATGCAAATGTACGGAACTGTCGCAACGTTCACAGTTGGGCTCGCGAGTCAGTGCGCTTCGGGTTTACTCAAATTAGGGTAAAAGTTATCAAATTTAGGGTAAAAGTTGTCAGATTAGGGTAACAGTTATGAGATTTAGGTTAATAGTTATCAATTAAGTTGTATATTGCGTAAATTTGGCTATATTTGAGTACTAAGAGTACGTATTGGCAGTCGTAACACAGTTTTCGTGTAAGTCAACTTTTTGGTGTTTCCTTTCTCGATAAAAACTCAATTATTTTACCTTATTTTTTCTCCTTATTACAAGGAATTATACCGGAGAAGTTGTGTCGACCATCGTAAAACTTTTCTATGAACATGTTTTCCAATATAATCTTAATAATTTTATACAAAGAAAGTGTACAAACAATTTTATTTTATTTTATTTTTATTGTTTCAACAAAATCAACAGCCCTTAATCTACATAATTTAAACCTTAATAATCTAATTTACGAACAAGTTGTGTTGACAATCGTAAACCATTTTTTCAACCCATGTTTTCCAATATACGAGTAATATCTAATAATATTAACTTTATACAAAGAAAATGTACTAAAGTTACTTAATTAGGGCCCGTAAAATATATACTTTAGAGCCTAACATAGATAAATATTATCCCTCCGACCAGGTGGGATGACGACCTGCGAAAGACTGCAGGCAGATGCTGGATGCGGCAAGCTGAAGACAGGGCGCTATGGCGCTCATTGGGGGAGGCCTATGTCCAGCTGTGGACTGCTATAGGCTGATGTCGATGATGATGATTTGTATTGTATTGTTCCCAAATGATCTGAAGTTCCACTTGTAGAACATAGAAGATGCCCCGCGGTCACCACAGCGTGAGATTCACAGGGGAAGACCTGCCCAAGTACAAACACGTAAGATTTACAACTTTATTATTCAGATCTCCGCGGTATTGGCTACCGACAGCAGCTAAATACGAGGGGTACGGTATTCCACCGCGTCAATTTTATTTATTTATCACTACATAGTATGAAACAATCAGTTTCAATCAGTGCGTCCTACCCGTTATGACCTACGGAGCTGAGACGTGGACACTCACGATAGGGCTGGTCCGCCAGTTCAAAGTCGCTCAGCGAGCTATGGAAAGAGCTATGCTCGGAGTTTCTCTGAAGGATAGTATTCGCAACGAATACATCCGACAGAGAACCAAGGTTATCGACATAGCTCAAAGAATTAGCAAGCTGAAGTGGCAGTGGGCCGGCCATATCTCGCGAAGAACCGACGGCCGATGGGGCAAACGTGTTCTTGAGTGGAGACCACGACTCGGTAAACGTAGTGTAGGACGCCCTCCGACCAGGTGGGATGACGACCTGCGAAAGACTGCAGGTAGATGCTGGATGCGGCAAGCTGAAGACAGGGCGCTATGGCGCTCATTGGGGGAGGCCTATGTCCAGTGGACTGCTATTAGGCTGATGATGATGATGATGATGATGAGTATGAAACAAAGTCGCTTCTTGCTGTCTGTCTGTCCCTATGTATGCTTAGATCGAAATCGAAATTACGAGTGTTATCCAAGCGAAATAAAATTCAGTTCTGTGCGCGCAACTCTAAACTCCGAACAGGCGAGAAGAAAACTGCTTAGGTATTGCGCTGCGCTAGCTTTCAATGACATAGTGGCGATTCGCCATCGTCAAATAAAATATTGTTTTTCGCGTGGTGATTTGCCATGGGCAGTTCCGTGTACAGTCAGCATGTAAATATTGTGACATACAACCAATATTTTTTAAATAATACGCTAGTAAATTAGGCCGTCATTTCTGCTCTCAACATGTTATTTCGCTAGAACATTGAGGTGTAAGCCATTTGGACCATTGCAAATGGCTTATATTAGTTATTACTAATATCAACAGAATAATCAGAATAATAATCAGAAATCAGAATATTCAATTTATTGGTAAAAACAAATATTACAAGTCACATAATAATAATTATAAATTAGAGTTAATTAAATAATTATAATATATTATAACATGTACAACTAAGTAATAATACTCAATACATTATTTAGCCTTTCGCACATAATCGTCAATACTGTAGAACGCCTTCTCGACGAGCCACGATTTAAGTCTTCGTTTGAAGGAAGACAGACTAGGTGCTGTGACTACCTGATCTGGTAGGTTGTTATACAACGTGGGTCCCAGCACGTGCGTGAGTCTGTCCGACTTCGCCAGTCTGTGTGATACCGCAGATAGCTTGCCAGGTCGACGAGTATTGTAGCAACGCGTGTGGTGATCTCCACGCGTTTTGAACCGCTCCAGGTTTTGCCTAACATGCATCACTATCTGGAGGATGACAATGGAAGGCAACGTAAGGATCTGGAGCGATACAAAGAACTGCCGCGCCGATACAAAATACGTACTTATATGAAAAAGTATGTTAAGTGGCTCATCTCAATCTCAAACACTGTTATATTTATTGTACATTAAGTTTAGGAAATAAATATTTTGTATTTTTTTTTTTTTTTGTAGTGGCTGTCGCTGGCCACCAGTGGCTGTGGTCAGTGGCTCGTTTGCGCGGAGCCTAAGAGATCAAAAATATTTCACATTCAGAAAATTGTAAAATTATAAGTAGGTACACTTCTAATAGTAATACCGCGTACATATGTACTAAACTATGGGACCTAGATTTATGTTATGTTGTTGTGTTGTGTGATGTACTTTATTATTATAACAAAGTAGCGGCCCTTCCCGGCTTCACACGGTTTTAGTACGGATCCCTAACTTTTTTGAAAATATAATATAGCCTATGTTCATCGGGGATAGTGTAGCTTCCCAACGGTGAAAGAATTTTTCAAATCGGTCCAGTAGTTTCGGAGCCTATTCATTACAAACAAAAAATCAAACCTGTCCTCTTTATAATATTAGTATCGAAGAATGTTTAAATCTCCGCATGGCTAATTTCGCGAAAAAACTTCTTGATGGCTGGTTTTATTTTCGCAAGCTGTTATTCTATTTGCTTTGTTGGTTTGTGTGAGACAAATCTTGCAACTGAATTATCCTCAGCCGATTGAGCTGAAATTCTTCATACTTATGTATTTATGTTCGGTGACAATGCAATGTAATGGTACCAGCGAGCTGGTTTGATGATGGAGACAGAAGGTGGCGATAGGGACTACCCACAACTAGGCTACACGAGATAAATGTATCTTTTAAAGGGCAATGTATACGCTTCTACAACAAAACTCCAAGTGAGTTGCAAAAATTATCAATAAATAAATTTAAAAAAATTGTGAAACATATTCTTTGTAAAATAGCTTATTACAAAATATCAGATTACTTAGAAGATAAAAAAGCTTGGAACGAGTTTTGCTCCAACTCAAAATCTACCAACTTACAAATAAGCAAATCAAATGTACTAGACACATAAGTTATGAACATACTAGTGGTTTCTTCTCACTCCTTCCACTGGTGGACAAAAAATTTAAGTGAACTATAAAATAATTTAATAGTAGGTATAAAATATGACCTGTCTGAGTGCTTATTTGTAAGCTTAAAGAAATAAAAAATTTTCATTTTCATTTTCACTCCTAAACGAAACGACTTAAGGATCCGGCGACCCTCGCTTGCAAAAATCGCTCCGAATATCCCTGTTTAACCCTTGCGCCGCGCCACATGCGTGCGCGATAGCAATATTAGCCTTTCAAAATTTGGTTTGTTCCGTAATACCAAAAATTATGACTGAAAACTTTTTGTATTCTTCACAAAGTATTGTTATTCTGTAACTAGACAATATAAGCTATGTTCCTTAATAAATAAAACGTAAGATATTGATGTTTTTAATACGAAACAAATAGCAAGAAAACTTTTCCATTTTCGCATAAAAATGTGCAAAATGAGATTGGCTTTCATTTCATTTTAGGTAAGTATTTTGGAAAAAAAACGATTTGGGAACCTAGATAAATACTATTTTAATACAAATAATGCAATATTATAGTGGAAATATGCTTGAATTAGAAATAATTTTGGTATTACGTTTGTATGAAGAATTCGTCCCTCGGAGGCCCCTTAACCCTGTCGAGATTGGATTCGTTGGATTTGTTTCAAGTATTTTTTACAGACCTAGATGACTATAAAAGCTTGTTTTTAAAATTATTTATGTAAAATAATATCAAATCGACATTCTACGTTTGCTTATTATATTTTATGCTGGCTACTAACTTCATGCAGTCATACATACCTTAGCTAGAGTTGAAAGTTTTGTTCTGTTGGTCGCGGTATCACAAAATAAAATACTTAATAATATCTTAAACTGTACTAGTATGCCGGTATTCGCTACCCAAACAACAATTGCAAATGTGGTTTAGGACGCCCTCCGGCCAGGTGGGTTGACGACTAGCAAAATACGCAGGCAGATGCTGGATTCAGTAAGGTGAATACAGGGCAAAGGAGCTGTATAGGTGATGCCTATGTCCAGCTGTGGACTAGAGGCTGATGATGATACGAAATCCCAAAGACTGGACAATCAAAAACGCCTAATCTTTCCCACCACGTATAATTCTATCATACACAGGGACGTGTGTCACAAAGATACCAGGACTCTCAACTTTCAGGACTCGTCAGATACCAACCTGCCCAACTATGCGCCCCAGTCTGGCCCTGCGCACCCTGGGCAGGACTCAGGCGCGCCCGCCAGCCCCGAAGGATGTCACTTCACGCCGGCGGTACAGAGGCTGCGGCTTAACGAACAGAGTGAGATGTTATTCGTTTAATATAAACAAATATATCTCGCGAAGAACCGACAACCGCCTGAGCAAACGTGTTCTTGAGTGGAGACTACGACTCGGTAAAAATTGTGTAGGCCGCCCTCGGACCAGGTGGGCGACCTGCGAAAGATTGCAGGTAGATGCTGGATGCGGCAAGCTGAAGACAGGGCGCTCATTAGGGGAGGCCTATGTCCAGCAGTGGACTAACATTATAATGCTGGACAATTCACACAGCATTATCTAGCCCCAAGCTAAGCATAGCTTCTATTATAGGGTATACATAACATAGATAGATATTTTTTATTATACATAGATAACGACCAGAACACCCAAGACAAATCTACAGATCGTCCAAACATTTAACCCATGGTAAGCATAACACAAGCTCTGCTTACCATGGGGCTAGATAATGATGTGTGAATTGTCCAGCATAATTTATTTTATTTATTTATTATTATTATTATTATTATTATTTGTCCCGAGGCGGGAATCGACTTCCTTCGCAGGCGGACCTTAGCCCACCACGCCACAGAAGTCGTCAATTTGATTCTATTATTTGATTGTAACTTTATTTGTTAATAAAGAGACCTACAATATGGTTATATTATAAGTAACGAATTTCAAATAAGAAGCTACAATAAGGATAAATACTCATATCGTGACCAACGACTACTTGGGCGCGCGCCGCCGCCCCGCCATGCTGGAGGAGCCCACTTGTAGGACCAACCTACTTAAGTCTGCCCCTATGTCACTCGCTATATATTTACTCAATGTTCTGTCCAAAAACAGCGTAGACATATTTTACGAAACCCTGCCGAAAGCCATGAAAAAGGCACGAAATGTTATTGAAACAAAATTATAAATTATTTAGTATTGTGTGTAGGTACAAAAGATGTATGTAACTTTTATTATAAGTAGTTATAACATCGCCTTAGGGCTTAATAAAAAAACCTGTTATGATGTTATTACCTCAATAAATAAATAAAATCATGTATTGTCTTCAATTACAATAAATGATACGGGCGACATAATCGCGTGTGCGACAAAGCCCTTTATAATATAAAGATATAAAAAAATATATAAAATATGAATATGAAGACTGATTTCTCCGTAGGGATCAAACTGCTGACCAGCATCAACACAGTGGTCAGTCAGCGAGCTGAGCTGGAGGCCAACAGAGTGAACCTGTCCCACACGCTGGACGACTTGCGGAGGAAGCTGCGGCGACGCGTCGAGGAGTGTCATCTAGAGAAGAAAGACAGGATGAGGGTAAGGATATAGATAAATAAATATAAACTCCCAAGGGATCAAACTGTTGACCAGCATCAACACAGTGGTCAGTCAGCGAGCCGAGCTGGAGGCCAACCGAGTGAACCTGTCCCACACGCTGGACGACTTGCGGAGGAAGCTGCGGCGACGCGTCGAGGAGTGTCATCTAGAGAAGAAAGACAGGATGAGGGTAAGGATATAGATAAATAAATATAAACTCCCAAGGGATCAAACTGTTGACCAGCATCAACACAGTGGTCAGTCAGCGAGCCGAGCTGGAGGCCAACCGAGTGAACCTGTCCCACACGCTGGACGACTTGCGGAGGAAGCTGCGGCGACGCGTCGAGGAGTGTCATCTAGAGAAGAAAGACAGGATGAGGGTAAGGATATAGATAAATAAATATAAACTCCCTAGGGATCAAACTGTTGACCAGCATCAACACAGTGGTCAGTCAGCGAGCCGAGCTGGAGGCCAACCGAGTGAACCTGTCCCACACGCTGGACGACTTGCGGAGGAAGCTGCGGCGACGCGTCGAGGGGTGTCATCTAGAGAAGAAAGACAGGATGAGGGTAAGGATATAGATAAATAAATTAAAGAAGAGCTTATGTACATGTTTCAATCAACATAACATTTCTTAAATAATAAAATTGTTTGGACTTATTGACTGTCACAATTTTGTTTTTTCAAGCTCACAATTTTATTATCAACATATACATACCTATACACATATTTTTTTATCAACATATGTTTTACTATTGTAGGTTGAATCTTTCGTCAAGTAATAATGAACAGTGATTTGTAATCCAAATTCTGCGGCTATGTCACCAAATTCGTTGTTTCTCTAAGGTGACTCCTTAATTTTAGTAGGTATTGTATGAAAGTTAGCTATAAATATTATACGTCAATGATATCTCCCGCAGGCTCTCAAACAAGCGAACCTGCGGCTTGAGAAAGAGAAGTTCAACATCGTCTCCGAGATCGAGCACATGAAGCGGCACCTCCAGAAGGAGGAGATGCATCACATGGCGCACGCCAGGACTGCTGTGGCACAGGTATGTACACTGTAGATAAGAATTATACATAATTTTATACTTACGCGATCAGATCACATAACGAGTACTATTTCAACGGGTATTTATCGCATTTATTTACCTATGTTTCCCATTGTCGTGTCAATGGATGACTGACATCCCATGTACTTGTAATTAATAATTATTGAAGACTAGCTAACTAACTAGCCGGCGGCGGCGATTCACGCACAAATTTTTAGAGTTATATAACCAAAATTCCTGGATAGCTAAATCCTCTCGCCCTTCGCGCGCCATCCAATCTTCAGTTAGTATGTTTACCTATTTTCATTTCATTTTTAGTAAATTGTTAATTGTTATTGAATATTATTTCTTACTCGCAGGCTATTCAGGGCGTCGTCACAAAGACGAATCCCCCTGAACACTTCTTCAACTCGTGTTCGATGGCGGACCTACCCAACGTAGTCAGTCGAAGTGTGGCCAGGAACGCACCCTCTAGACTTGTAAGTAAACATTTTAAAAGGTTTCGTAACCTCCTTGGTCCTCTAGACTTGTAAGTAAACAGGTTCTAAGGTTTCTTAAACTCCTTGGTATAAAAACGCTTTCGTTACCTACTTGTAATAAGACCTTCTTTAACATGTGTTCCATCGAAGACCTTTTTTTTTTCTTGGACTCGCTAGTTTTAGCATTTGCCATATTTAATTTGTGATTTTTTTAAAAATTTGGGAAACTTTTAAAACTTATAATAACCTAATACGAGAGAGAGAAAACGGAAAAGGATCAGGAGAGTTAGGTTAGGAAAGATCGAAGACCTTCCCAACGTAGTCAGTCGAAGTGTGGCCAGAAACGCACCCTCTAGACTTGTAACTAAACAGGTTCAAAGGTTTCATAAGCTCCTTGGTATAAGAACTTCAAGCTTTCGTAACCTTGTAATAAAACCTTCTTATTTACGAGTATAATGGTCCGATTTCGTCTACCGGCAGAATGCGTGTCAGCGCGTAGACTAAATATTCATTCCGCCAGCACGGTCGGCGTCTCTCGGCGTATGCACTGTACGTAGATATTGTAAATACTTTTATACACGGTACTATAATTTTTTTGGTAGATATAAAACGGCCTTTATTAAGACTTCCGACGTATTTACAGCGGCAGAGAAAATTAATTTTTTTACTTGTTTTGACAGATAATTTCTCACTATAACCAGCCATCACGAAGTATTATTTACCTAAATAAGTTTGTAAAATTCTTAATTTTAAACAATAGTGTCGCAACGCATTCTAATCAGAAAATGGACTAAAACCTACCTATTATTCCAAAATACTTACCTATTAGCAGGAAAAAACAAGGTAAGTTAACAAAAAATCTAAAACAAGACACAAAGAACGTTGTTTAGGTACTAAGTAGGTATACATTTAAATTAAGGGACAAGTGAGTATCTCTGCTTACAGGCAGGAACTGAGTGAGTAACTCTGCTAACAGTCAGGAACTCGGTGAGTAACTCTGCTTACAGACAGGAACTGAGTAAGTAACTCAGCTTACAGGCAGGAACTGAGTAAGTAACTCTGGTTACAAGCAGGAACTCAGTGAGTAACTCTGCTTACAGGCAGACAATAAGCTGGCCGCCGCGCGCCTGATGCGCGACATCGCCGAGCTGAGACAGAGGGTCGCTCAAGTGGAGATGAGGCTTGCCACAGAACTTAAGGTAGGTACTTAGTTTTTTAATACATCCACTAGCTTCTATAGGTATAATAAGTCTCATAACTAGCATATATCCCGGAATTTTGGTTTGTCAAGGGATCTCGGTATCTCGGATGGATCTCCCAAAATACGGTTAGCAAAATATTTCTACGAAAGACGACGACGCAATGAGACAGTTGCCGAACTTTATGGTGGGAAACTTTTGAGAATTCAACCAAATGGGAAACTAAGGTCATAGCTGCAACGATCGAAGCGCTTTGCCAATTTACTTTTGATACCAAGCCGGCAAAGTGCCCGTTTTTTAACTGACTTTAAAAAGGAGACGGCTCTCAATCCTACAGTATTTTTTTATGTTTGTTAGGTACCTCTTATCTTTCGACTTAGTGAAACGATTTTTATGATTCTGTTTTAATTTGAAAGCAGCTCGTGGTGTCATTTCATCATTTCATTTGCTCCAGTTCTGACAATGGCATCCGTGAGAAAACCATAGATAGATAGATAGATAGATTACACTTTATTACACCACACAAAACAGAAAATAATACAGAGATAAAAACTTAGAATAAAGGTATAAAGGGCGGCCTTATCGCTGAGAGCGATCTCTTCCAGGCAACCTTGGGATGGACTGGACATGAACGAACAATATAGACGGTGGCACTTTAATAAATAATTGGTAACAAATACACTAAATACCTACATTACAAACATTATAATAAACTTTCATAGCCATAAGGCTATCAATATTTCATGTTTCATATGGATAAATAATGCTAATGCAGCAGTTTTTTGAATATTGGGAGTGTTTTTGCACGTCTGATGTCCAGAGGGAGAGCATTCCATAGACGGGTAGCTTGTACAGTGAATGATTTGTCATAGAAAGAGGTAGAGTGAGCAGGGACTTTCAAGATGAGGGTTTCAGAGGAACGCAAAGAGAGTAAGTGAGAGTTTGAGAGGAATTCGAAGCGCTCCTTGAGATAAGAAGGGCTTGGAGAATAGAATAAGATACTGTACAAGAGGGGATAACATATGAGTACCATATCTAGAAAACCAGTCTTAAATTTGCATTAAGTATGTGCGTGACAAATGGACGAAAATTAACTCAATACCAGCCAACTGATTTTATGATTCATTTTTAAAACTAAGTTTTAACCCAATGTTGATTATTTAGGAATTTGAAGTCGGTTTATAGTTTTTAAAAACATGCCAAATTATATGGCTAGGTTTTCATGTGTCCAAAATATCAGCCATTCAGTAGTGTCGGCCTGCTTCTGTTTCATCTGGAACCTTATTGACAATCTATTTTTTTCCAGCGTAAGCGCCAAGCAGAGATGGACATAATTCGCTTGAGGAAAGAATTGTCGGCCACTAAGAGCTGCGTGGCCTCGCTGCGGATGCCACCGGGGCCTCTCAGGAAGTGCTCTAAGTTTGCTTAGGACCCTTGACTAAATCATTATGAAACCAGCAAAGTCAGACCTTAGCCTTCAATATATTATTATGGATCCTTGACTAAATGATTATGAAACTAGCAAAATAAATAAATAAATAAAGTTATATAGACCTCCCTATCTAGGCAATACCTGTAAAAATAAAACCAACAGATTGTTCATACGTTTTTTTTATTACGCCATAAATATTTTTTATGTTATTCTGATGTAAGCTATATTATTGTAAAGTTTCATTAAAATCCATTTAGCAGTTTTTACGTTAAAGAGCAACATCCATCCATCCATACTTACAAACTTTCGCGTTTGTAATATTAGTAGGATACTAAGAGACCTACCTATTTGCAAAAACTAAAAACAAAACCAACAAAATTAATCAATAAATTAAGTTATTTTATTACTCCATAAATAATATAGGTTTGCCTACAAATATCCTAAACATAGACTAGCACTAGGTAGGTACCTACCATAAACTAAAGAGTTGCATATGTATATTTCATTTCAATGCCAAATATTTGTCGCTGGTAAACGAGGTCTTTCATGTTTTGAGTTAATGAGCAATGAACGTTTATTTGCCTTTATATGTTGCTCTAAATATTTGCCGTATTTCGCGCCATTGCCTGCCAAATTATCAGTGAGCTTTTTATCCCCTGCAAGAATGGAACCTCCTCTGTGTACTTGGCGTAGATGTGTTTTACCGCTCGTTTCTTTCGGGCTTGATTTTAGGTTCCTCAGCTTAGTTTTCGATGGCATGTTCGGTTTTACTTGATGGGGTGTTTTAGATAAACTATATAGTCTGGAATTGAAATAATTATAAAATTATACACAATTAGATAACAAATTGGGTTAAAAATACATGGCTAAATATACCTACCACAACCTCAAACAAATTGGGTTACACGTTCTTCGAAAAATATACCTGAATCTCCACAACAGCCTATATTAAATAAATAAATAAATAATGCTGGACGATCCACACAGCATCATCTAGCCCAAAGCTAAGCAGAACTACAATACATTACATAGATATCTTTTTTATTTGACGACCGATGTGGCGCGGTGGGCGAAGGTCCGCCTGCGACGCAGGAGGTTGCGGGTTCGATTCCTATCATCATCATCATCGTCTGCCTATAGCAGTCCACTGCTGGACATAGGCCTCCCCCAATGAGCGCCATAGCGCCCTGTCTTCAGCTTGCCGCATCCAGCATCTACCTGCAGTCTTTCGCAAGTCGTCATCCCACTTGGTCGGAGGGCGTCCTACACTACGTTTACCGAGTCGTGGTCTCCACTCAAGAACACGTTTGCCCCATCGGCCGTCGGTTCTTCGCGAGATATGGCCGGCCCACTGCCACTTCAGCTTGCTAATTCTTTGAGCTATGTCGATAACCTTGGTTCTCTGTCGGATGTATTCGTTACGAATCCTATCCTTCAGAGAAACTCCGAGCATAGCTCTTTCCATAGCTCGCTGAGCGACTTTGAACTGGTGGACCAGCCCTATCGTGAGTCTCCATGTCTCAGCTCCGTAGGTCATAACGGGTAGGACGCACTGATTGAAAACTTTCGTTTTCAAGCATTGCGGTATGGATGACGTGAAGACTTGACGTAGTTTCCCAAATGCTGCCCAGCCCAGGTGGATCCTCCTTATGGCCTCCTTCTCGAAACTGTTTTTACCTAACTGCAGAATCTGCCCAAGGTAAGTGTACTCGGAAACAGTTTCGAGAAGGTGACCATGTACGACCACCGGCCTTGGATCAATGTGGCCATTGATCATGACTTTGGTTTTATCCAAATTCATGCCAAGACCGATACATCGGGAGGCTGAAGCTAGGCCGTCCAGCATCTGGTTCAGTTCCTCAAGCGACTCCGCCATTAAGACTATGTCATCAGCGAATCGCAGGTGTGAGATGTACTCGCCGTTTATATTAATGCCCTTTCCTTTCCAGTCCAGCAACCTAAACATATCTTCCAATTCGCACGTGAACAGTTTCGGGGATATGACATCCCCCTGCCTCACTCCTCTGCGCAATTGGATGGGTTGAGACTGCTGACCCTGTACTTGGACACTCATGGTGGCGGCCTCGTAGAGACATCTCAGCACCTGGATATAACGATACCCATAACACAAGCTCTGCTTACCATGGGGCTAGATAATGCTATGTGAATTGTCCAGCATTATTTATTATAAAAGCTTCATTTATTGTGACTTTGCATGCTGCTATATAGGTAAAGCTGATCATGGTTGTGCTCCTATTTTTAATCTAACATCCTTGAGCCATGTTTCGCAAAATAAATGAATTAGAATACCGCCACAGTCTACTGGTAAAAAGCTAGTTACCTAGTCTTTCCCTTCAAGTAGCTCCGCCTCTGTATCTCCGTCGTGCCGGAATTTTTGCCGTCCTTGTTTTGATTCTTTTGATTACAACGAGAACAAACGTACCGCATTAGATTATCGGGTTTGACCATCATCGGGTACTTATGCCCGCACTGTACGCACTCTGTTATAATCCTTTTCGGTTTAACAATAGGGCTCATTCTTGCGTTTATAGCACGACGTTGACGTTTTCTCTGGTTATTTGCTGGTGATTGGCGCTGAGATGGATCTTCCTGGCATGGATTGGCTAGATTTGTTTTCCCTGGCGTCGGCGTTGCCAAGATCGTGGTGTGCATTGATGATGTCTTTGTGAGAGTGTCTACACTATCTAAAAGTTCTGAAAACAAGGATCTTTTCGATTCGTATCGAAAGGCCATTTAAACAGAACGCCCTAAGAGCAAAACGGCAAATAATACTTAATAAGACGTTATGCTATTAGGCCGTTTTGCTTTAAGAACGTTCTGTTAATGGGTATTCTGCTTAAATGTTTTTGTCCTTTCGATACGAAACGGATCTTTTGAAGGCACCGTATTTTTTATTTGTAAAATATTTAAATAGGATTACTTCGATGTATTATTATTTATAGCCTTTCGGTAGATGAGTCCTAATTACTTTTATTCACAATTCCCAAAATTCCCACTTTCTTGATTTTACGTACTTTTTAAAACATTAATTAACTTAAACTCACATCTTCATATAATATCGACTTCCCAAATAGGCTAGACAGGCTAATTTGTATTAACAAGACAATGTAAGTAACAATCAAACCATCCATCCATCCATCCATATAGTTTATTCATATTTCACCAATAAAATCAATAAGTTCTCCTACATTTTTTTCATTATTGACAACTTAGTGCACCATCGAAATGTTTTACAACATTCTAACTTCAAATTACTTTTTTCAACTAGCTAAATAATTAATATCATTTAAACTTCCGCGATTTGTTAACATTTGAAACTTAAGGTATTAAAGATTATTTATCGGATAATTATCGCGAAAATAAACCAAAAGGTACGCCAAAATAATCTTTAATAGATATATTTAATTCCACGTAAGAGCAAAACCACCGTTTTCATTCATCACTATTCTC
This sequence comes from Eupithecia abbreviata, assembly GCA_943735965.1. NCBI lineage: Eukaryota > Metazoa > Arthropoda > Insecta > Lepidoptera > Geometridae > Eupithecia > Eupithecia abbreviata. Next base: position 1,141,618 of record OX031003.1, on the reverse strand, counting down.
TTCATTCATCTTCAGTCTTATGTCCACTTGTGAGGAAGACTGTTCTTTACCTTTAATTTTGCTGCTACTCTTGTTGAAGGACGCCGCTACCAGCGCAGTGAAGCCCACCGTGATCCTCAGGTGGTTCTTACACGATCCACAGATAAATCCGGTGGGCATGTCCTGAAATATGCCACATATTTTACTTCTACTCGTATGTTACTACAGCCAGAGCCCGAAACTGGTAATTATACCGAAACTGGAGATCCTTGGAGCCAAACACCACAGGTTGGCAAACTGGGCGTCACCCTCCGGCGCCAATATTGGTAGATAGTTGTATATCCCGCCTCATCGATTTCGAAGACGGCGATCGGCGACCCTAGACATTACCTACGGATACCCCTTTCTATCATGAGCCCTAATACGTCTCGCTAGACCGAACTTGGTCTTGAATGCCACGACATGTATGGGAGTAGAGTTGGTGTATGTATACGTGTAGGAGGGTTGTACCGTGAAGCCAAAGTGGGTCTGTAGAATTTCATCCGCGTGGTTGTCGGAGATGAGATGTAGACGCTCGGTGGCGCCGCACAGGCGGCAGTGCATGTCGGCAGGCTGGGCGTCGCCCCCCGGTGCCAATATCGGACATAGCGATTCCTGGGACAGTTAGGTAGAATAAATTTACATGTAATGGAGTCTACAAAACCAGAGTCGGCCGCTGTCAAGTTATCAAGAAACCGTCATTTGTCTACAAGGTCTGTCTATTCTGTCTATAATACTGAATGTCGCATTTCGCGTTCTTAATCTCTCATTTTTTATCGTTCAGTTCAGTTCTTTATTGATAAGAATATTTTTATATGTCAAACATAAGAAGCAAAAAATATATAACGAAATACGAGTATATATAATAAGTTATTTCGCTAATAAACCTGGCTGAGAGATACCGTGGATGGACGAGGCTTCAACATCATTGATGATGATGATGAAGCCTCTACATCCATAGTGCCTATGTTAGTCATAGGCCATAGACATTAGTCATAGGCCTCCCCCAATGAGCGCCACAGCGCCCTGTCAGCTTGACGCATCCAGCATCTCCCTGCAGTCTTTCGCAGGTCGTCATTCCACCTGGTCGCAGGGTGTCCTGCATTTGCCGAGTCGTGGTCTCCAACCAAGAACACGTTTACGCACTAGTAGATCCTTACTCTGCTGTAATCTTCTAGAACGCCCTTCCTGTAAATGAAGCTCATTTCTGATGCTTGACGTTTTACCGAATAAAACATGATAAATTAACAACAAAAACTGAACAATTTGGAAAAAAAATACACAAAACAACGTTTTGATGAATCGACTTTTCCTAAACTGATTTTCGACTGACGTAACAAAGTGAAGCTATCTGTCAGTATCCATAGAGAATCCATAGAATCTGAATGAATCCTGCTTACATGCAAACCTCACTATAGAAGAAAAAAAATCTTGGAAACTAAAGTGGGTGGAAGTTTGCGAACTTGTGGCTTGACATTCTTTTTCGCTGGTGTGATACTCCTTTAAAACCGGCGAGTAGGTTCGAATATTGTACCTAGGTATACCATATTGCTGACGTTATTACTTGTAACTAAATAAATTAATAATGCTGGACAATTCACACAGCATTATCTAACCCCATGGTAAGCAGAGCTTGTGTTATGGGTACTAGATAACTGATATACATAATACAATACATAGATAGATATTTTTTATTATACATAGAAAACGACCAGAGCACCCGGAACAAATATCTGCAGATCGTACACACAATTGTTCCGAGGCAGGAATCGAACCCGCAACCTTCTGCGTCGCAGGCGGACCTTCGTCCATCGCGCCACATCGATCGTCAAAACTAACTTGGTTATTAGTAAAGAATTTTATATAGCGAAGACAATACAATGTCTTCAGCCAGTTCTTTAATATTAGTGGGATATTTTAATATATATTTTTTGTCTAATATGGCGACTTATTGAAAAAAAAAAACCCTGTATAATAAGTGCAGTATTTAATTAACCTTTTAAGAGCTAACCTGAGATACTTAGCTATCAAGTAAATGAAAATTCTATCATTTTTTTAAATCGCCATTGTTCCTCATGATCTGGTTTTGTTGTCTTCAATATATTCTAGTTAAGATATTCCTTATTATTTTAATACATTCACTGCGACATGTGGCATTTCGATGCGGCTCTGTAGCTAACCAGAGTAGATATGTTTCCGGCATTGAAAGTGTTAAGGAATTAACTAGTTCTGTTAGAAGATTGATAAACTCCACTTCATTGCTTCTTTTACACGTTCAGTGCAGTGGGCATTCAACGTGTTTTCTTTGTTGGAAGGTAGGTAGTCCATGTTATCTCCTGTTTGAAAAAAAAATGTATTTTAAACTTTAGTCGAGCTTCAAGTGAGCTGAATCATGTGAACAAATCCGAAAATAACATTTAAAATTCACACGTTCGAAATCGATAAGTATTAATAACAAAAACAATAGTTAGTATAGTATATAATAATAAAATAATAATAATGCTGGACAATTCACACAGCATTATCTAGCCCCATGGTAAGCAGAGCTTGTGTTATGGGTAATAGATAACTGATATACATAATACAATACATTACATAAATAGATATTTTTTATTATACATAGAAAACGACCAGAACACCCGGAACAGATATCTGCAGATCGTACACACAATTGTTCCGAGGCGGGAATCGAACCCGCAACCTCCTGCGTCGCAGGCGGACCTTCGCCCACCGCGCCACATCGGTCGTCTATATATAAAAGTAATATATATAATACTATATATCTACTATATATAATAATAATATAAAAATTATTTCTCAAATAATAAGCTTACAAAGTGCATTAAATTCTAAGTGGGAGGTAAAGTAATTCAGTATGTACTTTACATTTGCATAGTATGTACTTTGGAACAAAAACCTTAGTAAAAGTAAAGTATAGTAATTTCTTTTTTTTAGTTGTAATACCACAAACTAACTTCGACTGCTGAAAACGTACGGTATGAGTTTTCTACAAGTGACTAATATGCGTAAATCCACACTAGCGCAGCGGCTGAGAAAATACAGATCTGTGTGACTCAGCAGAGCTGTAATATTTTTCGAATGAAACGCATGTGCGGCGCAACACAACCGCTGTGTAGAGTGGCAGCACGAATTTTTTAGGTAAAAAAAAAGACCGCAGTCGTCGAAAAAAAACCGCAGTCAAAGTGTTAAATGATGGCCGCCCGTCGTGTATTTTGTCTGCAATACGATACGATATAATAAGTGCATGAATGTATACCTCGTCGGACAGCTAAAGATGTGTAGATGTTTTTCAAATAACATGCTGACGAAATTCACAAGGGCATTTTGTTTTATTTGGGGTTTTAAAAATATATATTATTAATAAAAAACAATAAACAAATGCAGCCAAAAAAAAAGAGATGAGAAGGGGGAAAAGAAATTCCCACTAATCCAAGTACCGAGGGGTCGTCACCCCTCGAGTTGACGCAGGGGTAATGAGGCCAAGCCTCGAGGCCCCTTTCTGTGCCCCCACCAGGGCCGGAAATAAATCTATTGGGGGTATTCCCAAAAAAAATATAAAAATGCGAATATCTCAAAAATGGTTCACATTTGCATAATACTTTATGGGGTCAAAATGGCCTCCCCCATCACCCCCTAAAAGATTCTGGTCTAATTACCAATAACCCTGTACATGGGGCTCATATTTGGTGGAGGTACTTAACCGGGTAACAGGTATCCCCCGTATATTAATCTGCCGCGCTTTAGTAAATCCCGAAAGCCCCTCGTGGGCTCCCCTAATAAAAAAAGTTACGAGCATTAAAAACCGCCACACACAGAAACCGTGCGGGTTGTATCATACGAATCTAAATGAAGGACAACACATATGTACACCGCCGGGCGGTGGCGGCGCGGTGCACGGAAATTTGTATGAAATAACCCTTCGCCGATAGCCGGGCGGTAGCCTCTCCTCCGTAGACCTAGACACGTTCTTGGTGACCCCGTTGACCCACTCACTGACGCTAACCCGGAAGTGACGGCAACAACTCAGCTTCCGCACACTACACACCCGACCAATAACCGACCCCGCCGGACGCGGGGTCGAAGAATTCCCCGTTTCCGCCCTCAGGTGCACTCGTGCACCTAGGCGTTACCTCCCTACCCTCATGTAGCATCTGGCAACAGCCCAAGCCGAGGTTCGCACCTAAGTGGTGTCCCTTGTGCGTGTTGCCTCAACCTAATTTCTACCGGCGAGGCGCCCTCTGCGCCCGCCAAAAGTCCGGTAACGCTGTCATGGCCATCTGAGGTCAACAGCATAATAGTCCATTCGAAAAAAAAAAAGCCGGGCGGTAGCGGCGCGGTGCACGGAAATTTGTATGAAATAACCATTCGCCGATAGCCGGGCGGTAGCGGCGCGGTGCACGGAAATTTGTATGAAATAACCCTTCGCCGATAGCCGGGCGGTAGCGGCGCAGTGCACGGAAATTTGTATGAAATAACCCTTCGCCGATAGCCGGGCGGTAGCGGCGCGGTGCACGGAAATTTGTATGAAACAACCCTTCGCCGATAGCCGGGCGGTAGCGGCGCGGTGCACGGAAATTTGTATGAAATAACCCTTCGCCGATAATAATGAATAGTATAAAATATGACCTATCAAAGTCCTTATTTGTAAGCCTAAAGAAATAAAAAACTATTCATTTTCATTTAATTATGTTTATGTATTATTGTGTGTATAAAGACCTAATGAATACCTTTTTATTGAAGTTTGTCGATCAGTTTCCGCTGCTCCATTCGCTTCGGTCGCTGAGATCTCCAATGCTTCTGTCATCCTGTCAACAGACATACAAAATATAAATACATTTTAATGTCATCTAGTATCGCCGGGTAGCAACTTAGAGGCACAGATAATAAATAAACCGGTCGCCAAAAGAGCTAAACGTTTGTGGCCATTTTGTACCATGGACGTAAGCTGGGGTAAACGTTTGTGGTACTTATGTGCCACTGGACGTTCAAGTGGTTAAACATTTTACTGAAAGAAGACTTCGTTTTTATTTTGAAAACAATTTAAACTGCGGGACGAACCCGCAACCTTCTTCGTCGCAGGCGGACCTTCGCACGCCGCGCCACAGAGGTCGTCATCATCATCATCAGGCATTGTTACTCCACTGCTGGACATAGGCCTCCCCCAGCACTACGTTTACCGAGTCGTCGTCTCCACTCAAGAACACGTTTGCCGTTGGGGCAAACGTTTTCTTGAGTACGGTCGTTATTTCAGTTCAGTTTTCTATCTATACTAATATTATAAAGAGGAAAGGTTTGATTTTTTGTTTGTTTGTTTGTAACGAATAGGCTCCGAAACAACTGGACCGATTTGAAAAATTCTATCACCGTTAGGAAGCCTAAATATCCGTGGTGAACATAGGCTATATTATATTTTCAAAAAGTTAGGGATCCTTACTAAAACTCCAATAATATAACCCAAGGTGTAAAAAGAACAACCAATAAAGTGAAATTCGAGTTTAACGCGGGTGAAACCGCGGGGAACAGCGAGTACTAATATAAAGAGGAAAGTTTTGATTTTTTGTTTGTTTGTTTGTAATGAATAGGCTCCGAAACTACTGGACCGATTTGAAAAAATCTTTCACCGTTGGGAAGCTACACTATCCCCGGTGAACATAGGCTATATCATATTTTCAAAAACGTTAGGGATCCGTACTAAAACCGTGCGAAGCCGGGAAGGTCCGCTAGTCTAAATCTATACTAATATTATAAAGAGGAAAGGTTTGATTTTTTGTTTGTTTGTTTGTTTGTAACGAATAGGCTCCGAAACTACTGGACCGATTTGAAAAATTGTTGTGGTTGTGTTTGTTAATTGTTATTCTTTCAGATTATTTGCGAAAACTGACTACAATACCCAAATCATAAGTTCTCTATCATAATGGTTGAGACAGACTGGCGAGAAATATTGAGCTTCTCACAGCGAGAGCTCGGGCAGGCTGATAAAGAAACTTTGCAAAGGTCTATCATGATGGAAGCGGACGATATTGAACTGAAATTCTGATCTCAAGATCTGAAAATACTGTTTAGACTCGCTCAAGATATCTTAAAATAAAAAAACGAGCTGATATGTTCCCATTTTAAATACCCAAGTGGAAATCCTTTATCCTACTTAATATTATAAACGCGAAAGTTTGTAAGTATGGATGGATGTTTGTCTATACTAATATTATAAAGAAGAAAGATTTGATTGTTTGTTTGTATTGAATAGGCTCCGAAACTACTGGACCGATTTGAAAAATTCTTTCACCGTTGGAAAGCTACGCTATCCGCATTGAACATAGGCTTTATTATATTAAAAAAAAATAGGGATCCGTATTAAAACTCCAATATTATAACCCAAAGTGTAAAAAAAATACCTTAAAATTCCAATACCCGTGCGAAGCCGGGACGGTCCGCTAGTACTTAATATTACGATAACTGCAAATAAATGATTTGATTTGATAACTGACCATGGCAGCTATCATTACAGGCTCCGGTATCACCAGCTGCTGGGTCCGCCTGTGCAGGCTCAGCTCCGAGTCATCCGAGTTCAGCGCCATCCGTTCCACCGTCACCTTGACCTTCCCGTTGTACTTATCTTTATCTGCGACCAGATAAAACTCAATAAATAATCATACCGCAATACTTGAAAACTAAAGTTTTCAACCAGTGCGTCCTACCCGTTATGACCTACGGAGCTGAGACGGGGACACTCACAATAGGGCTGGTCCACCAGTTCAAAGTCGCTCAGCGAGCTATGGAAAGAGCTATGCTCGGAGTTTCTCTGAAGGATAGGATTCGTAACCAATACATCCGACAGAGAACCAAGGTTATCGACATAGCTCAAAGAATTAGCAAGCTGAAGTGGCAGTGGGCCGGCCATATCTCGCGAAGAACCGACGGCCGATGGGGCAAACGTGTTCTTGAGTGGAGACCGCGACTCGGTAAACGTAGTGTAGTACGCCCTCCGACCAGGTGGGATGACGACCTGCGAAAGACTGCAGGTAGATGCTGGATGCGGCAAGCTGAAGACAGGGCGCTATGGCGCTCATTGGGGGAGGCCTATGTCCAGCAGTGGACTGCTATAGGCTGATGATGATGATGATGATGATGAAATAATCAATAATCATTAGGCCCAATAATCACAAGGGCCAATCTAAAAACTGAAATGCGAAACAGAAACTCTTAGAAATAAGAATCCTACTAATATTATAAACGCGAAAGTTTGTAAGTATGGATGTTTGTTACTCTTTCACGTAAAAACTACTGAATGTATTTTAATGAAACTTTACAATAATATAGCCTTTACATCAGAATAACACATTTATGAAGATATATTGTAAATAAATAAATAAAATAATTAAATAAAACATCTATCACCACGAGAGTGAAACCGCGGGGCGCAGCTGGTATTTCATAAAGTACTAAGTAGTTTTTTATTCGTGTAGATAAGTTTGTGTGTTGTGTCTAATAAATGATTTTCTGTCTTTCAAATCCGAATTTACGCAAGGGCCCGTACCTACTCTTAAAAACTCAAATAGAAGTTTCTGATTTGTTTTTGTGCAAACGCTTACGAAGAGACATTCGAATTTGCAAGGCCTCAAAGTTTCACAAAGAAACTTTCGTGTGGGATGTTTTTTTGCTATTTCTGACTTTAAGCTTAATTTTTCGAGTATTTATTTACTTTTGTTTTATTGTCCTACAAAAAAAAGAAAAGATAAATCTATACTAATATTAAAAAGAGGAAAGGTTTGATTTTTTGTTTGTTTGTTTGTAATGAATAGGCTCCGAAACTACTGGACCGACTTGAAAAATTCTTTCACCGTTAGGAAGCTACACTATCCCCGGTGAACATAGGCTAGATTATATTTTCAAAAATTTAGGGATCCGTTCTAAAACCGTGCGAAGCCGGGAAGGTCCGCTAGTACCTGATAAATTAATCTTTAACAAATCGCGAAAGTTTAAAAAGTTAAAGATTTCTGGCACTCTGTTCACGCTGCCTACCCTCATTATCTTTAGTCGTATCTCGACCATGATTCAACGTCTACTCATCTCCAAACGCGTTCGTGCCTTCACTCGAAAAAATCTTAGAAAATTTTCCCATACGAGTGAAGAAATGAACCGTCATCAAGGTACTTGAATGCTCCTCATAAGAACTTGTTATGTATAACGGATTTTGGAGACTATCTCAATCTTTAAGACATTTATTTATGAAAGAAAGAAGAAAGAAAATGCATTTATTTGACACCATGCATATACATAACACGACACATTACATAATAAGAAAGAGTACAAACAAGAAAAAATTATAAGGAAATCGATAAAATATACAGATAGGTACAAATACGTGTTACATAAGGGGCAAAAAGGTCCCTGTCTCAGCATGATGCCGCTACCAGCCGGAGTTAGTAGCGGCGCTGATTGTCAAGTCACAGATCTTGTTTTGTTTTGTTTTGGTGACAGGTCCTGGTGAGGTGGCACAAAGCTTTAAAACATTAGGTAGGTACATAAAGGAGGACAAGAGTAGGAATGACAATGAAGCCTACTAACCGAACACGAGTATGTTTTCAATGAACGCTCGAGGCACATCAGACGAGATTAAGCGAAGGATTAGTGGAAGTATTATCTAAAGAGACATGACATATGGGGGCTAGTTTATGTGTACGAGTGCTTCAGCACCACGGGGCCCTTGTCGCATCCGCATCTACCGCAAGTCGAGTTTGAACTTTAACATCTACCCTCCTTTGTAGAATATGTAATCTAGCACTACCTACTAAATTGTTGTCCACACTACCCAGAGGAAGAGATTCATATCTAGCATTATGCTCGCCTATGTACAACTTTTGTGCAATAAAATATTATATCTATCTATATTCCTACTCTCGCGATGCGGCGTCAACGCCACTCAGACAGGCCATGCAACGAATTGCGGATGCGATACAAACGCTTGCCTGGAGTTCAAATGGTACAGGTATCTGCATACTCTTTATGTACTTATGTGTTGAAATAAATGCTATTTTTCTAATATGTTGGTATCTACCCGGAAAGCAGTCTTCAGGGCACGAGCATATAGTAGACAGGTCGGGGCTGGTGATGCGGATGTTTGCGTACGAGTGCTTCAGCACCACGGGGCCCTTGTCGCATCCGCACCTACCGCACGGGGACTTGCGTTTTAATACCTCTTTCGTGGAGTATATTCCTGTCAAAAATAATTAATCGTCATCGACATCAGTCTTTAATACAGCTAATATAATTATTATTATTGACGACCGCTGTAGCGCGGTGGGCGACGCAGGAGGTTGAGGGTTCGAAACCCACCTAGGGACAAATGTCTGTACAATCTGTAGATAATCAGGTCAGAGTGTTCTGGTTGTTTTCTATATATAATAATAAAATTCTATCAATGATGGGCCTGTGGGCCTCCCCCAATGAGCGCCATAGCACTCGCTTTTGTAGGTCGTCATCCCACCTGACAGTTCTAAGAAATAGGTTTAGTAAACATTCCCATGTTATTTCGCACAATAAAGTAAAAGCACTTAATAGTTACTATTTCGGAAAAAAAAAACTAAAATGACAATCCCTTAAAAAAACCGAGAGGATTTTCAGGGGGGGAAAAAGACACCAAACGATTGCACTTAGGCACCTACTCCGCGTCTCCGCGATTTTGAAAAAACTAAATGGGTACCATACAAAAATCTTCCATCAATCTCCCTTGAGACTGGTTTTATATTTACGCATTTCGGCAGTGCCGTTGGAGCGCGCGCGTTCGGAGATGTATGAGGGTAGTCGTTGCGTTTCAAAGTCGCGCACTTGTGCAGCGCCGTTCAGTAAAAGTCAAAAAGCCGCCGATTGTGCCACTAGATTTAGTTAGTATTAAGATTCTTTATTATTGTTATTATTTTTGTATTGATGGTGCAATAAAGTTGTATTGTATTGTATTGTATTGATAACAGCGCGCTGCCCAGCGGCGTGACTATAAAAGCAGCCTTAGATACCTACCTCCTTTTCCTCCTTGTGTGAAAGACAATGGTATATCGGCACTGTTTTGTCCCCCACCTCCCCTCTTCTTAGAGCCCGAGAAAGACGCAAACGCACGCTTTATTGAAGCCCTAGAATAAATAATAAATATGAAAATATAATTATGAAAATATAGTATTAAATGACTGATATAATATTAAAGCTTAGGCAGATAAATATTATTCTGTATAACACGCCACCTTCTATACTTGTTCTAACACTTCATGCCCATCCAAAGGTTGCCTGGCAGAGATCGCTCATATCGATAAGGCCGCCATTGTGTAACACATTCTATATCTGTCTTTTTCCTGTCTTGTTTTTATTTGGTGTGCAGCATGTTAGAATGGTAAACATAACCTTATGTCATTGTCAAAGTCAGATTGAGAAGCACACATGTCAGTGCTATTAGCTTAGACTACTGTCGTCTCTTTATAGATAGGCTCTCTCTCTCTTGCTCTGTAATGGCCGTACGTGAAGAACCAATTACAATAAACTTTATCCGATTTCATCTAATAAACTCTTTGTTTTCGTTCATAACCCATCACAGCAAAGAAACTAGTAAGTAATTGTAGATTTCCCCCTTCATAAAATGTCTCCAAAATCCATTACAAATAGCATGAAGCTCTTTTTAGGAGCATTCAAGGTAGGTAATGGCAACTGTGTCTGGTTGGACACTTTTCTGTCAGTGTCAAGTAATGGAAAATAATTGTAAAATTAATGAGTTGTGAAATTATGAATATGGTTTGATATTTCCATCAGAGCCTAGTCCGTTATCTAGCAGGGTGTACCACGTGCAGGTTGGCTTGGCTTGGGAGACGAGATGTTGGAGCCAGGTCACGAGGTACCTCGATGACATTTATGACATTTACGAAGATGAAGACTACTACTACTACTACTAGTTTGACCGAGACCACTGTACCGCTCCTTAGGAAAGTGCGGCGAGGTGGGGGGCGAGGAAAAAAGAGCAAGAGTACGCGTTGACGGCAGACTGATGGATCGGAGCGGCCGATATTCGTATTACAAGTTTTTTGTATGGGGACACCGCTTATTTTTTGACTTTTTTTGATTTTTTCCTACGCTTACACACAATTACCGAGCTGGATTCCAAATTTCACCCTTCTAGGTCATCTGGAAGTAGGTTAGATTTAGGTATTATATGTATATCAGTCAGTCAGTGTGAATTTTTGCGACTTTTTGACCTTCATATCTTTGTAACCGTTTGAGCTAGCTTCATGAAATTTGGGCTTCTACATATCCTTATGGATATAATTAAACACACGTAGTTTTATGTGTTTACGTTAAAGAGGTTTTGAGTTATAGAAGGGTCAAAAGTTGCACAAAGTGGTTCGTGTAATAATACACTCGGCGCGGCGGCGCTGGCTAGCCAGTTCCTTTGCTTGAACTTGGCTTGACACGCTGCCGCGTGTCAAGATTGAATAATTATCGAAAGTAATGCGGGTTACGCCCGAATTCTCAAACGCATCTTAGATTTAAATGTAAAAAAGCACATCTTAAATAGCAATTTTTTTACAGTTTTCAATGAAAATATGTCAAAAAATCCTCACTTGAGACTGACTTAAATCTGAGATGCGTTTGAGTATTCGGGGATAAGTGTGATAAGTATGAAGTGTAACTTACTTGATTCCCTTTTCCTTGCTATTCGATGAGACAAGGTTACATATGCACTCATCAGCCGGACCTTTACCTTCAGTGATATGCTGAAGGGAAACTTCATCCAGTTTCTTGATCTGGGAGTAGTTCATACTGCTCTTGAGGATACTACGTAGTTTACCGGGCAACTTTGGCAGACTGTGGCTAATTTCAGTGGGGTCTAGCGACCAGTGTCCTCCGAAGTGTATTTTCGCTCGGTAATCCAAGGCTATTGGGGAAAGATACAATATTTATTCTAAAGCCGGTTGTAAACAAGCTTGCTCAGTTTTCGATCTATGCTTGAGTAACGATTTTCTATTATAGAAGCATTACTCAATCGTAGATCGATGATTGAGTGCAGTTCATAATATGTGCATAATAAGTATTCTGCCACTACTTTGAATATGATTTTATGTCATGTGATATCGACCACAATAGAAAAAATCATCTTATGAATTTGCCCTTCTGTTCCATTATCATTTACCATGATCTCGGGCCATAAAGTGACCCGGTCCTTTGGAAGTCTTGCGTGGGGCCGAAGCTAACAGCACAGAGGCCCTTTGAGAAGTTAATTTAAAGGCGATGGCTACACATAGCGGGTATCACCCTCGGGTGCACAATATGATACACCCGAAGATGGTATCCGCCAGGTGTAGAAACTATTACAAAGAAAAATGAAAGAAATAAAACCAGACTATTGTGATGGATGGACGGACTGGATCATTATCATTATTATTAACTTTATTTTATCTTGAATAAATCTATAATATAAAAATGAATCGCTGAATGTGTTGCTAAGCGCTAATCTCGAGAGCAGCTGAACCGATTTCGCTGATTCTTTTTTTAGAATATTCCTTGAAGTACGAGGATGGTTCTTACGGAGAGAAAAAAAAGACAAAATTAAAAAATTGCCTGTAACAAATGACCACACGGGCGAAGCCTGGACGGCCCGCTAGTTTTCTAGTAGACTCATCAGAGCACTGGATCTGTCCGTACGCTAGTTTGCGGTTACTCTTAAAATCCATAAAAAAAACTGTTGCTATAAATGCGACATCATCAATAAACCACGATCACCTTCAAATCAGAGTGGAGTAGACAAAAAATACAGTGATTTTGCGATCCTACCAATAGGTTTAGAATCTCAATTCTGCCGGTTAATGACGCTGTTTTTTTTTAACAATGTAGCTGATCTCTGTAGCGTTATTCATTCGTTTGTTTTGGCGTGGGGAAATCAACAAACATCCAAACATCTACGTAAACATTTCATAATTAATTTATTATTGGTGAATCAGGTATATTTTGTAAATTTGTGATCATGGCGCATGAAACTGTGCCGAAATATTGGATAACTCAATAATCAAATCATAAACCACGATAGTATCAAAAGGTAATTTACAGTACATAAGACTTGTTTAGATCGCTGGCTAGCTATTTAGCCAAACATGGTGTAGATAATGTATTTAAACTAACTTCAGGCTTTTTTTGTCTCCAAACTTGATCTGGATTCTTGGGACAACAGCTAATTGTGGTGGAGCTCTCGCATCTGTTTTGTCAGTAGGTACAACATGGTAACAGAATCCCAAAAACTTTCATACAAGCCGTTTGCATCGCCTCCTGCCCAGACGTACAAAAAACATTAATTTATTATAGCTCTAAGATATAGGTTTAACTTGTTCATCATAGGTTTAACTGGTTCATCATAGGTTTAACTTGTTCAACATAGGTTTAACTTATTCATCATTCATTTGACTTATTCATCGGGCCATAATTCAAATTTAAATGTTTTTATTTTGGCTTACAAAACACAGTGCAGAGAGACATAATGGATAGATATTTTTATTATACATATAAAACGATGGCGGGAATCTAACCCGCGAGCTTCTGCGTCGCAGGCGGACCTTCCGCACCGCGCCACAGATGTCGTCTATGAATGATTCGATTTTAAGTCATTTATGGACCGATTTGGATGGTTATTTTTCATTCGTTTAAAGGAATTATCCTGAAGCCCAAGACTCCCAGTAATATTTTTGTGGGATAAAGATTAATATGTATCACGCAAAACTTAAAAACAGTTTAAAACGAAGGGAGTCGTAGTCGGTTTTTGATAATTTCTAAACCTAAAAATTTAATCTTGTTTGAATGACGCAGGAGGGTTCGATTCCCGCCTCGGAACAATTGTGTGTACGATCTGCAGATATTTGTTCCGGGTGTTCTGGTCGTTTTCTATGTATAATAAAAAATATCTATCTATGTAATATATTGTATTATGTACGAGTATATCAGTTATCTAGTACCCATAACACAAGCTCTGCTTAGCTTGGGGCTAGATAATGCTGTGTGAATTGTCCAGTATTATTTATTTATTTATTTTATTAAATTATTTTTATTTATTCTTAGAACGCACCAAAGAGCAGCGAACATTGTATGAGCGATTCACTCACTGAATAAACTTTCTCATAACATTTTGCATTCATTCATTTCATTCATAGGTGTAAGCAATTTCGTACTAAAATAGGAATGTCCATACTTAAGTACATATTATATAGTAGTTACTAAGACAAGTTTTTATTTTTCTCATATAAGTGAACTAAAATGCATGTTCTTTGTGAAATATACAATCTTTAAACCGATTCATTAATTCTTGACCACTGCTGGGCATAGGCCTCGTTTCTTTTACCAGCCTTTTCTGTCCTGTACTCCACATATCCCTGAAAACCTGATGCAGCAAATTATCACCAGGATCGCATAAAGGTTCAAGCATAAATCTACCAGGGTCTCATAAAGTGCATCAAGCATCAAATTTACTTCACAATAAAATTTAGAAAACGATTGTTTGGATGTTTGTTACTAATTCACGCCAAAACATAGATAATGTCTTCAGTAACTTACCAGTAGCCTTTCGTGCTTCGAAGGATTTTGATTCCGGCACCATTCTTATATTTTTCTGTTTGTTATTTGAGACAGTACTTTGTTTTGCTAAAAGACACCTGGGCTTCGCTTGGTGAACGTCGGGTGACTTTTTCGCCGGTATTTTTTTAGATTTACTAATCAACTCTCTTCGCTTTAACTCTACAGCTCTGTTTATCTTAGATTGGGTTGATAGAGACTTCAAAAGTGGGGATTTAACGAACGTTATCGGATTAGGCATTACTTTTTGCTGGTCCCTTCGATGATACTGAAGCCTTTTTGGGAAGCTCAGTGAATCTTTTTGAGTATTTCCTTTTGGTTGTTTTTTTAATCCAAGCTCGCCTGATTTCGTTTGTTTTCCCAACTTTGTTTTGACCGCTGGCTTAGTCTTCTTGTTTGGGTTGACTTCAATCTCGGAATATGTTGGTAGGCTTCGTGCAATTGTACGGTATCTGGATGATACCGCATGGCACCGTGATTTTGCAGATTTCAATGGCTTGTTGCCTTCTGGTTTGGACCTCTCGAAATAATTAATTAGGGTGTCCACTACGGGAGATTTTTGTAAATATTGGATGATTAGATCGGTCCGAGGTTTTGGTTGATTGCCTGATACCTTAGGGAAGCTGTTGTAAGGACTGGGTAGCCGGTTTACAGGCGAAATAGGCTTTGCCATTTTTTTCGAATAATTTGTGCTACGCACCTTACGAAAATTTTTTCCAGCCATGAAGGTAGCGTTCTTTTCGCTTATTTTAATATTCGATAATTGCTTTTATTTTTAAAGTTTTCTTTTTTAAAAGTAAGAGTTATTTTTAATTTGATTTGCCATGTACAGTTTATAAAATCTGAAAATAAGTATTATTAACATCGCGGGGTGACCGAATGTAATAATTTTACGCGTACCGCCCTTATTCCCTCTGGTCGTTTATACACAATATACATAGAATATAATAAATACAGCATTATTCAACTTCTAATTCATAATAAATCAAAACTCTATTCAGAGTTTTGTGCGCTTTATAAGAACTGGCGAAGAGAGTAATGTTTTATGCCTGCTTGAGAACATTGAAGCTAGAGGAATGAGCCTCGATACCATTTCTTTTGGTTTATATAAAAAGTGGTGAAAACTTCATTTTTTTAATATCCTTGCGATGCATCTGAAAATAAAATAGAAAATGTTAAGGTATTTAATACAAATACCTGGGAAGGACAGGAATCACGTTTAAAATCTTGGCTACAAAGCGCTTGGAATTGAATTGATGTGCAACGCGTTGAATAGAATGCTACGAGATGTTACGTAAGGTTACGAGACGCTACGATGGGATTTGCGTTGCGTTGCTACGAGATATTGCAAAGTGCTACGTGTTACTATGCGATGCTGCAAAGTGCTACGAGATACTACGAAGGGCTACGAGTTGCCATACAATTCCTACGCGTTGCTACGAGGTACTGCAAAGTGCTACGAGATGCTACGAAGGGTTACGCGTTGCTACGAAATGCCTACGCGTTGCTACGAGATACTGCAAAGTGCTACGAGATGCTACGATGGGCTACGCAGCGCACTTGGACTTAGTCAACCAAAGGAAATAATAAAAAATACAAAACTTTACCTATCAGAAAAGTAATTGTCACTAAATTTTGATTATTATATTACCCGAAGAAAAGGTGGACGGCAGTGGAAACCTATTGAAAGTTATGTTGTAAAAAAATCATAACGTTTTGGAATTTACCATATTGGCATTTGTGATTTGACACAATTCTGTCAGTTTTACAGTCAATAATGACACCTTTATTATCTCCAAAGAGAAAATAATAACTACAATTTTAACGACCTTTGGCTGGATTTGACCAAGAAGAATAGATGTCGACACGCGTAAAGCCTTGGTCTCTTAAGTTTTTAGTTATTTTAGCACGGTCTTTTCTTAGTTTCTTGTTTGTAGTTTTGCGATACATTTTGTTGATTCACAGTTAATGTTTTTCTTTATTGTAAATATTATTTCTGTATATTTAACTAGCATCACACCACAAGTAAAACACTACAAGTGTGTTACCTATAAAGAAAGCTTGCGATGCTATCATGAGAATTGCGTCAATCCAGACGCAGAGCCATCTAGGAAGAAGTTGAAGTTGAATCAGGACACAAATCGCTGCGGTATGCGACGCCATTTAGCGTCCTGAC
Source organism: Eupithecia abbreviata (assembly GCA_943735965.1). Lineage (NCBI taxonomy): Eukaryota > Metazoa > Arthropoda > Insecta > Lepidoptera > Geometridae > Eupithecia > Eupithecia abbreviata. The sequence goes on along the minus strand of OX031003.1, from coordinate 1,124,814 downwards.
GCAACATCTCACGATTCTGTCTGATGATGTGGTTTGATGATGATTGTGATCTGCAGTTTGCACAAACATTTGTCCCGAGACCGGACTCGAAAGCAACCTCCTGCGTCGCAGACGGCCCTTTGCTCGCCACGCCACATAGGTCGTCAATCTATATAAAAATGACCACTTCAACCTGTTTGTATCACGCATACACTGCAGCCCAGTGTATGCGTATTAATATTTATGCACATGATATAAATATATATGTATATATATATTATTTTTTCTTTCAAAGGCACTACTATTATTATAACTAAGCTAATATAATTTACTTATGTATTAAATATTTTCAAACCTCCGCGATCTGAACACATCATTATACGTATTAATACAACGGGTGTTTATCGCTTTTATTTACCTATTTTTGCCGACGTTAGTTAGTTATAAATTAATAAAATAAATAATGCTGGACAATTCACACAGCGTTATCTAGCCCCATGGTAAGCAGAGCTTGTGTTATGGGTACTAGATAACTGATATACATAATACAATACATAGATAGATATTTTTTATTATACATAGAAAACAACCAGAACACCCGGAACAAATATCTGCAGATCGTACACACAATTGTTCCGAGGCGGGAATCGAACCCGCAGCCTCCTGCGTCGCAGGCGGACCTTCGCCCACTGCGCCACATTGGTCGTCGATAGTAGTATGTCGTCCAAGTGTGCAGCTGGACATGCCTACTAGTATCGAAGACCAAGTGAGGGTAGTTTCAAATAAACTAGCCCCCGCTTCGCTGAGGCGGTAACTCCAGTACTCCCGTGACCACTGTGGTGTAGGTACCTAACGTATTAGTAGGTACCGAACCTAGACGTCACTCAATGACGTATACCTATTAATCAGATAAAGAAATTAGAATTACATTTTATATTAACAAGGAATGTTTAGATAAGAAAATAGAAATACATTTTATTAGATAAACAAGAATATCAGATTACCGCAACATAATCCTATTTCAGATAAGGAATAATAAAACAATGTAATTAAAATTAGAGTATTTATATTTTAGTATAAAAAGGCATGTTTTAACTCAATAAATATTCAGTATTCAACCTACTACAGTCGTGTTAATTACTCCTCCTACCTACCAACATTACACCACGACAGTGTGTAAACCTGTTGAAACGTCGGGAAAAATAGAAAAATAAACACGATAAATACCCGTTGTATTAATACTTATAATTATTTATGTATTCTTTTTAATATTTCGTAATCGCAGGGTCCTGTGATGGTTCTTATTCTGGTCTAGGCAGAATAACAGCGCCTTCTGTACATAGCAGTTGGCATTATGCTGAGCCTGCACCCATTTGCTACTGCAGCACACATTGTTCACCTACTTACTTGTTTTTGATTTTTAATATTTTATTGTGTAACTAATATTAAGTATTTATATTGTGTGTATATGTATTGACAAATTATTTATATGTCTATGTCAGTGGAAATTTTTACACGCACGAATACATATGGACAACGACGTAAGAGGCCTCCGGGAGGACGAATTCTTCATACAAACGTAATACCAAAATGATTTGTAATCCAAGCATATTTCCACTATAATATTGCATTATTTGTATTTTAATAGTATTTATCTTGGTTTCTAAATAGTTTTTTTTTTCAAAATACTTACCTAAAATTAAATGAAAGCCAATCTCATTTTGCACATTTTTATGCGAAAATGGACAAGTTTTCTTGCTATTTGTTTCATATTAAAAACATCAATATCTTACGTTTTATTTATTAAGGAACATAGATTATATTGTCTAGTTACAGAATAACAATACTTTGTGAAGAATACAAAAAGTTTTCAATCATAATTTTTGGTATTACGGAACAAACCAAATTTTGAACGGCTAATATTGCTATCGCGCACGCATGGGGCGCGGCGCTAGGGTTAAACAGGGACAGCGATATTCGGAGCAATTTTTGCACGCGAGGGTTGCCGGACCCTTAAGTTATCATGCTAGTCTTAACTTTAAAAAACTTTAATCTTTTAAAATGAAATTTCTGTACAATTTTCTTTTCTAATACAATGTGTCGGCGACACTCACCGCAACCTTGTATCACTACTTTCACTTTTAATTTATTTTTTAACTCACTTTGACTTTCTTATTATTATTTTATTATTATATTATCATCGACGACCGATGTGGCGCGGTGGGCGAAGGTCCGCCTGCGACGCAGGAGGTTGCGGGTTCGATTCCCGCCTCAGAACAATTGTTTGTACGATCTGCAAATATTTGTACCGGGTGTTCTGGTCGTTTTCTATGTATAATAAAAAATATCTATCTATGTAATGTATTGTATTATGTATATCAGTCATCTAGTACCCACACAAGCTACTATCACATATGCTATCACATATACTATCACATATGCATCTAGTACACACAAGCTCTGCTTAGCTTGAGGCTAGATGATGCTGTGTGAATTGTCCAGCATTATTTATTTATTTATTAACACGTTGGCTGTCCATGCACTACATTTAGTGCATTTTGGAGTTAGCTGTGAAATCCGTGCATTACATCTAGTTCATAGCTCTGTTTCAAATGCATGAGATGTCAGGCTCTGAACGCTAGAGCTACGAGGTCGAATTTCGGGGGACGTATAGATAGGTAATTTGAGAAAATAAAACTGGTGATGAATTTTTATTTTTTTATGAAAATGAGGTTCACGATTGATGTTACATTTCTATGAGAGTTGACAAGAAGAAATTCAATAATATAATGATATATTTGATGACCTGATTCTAAAAATATATGAAGATCAGTATGGACGCAGTGTGGTATATCCCAAATTATCTTGAGACAGCTAACCTGTGTTAGTTTCCTAGGGAATTAATTTTTATGGGATCAACACACGGGATCATTATTTACAGCACAATCCACACAGCATTATTTAACCCCAAGCTAAGCAGAACTTGTGTTATGGGTACTAGACGGTACGAACCGAATTCGGGAAACGAGCCCTAAATTTCGAAGGTGTAAAAATTTATAACAGTCTTCCAAAAGAGGTAAAAAATGCGGAGTCATATAGCAACTTCAAACTTAAGCTTAAAAAACACTACTCAAATAACAAATTGACTAACTGTTTTTGTTTTCACTGTCACAGTGAAAACAACGATGTTAGGTCGAACTACTCTGTATTAAATATTTCAAGGGGAGTAAGTAATGTGCAGGAATCTGCGGGTAGTGTTAAAAACTTTCTTGATAACTTATCTACTAAATCTAATAATACTTTTTGTGTTTTTTCTTATTATTACGTAACTGTTATTTCAATATTGTGAACTCAACTTCTACATTCTATTATGGTTAAGCTTAAATTACTACTACTAATATTTTTTGTTATTTGTCTCTCATTTACCATGATCTCGGTCCATAAAGTGACCCGGTCCTTTGGAAGGCTTGCGTGGGGCCGAAGCCAACAGCACAGAGGCCCTTTGAGAAGTTAATCTAAAGGCGATGGCTACACATAGCGGGTATCATCCTCGGGTGCACAATATGATACACCCAAAGATGGTATCCGCCAGGTATAGAGACTATTGCAAAGAAAAATGAAAGAAATAAATCCAGGTTATTGTGATGGATGGATTATTGTCTTATTGTTACCTACTGGAAACTTATAAAACACTCTAAATTCTTCATTATACACATGATTGTTAATTAGCTATAATTCTGTAGATATACTTAATGTAGGTAGGTACTAAAAATTGTTTGGTTGTTCGAAGTTTACTTAAAATACTTAGCTTAAGATGTTTTCTCAGATAAGTGAAATGTAATTTCTTTTGAGAAAATAAATATTCTTTAAACCGAGATGACTGATATACATAATACAATACATTACATATAGATATTTTTAATTATACATAGAAAACGACCAGAACACCCGAAACAAATTTCAGTTGATCATACACACATTTGTCCGGAGAGGTCGGAATCGAACCCGCAAACTCCTGTGTCGCCCTTCGCTCACCGCGCCACTGAGGTCGTCACAAAACAGTATAAAGGTCAGTTGTATCATTAGAAGCCAAAATAAATCAAGCCCAGAAGTTTAGCTTTTTGTTTGGTGTCGGATTTTTTGTATTTCTCGTAAGTTTCTTAAATGTTTATGGTTTCTTATTATTGAATTATATTTTTACGTAGTTATTTTTATATTTGACATAAGAATCATCATCATCAGCCCATAGCAGTCCACTGCTGGACATAGGCCTCCCCCAATGAGCGCCACAGCGACCTGTCTTCGTCTTGACGCATCCAGCATCTACCTGCAGTCTTTCGCAGGTCGTCATCCCACCTGATCGGAGGGAGTTCTACACTGAGTCGTGGTCTCCACCCAAGAACACGTTTACCCCACCGGTTATCGGTTTTTCGCGAGATATGGCCGGCCCACTGCCACTTCAGCTTGCTAATTCTCAGAGCTATGTCGATAGCTTTGGTTCTCTGTCGGATGTATTCGTTACGAATCCTATCCTTCAGAGAAACTCCGAGCATAGCTCTTTCCATAGCTCGCTGAGCGACTTTGAATTGGTGGACCAGTGCTATCGTGAGTGTCCACGTCTCAGCTCCGTAGGCCATAACGGGTAGGACGCACTGGTTGAAAACTTTCGTTTTCAAGCATTGCGGTATGCATGAAGATTTACACATAGATATTATTTATTATACATAGAAAACTATTAGAACACCCTGATCTGCAAACATTTGCCCCGAGGCGGGAATCGAACTACCAACCTCGTGCGTCGCAAGCAGACCTTCGCCCATCGCGCCATAGAGGTCGTCAATTAAGTTAGGTACAAGATATTTTCATACGTAAGACATAATAGCAATCTCTTCAAGACAACGTTTGATTGTAATAGTACCTGCTAATTTCTCGTCTCTTATCTAAAGCTGCACTTTTAATAGTTTTGTTTGCTTCAAAGTTTTTACTTTAACTATTATCATTTGGTTTAGACGACTGTGTTATCTTACTATAGCTTATTCTCCTGGCTTTGTTCATGTGGTACCTATATAATTATATATATACATATGTTCTATGGGTCGGTACATATCTGACGGAAAATGCGTCACATATTATCGGTCGCCTTACGCCAGAACAGACGAATATGTATTACTATCTGCGCCCCGCGGTTTCACCCGCGTGGTGATAGATATTTTGGATAATATATAATATATCTTGATGAATATGCCTATGTGTTATTCTGATGTATAAGCTATATTATTGTAAAGTTTCATTAAAATCCTTTCAGTAGTTTTTAGGTGAAAGAGTAAGACATCCATCCATCCATACTAACAAACTTTCGCGTTTATAATATTAGTAGGATATAATAAAACATTTAACCTTCCACACTCAACCGATGATGCGTTAGTGCGTCGAGCGTACAGCGTATGTTACATTTCCGCCAACGCATATTCGGTCGACGTAACGTGTCGCTATACGTGTATTTTGATTGATGCATTCAGACTAATAAATAAATAAATAAAATAATAAATAATGCTGGACAATTCACACAGCATTATCTAGCCCCATGGTAAGCAGAGCTTGTGTTATGGGTACTAGATAACTGATATATATAATACAATATATTACATAGATAGATATTTTTATTATACATAGTAAACGACCAGAACACCCGGAACAAATATCTGCAGATCGTACATACAATTGTTCCGAGGCGGGAATCGAACCCGCAACCTCCTGCGTCGCAGGCGGACCTTCGCCCGCCGCGCCACATCGGTCGTCATTCTCACAACAGGGTTCCAGAAATCAATATTTTAAAACTCTAAAAAATCTAATCATCGGTAATACAATACAATACAAAATACTTTATGGTACACTAGATACAGATCATTACAAAAGACATTACATGCGACAAGTACAATGGGCGGCGTTATCGCTTAGAAACGCTCTCTTCCAACTTTTCGAAATGATAATAACACCCGATACAAATATCTGCAGATTCTACACACATTTGTTCCGAGGCGGGAATCGAACACACGACCTCTGTTGGTGGGACCTTCGCCCACCGCACCACCGAGGTCAATAAATATATCACTACATAATATAAAACAAAGTCGCTTCCCGCTGTCTGTCTGTCCCTATGTATGCTTAGATCTTTAAAACTACGCAACGGATTTTGATGCGTTTTTTTAAATAGACAGAGTGATTCAAGAGGAAGATTAATAAACTGTTTGAAACATTCATTTCAACGAGGGCGAAGCCACAGGGCGCAGCTAGTATATTATATATAAAATATCATTGTTGTTTCAAAGTCAAAGTCGTAAAGACAAGTCATATTTTATACTATAAATTATTATCAAATAAAATTATTTTACTGTTCACTTCAATTTTGTGTCCACTAGTGGAAGAAGTGAAAAAGAAACCACAAGTATGTTCATATCTCTTATGTGTCTAATACATGGTTATTTGCCTGTGTAGGTCTAAATATATGATTCGATACATGTCAATATTTAAGTAACGGTGGCACTTCACATGGCTATTTGTATTTGTGTATTTGGCATATTTGGCAAACAATGACCATGTGTGGACAGTTTATTTGACAAAGTGTTCGCCTTATTTGCCTATTTGACAAATAAGGCCAATACCAAATACGCGTTACCGTGCGCTGTCGGTTTCTCGAGGCACATCAAAGCAGTCAAATAGGCAAATACGCAATAAGCCGTCCACAATGGCCGTATTGGCACCTTGCGCTCTGCTCAGTCTGCTGCCAAATGTTTGTGTGTTGGTTATTTGTGTGCCATGTGTGGATGGTCGTATTTGCCTCTTTTTACATGTTCGTCTGAACGTCATATGTTTTGCCAAATACAACAAACAACCAATAGCGAAAACAAATAGCCATGTGAAGTGCCACCATAAAGCTATGCACAACAACAAATTACTTACATACTATTGTCGGTGCGAAACTGAGCGACATCTGGCCAAGCATTAACACTTTGACAGCGATTTATTTTCGACGACTGCGATCTTTTTTTTAACCTAAAAAATTCGTGCTGTCGCTCTACACAGCGGTTGTGTTGCGCCGCACGTCATGCGTTTCGTTCGAAAAATATTACGGCTGTGCTGAGTCACACAGATCTGTATTTTCTCAGCCGCTGCGCTAGTGTGGATTGACGCATATTAGTCACTTGTAGAAAACACATACCGTGTGATTTCAGCAATCAAAGTGTTAATATCATTGAGATAATCATTTATGGAGTAGAAAGCCTTCTTGAGTTTATGTGGGTAATGAAATGTAGTAACCCATGATGAAATATATGACCCCCATCGACACCAATAAAGCGTTAACAACATGGAAAATGATATTCATAAGACTTAGAATTACTATCATTTGTCTGATAGTCCTTCATAACATACTAGCGGACCGTCCCGGCTTCGCCCGGGTGGACAAAACATTTTTCAATGAACGGAGAGTAAATGTATCTTTTTTTTCTTTTTTTTTAATTCTTTATGGTACACATACAAAACTTAAAAATAACTTATATAAAAAGATATGTACATAGGCGAGCTTAACCCTGAGTTAAGAGTTTTCTTCCAGCAAACCTTAGGTTTACAGGAGTGGCGATGGAATAGATAGAGGAAGTGTACAAGAGACGTGTGTACAAGAGAGTCTTTCTCGAAGTATTTAAATACTTCGGGTTAATATGATACTTGCAAATAGCGTGGTTTTCTAATGGTAAAAGAATTTTCAAAATCTGTTCAGTAGATCCAGAGATTACCCCCTACAACCTCACAAACTTTACCTCCTTAACCGAATCTTTATATAATAAAAATAAATTGCTGTTCGTTAGTCTCGCTAAAACTCGAGAACGGCTGGGTCGATTTAGCTGATTTTGGTTTTGAAATGTTTGTCGTAGTCCAGGGAAGGTTTAAACGGTGAGAAATTATGGTAAAATTGTGCAGAAATTTCCACGCGGGTGAAGCCGCGGGGCGCAGATATATTAATATAGATTTAATGACCGATGTGTTGCGATGCAGTCAAGTTGCGGGTTTGATTTCCGCCTAGGGACAAGTGTTTGTACAATCTGCAGATATTTGATTCGGCTGTTCTGGGTATTTTATATCTATCTACTAGGTGCGCCCCGCGGCTTCGCCCCCGTGGAAATCTAATCTCTGTGTCAAATTGTATAAAAAGTATGTGATATAAATCCTATGTGCGTCTCCTGGTTCACCATCCAGCCAAATCGGTTCAGCCGTTCTTGAGTTATAAATAGTGTAACTAACACGACTTTCTTTTATATGTATACTAGCTGCTCCCCGCGGCTTCGCCCCCGTGGAAATCTATGTGTCAAATTGTTTAAATGATAAAAAGTATCCTGTTAGACTCCTGGTTCTAAGCTACCTCTCCACCAATTTTCAGCTAAATCGGTCCAGCCGTTCTCGAGTTATAAGTGTTGTAACAAACACGACTTTCTTTTATATATATAAGATAAGAAGACAGATATAAACAAAAACCGCAAAAACTTATAGAAAGAAAGAAAGAAAATAATTTTATTTGGCCTAAAAAACAGGTTCCAACAAAATAACACATTAAAACACAGCAAACATAAAATTAAATTAAATAAACCTACAGGGAAACAATAATAATAATTTAGTTTAATATTGTATCTTTCGCTATGTTATTTGTATGTGTGTTATTACTACCAAATAAACGTTTTATCTATCTAATTAATTCTATAATACATGTGCTAGCCTGCTGACCAACAAGGGCCAAACTCAGCTCTGTGCTGAACCACGCATGGCGCGGAACAGCGCTGATTTTCAGTTTGTACCTACTTATGAAACTATTTCTTATCATGGCGACTAAAAGCACTTATAAAGCACCACAAATCATGCTAAATATCTCGTTATGAAAGCTCTTAGCAACTTGGAGCGCAAAGAATTACATGAAGTAGGAAAATTATTATATGTAGATAGATAGATAGATAATTCTTTATTGCACACTAAGTATAAAATGACAATGTAAAATAAAACTAAAAAACTAGATACAATTGGCGGTCTTATCGCTCAAGAGCGATCTCTACCAGACAACCATGGATGGATAGGATCGTGGACAGTACCAGGGGATCTGTGTGCTTGCAGGTTATACATACATTATAAAATAAAATAAAATACTTATAATACTTACATGGAAATATACTACATACATATCATAAAATATATATACTAACTATGTACCTAATATAATAATCATTATAAACCATGCTGGACAATCCACACAGCTTCATCTAGCTCCAAGCTAAGCAGAGCTTGTGTTATGGGTACTAGATGACTGATATACTTGATGCAATGCATTACATGGATAGATATTTTCTTATACATAGAAAACTTTCAGAATCAGAACACCCTGAACAAATATTAGCAGATCGTACACACAATTGTTCCGAGGCGGGAATCGAACCCAATATCCTGCGTCGCAGGCGACCTTCGCCCACCGCGCCACAGAGATCCTCTTTATTAATTACTATTTTTATTTTAACAAAGACACAAAAACAACAAATTACACTAAGTTAATTACGTACTTGTTCGTTGTTGTACGAACAAGTTGCTTTGCCGGAAGACCAGCGTTGGTTGCTAGCATGCTGGTCATCCAGCTCATGCTGAGGCAAAGCCATTTTGTTACCTATAACTTACACGATTACCGACACGTTTAGTTTACTTTTAAGTTTATTATGATCTGGGTCTTTTCTATACAAATATTATAAAGAGAAAATGTTAGATTTTTTGTTTGTTTGTTTGTAATGAATAGGCTCCGGAACTACTGGACCGATTTGAAACATTCTTTCACCGTTGTGAAGCTACACTATCCCCGGTGAACATAGGCTATATTATATTTTCAAAAAGTTGAGGATCCGTACTAAAACCGTGCTAAGCCGGGAAGGTCCGCTAGTTAATTGAATAAATTCATTTAATTTCACTTGTTTTCCTTGCTCTGTAGTATTTGAAACTTCATGTTTTTATTTATGTTGTCCTCAGCTTTAGTCTAGAATCTAGAATTTTCGTATTTTCCTTGTCAACTTACAGTTTTTAATAATTTGCAAACTGTAACTTCCCTAATTACCGACGACCGATGTGGCGCGGTGGGCGAAGGTCCGCCTGCGACGCAGGAGGTTTCTGGTTCGATTCCCGCCTCGGAACACAATAAAAATGTAATTTATCTTTTAAAATTTATAATATTTAACGACATCAAGTGTAACATGTGTACCTATAATAATAATATAAGCCTTTATTCAGATAACTAACCATTTTCCTTAAATCTAACTTATTTTAGCACATGTTATCTGTTTGCCCTAGTTTGGCATAGGCCTCTTCCATTTTCTTCCACTCATTCCTATCCCTGGCGGTTCTTGACCATAGTTTTCCAGCGATAGCTTTTAGGTCATCTTCCCACCTCTTAAATGGTCTCCCACATTTTCTCTTGCGGTTTCTGGGTTGCCTGCATGTGTACCTATGGTGGAAACAAATAAACTGAAAAAATAAACTTCCGTGGAGACCGTGGGGCGTAAGGTGCCCTAATACACGCATAGAAACAAGAAACAAAACTAAAATGTAAAATAATCAACTATTATATGATTCCTGCCTCGGAACAAATGTGTGTACGATCTGCAGATATTTGTTTCGGGTGTTCTGGTCGTTTTCTATGTATAATAATAAATATCTATCTATGTAATGTATTGTATTATGTATATCAGTTATCTAGTACCCATAACACAAGCTCTGCTTACCATGGGGCTAGATAATGCTGTGTGAATTGTCCAGCATTATTTATTTATTTTATTTATTTATTATTTATGGTTCTCTTGCTTTGTTCCATTAAAGCTTATTTATTTTCTTCGTGTTATGTTGAGATGTGCCTTAGTTATTGTGACCTGTGGTATCATGTGCTGCATTGTCGAAGAAATCTCTTACCTATCTATCTATCTATCTTCAGGGTTCAATGGGTGCAAAGGGGATTGTAGGGAACACACGCGTTCTTAATTTTAAGTTTTGACCTAGAGAGTTCTGTTTTATTTGCGTTTATTTTATTTAATTACTGACATTTAATTTAATTTTACAGATTTTTATATTCACGTGCCTGCATTCGGGCTGCAGATATGCAGCTCTACTGTGTTATTCCACCAATGTATTATGTACCATGTCTTATGTGATTAAATATTACTAATTACTGATTACATAAGATGGAATAACCCTCAAAAACTATAGTAAATATCTACGCAGCCAGTTTGAAACATAATATAGGCTGTAACTGTGATTTAAATATTTTGGCAGGATACGGAATCCTTAGCGCTTTTGTTCAAACACGCTTTCTTACCGTGAAAGTCTACGGCTTACTAGCCATGGGCCGGCCATGTCTCGCGAAGAACGGATGGCCGCTGGGGCAAACGTGTTCTTGAGTGGAGACCACGAATCGGTAAACGGAGTGTAGGACACCCTCCGACCAGGTGGGATGACGACCTGCGAAAGACTGCAGGTAGATGCTGGATGCGACAAGCTGAAGACAGGGCGCTATGGCGCTCATTGGGGAAGGCATATGTCCAGCAGCGGACTAACATAGACTGATGATGCCGAGTCGCGGTCTACACTCAAGAACACGTTTACCCCATTGGTAAACAAGTGGTATACACAATAAAAATTCTAGAGGCTGTTTAAAACCGACATGCCTAGAGAAGTCGCTTGTATCGAAGGCCAATACTATTTTAAGTCGCTAAAGTAGTCCCGGCTAACTTAGTGTAGGACGGCCTCCGACTAGGTGGGATGACGACCTGCGAAAGACTGCAGGTAGATGCTGGATGCGGCAAGCTGAAGACAGGGCGCTATGGCGCTCATTGGGGTAGGCATATCTCCAGCAGTGGACTAACATAGACTGATGATGCCGAGTCGCGGTCTCCACTCAAGAACACGTTTACCCCATCGGTTGTCGGTTCTTCGCGAGATATGGCCGGCCCACTGCCACTTCAGCTTGCTAATTCTTAGAGCTATATCGATAGCTTCGGTTCTCTATCGGATGTATTCGTTGCGAATCCTATCCTTCAGAGAAACTCCGAGCAGGCTAGATAAATAACCTTTAAACGTGTCCATAGAAACAAAGCGCGCGAAGCCGCGAGCAAAAACTAGTGGTATACATGATAAAAAATCTAGAGGCTGTTTAAAACCGACATGCCTAAAGAAGTCTTGTATCGAAGGCCAATGCCATTTTAGATCGCTAAAGTAGTCCCGGCTAACGTAGTGTAGGACGGCCTCCGGCCAGGTGGGATGACGACCTGCGAAGGACTGCAGGCAGATGCTGGATGCGGCAAGCTGAAGACAGGGCGCTATGGCGCTCATTGGGGGAGGCCTATATCCAGCAGTTGACTACTAGGCTGATGATGATGATGAAAGTAGCCTACACATAACGCATATATGTATGTAGTTACTGAATGGGCTATATGCCTAAAAGGTTTCAGCGATCGCCATCGGTAGGTAAATGCACTTAATTAGTGTATAAACGCCTTATTATATTATAGTGTTTGGCTAGTGCAGACCAGCGGGGGGCGGCTAGCAGTGCGGTGGAGAGGAGTCGAGACTAAAAACTTTATCAATTTAGAAGTCCGAAGAAAAAACTGGATGAAAGGTTCATAGAGTAGGACAATGGAGGCTTAAAAAACCTACCAAATTACTTACAATACAATTAAATACAAAAAATCTTTATTGTACACCATAATCAAATTAATCATTACAAAAATACATTATATGCGACAGGTACAATGGGTCGCCTTATCGCTTAGAAGCGATCTCTTCCAGGCAACCTTTGGATGGAAAGAATTATATGAATTTAAGAAAACTACCAAATTACTTATTTAATACAATAAGAAATTTGGTAAGTTTTTTTAAGATAATAAAATCATTATGCTAAAAACACATTAAAATCAAATGCATATTTTTGGTTGCACTTTTGGTGGGAAGCTGAAACTGAATTCAGCAAGCTTGCCGTAGCTAATTTTTGATTTGTTTTTTCTTTATTTATTTTAAAGGTATTTTCTCATCATAGCTATATTACATCATTGTCACAATTATTTTATATTTTCTATGTATTACTCCCGTAGCATTTATAATTTAAACGATATAAACTCCGCTCTGAACTCTACAAAAACGCGCCCTTGAACCAACAAAGCGTCATCATTTTGCAAAGACTTGATGACGGAAATAGCTTACTACCATTTTAGTGCATGAGAGGTAAAATAAATCAAATAAATCATGCTGGATAATCCACACAGTTAGTCTAGTCCCAAGTTTAGCAGAGCTTGTGTTACGGGTGCTAGATGAATGATGAATGCATTACATAGATAGATATTTTTTATTATACATAAATATCTGCAGATCGTACACACAATTGTCCCAAAAACAAAATAGAACTTTGATATAATTTATTGAATGAAGTCTCCACGCTTTCCGCCCCATTCCGCCCTAGCCCGTATAAAAGCAGGGGCTCCTCTGGGACCGCATCAGTCCACAGCAGACCACCGGTGAGTACATATTACATTTATTGTATTGATAATACACTTTAATAGATTATACGTTGAGGTATTTGATAGGAAGACTTGAGGGAACGAGATAATGTTTTCTTTTCTGCGAGGCTAGGGTCCACCAGGGCGATGTATTGTGGAAATATATGAAAAATCGTAAAATTGCATCACATGATTATATTTTTCATTATACCTGCTGGTTGATTTGAGATTATTTTGGTTGTTAAAAATTTTGAAACTACCATGGTTATTAACACAAAAGTCGTTTTTGGGATATAAACCATAATTTGATTTTTCTATTCAAAAAAATTAAAATAAACAAATGTTTGGCTGAAAAGGGACCTAGAATTAATAATGACATTTTTTTTTTCATTCAAATACATGTCAAGGTATGTCGTAATAATGCAGCTGTTATCAATGTCAAAATAAACAAAAATAAAGATCGATAAAAGATTTTTTTTATATAAAAACTTTATTGCACTAGTAAAGGTACAAAGGGTGGGCTTAATGCCGAGACATTTTCTATCTGCCCACCAGGAAGAATCGTTGCTATTTATAAATATCTCAAATCTTTCCTCTTAAAGTACACATTATACAGTATACACATTACGAACGAAATGTGATGTGTTACACCTCATCACAGCTATTAGAAGCCCACTACTGGACATAGGCCTCCCCTAGCCTTAAATCTACTCCTAAAACAAAACTATTTTCTAATTTGCTACCGGTAGTGGTCCTCTAACTACATTGATCCTTTTCAGATTGCTTAGCAAACAATTGATCAGTTTTAATACCTTGATGCCGCCATTGCAGAAGTAAAATACAAGTGGTTGGGCCCCTATTCTTGTAGCTTCGATAAATAATGTCGAATGTTAGAGAAATCATGACAGCAATATTAAACCATATTTTCTGTTTGGTGAAATCGGCCTTAACCTTATCCTGTGTTTGACCGCTGGGAGGTGCGACACAACTTTAAACTTATGCGCTTTCCAGTGTTCTGTTATATTTTTGTGATATTATGTCTTTGTTCATTCTAAATAAATAAATTGAAATTGAATTCGACGGTAGACCGTGGCCTTAGTATTATTTTCCGGGCTGGAGCTTTTTAGAAGAAAACCGGAAACTGGTGAATATATTGCGAACTACCTCTGGCATACCTAAGTTTATATAGTATATTGGCCGTAGTATACCTCTCAGACTGAGCAATTTATCTATACTCATATTATAAAGAGGAAAGTTTTGATTTTTTTATTTGTTTGTAATGAATAGGCTCCGAAACTACTGGACCGATATGAAAAATTCTTTCACCCCGTTGGGAAGCTACACTATCATCAAACATAGGCTATATTATATTTTCAAAAAAGTTAGGGATCAGTACTAAAACCGTGCGAAGACGGGAAGGTCCGCTAGAGTCCAATATACCTGTAGCGTATTTCTGCTAACAATCAAGTAAAAATTAGTTGCCTTATCATAAAAACCTTATCATAAACTAATTAACTAGATCAGTTCTTTTTTTATATTTTGAGTCATCTATGATGGCGCATGAAACTGTGCCGAAATATTAAAAAACTCAAATTCAAATCAGGGTAAATATCCCGTTTTAAATGACTTTATAGTTTCAAAAGTTATATTTTAAAAACGAAGTAAATACTTATTTTACATAGGGGTCACAATAGCAACGACTTTTTATATCTATCATTTAAACATTGAATTCAGCGGAATTCGATATTGTCAAGATCAAGTCGCCCCGGAATAGGGGCCTTCAGTGGTTTCTATAAAAGCTGGCCCACCGCGAGATTAAACTCAGTCGGTGGTTTTATCTACAGGTGAGTCGTATCTTTAAAAAAAACGGGGCAGTCTTTGGGGACTGCCGGTAGAAGTGAAAACAAAATAATTTTATATTTTATTTATACTGGGAAGCGTGCGGTGACGATATCGCGAGTTTCACGCTTTTTGTTCACCCGAAAAGTACACAGTACAGTACTATCTGCGCCCCGCGGTTTCACCTGCGTGGTGTATTTTGGATAATATACAATATATCTTTATGAATTGTAGCCTATGTGTTATTCTGATGTATAAGCTATATTATTGTAAAGTTTCATTAAAATCCATTCAGAAGTTTTTACGTTAAAGAGTTACAAACATCCATCCATACTTACAAACTTTCGCGTTTATAATATTAGTAGGATTTATACTGGGAAGCGTGCGGTGACGATAGCGCGAGTTTCACGCGTTTTGTTCACCCAAAAAGTACACATATCCACAATTTGCCAGGCAGGTTGTGTAGGTTATTAGTTAGGTACCTAGTTTTTTCATTTTTTAATAATAAATTTTTGAGCTCTAAAATAATTTGAGGATATTTTGTTTTCTCTTTATTTGTATTTTTAAGTATATAACTTTTTCACCTCTATTATTTAACACTTTGACTGCTGAAATCATACGGTATGTGTTTTCTATAAGTGACTAATATGCGTAAATCCACACTAGCGCAGCGGCTGAGAAAATACAGATCTTTGTGACTCAGCACAGCCGTAATATTTTTCGAACGAAACGCATGTGCGGCGCAACACAACCGCTGTTGGCAGCACGAATTTTTTAGGTTAAAAAAAAGATCGCAGTCGTCGAAAAAAAACCGCAGTCAAAGTGTTAAGTAATAAGTTTGTGCCTAGTTCTAAGTTATCCTTTATGTTTTTAAAATGCACCATTTGTAATGTGTCGTGTCAAATAAACCTTCTTCATTTCATTTCATATTTCATTTCAGTTAGGAAAGCGTTCGGTGAACATGACGCGAGTTCAATGATTTTGTTCACACAAAAAGTGCTGAACGCGCCTAAAGAAGTTTTAATTTTAAAAATATATTTGTGAAGGTTATGTTTATAAACAACATTAGTCTATAACACGCCACCGTCATTCCTGTCTGCCACTATAGCTACGTGTCCATCCAAAGGTTGCCTGGAAGAAATCGCTCTAAGCGATAAGGCCGCCCATTGTGCATCTGTATCTTTGTTCTTTACCGTTTTTGTTTTTCTGTGTTTGATGTGCAATAAAGCGTATTTGCTTCTTTATAATATTAGATATATACAAGACATATATACAAGATTAGATATCGGAGAAATTACCAGAAGTTCTGTCATCAGATTACTCAACAAAACAGGTGGGAATAGTAGAGATAAAAGTCAGGTGAAAAGCATAGTCTTTTAAGTCACTAAACTAATGGGGGAAAAAATCCCAGTAGTTTTGTCAACAGAACTACTCAACAGAACAGATGGGAGTAAACGATATTGTTTAGGTAAATTTTAAACGGTCGAAAAATGGTGATATGGAGAATAAATCGCATTTATTATAGCAACATAACCGCAATTTCTTAAAGAAAATCAATATCGGTACGAACCTTACTACTTTCGTAGGTGCCTGGTTCATTATCTTGATAGTTTTTTAAGTTCTCCTCAAGAAGCTTGTGTTCAATTCTTTGATATTTTTATAACCTACAGA
Source organism: Eupithecia abbreviata (assembly GCA_943735965.1). NCBI lineage: Eukaryota > Metazoa > Arthropoda > Insecta > Lepidoptera > Geometridae > Eupithecia > Eupithecia abbreviata. The sequence goes on along the minus strand of OX031003.1, from coordinate 1,107,766 downwards.
AACTCAATACAAACAATGATTTCTATAATTAATTTTAAAAAGTAACTAAAACCACTAATCCAGCGACTTGTGGGCAAAAACCTCCACAGAGTGGAGCCCACCCAACGCTAAGAGGCGACGTGGAAGGCTCAGGGTGAGATGGCGCGACGAGCTCGAGGCACTTCTTCCATCATGGCCTGTAGCGTTGGATCGCGAGGAGTGGAAGGAGAAAAGGGAGGCTTTTGCCCAGCAGTGGGACAATAATGGCTTAAAATAAAATAAATAAATAAACTAAAACCACCTGAAACAATGTAAAAAAATGTTACTTCACTTTTTTCATAAAATGCCTTCATATTAAATTAGGAAAAACTGAAGAAAGCGCTATTTTATCATGTCACTTCATCAAAATCATTCCTAAAGTAATCGTATCATTAATTTTTAAAAGTAATTTGACGTGGCGCGGTGGGCGAAAGTCCGCCTGCGACGCAGGAGATTGAGGGTTCGATTCCCGCCTCGGAACAATTGTGTGTACGATCTACAGATATTTGTTCCGGGTGTTCTGGTCGTTTTCTATGTATAATAAAAATTATCTATCTATGTAATGTATATTGTATTATGTATATCAGTTATCTAGTACCCGTGACATAAGCTCTGCTTACCATGGGGCTAGATAATGCTGTGTGAATTTTCCAGCATTATTTATTTATTTATTTAATTGATAATAACGTTTTGTTTATAAATACCCAATTCATGACAATATTAGGTGTCATAGCGCACAGAACCCCGTCAATACGCAACAATTTTCAGGTTCGCTCTTATTAGGCTGATAACTTTTCTTTTGTACTATTTTTCATTTCACATTAGAATAAAAGTATGTTTTAAAAGTTCAAACTAAATAGCTAAAACGTTAGACAGGCTCTTAGTGAGTTGACCGGATATGAGGTAGTCTGAAAGCTTTTAAATTTACTTTTAAAAATTCAATTTCCGGCCATATTTTTGAAGCGACGAAGGAGTCTATACAAAAGTCATTTAAAACGGGATATTTACCATGATTTGATTTTTGAGTTATCCAATATTTCGGCACAACACATACCGTGTGATTTCAGCTGTTAAATATTTGATTGTATTGAAAAAAATTAAAACTGACGTCGTTCGTCTTCGTTTTCAACTGTTTTTTTTAAAGTTTTGTGGTATAAATATGGGTTCGTGGGTTACGCCCCTGGTGTGTGACGCCCCCGTCGTGGAGGCCCCCGATTTTCAATTAGGTTATAACAGCCGATTTCGTCAGAATAAAAGTAATTTGTAGGTACCAGATACAGTCGACGAAAAAGTGTTTTAGAACTACTTTAAATGACTTTAGTATTAATAACCATGATAGTTTCAAAAGTTTTAGAGTCTATACAAGTTTTTCTATGAACTCTTTGCTAGTGACCTTCTTTATTAGCAGACGTATGAAGGTTTTGTTTTTCATCTATGGCTACCAAAGAACTTGTAGATAGACCCATAGACAAATAAAACACAATACATCGCCGATATAGAACAAAATTTTGTGTAACTCAAAAAGGTACAATACTAGGCTATTTGCAGATGGCGCATGGCGCTGTCAAATAGCCTGAACCATTTAATCAGCCTTTTAAACCAATAACCTCTTTGAAAATAAACTTGTTAATTTATATTTAACTAGCTGCGCCCCGCGGCTTCGCTCGCGTGCGATCTATGTGTCAAATGGATTATAAATCTTGAATTTACTTTATCTAGTAAAAAAAACAGCATCAAAATCCGGTGCGTAGTTTTAAAGATCTAAACATACATAGGGACATACAGACAGCGGGAAGCGACTTTTATTTATTCTATGCAGTAATAATACAGTAATGTCATCATTATTTTGCGATGCCAAGTCTTGAACTATTGTTCAATGCCTTTTTTTGAACCTTTAGAAGCCGCTAAAGTCATTTAAAACGGGATATTTACCATGATTTGATTTTTGAGTTTTCCAATATTTCGGCACAGTTTCATGCGCCATGATCACGGAATAACTGAAGACACTGCGAGTTCGTTTTTATGAGCAGATATACCGATCTACCCTCATTTTCTGTCTTTTGCTACGAACGTTACCACTACCACCGTTTTCATTATTATCGACCCCAGCTCGATCACGACACACAACACTGACAGTATCAGAACGCGGCGCGGTTGGTACATCACTTCTTCGCGCCGCGTTCTGATACTGTTAACCATGATAGTTTCAGAAGTCTTTAGAAGCCGATCCTGAAGTGATCAATTAAAAATGATATTCCCAATTTAGTACTCTTTAACGAAGACTACTAGGAGATGCTGAATGCATCAAGCTGAAGACAGGGCGCTGTGGCGCTCATTAGGGGAGGCCTATGTCCAGCAGTGGACTAATATAGGCTGATGATGATGCCCTTTAACGGGTATCACTGTCGTGTTCACGGGATGACTGTCATGTGTAAACCTGTTGAAACGTCGGGAAAAATAAGAAATAAACGGTAAATACCTGTTAAATAGTAGAAACATAATTATGTATTCAGATCGCAAGTTTAAAAATATTATTAGAATTTAGGTTTGGCGGATAATTACTTATTTAGTTCTAAAACACTTTTTCGTCGACTGTATCTGGTACCTACAAATTACTTTTATTCTGACGAAATCGGCTGTTATAATTTAATTGAAAATCGGGGGCCTCCACGACGGGGGCGTCACACACCGGGGGCCTAACCCACGAACCCATATTTATACCACAAAACTTTAAAAAAAAAACAGTTGAAAACGAAGAAGAACGACGTCAGTTTAAATTTTTTTCAATACAATCAAATTGTTAACACTTTGACTGCTGAAATCACGCGGTATGTGTTTTCTACAAGTGGCTAATATGCGTAAATCCACACTAGCGCAGCGGCTGAGAAAATACAGATCTGTGTGACTCAGCACAACCGTAATATTTTTCGAACGAAACGCATGTGCGGCGCAACACAACCGCTGTGTAGAGCGGCAGCACGAATTTTTTAGGTTAAAAAAAGATCGCAGTCGTCGAAAAAAAATCGCAGTCAAAGTGCGCCTTTACGAAATCATTATTTTACTATTAAAATAATGACTTACCCAAAAGCTCATTTCTCTAATTTTAGATTTAGGGCACATATTAGGTTGCGCATGTGGGGACATGCGCAACAAAGTTCTTCACGTGGCACAATCGGCGGACTGATCAGTGAAAGCGATCTCTTTCAGGCAACCTTTGTATGGACAGGATCGTATAATAACAGAAAGTAACTTTGAAAGGATTTTGAAAAATTCTCGAAAGAACGCGGGAACTCCTTGGTATTTATTTTATTATATCAAAAGAACAAATAAATAAATAATGCTGGACAACTCACACAGCATTATCTAGCCCCATGATAAGCAGAGCTTGTGTTATGGATACTAGATAACTGATATACATAATACAATACATTACATAGATACATATTTTTTATTATACATAGAAAACGACCAGAACACCCGGAACAAATATCTGCAGATCGTACACACAATTGTTCCGAGGCGGGAATCGAACCCGCAACCGTCGCAGGCGGACCTTCGCCCACCGCGCCACAACGGTCGTCAAATTAAACTTACATTTCAATTTAGCGTCAAACGTATGAGTATTTCTTAAAATCACAATCGTATCAAAACATCCTACACATAAAAATGTACATCTTAAAATAATACCCATTATAAAAGAGTTCGTAGCTAGTAATTTAAAGAAAACAGTATTTCTTCACGTTTTGTGTCGAGCATTCTTCACTAAAATTAATGAGTTATCAGAATATTATTGCTTATTATATGTACAAAATATCAGATTATCTAGAAGATAAAAAAGCTTGGAACGAGTTTTGCTCCAACTCAAAATCTACCAACTTACAGATAAGCAAATCATATGTACTAGACACATAAGTTATGAACATACTAGTGGTTTCTTCTCACTTCTTCCACTTGTGGACAAAAAATTGAAGTGTACATCAATATAATAATGAATAGTATAAAATATGACTTGTCTAAGTGCTTATTTGTAAGCCTAAAGAAATAACCATTCATTTCATTTCATTATGAAGATTGTTTGATATATCCACCAGAGCCTAGTTCGTTATCTAGCAGGGTGTACCACGTGCAGGTTAGGTTGGCGTCGGAGACGAGATGTTGGAGTCCCCCTTACATCCCTTCTTCAGAGATCACGTAGGGCCGTGTCGGGCACGTCGTAAGAATTGACACCTATGACTCAGCGCTTGGATACGGTATCTATGCGCTGAGTCAAAGGTTGCGGTTTTAGAAATTTATTTTTCTCAAAAGAACATACATTCACTTATATAGAAATATAGGATTATCTTAAATAATTATGCAGAACGGACTTATTTAAGGTTCGAGCCTATAATGTGTCATCATCAGCCTATAGCAGTCCACTGCTGGACATAGACCTCCCCCAATGAGCGTCATAGCGCCCGTCTTCAGCTTGACGCATTCAGCATCTACCTGCAGTCCTTCGCAAGTCGTCATCCAGCTTGGCCGGGAGGCCTCCTACACTACGTTTGCCGAATCGCGGTCTCCACTCAAGAATACGTTTCTCGTCTTATAAACTATAGATTTCTACGTGGGCGAAGGCGCGGGTCGCAGCTAGTTAGTCATAAATGTAGGTACTTTCATTATGCCGCTCCTACGCCCGAAATAGTATTGAAATGATGATGAGTACTGGCAATACTCATTTATTTTATTAGACAAGTGTTATTGTAACACTGGTCACACTGCGTAGGTATTCTATTTACTGTATAACAGGGTGCGACGTAACATCTGTACTAATCTGAAAGTACCAAAACTCATATTTAGACTTACATAGGCAAATAACCATGTATTAGACACATAAGAGATATGAACATGCTAGTGGTTTCTTTTTCAATTCTTCCACTAGTGAACAAATAATTGAAGTGAACAGTAATAGTAGATTGTTTTACAAGGGACTAAACCATCCCATTATATACGAGGTTGTTATACTCCCGAGCGAGGGAGGATGACAAGACCGAGTTATAATGGGTGGTTTTGGCCCGAGTAAAACACTCTACTTTTCACTTCGATTGCGAGAAAATAAAACAATTCAAAATAGACAATTTTCAGAAATAATCTCTATTTAACCCGCAACGAAACAGTTCGCATTCTACCGTGAAGGGAAGAATCAACCTTCATAAAAAATCACCAAGACGGTTCTATTTTCAAAAAAAAAAGATTGACGGAGCACCAAGAAGTCGAGTTTTTATGTAAGAGAACGAATGCTTTGTACGGGCTGATGATTTTAGACAATAATTAAAAAGAAAAAATACTTTTTAGCCCGAGGTATTAAACTCGAGCTTTAGGCCCGCTAAGCTACACTATTATGATACACTTTTTGAGCAAGAGAAGTGAAAAATAATTTTATTTGATAATAATTTATAGTATAAAGTATGACCTGTCTAAGTGCTTATTTTGTGAGACTAAAGAAATCATATCTAGATCATACATAGAGACTAAATGTCATTTCGCTCTTGAGCGATAAGACCGCCAATTGTATCTAGTTTTTTAAGTTTATCATTTTACATTGTTATTATAAACTAGCGGACCTTCCCGGCTTCGCACGGTTTTAGTACGGATCTCTAACTTTTTTGAAAATATAATAATTATAGCCTACGGTCACCGGGGATAGTGTAGCTTCCCAACGGTGAAAGCGATCTTTTAAATCGGTCCAGTAGTTTCGGAGCCTATTCATTACAAATATACAAACAAAAAATCAAACCTTACCTCTTTATAATATCATATTGTAGTCTAGACTATGTGTGATATAAAGAATTATCTATCTATCTATGCTTGCTTACTCGTATTTTATAAGGTTTCTAAAACGTACCAAGTAAAAGTAGGTAGGTACTCCTGACCGCTTAACGCGCAGCGGGAATTCTTGGCAATCACGATATAAAATGTTATGCACTTTTAATTGAATGGCAAAGAAAATACATCTACTTCGGATTTTCTATATCGTATGCGGCTCAATAGGCGAAGAATGTGTATAGTGAACGAGCCGAAATTGTTGTTATTATATATTATATAATATAGCCTATGTTCACCACGGATATTTAGGCTTCCTAACGGTGATAGAATTTTTCAAATCGGTTCAGTAGTTTCGGAGCCTATTCGTTACAAACAAACAAACAAAAAAATCAAACCTTTCCTCTTTATAATATTAGTATAGATTATAAATAAAAGAATTTATTGACAGCCACACACAATGATAAACAGAGTTACAAAAAAAGGAAAACACACAAAAATACAGAACAACATAAAAAAAAATGCTGGACAAATTCACACAGCATTATCTAGCCCCATGGTAAGCAGAGCTTGTGTTATGGGTACTAGATTACTGATATACATAATACAATACATTACATAGATAGATATTTTTTATTATATATAGAAAACGACCAGAACACCCGGAACAAATATCTGCAGATCGTACACACAATTCTTCCGAGGACAAGCGGACCTTCTCCCACCGCGCCACATCGGTCGTCAAAGATGATAATATTTTATTGCAAACAATGTAAAATAATAACTGAAATAAACAAGACACAATTGGCGGTCTAGCCGAACATAATCTTCAGTGTATGTTACTTGTTTGGTCCTGTTTTGTTTGTCGACGGTAGGACTTTATGCACTACCATAAAAAGCACTACGAGTAGTATAAAAAAGCTTGGAACGAGTTTTGCTCCAACTCAAATTCTACCAACTTACAGATAAGCAAATCAAATGTACTAGACACATAAGTTATGAACATACTAGTGGTTTCTTCTCACTTCTTCCACTGGTGGACAAAAAATTTAAGTGAACATCAATATAATAATGAATAGTATAAAATATGACTTGTCTAAGTGCTTATTTGTAAGCCTAAAGAAATAAACTTTCATTTCATTTCATTTCACCAGAATCCATCAGAAAAGCAGTATCCTTACCAGTTTTAAAAGCTCGCGTTAAGGAATTTTTTGAAATTCAGAATAGTGAATATAGGTACTTATTATTTATTTATAAACGAAGTATTACTAAGGTATACGTATGTATTTTATATGTATTTTATATATACATATATATACATATATATTTATTTATCTTGAAATAGTCATGCAAATTTATTCTAGCTTATTTTTGGTACACCCCCTTTCTTAAATTCACATAATTCTTTCCATCCAAAGGTTGCCTGGAAGAGATCGCTTCTAAGCGATAAGGCCGCCCATTGTAAATAAATAAATAAATAATGCTGGACAATTCACACAGCATTATCTAGCCCCATGGTAAGCAGAGCTTGTGTTATGGGTACTAGATAACTGATATACATAATACAATACATTACATAGATAGATATTTTTTATTATATATAGAAAACGACCAGAACACCCGGAACAAATATCTGCAGATCGTACACACAATTCTTCCGAGGCGGGAATCGAACCGGCAACCTCCTGCGTCGCAGGCGGACCTTCGCCCACCGCGCCACATCGGTCGTCAAAGATAGATAATACTTTATTACAAACAATGTAAAATAATAACTTAAATAAACAAGATACAATTGGCGGTCTAGCCGAACATAATCTTCAGTGTATGTTACTTGTTTGGTCCTGTTTTGTTTGTCGACGGTAGGACTTATGCACTACCATAAAAAGCACTACGAGTAGTATAAAAAAGCTTGGAACGAGTTTTGCTCCAACTCAAAATCTACCAACTTACAGATAAGCAAATCAAATGTACTAGACACATAAGTTATGTATGGTTTCTTCTCACTTCTTCCACTGGTAGACTAAAAATATAATAATGAATAGTATAAAATATGACTTGTCTAAGTGCTTATTTGTAAGCCTAAAGAAATAAACTTTCATTTCATTTCATTTCACCAGAATCCATCAGAAAAGCAGTGTCCTTACCAGTTTTTAAAGCTCGCGTTAAGGAATTTTTTGAAATTCAGAATAGTGAATATAGGTACTTATTATTTATTTATAAATGAAGTATTACTAAGGTATACGTATGTATTTTATATATACATATACATATTTATTTATCTTGAAATATTCATGCATATTTATTCTAGCTTATTTTTGGTACACCCCCTTTCTTAAATTCACATAATTCTTTCCATCCAAAGGTTGCCTGGAAGAGATCGCTTCTAAGCGATAAGGCCGCCCATTGTACTTGTATCATGCGATGTATTTTATAATGATCTGTAGCTGGTGCACAATAAAGTATTCTTGTATTGTATTGTATTGTATTGTGCTTTGTAATTCTGCTGAAAACCAAAAAGCAACCTCCGCCGAAAATTACAGCTTATCTGGTAAATTCTACTGTAACTTAATTATTTCCTTTATTAAGTTAACCTGTAATAAAACAAGGCAAACAATTACCAGCTGCTAACTTATTAACTTGTCAATTAAGTGATAAAACTTGGAACTTCGTTAGTTAAGTTTTTGGGCATTCCGTTTGTTCTGCGTTGAACAATTAGTTGTCTGCAATTTGCTGAGTTTTGAGAGGTCGTGAGTTTGGATTTAGAAAAATATTGAGGTAGCCGAATACCGAGGTGCTTTGCTTTCTCTTTAAAATAGTTTCGATCATCTATACTATATATTATAATTTTTTTATAATATATTTTTTTTTGTTTGTTTGTATTGAATAGGCTCCGAAACTAATGGACCGCTTTGAAATATTCTTTCACCGTTGGGAAGCTACATTATCCCCGGTGAACATAGTCTATATAATATTTTCAAAAAAGATAGGGATTACTTACTAAAACTCCAATAATGTAACCCAAGGTGTCACCTAACAAAGTGAAGTTCGAGTTTAACGCGGGGAACATCTAGTATTTCATGTTTTGAGCCGCGCGCAGCCAAGTTCGGAAAAAAAATGGAAACGTAATGTTTAAAATAATAAATAAATAATGCTGGACAATTCAAACAACATTATCTAGCCCCATGGTAAGAGCCAGAGCCCCAGAGCTTGTGTTATGGGTACTAGATAACTGATATACATAATACAATACATTACATAGATAGATAATTTTTTATTATACATAGAAAACGACCAGAACACCCGGAACAAATATCTGCAGATCGTACACACAATTGTTCCGAGGCGGGAATCGAAACCGCAACCTCCTGCGTCGCATAATAATAACTTTTAAATAATCATTATGACGCTAAAAATGATTCGAATTTTAATTAAATTTGACGTATTTTTATGGTTTGACAACTAACGTATCTAATAATTTTAATCAACACCTATAAAAAAGGTAAAAAAAACGATATGCCGTGGTTTTGTGAATTAGTTTGACCTTAGATAACGCCAAAATGATAAAGTCTACTTGATGGATTGAGTTGAAATTCTGCAAGCTCAAAAATAAAGAAAATCAGAAACCAAATATTTTTATTTACTTTAAAACTACCATACACAATATATTTAAAACTAAGCAAATTAATAGATCTATGCAGACTTTGAATAACAGCTACTTTTGAGATTTAAAATCGATTTATATTTTTTTCATAACAACCAAATTATGTATTTAGCAAATAAAATAGATAAACCGATATTTAAACCGATTAAGTAACTTTTTTATATCCCTGTTTATAAAAACGTACCAAGTAAATGTAGGTACAATATACCTTATTGTGCCTATTTTTTATTTTCAGGTTTGAACGCGCCCTGTCAGTTTTCCCGCCATCATGACTGCGTCACGCGTTTCGTTTTTGCTGCTCGTCGCGCTGCTGTGCGTCGGCTGTTGTTATTCAGCTTCTGTGAGTGAACCTCCTTCATTAGCGTTGCGTACTTTTTACGGACCTTTTTACTCAAAAATCAAAGTGCTTTATTTCCTTAATCCTTTAGACATTAGGAAAAACAAGTGAAAATCAAAGTGATATTTTTTTATACCCATGGTCATAAAAAATATCACTTTGAGTTTCACTAAAAAGATCACTTTGATTTTTTTTTCACTTCAATCTGTTTAAGGTAAAGTAAAGAGGTGAACCAAAAACCTTTACCTGTTAGATTGTGTTTTTGAGTCTATACACTGCAGCTTATTTATAAATGCCAAAGTTTGGATGTTTAGATTTATTGGTGTTCACACCAAAACTACTGAACGTATCGGGCTGAATTTTTGCTCTCAGTGACTGTTCTGGGCATGAAATAAAACATATGTAGTTAAAAATCACCTTTTCAACTCGTAAACCATTTCCCATGGGATAAAAATAAGCTTGAAACTTTTCCATAGAAACGCGTGCGAAAATGCGGGCTAGTAGTAATTTGTATAGTAAATTGTATAGTAGTAAATTATAAATTTAGAGCAAATGCAAAAATAATATTATAATATTTCTCATACGTATGTGGAATTAACTTATGTAAGTATGTTTGTATGTATATACTTATGGGAAATATTTACAGACCCGAAATCATTTGCGATGCCCTTATGTGGTGCATGTCCCTAGACCTAAGTTATATATATGTCTATGCAAACAAAATAGGTAAATAAATTATGAAATGTAATATTTGTAATATTTTCCCTACAAAGGTTGCCTGGAAGAGGTCGCTTCTAAGCGATAAGGCCGCTCATTGTACCTGTCGCATATAATGTATTTTTGTAAAGTATATTTGATTATGGTGAAAATTAAAGAATTTTTGTATTGTATTTTTCAGTTACCAAGAGGCTACGACCCCCGGATGATGAGCGATGAAGTCGTCATGGCGCCTAAAAAAAGACCATTCTGCAATGCCTTCACAGGTTGGTAACCTGCATAATATAAATTTTGACGACCGATGTGGCGCGGTGGGCGATGGTCCGCCTGCGACGCACCTTCGCCCACCGCGCCACATCGGTCGTCAAGTAATGATTTGTATGAATCATTAATAGGATATCTGTAGTAGGTACAGACATATAATTAAGAAACACACATAGTAATTACAGACTCTGCAAAAGTAGATAATTTAAACAAATTATCTACTTTTGCAGAGTCTGTAATTACTTACCGGTATATATTAACATGATACGACGTAGCTTAGACTAATTCGTAGGCTTGTAACCATTGCGTAGCACACCGTAGCAACATAGCACCTCGTAGCTAAACCTACATTTTCTATTCAACCTCTTTGTATGACATGGAATACGACCTTATTTCATTTTTTAGATAGGAACAGGACATTGGCAATCGAAATTTGAAATTCCCTAATGGAGGCAATGATTCTGAAACTTTTTTGTAAGATTTCCATTGATACTAGCAATAGGTATTCAGGTAAAAACATATTTTCAAATAGTTTGTCTCTTTTGTATAAGTTACTTTATTTAAAACGAATTTTCGTACATTTCGCAATTGTTTCAGGATGCGGGCGGAAGCGATCTCAAGGAGCCCCGGGTATGCCCACGCAGGAACTAAGACAAAGACAGGTCAGTTTTAGCTATATCATACCACACCTAATCACCCAACCATATTTCCTTTAGGGGTGTAAGGGGGACTCCAATATCTCGTCAGTAGTTTTTACGTGAAAAAGTAAAAAACATCCATCCATCCATACTAACATACTCTCGCGTTTATAATATAAGTAGGATAATGACATTATTATTATCTTATTTCCAGTACGTAGATGATGAGGCACTCAGCTCAATCCTGGACTCCGAGTCAGCAATTGACGAACTCTCCCGCCAAATCCTCTCCGAAGCGAAGCTCTGGGAGGCCATTCAAGAGGCCAGTGCCGAAATCGCCAGAAGAAAGCAAAAAGAAATCAGTTTCAACCAATAAATGACTGATTGAATGTCGCTGACGTCCGTTGGAAACGAATCTATTACCGTAGCATTTTCTAAAAATCTTTATGTATTAGGAACTATTTACCCAACCTATTTGGTGGCTATCAAAATACTCCTTAGTACTCTAGGTACTCTTCTAGTTAAAATGTGGAAAGACTACGCTATAAATAATAATTAGTTTTTTATTTATTACCTAGGAGGTGACATAATTAAGTTGTGATATAATTTTAGTAAATTTAATTAAGTAGTATATATTTATCGCTTCAGTTTAAGTTTAGAACTCAGAGATTAATTTTTCGATTAAAATTATACTTATGTCAATGTCATTTGTATATTAAATTAAAAACGACTACAAAGTAATCAATTTCATTTAAATAAAGGGCTATATTTGTTGATTTGAGTATAAGTTTATAACTAGTCTTAGAATTAGATGTTTATTCGAATTTATTGAAGAAATAAAACTTCATCCTCTGGATAATAGCAATTTTATTTTATTTTCGACTTTATGTCTATTCATCCAGCCTTAATAGACATAAAACCTACTTATACTAATGTCATACCAATTGACAGGAGGTATAATGGTTCATCATAGGTTGTCTAATCACAGAAAATAAAAAAAAAACGAAATTCAATTAAACGTCGAATAACCTATTTTCGATCATGTCTTCATAGGAATAGGGCCTGTATTCGCTCGCAATGATGTTGGTCATCCACTGTTCTGGTAGACTCTCGACTAGGAAGACTGGGAACTTGGGTTTTTCAGACTTTTGCAGATTTTCTGGTAGAGGTTTCATATCGTGTGCGGTCGGCGAGAGGAACTGTAAATATATTATTTAAATAAATGTAATTTTCAATGATCTATTCAATATCAAATTCAAATAAATTTATCATGGAAACTGTGGACAAAGAGTTCTTAAAAGCTAGGTGAAACGACAGTTTATCCATTAATTATGGACGTACAATATGTAAGTGACCTATATAACTATGTCCAGCAGTGGACTGATATAGGCTGATGATGATGATGATATAACTAGATGATGATAATAATATAACAGACAACCATGAAACTAGTAATAAATAACAAAACATGCTAGTGGTTTCTTTTTCACTTCTTCCACTGGTGGACAAAAAATTTAAATGAACATTAACACTTTGAGTGCTGAAAACGCACGGTATGAGTTTTCTACAAGTGACTAATCTGCGAAAATCCACACTAGCGCAGCGGCTAAGAAAATACAGATCTTTGTGACTCAGCAGAGCTGTAATATTTTTCGAACGAAACGCATGTGCGGCGCAACACAACCACTGTGTAGAGCGGCAGCACGAATTTTTTAGGTAAAAAAAAAGATCGCAGTCGTCGAAAAAAAACCGCAGTCAAAGTGTTAAAATAATGTTATATGATAATAATTAATAGTATTAAATATGACCTGTCTAGGTCATATTTAATACTATTCATTATTATCAAATAACATTATTTTAAAGTGCCTATTTGTAATCCTAAAGAAATAAAAAACTTTTGATTTTTGTTTTGAAAGCTCACCTTAAGCCCGTCGTTAGGCCCTCGCTTCTTCCTAAGATAGTTGAAGCAGCAGGATCTAAAATGCCGCGTGCCGCACGCCGACGCACACTCGCTGCCGCACGAGTCGCACGACAAACTTGCCGCCCACATTGTGCTGCCTGAAAACATCAGTCGTTAGTTGTACTTTAGTTTTTTGTCTATAAATCAGGAATTAAACATAACAAACACTTTTGGAAACGTCAAAGGTTCTAAATTAAAAACCGATTAGGTATGGTATGTTTGTGAACAGATCCCAATAACCATAACATGCTTTGTGTCGAGATATATGTAATTCATATTAATTTTAATTGTATTTGCATCAATATTTATAGAAAAAAGGAGCACCAATCAACAAGTTCTTAATTTGTATTTATTAAAGTAAACCGCAGCGTTACAATTTTCATTATAATACTTAAAATATGATTATAACACTAAGGACAAAGATAAGAAATAAATTATTTTTAAGAAATATCAAGAAGAATTAATCCCACCAAAAACATAAATGTAAAAAAGGAGAGCCAATTTAAGTTCAATACAAAAATTATGATTGGCTGTGGGCTTCGCGGCGAAAAGATTGGAGATCTAAATGAGTGCCAAGACAAATCTATGTAGGTTAGATTTGACTTGGCCAGTTTTCATTACATCAGTCATTTTATAAAGTTATTCAACATTTTAATTCTGATAAAAACTGGCCAAGTGTTTGTGAAAAAAAATATAATATCCATCGGCTTTTTCTAATATGTCAACTATACACTGCACAACAAACAGTTACTGCGTATATATACACGGTTTATGGTACATAACAACAACACATAGGAAGTCCAGAGTTTAAATATATATGTAATGACAAATACCTACTTAAATAGACAATTGTAACGTAAATAATTTACTATAGTTTGACCGAAACCGCTGTACCGCGCCTGAGGTATGTGAGCGGCGAGTCGGGGGGTGTGGGGGGGGGGGGTATATCGGCCGCTCCGATCCATCAGTCTGCCGTCAACGCGTACTCTTGCTCTTTTTTCCTCGCCCCCCACCTCGCCGCAATTTCCTAAAGAGCGGTACAGCGGTTTCGGTCAAACTAAAAAACTTATTTACGAGACATAACCATGCGTTTCTCTTAACAAAATTCATGCTGTGATAAAAGGTCCCGTTATTAATGCACACGTCATGCAATCTAAGTAGATCTAAAATTCTAGAAGTTTCTAACACAGATCACCTGATCTTAAGTCTCTAGGATCGGAAACTTCCTTTTTATCTCTTCTAGGGTCCGCTTGCGACCAAGTCGCTACAAATTACAATAAATTCAGTTTAAGTTTGATTATTTATTTGCAGTATTTAATGAAAATAACATAATGCTATATGAAACTATGATAGTTTAATAACAATCTGTGCAAAATTCAGGTTGTTATTTATATTTTTTAAATTTTTGAGACTGAAAAAATCCGAGTCACTATAGCCTCCCACCATGACCCATTATTTTACTGATATAAATAGTTCTTACAAAAATGTTGAGAAACACTGTCTGAATTACCGGAAGTCATGTTGATGATACAGATTATTTTAATTTATAAATAATACAATTTATTGTATGCCACAGTCCTATTTTATTCGAATGCCACTCGCAACTTAACCCATTCAATGCTTCAAGTTTTTTATTTCTTTTCATTATGACCCACTCCTTTTTTTGTTTTTGGGTTTTAAATAAATGTTATTGATTATTTAATTATTCAAAAAAAAACTTAAAAAATTACATTACTTAAAAAAATCCAAGTACAGAATGATAGACAGCATATGGCGCGTTGCTGGCACAAACCAAAAAATGTGTAAAACGCGAGGAGTGCGTTGCCGGAGCTGAATGGGTTTAAATTAAAGATCTAAGACGTAACTTATTAGAACTAAATTTATATATGACTGATTGAAACAAATTTTAATGTTTTTTGCGTGGTGACCAATTAGAAAAATTTTCCAGTGACGAATTATTGCCTAGACCTATTGTATGGCAGGCGAGAGTACCAAACCGTCTTCAAGTGAGTTAAGCTGCTATACAATACAGAATGAACAGTTTAGATATGTTGCCAGCGACGTCGCCGCTCTGCCGCCGTGGCGTCCCAATGATAGGCCTAATGCCCTTAAAATTACAGCTGATAGATATCTCAATATTTAGATTTCAGGCGATTTATTTAATATGTTTGCTTTTATGGTGTAATAGATGTTATTTTAATAGCTATGTCATAGTTTTTGTATAATTAATTTCGTTGTATAATTTAGGTTCTAGTAAAAAAGATATGTAGTTCTCGAGGAAAATCTCATAGGCTAAGATTCCGTTTAAAATAGTTATTTTCTTAAATTCATGTTTTCGTAATTATAATTTATAATAGTGCTTAATATTACTATATTGGGGGTGACGTGCCATGTTTGGCAAAACCCTCAAGAACAAAAGAAAATATTAAAAAAAAAATAGAATAACAGCTAAATATAAAACATTTACTTACCAATCAGCAATAAAGAAAATATGGCAGCTAACTTCAACATTATGAAATAAATGAAAACCACAAAATAAAAAGTAATAGTTATGAATTTGATTTTCGCGCCTTTCCTTCGCTGTAAAGAAGATGGCGGCGGTACAAGCGCGGTGGATTGAATGATGGAGATCCGTTCAGCTTCCCTTTTATATGGGTGAAAGTTTACCCTTTTATGCGTAGGCTAACTCAGTAACGTGATAAACATATCAAATTTTGTATCTATCGGCTTTACATTGCTTTTTAGCTTTTGATTTATATTCTCGAACTTTTAACTAGTGTTTGGCTTGACTACCACGACGTTGTACTTTATTTACTTAAACTAGGTAGGTTAGGTACCTACCTGTAAGAATAGATCATCATCATCAGCCTATAGCAGTCCACTGCTGGACATAGGCTTCCCCGAATGAGCGCCATAGCGCCCTGTCTTCAGCTTGCCGCATCCAACATCTACCTGCAATCTTTCGTAGGTCGTTATCCCACCTGGTCGGAGGGCGTCCTACACTACGTTTACCGAGTCGTGGCCTCAACTCAAGAACACAGATAAGAATAGAAACTACTTTTTAACTTTCGCGATTTATTAACATATTACAGATTAATTTATCGGGTATCTCCTACAACCATACTTTGAATTTTCTGTTTACCTATTACCTAGGTACATTATGACTAAATAACTCTATAGATAGGTTGGAGAAGTTATTTTTTATTTTAATCTTTGGTCTTACGAGTGAAGGGCTTGCATCTCGGCCGGCTGATTATGTAACTCGCGACCGGTTTGCGACAGGCGTAAATTAAGCAATCAGTGCTGTCAAACGTCAATTTTGTATTAGTTTCACACCAGCTACAACGTCAAAATTGGTCAAAATTGCCGTTTGACAGCACTGATTGCTTAATTTACGCCTGTCGCAAACCGGTCGCGAGTTACATAATCACCATACGGTTCTGATAAATGTCGGAGTCTCCTAAACCTACCTGATAATAAAAAAAAACTAGCCCGATTTTCTTTTGTTTTTCATAAAATCATCCACGCTGTTCGGCACGAATCCAGGCCTTCATTTACAAAAAAAATATAAATCGCGCCGGCTTTTAAAAGTTGATCTTACTATTTTGTTCTTGTTGGATGTGGATAGATAGTTGAGACCCCTAAAGAAGTTTATGAACTGAACATCGTCACTTAAGACTATTAGAGCTAATAGTAGTGTCCTGGGGTGGAGATCTTGATTCGGCAAAAGTAGTGTAGGATGCCCTCCGGCCAGCTGGTATGATAAGCTGCGAAAGTCTGCAGGCAGATGCTGGATGCGACACACTAAAGACTGCGCTATGGCGTTAGAGGAGGCATATGAAAAAATAAATGTCTAGAACTGGAGAAACATATGCTAATGATGATGATGATGAATAGTAAAATCTGGCCACGCAATAACTCAGATTTCGTGTATTCTGTAATCTGTGGGTTATACTTCAAAATAAACGTAAAAAAAAAACCAGCAACCGATACATCCCTAGTCGTCAAGAGAACATCACTAGCCTTTGCATGTTGTTTAGAAATTTAATAAAAATCATAAAAGTTTTCCTATAAAAATGTAAAATGGCCGGAGAATGCGTGAATTGGTTAATAATTAGCTAGCCTACGAGGGTAGAATCGATGCAAAATATTTTAGGGCCAGACTCTACCAAAGCTGAGTTTAGCGGAAAAGATATGTGTTCTAAACAACCAATTGAACATCGTTGTTGACACATCTGGTTTCCGCTCAGTTTCAATATTTAAATTAGTTTTGTAAAGGTAGGTAAAATAATACGGTATTCTATTCAAGTTATTAAAGATAATAAAAAAGTAACAATAGGAGAAAAATAATATCGGATATCTATAGATCAATGCAATGCAATGCAGCAATGCTTGAAAATGAAAGTTTTCAATCAGTGCGTCCTACCCGCTATGACCTACGGAGCTGAGACGTGGACACTCACAATAGGGCTGGTCCACCAGTTCAAAGTCGCTCAACGAGCTATGGAAAGAGCTATGCTCAGAGTTTCTCTGAAGGATAGGATTCGTAACGAATACATCCGACAGAGAACCAAGGTTATCGACATAGCTCAAAGAATTAGCAAGCTGAAGTGGCAGTGGGCCGGCCATATCTCGCGAAGAACCGATGGCCGATGGGGCAAACGTGTTCTTGAGTGGAGACCACGACTCGGTAAACGTAGTGTAGGACGCCCTCCGACCAGGTGGAATGACGACCTGCGAAAGACTGCAGGTAGATGCTGGATGCGGCAAGCTGAAGACAGGGCGCTATGGCGCTCATTGGGGGAGGCCTATGTCCAGCAGTGGACTGCTATAGGCTGATGATGATGATGATGATGATGATGATCTATAGATCATGGGTTCAAATGCCGTGTCGGGACAAATATTGTTATAGGGGTTTTTCTAGTAAAAAACTTTACAATGGCAGCACGGAGTCTAAATATTAAATGAATAATGCTGGACAATTCACACAGCATCATCTAGCTCCAACCTAAGCAGAGCTTGTGTTATGGGTACTAGATAACTGATATACATAATACAATATATTACATAGATAGATATATTTATTATACATAGAAAACGACCAGAGCACTCGGAACAATTATCTGCAGATCGTACACACAATTTTCCCAAGGCGGTAATCGAATCCGCAACCACATGCGTCGCAGGCGGACCTTCGCCCACAGCGCCACAGTAGTCGTCAAAAAAATAAAAATTCGTTAAAGTCGTTGGTCCTGCAGTATGTACTATTTTTATCCAGGAAAAGTGCGTGCGAACCTGCTGGCAACAGCTAGTCGATGACATTCATCCGCCTACAAAGCTTGAAAGCACTCAGAGTAAAAGGTTTTCAAACAATCGTATGAAATCTGACACCGATATAAACAGCCCTTACGTTGGTATCACTTATGCTTTAAGATAGACTAGTTTCTTCTCGCGTATTCGCACGCTTTGTTGTCGGGACAAAAAAGTAGCGTATACATTGTTAATAATAATAATAACGAGGTTGTCAGCATGTGGGATGTAGATTCAGCGACCATAGTCCCGATAGTCGTTTCGGTTAACGGCGTAATAGCGAAGAGCCTCGATCAACACCTGAAGAGACTCTCGCTAGGAAGTTGGATCAAGGGCCAGATCCAGAAGGCGGTACTCTTGGACTCGGCACGTATCGTCAGGAAGTTCCTCTCTCTGCAGCCCTAGTCACCGGCCGCTTGAGCCTAGCTTCGCGGTCGGTGATCTACCGTTTTGATATATTTTTTACTGTAGAATAGTTTTATAATATTTTATTGTATTTTCTATAGTAAAATATGTATTTTATACGAGAATTTTAATAAATGAGATTATAATAATAAAAATAAATTTAAACCCGCAGGGCAGCTTGTGGCGAGCTGTTGGTGAGTAGCGACACCACGGTATAGAGTGCTCCCGGAGAAGTTCCTGGTTCTCGTCTCCGCTTGCGGAGTGGCATCCCAAGAGAACCAGAGCCCCACCTCTTGCTTGCCTTCATTGGCCGGTCTAAGTGGAGTCGCGAGAGATGCATCTTAGGATGTAGACTCGGGGGTGGAAGTGTATAATGGCGTAATAGCGAGGAAACCCGCTCACGAGCAGTCTTCGTGATGGTGAAATCGGGGCCGCACCTCTCGACACCTCTCAGTCGTTTGCGCCGATGTTGTTCCTCTCCTGTAATTTACTCCGGCTTTTTAAGGAACCCATCCAGCATTCGGCAAGCCACCGTCTGCCACTCTTCTTAACATTATGATTGACTTGTTTATGGCAGACGTCCGCAATCTCCCCTATAGCCCGATTACCCAGTCCATCCATCCATCACAATAGCCTGGTTTTATTTCTTTCATTTTTCTTTGCAATAGTCTCTACACCTGGCGGATACCATCTTTGGGTGTATCATATTGTGCACCCGAGGATGATACCCGCTTTGTGTAGCCATCGTTTTTAGATTAACTTTCTCAAAGGGCCTCTGTGCTGTTGTCTTCGGCCCCACGCAAGCCTTCCAAAGGACCGGGTCACTTTATGGCCCGAGATCATGGTAAACGAGATACATAATAATAAATACATATATTTTCGACTTACAAGAAGGCCTTACAAAAATGTATAATATTTGTACATATTTATTAATCTGATAAGTATACTACGAGTTGGTAGAGCACAAACAAACAGTAATGGATAAGTAACAAAAACAAAAAATACAAACTAAATACATACATTGCATGCAATACATAAATACATAAATTAAAACTAACCTACAACTATCAAGTCCATAAAACTAACCATATAAGATATATGTACATACCTATGACATGGCATGCTGCTATGTGCTACGAAGTGCTAAGAGATGCTACGAAATGCTACGAACAGCTACGAGATGCTACGAAGTGCTACGAGATGCTATGAAAAACTACGCGATGCTACGAGATGCTATGAAAAGCTACGCGATGCTACGAAAAGCTACGAGATGCTATGAAGTGCTACGAGATGCTATGAAAAGCTACGCGATGCTATGAAAAGCTACGCGATGCTATGAAAAGCTACGCGATGCTATGAAAAGCTACGAAGTGCTACGAGATGCTATGAAGTGCTACGAGATGCTATGAAAAGCTACGCGATGCTACGAAGAGCTACGAGATGGTACGAAGAACTACGAGATGCTACGATATACCTACAACATGCTACAAGTGCTAGAAGATGCAATGGACACTAGGAAGGCCTACATCGGGTTACAAACTTTTATAAGGAATATTTTTGGGATAAACTACTAGCTTCCGCCCGCAAGCAGGTACTGATCAGTACATCGACCACGGCGGTAAATTAGCAGCATCGGCAGTTTGGCCTAAGTAGGTTCCTCGTGCCGCGCGGACCGGCCGCCTACAGAGGTCAGTGCATCACTACACAACCAAAAACAAAACTACAATAGGTTTCAAAAAATCCCCAATGACATTTTAGACATTTCCTTTGTTTATCGTAATAATAAGATAAAATCCTCCACTCTAGAACAGTCAGTCTAGTCAGTTCCCCCAGCGGTTTTCAGTTCTTCGCGATATATAATAAACTAGCGGACCGTCCCGGCTTCGCACGGGTATTAGAACCTTTGGCTACATTATTGGAGTTTTAGTAAGGATCCCTTACTTTTTTGAAAATATAATATAGCCTATGTTCACCACGGATATTTAGGCTTCCTAACAGTGATAGAATTTTTCAAATCGGTCCAGTAGTTTCGGAGCCTATTCGTTACAAACAAACAAAAAATCAAACCTTTCCTCTTTATAATATTAGTATAGATAAATAATGCTGGACAATTCACACAGCATTATCTAGCCCCATGGTAAGCAGAGCTTGTGTTATGGGTACTAGATAACTGATATACATAATACAATACATTACATAGATAGATATGTTTTATTATACATAGAAAACGTCCCGAACACCCAGAACAAATATCTGCAGATCGTACACACAATTGTTCTGAGGCGGGAATCGAACCCGCAACCTCCTGCGTCGCAGGCGGACCTTCGCCCGCCGTGCCACATCGGCCACATATGGCCGGCCCATTACCACTTCAGCTTGGTAATTCTCTAACCTATGTCGGTAACTTTGGTTCTCTGAAATTAATGAATACAACATTATTATTTCATAATCTATTTTAATAAATAAAATTTAAAATTACTCCTTCATTAATCTGAAGAATCAGACGAATCATCTTCATCGCTGACCATACAACTTCTCCTTAGAGCTTCTAGGATCCGTTTCCTCCTTTCATGTTTTACATAATGCTTTGCCAATTTACAATTCGTTATAAACTTTTTCGAGCACTCTTTACAAACAAATTTCCTATCCCCATAATGAGTCCTGATATGTTGCTCTAAATTAGTTTTTTGTGTGAATTGTTTGTCACAAAGGTCGCATACGAAGTTTCTTTCTCCGATATGTATTTTGATGTGTCGGCCATAATCTCCTTTCTTGTTGAATGATGCTCTGCAATTTGAGCAGTGGTATCTCTTTCCATCTGTGGGCAAAGAAAAGTATGTTTTAGAAATAGAACTAGAAACGCCAAAAATTAAGGACGACCGTTGTGGCGCAGTGGGCGAAGGTCCGCCTGCGATGTAGGAGGTTGCGGGTTCGATTCCCGCCTTGGAACAATTGTGTGTACGATCTGCAGATATTTGTTCCGGGTGTTCTGGTCGTTTTCTATGTATAATAAAAAATATCTATCTATGTAATGTATTGTATTATGTATATCAGTTATCTAGTACCCATAACACAAGCTCTGCTTACCATGGGGCTAGATAATGCTGTGTGAATTGTCCAGCATTATTTATTTATTAATTAATTTAACGCCTGCGACGCAGAAGGTCACCAGTTGAATTCCCGCCTCGGGACAAATAGACATAGACATATCATTTATTTGCCTCTATATATACACATAATATAAATGAAGAATTGTGCATGATACCCATAACACAAGCTCTGCTTAGCTTCGAGCTAGATGCTGTGTGAATTATCCATCATCATCATTATCATCATCAGCCTATAGCAGTCCACTGCTGGACATAGGCCTCCCCCAATGAGCGCCATAGCGCCCTGTCTTCAGCTTGCCGCATCCAGCATCTACCTGCAGTCTTTCGCAGGTCGTCATCCCAACTGGTCGGAGGGCGTCCTACACTACGTTTACCGAGTCGTGGTCTCCACTCAAGAACACGTTTGCCCCATCATCCAGCATTATTATTTTATTTAATTATTTACCTACTTGTTTTTATAACTAACCTCTACCCCTACTAAAAATTATATAGTTTTCGAGTATTCAGTTATAATTATTAACTACTAGCCGCGCCCCGCGGCTTCGCCCGCGTGGAAAGCAATTTTACCATATTTTCTCAACGTTTAAACCTTCCCCGGACAACGACATTTCAAAACCAAAATCAGCTAAATCTGCCCAGCCGTTCAGCCGTTCTCGAGTTTTAGCGAGACTAACAAACAGCAATTGATTTTTAAATATGAGAAGAAGATAAATAACCAGCCCAGGTACAGCAAAAGTTCGAAATAAAACCAATTCATTATAATGAAGGCCATGTTGTTTATTTAAGTCTAATAATCTTAAAGTTTCTTTGAAGGATAGGATTCGTAACGAATACATCCGACAGAGAACCAAGGTTATCGACATAGCTCTGAGAATTAGCAAGCTGAAGTGGCAGTGGGCCGGCCATATCTCGCGAAGAACCGACGGCCGCTGGGGCAAACGTGTTCTTGAGTGGAGACCACGACTCGGTAAACGTAGTGTAGGACGCCCTCCGACCAGGTGGGATGACGACTTGCGAAAGACTGCAGGTAGATGCTGGATGCGGCAAGCTGAGGACAGGGCGCTATGGCGCTCATTGGGGGAGGCCTATGTCCAGCAGTGGACTGATATAGGCTGATGATGAATCTTTAAGGCTCACAGGTCCACCCAAACTGCCGCACAACACAAAAATTTGCATTATAGAGCTTAAACGATTATAGATTTAGAAAAAATTACTAAAAGAAAGACTAACCATTGACAATTAACGCTGCATCTACCCCAAACTAAGCAGAGCTTGTGTTGTGTATGACTCGTATACATAATATTAGGGTCGGAACATATCTGACGGAAAATGCGTCGAGCGTATCATCGGCCGCGTCTATTAGGTCAAATCAGACCTGCCACATCACGCGTCTAGTCAGTTCGAACGGCCTGCACACAGACGATCTCCGCCGATGTTACGCCTAGTCTGAATACATCAATCAAAATCGCGACACGTAAAAATCAATCTAATGTTCTAGACACATAAGTTATGAACATACTAGATTTCTTCTCACATCTTCCACTGGTGGACAAAAAATTGAAGTGAACTATAAAATATGACCTGTCTAAGTGCTTATTTGTAAGCTTAAAGAAATAAAAAACTTTCATTTTCCTTTTCGTTACGTCGACCGACTATGCGTTAACGGAAACGGAAAAAAACGCTGTACGCTGGCAACACTAACGCATCATCGGAGTGTAAAGGTTGAACATTTCATGATACATATTTGCCTGTTCTTGCGTTACGCGACCGATAATACTCGACGCATTTTCCGTCAGATATGTAATGTACCGATCCAAATACACATAGACAGATATTTGTAGAAAATGTCCAGGACACCCTGAACCTGCTCCAAGTGTCCCGTCCCAAGGCGGGAATCGAACCCGCAATTTCCTGCGTCGCAGGCGTACCTTCGCCCGCCGCGCCACTGAAGATCTTCTAGTCTAGTTTATGTAAAATCAAATGCCCTTTTAAAGATTAGTGTTATTAACTTATATTAAACCATACCTTCTTCATGATGCTTAAGTTCGTGTTCTTTTAAATGAATCAGTTGCGTATAAGACCTCCCACAGTCCATACAAATGTATTTCCGTTCTCTAGAACTCCCAAGATGACATTTAATATGCCGCTTCAACAACCAGTTGGTTTCAAACATCGTTTCGCATATTTCACACTGGACGTTCTTTGGCGGTTTCTCGCCTGTGTGTGTTCTCATGTGAATCTTGAAATTTGAGGATTTTGTGAAGATTTTTGGGCATTCTGTGCATTTGACTGGAGATGTCTTACTGCACTGGAAGTTATTTTGGGGTTTCCCACCCGTGGGTAGATGACACTTCATATGCCGCGTCAACAACCAGTTGGTTTCAAACATCTTTGCGCATATATTACACTCGAAATTCTTTGGCGGTTTCTCGCCTGTGTGTGTTCTCATGTGAATCTTGAATTTTGTGGTTTCTTTGAAGGTTTTCGGACATTCTGTGCATTTGATTGGGAATTGCTTTTTGCACTGGAAGTTCTTTGGCGGTTTCTCGCCCGTGTGTGTTCTCATGTGAATATTGAAATTTGAGGTTCTTTTGAAGGTTTTTGGGCATTCTGTGCATTTGATTGGGGATGTTTTTTTGCCCTGGAAGTTCTTTGGCGGTTTCTCCCCCGTGTGTGTTCTCATGTGAATATCGAAATTTGAGGTTCTTTTGAAGGTTTTTGGGCATTCTGTGCATTTGATTGGGGAGCGCTGTTTTTTAACTCTGAAATTGTTAAAAATGTTATAACAAATTTGAGCTTAGTTATTAGAGATGCATTTAAAACTATTTACATTTTTAAATGTATTTATTGCATCCATAATATTTATTATATTATACTTGATCCGGGTGTTCTGGGTATTTTCTATGTATAATAAAAATATCTGTCAAGATCATGTAACATATTTTATTAAGTAAATCAGTCCTCTAGTCCCGTAACACAAGCTCTGCTTAAATGTGCTTAACAAAGGCTAGATGATGATGCTCTGTGGATTGTCCAGCATTATGCAAATGGTTTGCCAGGCAGGTAGCGGAGGCTATTATTATGGACGACCGATGTGGCGTGGTGGGCGAAGGTCCGCCTGCGACGCTGAAGGTTGCGGGTTCGATTCCCGCCTCGGAACAATTGTGTGTACGTTCTGCAGATATTTGTTCCGGGTACTCTGGTCGTTTTCTATGTATACCTAATAAAAAATATCTATCTATGTAATGTATTGTATTATGTATATCAGTTATCTAGTACCCATAACACAAGCTCTGCTTACCATGGGGCTAGATAATGCTGTGTGAATTGTACAGCATTATTTATTTTATTGGTTGGGTACCTTAACATACTTTTTAAAATTATATATTTTTGGTGTTTTTTTTTTCATTTGTTTTGTATTTTTAAGTAGATAACCGATTCACCTCTATTGTTTTAGTAATAAGTTTGTAACTAGTTTTAGCTTTCCTACCTATATGTTTTTAAAATGTACCAAATTGTGTCGTGCCAAATAAATTATTTCATTTCATTATTTATATATTACAATTATAGGTTTTACTATTCTAACACTAAGTTGGGAGGTTAAAATAATGTACACAGTTTTTTTAATTATTGAATACTGACATCATATAGGTATATAAGCTTTTTTAACACTTTCAGTGTTTATGACGCCTTTAAGGAGCTTCATGAAGCAGCACAGTAGTAAGTCAGTTAAGGTCACACCACCAATGCTGAGCAGTGAATCCATTAATATTGCCTATTATTATGGTATTATTAAGGTTGCCTGGAAGAGATTGCTCTCATTGATAATACAATACAATACAATCATTACAAAAATACATTATATGCGACAGGTACAATGGGCGGCCTTATTGCTTAGAAGCGATCTCTTCCAGGCAACCTTTGGATGGAAAGAATTATATGAATTTAAGAAAAGGCAGGGGGTGTACCACAGGTTATCTAAATAAGAATATTAAATATTACAAATTCCAAAATAAATAATACACTACTAAAATACATAAATAAATAAATAGTAAGTACCAATATTCATTCTTTTGGCAGGAAAAACTCCTTGACGTGAGCTTTAAAAACAGACAAGGATATAGTTTTTCTAATAATAAATGATAAGGACGGCCTTTTACCTTTATTCTAAGTTTTTTTTTCTCTGTATTATTTTCTGTTTTTTGTGGTGTAATAAAGTGTCTCTCTATCTCTATCTATCTATCTATCTAATATTGGTCAGCTCACAAAGCACCATCTAGAGCTAGCCCCAAGCTAAGCAGAGCTTGTGTTATGGGTACTAGATGACTGTTATATCATCCTCTGACCGAATTGAAGGGTAGATAAAGCCTACGCTACCGGCAAGACTCATATACATTTCTACTCAAAATTTTCTTATAGATTAGATAAATCTACCTCAAATGGCTGTGAAATTAGAGTTAAAAACTTACTTCTTCTTTGGTTCCTCGATATCTGAACCATCGCCACCAATTATTACTTCAGAATTAACTTCGTTGACCGATTCCATGGGTGATGTCTCAAGCTCTTTTGTTTTAGTTTCCATATTTTGTGTACTTTTAATTGATTTTCTTGTCTTCATGCTGGAAGGGTGTTACATGTTCATCAATGTTTTGGTTGAACACTTTTCAAAACTTTTATTGCAAATTCTTTCGTTAATTAAATAGGTAATAAACCTTTTGCTGATCAACAAAAATTACAACTTGTTGTTTTCTTCACAGACTGTTTGCTTACTTATTGGCAGTGTGGCCAGCTCGCCTAATTTAAAATTGAAACAATTGTTTTTTTTGCGACAAGCGACGACGGCGACGACGCGACATCTTTGCAAGCTGGGCGATGAGAGGATACTAAAAAAGAAATTAACTTTCGTCGTAAAGAGTTACGAACTTAATCTTGGCCAAAAGTATAGTGATAGAATCATCCTCATTGAACAAGGCAATAATTAAACTATGGCAAAAAGGCAACACTGCACTGATTTGGCATTTGAAGTTGACATATGATCAAGAATAGGCACAGACCGTAAGTAAAAGTAAATGGTAAGTAGAATAGAAAATGAACTAACGGCCTGTGTGTGGGGCTACCACGCTGTTTTGCGCTATGTAACAGTAACGCTGGTAACGCATAGCGTAACGCGCGTTCTCAGCGTTATATAGATTATTTTAGCGCGGATAACTCGTGGTAAGGCGCATTTTAACGCGTGAAACGGCGGTTTTCGCGTTAAAATTCGGCTTACCGTAATAATGCTGGTAACGCGCGTTACGTTGTGTTAAATAGCATGGTAGTCCCCACTCCTTCGAAAAACTCCTATAAAGCTATACACATTGTATAGCTTTATATCAATTCTCAAAAAATGAGGTAGGAAAGGTAATAAAAAACAGAAAAGGAGGTAGGTATAACAACGTTTATCTTGATTAGAAAATATCCACATTGCATTTCCAATCCAATGATATTATCGCAAACCGACACTTAATTCCCATCCAGATCAAATTCTTAAAATATAACTACTTATTCAATAAAAAACATATGAACAATTTTTAGAAATCTGGCGCGATCTTTTTGTTTTTCGTTTATTAATGGCCTGGATTTGTTTTCAGAATGGATAACACAATAAAAAACAAAGAAGATAGCGCCAGTTCCAAATCTTTTAAGTAGGTACCTGTACTGTAAATACTATACCTATTAGTTAGGTATTGAAGTACTAACTCGACAACCATCAAAATAAAAATATTATTTTACAAACTAGCTTACTAAAAGAGACCTCTTTTCTTCACAATGTAAATAATATTTGTTTCTTGAAACAACATTTTTAGGCCACTTTATAAGACTTAAAAAACGGAGTAACGTAATTATAAAAACATAGGCAGTTTGTACAAATTCCATCATTTAGATTACACAAGGTAGGGAAATCATTTAAATCCGCCACATACAGAAACCGAGGCCGGGCCCGGAGGCGAAGGCGTGCGTGTTGTATCATACGGATTTAGGCTCAACTCACACCAAAAGAGCATCGAAGCGCAGCGAAGCGGAGCAAGCTCGAACGAGTCGAATTCGCCGGAATTCCCGCGGCGCCGCGGGCATCCGCGCGACTCGTTCGAGTTTCTCGTGCGATAATAAGTTTTATTGTAATGAAAATAAAGTTAAAATTCATATGACACTGAAACTGCGCTCCGCTTCGACGCTCTTTTGGTATGTGTTGAGCCTTATAGAGAAGTCTGATGCTTATATGTTTTAGCTTTTTGTGAATGTAATTTTTGATAATGTTTTAATGTTTACCTATTATATAATTTTGTTTACCTATCTTTGACTCAGCTATATTTAATTCCTAATTTTATAATTAATTATTAATTTATTGTTTGTGAATCAGATATCTTTGTTTTTATACTTTTTATGTTGACTATAATAACTTGAAACTATAGTAGAATATTTCCTATGATAATTTCAGATTGATTATTATTTAATTGTATTACTACATATATTATGTTCTAACCTTAATCTAACTATACTTTAGATTAACAGTCTGTAATTAGTATAATTGGCCTACGTCCGTTCTGATTACGAAAAAAAAAAAAAAAATATGAAGTATATGAAAGACTACACATACACCAAATAAAACTTCTGAAACTATCATGGTTATTAACACTAAAGTCATTTAAAACGGGATATTTACCAGGATTTGATTTTTGAGTACCTACACATACACCGCCGGTCGGTGGCGGCGCGGTACACGTGAATCTGTATGAAACAACTCGCACGCCATCGCCTGCGGCCCGGCCTCGGTTTCGGTGTAACGGCTTCTATGGGCAATAGCGTGCGCTTCTATAATAAGCTTCCATCTAAAGCAACTCAATCATAAAATAAAATCTTATCGAGAAGGCTTTCTACTCCATAAATAAAATATTGAAGTGAACAGAAAATCAAAAACACCTGAAGTATTTCTTATTTGATAATAATTTATTTATAGTATAAAATTTGACTTGTCTATTTCGTTAGCCTATAGAAATAAAGGATTTTGAATTCTACATCGAATTTAGCTAGTGTAGTATAAATCCCAACATGGGATATGCTCACTGGAAGTTTTCCAACTGTTTATTTACTTGACTTACTACTTTACTAGCTACCGTCCACGGCTTCGCATGCGCTATTCCCAAAATCTAACCAAAATTTAGGTGTATGTTCTACATGAAAGCGAAATTTCATTCGTAAATATTCACTCACACTCAACTTTAGCTTTTTATAATATTAGAAATATATATAAAGAAAAAACAATAAGTTTTATATCTTTAGACTTACATTAAAGCACTGAGACAAGTCAAATTTTAAACAAATTAATATCTAATAAGAAATAAAGTGATATGAAATATATTTTTATTTACTATTCACTTAATTTTCCATACTTAATATGTATTATAAATTCGGAAGTAACTGTCTGTCTGTTACATTTTCTCGCCTTTAATAGTTTGTATTCCGTCCTTTGTACAAGAGTATTTAGGTATTAATTCCCACCTAAATGGTAAACAGAGGGTGGTACCCATAGGGGCCGTTCAAGTATTACGTAAGCACTATGGGGGGGGGGTCTTTGTAGGGTAGTCTAGATGATGATTACGTCATCGGTAGTTATTTACTTTTTTACACGAATGGCAACCCTCACATTGTCTATGCTTGAAAACGAAACACATTTCCGGGGATTCCCGCAAATAATGCATACGTTTAGGCACTCACTTTAGAACCGATTAGGGGAATTACCGCGCGCTATTCACTTGTCTAAATTAAGTATTATATTGAAAAAGAAATTGTAATAAATCTGCTTACGTAATATTTGAACCATATGAAATTTAGCATCTCTCTCATCTCTGTCCGGGATACAGTTACGGGAGGTAACCGTCTCTGACATGGCTGATACATTTTTAGCTGCATGGCCTGCATGTGATGATGGAAGCACTTTCAAAGTTAACACTTTGACTGCGGTTTTTTTTCGACGACTGCGATCTTTTTTTTTACCTAAAAAATTCGTGCTGCCGCTCTACACAGCGGTTGTGTTGCACCGCACATGCGTTTCGTTCGAAAAATATTACAGCTCTACTGAGACACACAGATCTGTATTTTCTCAGCCGCTGCGCTAGTGTGGATTTACGCATATTAGTCACTTATAGAAAACTCATACCGTGCGTTTTCAGCACTCAAAGTGTTAATAAAGTAATCCCCACCCCGCTGCGCTGCGGTGGTGCGGCGGCGGCGAGACGAGCGGTTGTCGCCACTAGTAACGTTGTTATTCTAATTATATCTACGGTGTTCAGTCTACGGTGGGATGACCGTAGCTGGAGACCACTGTTCCTGCCACCTACCAACAGGAAGCTCAAATCTTGGCGGGCGGCCTATTCCTGGCGCTGATTCCCGGGAGGAAGAAAGGGACTGGCGCTAAGGCGGACGGGATTGCCCAGGAGAGTGCGGTTTATCGAATAAACCGAAATCTTGACCCGGCCTACCCACGAACCCTTTTCTCTATTTTATAATAAATACTTTACTCTTTGTAATTTCTATCTTTTCTTTATTGCTCAACCCCTAGGCTTGTCTGCTAGGTGACACACTACCGCTGCATTCGACTCCACCTCGCTCGCAGCCTCTTTCGCACGCTAACTTATCCTATCACTTGGAACATATGTAACATTACGCGCGCGATTGTTCGAAATCGCGCATCTGTATTATTAAGTACCTTTACATTTTCCTAATTACGCCCCCCCCTCCCCCCACGCTAGGCCACTGCTCTAAACTATATTTAGACTCTATACTAAAACTATATAGGCTATGACCCAAGCAGCGTAGAAGATTCGTAACCATCATCGGCCATTAAATTTAATAGAACCTTGCACTTCTGTTTCTTATCATGGACCTTTGTTTTTGCAATACACTTAGGGAAGGTTGCTGGTTCAACTCCCGCCGAAGTAAGAAATGTTCTACCCATGGAAACACATAACATCTTCGGGATCACAAAACCTATGTTTTAATCCAGGATACGAGCTATCTTTGTACCAAATTTAATAAATTCCGTTCAGCCGTGAAGGAGTAACAAACACACATACAACCTATTTTGCGTTGCCGAACATTACACTCACCAATAGGAAGCACCAGGCTCCTAACTGGTTGGTATGAGCTGGATTCTAGACAACATTTTGCTAAACCCTATACTAAAACTATATAGGCTATGACCCAAGCAGCGTAGAAGATTCATCATCGGCCATTAAATTGTATATAACCTTGCACTTCCGTTTCTTATCCTTGTCATGACGTTTAGAATGCTGCATTAGCTTGCTATTGGTTATAAACTTCTTGTTGCAAACTTCACATTCGAATCGCCTGTCACCTAGATGCATCTTGACGTGCATAACCAAGTTGTTTTTCTGTACGAAACTCTTTGCGCAGAACTCGCACGAGTAGTTTTTTTCTCCTGTGTGTATCTTCATGTGTCTATCGAGGTCTGCTTTCCGGTAGAATGCTGATGTGCATTGTGTGCAGTGGAAGTTCTTTATGCCTGGAAGAGAACGATAAATATTTAGGGTCATAAAGAACATAAACAATCACAAGTCGTACAAGAGACGTCCGTTCCGTTTGAATGTCACGAGCGAAGTGAAACGATTTTTTTTTAAAGAATGGACATTAACTCTTTGACTGCGATTTTTTTTCGACGACTGCGATCTTTTTTTTAACCTAAAAAATGTGTGCTGCCGCTCTACACAGCGGTTGTGTTGCGCCGCACATGCGTTTCGTTCGAAAAATATTAGGGCTGTGCTGAGTCACAAAAATCTGTATTTTCTCAGCCGCTGCGCTAGTGTGGATTTACGCATATTAGTCACTTGTAGAAAACACATACCGTGTGATTTCAGCACTCAAAGTGTTAATGCTTTTGACCTCAGATGGCCATGACAGGACTTTTGGCTGGCGCAGACGCCTCGCCGGAAAAATTTAGTTTGGAGCAACACGCACAAGGGCCACCACTTAGGTTCGGCGAGCCTCGGCGTGGGCTGTTGCCAGATGCTATAAGAGGGTAGGGAGGTAACGCCTTAGGTGCACGAGTGCACCTGAGGGCGGGTAAGCACAGTGAACCTGAGGGTGGGTAAGTAGTGTGCGGAAGCTGAGTTGTTGCCATCACTTCCGGGTTAGCGTCAGTGAGTGGGTCAACGGGGTCACCAAGAACGTGTCTCGGTCTACGGAGGAGAGTGTGAAACGAAAGAGAGCGCGGCGCGCTACATAAATACGTGCGCCGCGCTCTCTTTCGCTTTATGTAGGGTTGCCAGCTTTGATTGTAAGGTGCATATTTGACGGGAAATGCGACACGTAACGCCAGAACAGACAAATCACTTCACTACATAGTATAAAATAAGTCACTTCCCGCTGTCTGTCTGTCCCAATGCTTATATCTTTAAAAGTACGCATTTTCGGTCGACGTAACGTATAGCGCTACCTGTATTTTGATTGATGCATTCATTTTAGGTAACATCGGTGGAGATCGTTTGTCGCGAGGCGGGAATCGAACCTTGGCCCATCGTGCCACAGAGGTCGTTAGCAGTAGGTTTTACCAGCTGATTCATCATTATCATCAGCCTATGTTAGTCCACAGCTGAACATAGGCCTCCCCCAATGAGCGCCATAGCGCCGTCTCCAGCATCTACCTGCAGTCTTTCGCAGGTCGTCATCCCGCGTGGTCGGGCGTCCTACACTACGTTTACCGAATCGCGGTCTCCACTCAAGAACACGTTTGCCCCAACGGCCGTCGGTTCTTCGCGAGATATTTCCGGCCCACTGCCACTTCAGCTTGCTAATTCTTAGAGCTATAACTTTGGACAACCTTTAACCAGCTGATTAGGTAGATAATTTAAATGTGAGTTACCATTATGTTTCATCTCATGATTGCTCAGATGTCCAATCTGTGTATACGTCTTCCCACACTCCATACACATGTATGGTCGCTCCCCTTTATGCGAGATCATGTGTCGTTTCAGCAGGCATCGGTTCGAGTATGTCTTGGAGCACTGGTCACATTGCACTCTCTTCGAGGGATCTGGTTTTTTGTATGGACGTCTGAAAGATTAACAAGATAACTTAAGAGGGCACATTAAATTCAATTCAATATGTAATACTCTATTTTTTTTGTTACTACTTTATTAAATACTAGCGGACATTCCCGGCTTTGTACGGTTTTAGCATGGATCCCTAACTTTTTTAAAAATATTATATAGCCTATGTACACCGGGGATAGTGT
Source organism: Eupithecia abbreviata (assembly GCA_943735965.1). Taxonomy (NCBI): domain Eukaryota; kingdom Metazoa; phylum Arthropoda; class Insecta; order Lepidoptera; family Geometridae; genus Eupithecia; species Eupithecia abbreviata. The sequence continues at coordinate 1,074,257 of OX031003.1, read as the reverse complement.
AGCTTCTCAACTCGGAACAAATGTGTGTACGATCTGCAGATATTTGTTCCGGGTGTTCTGGCCGTTTTCTATGTATAATAAAAAATATCTATCTATGTAATGTATTGTATTATGTATATCAGTTATCTAGTACCCATAACACAAGCTCTGCTTACCATGGGGCTAGAAAATGCTGTGTGGATTGCCCAGCATTATTGATTTATTTTATATTCTTGTAGGTGCTATGTTATTGTTTCTTTTTGTTTATTATTTTCTGTATAGATGAATAAGGTAGTATAGCTGAATGATAACTATTGTTTTCTACAATCTCCCTTGCTTTGTATTAGAGTGCTACAAGTTAGTCTTATCTCGTATTTATAAATTATGTCAATACCTATCTTCTAAGTTTTGGTGGGCCTACTTGCTGAGGGCTTACTTAATAAATAAATCATTTCTTTTCTCTTCAAAAAAAAGGTCTTCTTACAGGTAATTGTTATAGCAAGGTGTAGTGCCGTAGATACAGATACCTGTTTGTGAGAGACTGGTACCTAATTGTTAAAATAAAATAAAAATAAATAATATCATTGGTCCTACAGGAGAAGAACTGCATACTCCTGCGTCTCAGGCAGACCTTGATCATTGTACCACAGGGCTTGTTGTTATACCTATGTAAACAAATATCAAGAGATATAAATATCTAGTTTCAGTGAATGCACTGTTTTAATTCTAAAGAATTTTCAGTATTGTGCTGCTGTCATTTGGTTCTGGCAAATGTTTACTGAACTTACTTCTTCCTCTGAGGACCTAGGTCCACCTCCTCATCAGATATCTCAATAATTTCACATTTTACTTCAACATCTTCAAGAGTAGAAGAAGGTTCTTCCATCGCCACATTTATCGTTATTTCTGTCATGCCGGTTTTGACGATATAATTCTAGGACAGGTAACAAATAATCACTAATTAAAATAATTATTCATTGAAATAAATTTACTTTTGGGTTTATTTTCACAGATTATTGGGCTTGTACAAAATAAAAACAACAGAAAAATATGAAGTGTCAGAAAGAGATGGAAGCTACATTTTTATGGCATTTTTAATGTGAAAGAAAAAGAAGGAGCAAAAAAATAAGGGAAAAAACGCTTTCAAATTGAACTGACAGTGACATTTTGAAACAAGACGTATTGCGTTTCGTTCTTTATTTGAACGAAATATTGAATCAATCATGGAAACATCGGGCTGGCCGGTCGTCTTACGACATCCTTACCAACTGAAATTACCCGAAATTTAGGGCAAATATGATTCTAGCCGTTGGTCTTGCGCCTGACCTCTCCACAATCGTGTCGGTCAGCTGCCGTCCCATCGGATTATGCGAGTGCACCTGTGCTTGCGTTGCGCACACACTTGTGCATAATTTATGTCTTGCGTACTACTCGGTTAACGATTTGAATTTGAATTTATTTATTGAGCAGCTAATGCGATCGGATTTTGATTTGGAATTCTTTCGCTATTGAATATATTATATAGAATGATACTAAGGTGTATCTATTTGATATTATTTTTCATCGTTATATTTTGTGTCAATGCTGGCCAAAAGCCTGTGTTCTTTTATATTTTTTTCCCATGTGCATAAATAAAACGTATATTATGGTTTGGTTGGCAGGTATTTTATTTCAATGTATATATTAGGGTGGCTCGAAATTTTTTTTTTCGACTTACGGTAACCTAATAGTGAAAAGTTTGTGCTTTTTTGGTTAAAAACCAACTATGTAAAATATTATTTGATTTGATTGACAGTAACTGCCTCCGCAAAGTCATCGAATATTTAAAAAAACATGATTTTGGAGTCTACTTTGACGCTACATTACCTACTGCATAAAAATTAAATAAGCTGACTTTTTTCACCGACTAATGCCTATTATGGTCTTTTTTAAAAATAAAGTAATAATAATGCTCGATCTTGTGTTTTAAACGCGGGGGAGGAGTGCGGGAGGGGGGGCTTAGCCGCACGTGCCGCGTCGTGTGCCATCGCCCATTGCGCATTTTGACGGATATACTTCGGGACCTAAATCTTACACTGGACCATTAGGTAAAGCTCTGGAAACCTGTGAATTACTGCCTGTGAAAAACTTTCACACATCGAGGGAGAGTTACTTCCTGAAATGTCGAAAGATTGAAGTACAGATCAACAGTACTTGCACAAGATAGTCTCTGCGGTAATCAGGTGATTTCCCAGATGACTTAGCAAATAAGTATCCAGGCAAACTCTCTCATGCCCGCTGGCTCACACGGGCATTTGAGACACCATCGGAAAATTTGAAAACTGGGGCTGCATTTGTCGTAAAAGTTTATTCACCATCTTGGTTTCAAATTAAACATAACAAACATAGCCATCATGCAAAGATGGTTCACGACATCTTTGCAATATAATTAGGGTCTCCAGATACCTGCCAGAAGATCTCAAAAATGTTATTTATCCTGTTATTCAACGCAATAACTATCTTGCGCATCCGGAGAGCAATCTTCTTGCAATGATTATTGATGACAGGAAACACATTAGAGAATTAGCAGCCCGGCGCATATTGAAGGCACGCAGCATGCCTCAGCTTTCAGTACCAAGACTATTTGAAGTACCCCGTATAAATTTCAATGCTTCCACATATATTGACTTGATAAAGTGGCAGGAAACTCTGACTGACCCACCTATTTTAAAGAACTTGTCCGATCAAGAAATCCAGCACATCGTTAAAACTGGAGGTGAGGCCGAGCTGCTATTTCTGAGGCTTCCCTGTCATACTCAAGCCGTTGAACGAGCAGTAAATATCAACTGAAGCTTCAACTTCAGAGTACACAAGAAAAGCCCGTTTGGGTGCAATAGAAGCGAAATTGGAGTCAAGGAAAATAATGCCGAAATTTGACTCAAAACGAGATTTTCGAGCTTATTAAATAACATAATTTGTCATTGTCATTCTTAGTATTTTAGTTTGTTTTGTAATTTTATCTGAATAAATATGTTTATTATAAAAATACTGAATTTTAATTACTGTCTACGTAATTTTATAATTAAATTCTTACGTTTTTCCTGACGTAAAACTTTTTTGTTTTTTATTTGAATTTGAGGTCTGTGCGGAGGCAGAAGGAGTTATCCAAAAAAAATGAAAAATTGCATTTATTTTCACATCAATATTACGCACCGAACCCCCCCTATTAGAACTTAAAATTCGAAAAATATTTTTTTTCCATACATTCGTGAGCCACCCTAGTATATATAGGTAATTTTGAAACATAACAATATGAAATAGGACCATGTAGTTACCTTCGTACAAAAAATATATAAAATATATATTATACCTACCTAACGTATTTGTGCTAAATAACGTTTTAAAATTGTATTCACAAAAATTGCAAGAAACAAACTGCAAAATTGCATCTGAAACTATGAAAATATAAAAAAATGCAGTAGGTATTTAGCAGATTGCTAATATAAAATATTTATAAAACAAAATTTACAACAAACGCTTACATGATAAAAACATAAGCTTAAGTACACAAGCCTTAAAATTTTCAGGCAACCTAACTCATCAAAAATATCAAGGTCATAAATATGCCAAAAATAAAAATGCAGTTGGAAATACCTATAAAAAGAATATTTTCATACAATGATACGAATACAACAGACTTATTGTAATTTACCTATCTTCCGATCAAACGTCAGATTCAAGATTATTACCTATATTACCTTAATACTAATAATTTGATTTAATTATATACTCTGCTTTAATTCTTCTTTTTTTGTGATGATAATTCTCCCAAAAATAACACCTTTGTGAGTTGAGCCATATGGCATTCCAAATTTCAATAACAGTCCATTCCACGTAGAAACCAGAAGATAGTAAGTTGGTACGGGCGCATTTTAGCGTAAATAACGCGAAAAAAGCCGTTATTCACGCTAAAATGCGTTATTACTTTATTAACAGCGTAATAACGCTGATAACGTGTAATCTGCATTTCATGCAGCTCCAAGTGAAATGGATTGTAAGTAGGTACTTACCTATTACTTATTGTGTGCGAGTTGACTTATCTAATTCTTCTTAATATTAAGATATCAAAATAATTATTATCTATACTCTGTCCACGCGTTTATTTTCCTTGACATTTATGAAATAATGCAGTATTTCATAGACACTTACACCTTCATCTTTCAGCTCGATAAAATATATTGAAACTCTGTTAGTCCCGGACATTTTTAGGGTCGATTATACGAGATATAGATAACTATAACTTTTTTCAAAAAGAAAAAATTATATATTATTTATAAACTTATTGCATTATTTCAATTAGTCAAAGAAAATATACGCATGGACAGACAATTAAAGCCAGCCGCCACACACAGAAACCATGGTCGGGCCGGAGGCGAAGGCGTATGAAACAACACGCACGCCTTCGCCTCCGGCCCGGCCACGGTTTCTGTGTGTGGCGGCTATAAGGTCTGTTTTCCTGTTATGTGTATTACCGCCCGCGTGCGTGAGGTTGATGGATCTATAATTGCTCCAGACAATACGCAATCCGTGTACTGTCGCCGCGTGATAGAAAAAAAAACGTATTTGAAATTATAGGCTTCGAGTAACCCGCACGCAGAGAAGATCCACACGCGGGCAGAAATCCGCTTGACTATAAAAGAAGCCTACCCATAAGAATAGACAATAATGTTATTGTCATAAGAATAGACAATAATGTTATTGTCTATTCTTATGCTCTACGTGTAAAAATTTATAAGAAATTAAATTTTTACACATAGAGCATAAGAATAGACAATAACGGTGGTAACAATAACGTTATAATTTTAAATACGTTATAGTTATAAATAATATCCCATAGAATGTGCCCTGGCGTTTTTATAATAATCAAAGTATTCCGTCGGCGAGTTTGAATGTTTTTTTACAACGCCATCTAGCTGCATTTGATCTCCCCACTCCGCCTGTAAAAATAGAAGGGGAAAATGAATCAGGGGAATGTAGATCACCGCATATATATTTATTTAGGTTTATTGCAAATCGTGTAGCGTGAACTAACTCGAGTTGCTCCACATGGTTGAGCGACCTATATATCTGATTTATACAATATTTTATTCTCGCCGTTAGGTTGCGTGGGAACAAAGAATGATAGTTTTTTTTTCAGGCAATTCAATTTTAGACCAGTTTAAACTAGTCTAAAATTCGGTTTAAGAACGCCTTGCCTAGTTTGTGTCGAACAACCTACGAATAAATAATCAACATCAGCTTAAAGCAGTCCACTGCTGGACATAGGCCTTTCCTAATAAATAATAAGTTTTATTATTTATTCGTAGGGAACATCTGAATTTCAGTAGTTTTTTTTTTCAACTAAATTTTAGACCAGTTACCCTCATTCGATTGACCTCAAATCGGCATACTTGTAAGTTCGATGATAATGCAATGCTAGGGTTCCATGATAGAGACATGGGTTTTAATATATGTGTGACAAATCTTGCAACTGAATGTAGATTGAATGTATTTTTATTTAGGTTTATTATAGCTATCATGTACTGTATATTGGCATAGAGCAACTCGAGTTAGGTTAGGTTAGGCTCCAATTCGCCGAAGGCGGAACGGGCGAAGAAGAAGGGCCTTTGGTGCCCTTGTTCAGCCTTAAAAACGACCTTGCTGCTGGTCATAGGCGATGCGCGTGCACCTCTACACGCGACGAAAACGTGTGCTCCCCATCTCTGAAGGGTTCCACAAGTGGAACATCACTGCCGGGGTTCGCGGAAGTATTCCCGAAAGTCCCCGCGATCCCTAGCATATGTGCCCGGAGAAATTCGTGAGGTTTTAGTCAGTAGGAGTCTGACATAATCTTCCACCGGGGATGGAAGATATCCATGATGGATTTCCTCACAGTAAAAAAAAAAAAAAAAAAAAAAATTTGGTTCGGCTAGCTACCTAACTCGAGTTGCCAATTGATCGACCTATAACTTATTTTTTAACAAGATTTTATTCTACTTGCCGTGTTAGTAGATTGTAGTGCGTGTCTAACTCTATTTGCTCAATGCAGGATGTTGGACCTATATCAGATTATTTAGAAGATTTTATTCTCGCCTTGTAAATTTGTGTTGGACAACTAAATTGTAGATATTTTTTTCTTGCAAATCAATTTTAGACCCTCTTATGTAAGTTCCAAAATGTAACCATGAAAAACTAGCAAAAAAACTGTAAAAATTTAGATATCGAGGATAACGACTCCCATAACTTACTAACTAGAATTTCATTAGAATTCTAAACGGTTGACAGTTATTAAAAAAAAAAAAAAAAAATTTGGTATGTCTTTGTGCTTTAAAAATTGATTTTGCGTAATAGTTAAAACGTGGGTTTTGGGACTCACTGCACCTCATTAAGAGAAGGTATTAATAGCCTGTAGATTCCCAACACAGCAAGTTCGGAATTCAATTTACTCATCATCAGCCTATATTAGTCCACTGCTGGACATAGGCCTCCCCCAATGAGCGCCATAGCGCCCTGTCTTCAGCTTGACGCATCCAGCATCTACCTGCAGTCTTTCGCAGGTCGTCATGCCACCTGGTCGCTACTACGCCTGGGCGTTCTAACGTTTGCAAGTCGTGTTCACCACTCTAGAACACGTTTGTCCCAGCGGCCGTCGGTCGGTTCTTCGCGAGATATGGCCGGCCCACTGCCACTTCAGTTTGCAATTCTCAGAGCTATTAGCAATTTACTCAAAATTACATTATCACTAATTATTGGGAGTCTACCGGCTAATAATAACCATTGTACTTACAAAGTTAGGGAAGATGGATCTCTTGCTATCAAATGTCTTCTCGTTGACGCACCGCAGTAGGTATAGGCGCTCTAGCCAGGGCCAAATCATGTAGTCTAGCATACCGGGGCGATTGCCTCCGAAGAAGTAGGTGCCTGGGGAAGTTCAGTCTTCAGTATAAAGAATATAAATAAATAATGCCGCACAATTCACACAGCATCACCTAGCCCAAAGCTGCCAAAGCTAAGCAGAGCTTATGTTATGGGTACTAGATGACTAATCCTACTAATATTATAAACGCGAAAGTTTATATGGATGGATGGATGTTTGTTACTCTTTCACGTAAAAACTACTGAATGGATTTTAATGAAACTTCACAATAATATAGCTTACATATCAGAATAACACATAGGCTACAATTTATAAAGATATATAGTATATTATCCAAAATATCTATCACCACGCGGGTGAAACCGCAGGGCGCAGCTAGTTTCGATATAAATAAAAGAAAGTTGTGTTAGTTACACTATTCATAACTCGAGAACGGCTGAACCGATTTGGCTGACAATTGGTGGAGAGGTAGTTTAAAACCAGGAGACGGACATAGGATACACCTGTTTGGAGTATTGGAAAACTCGAAAATCAAATCATGATATAAATAAATAATGCTGGACAATTCACACAGCATTATCTAGCCCCATGTTAAGCAGAGCTTGTGTTATGTAATACAATTCAATTGAAAAAAATTGAATTGTATTTTATTAAAGTTTTACCTCTGGCAGTCAGCTCTTTCTCCAAGATGTCCAGGGTCTGTATTATTTGTTCACTGCCGAATGCGAAGTTTGTGTCGAAGCACTCTAGACTTCCTTTTATCAACTGAAACAACAAGAAACAATAGGTACATACATTACGAACATCATCCACTGTTTCGGAGAAAGATAAAAGCCACTTTAGAAGCTAAATACATTAAATGATTTCATGACAGACAAACATTTTTTAGATTTAAGCAAATGACATCTCTATCTTTTCATTATTTATCAATTTTATTAATTATTATATTCGATTTATTTACTAGTAGGTATAAATTTAAATTAGGTGATAATTATTGTAGCCAGATTTTGCAAAGACAGAAATAGGTAGGTACCTAGGTACATTCTGTCTTATTTAAACATACACCACCTATGTACACTATTTACATGTATTTGCAGATGATGATGATGATAATCCATGTAACTAGACAAATAATTGCATGCCCATAACGGGCAAATTACATTTTACGCTTTTTTTATGTGCGATCTTTTCTACATGTACCTAATTGCAATAAATAGGTATGCTTTGACTTTGACTTACCTCATTGAACCTCTCTATAAGAAACCTGTCACAGCATCATCTAGCCATAAAACTGTGTGAGGTCTATACCAAAGAGGTTTTTAATATTCCTTACCTCATTAAACCTTTCAATTCTTATTGAAAGGTTAGCATCTCAGCAGGTTAGCGGCCTGTCTCAGCATCATCTAGCCATATAATATAACTGTGTGAGGTCTATACCAAAGAGGTTTTTAATATTCCTTACCTCATTAAACCTTTCAATTCTTATTGAAAGGTTAGCATATCTCAGCAGGTTAGCGGCCTGTCTCAGCATCATCTAGCCATATAACTGTGTGAGGTCTATACCAAAGAGGTTTTTAACACTCCTAACCTCAGTAAACCTCTCTATAAGAAGCCTGCCTCGGCATCATCTAGCCATATAACTGTGTGAGGTCTATTCCATAGAGGTTTTTAACATTCCTTACCTCATTGAATCTCTCTTTAAGAAGCCTGTCTCAGCATCATCTAGCCTAACTGTGTGAAGTCTATACCTACCAAAGAGGTTTTTAACATTCCTTACCTCATTGAACCTCTCTATAAGAAGCCTGTCTTGCGCCTTCACGAATGGATCCTTAGAATGCAGCGGGTTCCGTGGATACTTCTCATCCAGGTAGTCACATATCACGACGCTTTCGAAGAGGTACTTGTCCCCTTGATCTGTTGGTATCTCTAGCACCGGGATCTTCACTGAAAACAACAAGACGAAGACCTGGTTATAGTCTTGGTCTCCTAGCTGTCTATGGTTAGTATCTTCAAGGATCCATATTTTTTAAGGACCCCTGAAAATACTAACCATAGACATAGACATAAATGTTAGTATCTTCAAGGGTCTATAAAAATGTTTCTATTTAATTTTTTCGCGTCATAAAATGGCTTATTTCAATTTCTAACTGGTAATCTCCCTGGAAGAAATCTCCAGAACCTCCAGGCTGTAAGCGATAAGGCCACCGATTGTGCCATTTTTGTATTGATGCGGGGCGCAGCTTGTTCACAATAAAAAACATTGCCATACTCTACTCGTTAATCTTCTATTAACACTTTGAGTGCTGAAATCACACAGTATTTGTTTTCTACAAGTGACTAATATGCGTAAATCCACACTAGCGCAGCGGCTGAGAAAATACAGATCTGTGTGACTCAGCACAGCCGTAATATTTTTCGAACGAAACGCATGTGCGGCGCAACACAACCGCTGTGTAGAGCGGCAGCACGAATTCCTCGGGATATTTACCATGATTTGATTTTTGAGTTATCCAATATATATTAATTATTTATTTTATATATACTTTAGTGTTGAAAACCATGATAGTTTCAAAAGTTTTATTAGGAAAGGTTTGATTTTTTGTTTGTTTGTTTGTAACGAATAGGCTCCGAAACTACTGGACCTATTTGAAAAATTCTACCACCGTTAGGAAGCCTAAATATCCGTGGTGAACATAGGCTATATTATATTTTCGAAAAAGTTAGGGATCCGTACTAAAACCGTGCGAAGCCGGGAATGTCCGCTAGTTATTTATTAAATTTAACGCTACGTTTTCATAACTTCACGCCTCTTGGGAGTTAACTCCGTTATTAAGTAACCGTTTCTCCATCTGTTACAACTGACCGTTCGTTCGTGTCACAAAACGCAAATGTGGCGCGGCAAACGAAGGTCCGCTTACGATGCAGAAGGTTGCGAGTTCAATTCCCGCCTTGCCAATAAATACTTATTAAATTGAAATTGAAACGAATGTGGATGAAAGAAACTTTGAAAATAACGACTTACATGAAGCAAAAATATTTTTCATTTAAAAATCAATTAATAGCATAGGTAGGTACTTAACTACTAAAATTATATAAAATATTTTTTTTTTACTTTCTCATAAACTTTATGTTCGGCAGTATAGTCTTATATCTAGGTTGTGGCAATTTATTAATTATTTATTTTATTTAATTATTAAATAGCACGATTACTATTACTATACTATTATATAGCGGTCTGACCCGGGTGTATACTTTTTTCTTATTTTTACAGCATAATCTAGCTTCTTCCACTAGTGGACAAAAAATTGAAGTGAACAGTAAAATAATTTTATTTGATAATAATTTATATATAAAATATGACTTGTCTAAGTGCTTATTTTGTAAGCCTAAAGAAATAAATGATTTTTGACTTTACTTTACTTTACTAGCTCCGCTAAGTCCTAAGTTTTATTTCTTCAAATTTTCTAATTATTGCGTTTGAAAAATATGCCGCCGCTGCCACTCTTTTTTTTTATCTTACACTAGCTGCTCCCCGCGGCTTCGCCCCCGTGGAAATCTATGTGTCAAATTGTTCCTGTATTCTATGTTAGACTCCTGGTTCTAAGCTATCTCTCCACCAATTTTCAGCTAAATCGGTCCAGCCGTTCTCGAGTTATAAGTTTTGTAACAAACACTACTTTCTTTTATATATATAGATTGAACAAGGGAAATATCAAAAATTTCATTGGGCATTTTGTGATAGGTAAGCTAGTCTATATACTTATATAAAAGAAAGTCGTGTTTGTTACAACACTTATAACTCGAGAACGGCTGGACCGATTTAGCTGAAAATTGGTGGAGAGGTAGCTTAGAACCAGGAGTCTAACATAGCGATACTTTTTATCATTTTAACAATTTGACACATAGATTTCCACGGGGGCGAAGCTAGTAAGCTGTAAGCTTTTTTAACCTTTAAAATATATTTTTTCATGCACTAAAGTGATAATGATTATCATAACTCACGTCTCGGGTTCTTCTCCGTGAACCATTGCGGTAGATGCAGAGGATCCAGCTTCACGACCTCGTAGTTAGCCTTCTTCGCCTCCAGCACCAGCAGTACTCGGTGTCCGTACGGGTTCATGTCCACGTGGTAGAGGCGCAGCTTGTCTGTGAGCGGGGGCGGGGGAGCGGATCCTAGAAGAGGTTGCGTTTGAATATATGTAGGTTATTTATAAATGAAGGGTCTAATGCAAGAACGATGAATGTCACAAAATCTTAAAATTAGTTATAGTTTGACCGAAACCGCTGTAACACTCCTTAGGAAACTGCGGCGAAGTGGGGGGCGAGGAAAAAAGAGCAAGAGTACGCGGTGACGGCAGACTGATGGATCGGAGCGGCCGATATTTCCCCCCCGTCTCGCCGCGCGCATACCTCAGGCGCGGTACAGCGGATTCGGTCAAACTATAGTACCGTATTTCTATCCCCGCCGGGTCCTTAAAGTTACTGTGCCAAAATGCACTGACGGTCCAAAGGAACAAGAACAAACGACAAAACTTCCAGTTGGGACTATTGTCAAAACTTGAAAACGCACAATCAAAATATGCAATCAGTAAAATGTAAAGGCAAAAAAAAGTCAAAACGCGCCATAGACAGAACTTTTCAATGACAAAATGTTTTCAATATAATTGATCTGTCTATCTATGTACATAGTAAAAAACAAAGTCGCTTCCTGCTGTCTGTCTGTCCCTATGTATGCTTAGATCTTTAAAACTACGCAACGGATTTTGATACGGTATTAATAGATGAGAGAGTGATTCAAGAGGCAGGTTTTCGGAGGTTTTGAGAAGGAATGATTCAAGAAAAAACCAATAGCATTTGTTGCAAACATACAAATGATATCTTTCCTCTTTATAATATTAGTAATAGATATAGATCAATCAAAGAAACACACATCATAGTGCTTTATGTCCTTTTTTCAGGGCTCCTGGAAACTTCACAAATTTTAACATAAGTAAAACTAGGAAACAAAGTGAACACTTTTTTTTTTTTTTTCTTGGACTCGCTAGTTTTAGCATTTGCCATATTTAATTTGTGATTTTTTAACATATTAGTTTATTATAAGTTTTAAATGTTTCCCAAATTTTTTAAACACTTTGATTTGTTCACTTCAACCTTTTTGAGGTATAGTAAAGAAGCGAGCAAGAAACCTTTACCTTGTTAGATTGTTCGTTTTTGAGTTGGAACTAAACTCGTCCCAAGTATTTTGATCGTCTAGACTAGACTATCTAATAAATAAAAAAAAAAAAAAAAAAGTATTTTATTCCATAACCAGTAGATATGTAGGTAAGTAACAATAATTATATCAAATATTTTATAACAAATTATTAAGATTAAGTAATTAGATTAAATGTATGAAAAAAAACATGCAGATTATCTGATACCTTATTATATTTCTTATTTGTTTTTTAGTATTCTTATTTAGATAACCTGTGGTACACCCCCTGCCTTTTCTTAAATTCATATAATTTTTTCCATCCAAAGGTTGCCTGGAAGAGATCGCTTCTAAGCGATAAGGCCGCCCATTTTACATGTCGCATTATAATGTATTTTTGTAATGATTGATTTGATTATGGTGTACAGTTAAGACTTTTTGTATTCTATTGTATAATACCTTCTTATTTATAAAAAATAAAATATTTTTTTTATACTTGGTAGTTAGTTAGCCATTGCGATATCTATTATACCTTGTACGAGTAGTTACCCACACAAGAACCTTTAACCTTTACTATATCTTCAATGCCAGACACTTCTTATTCGATAGACGCACGCAGAACAATTTCTAAACAAGATGGAGTCACCAATCAATATTATGATACAGATAATGTACCTAGATTATCTTTTTTTATTACCTAGGTAATTATGGCACTATTGTGGTACCTAAATAGGTACCCACTATTTTGGTACCTAAATAGGTACCAAAATAGTGTTATTATGGCACTATTGTGGTACCTAAATAGGTACCAAAATAGTGTTATTTTGGCACTATTGTGGTACCTAAATAGGTACCAAAATAGTGTTATTATGGCACTATTTTGGTACCTAAATAGGTACCCACTATTTTGGTACCTAAATGGGTACCCACTATTTTGGTACCTAAATAGGTACCAAAATAGTGTTATTATGGCACTATTGTGCCATAATTACCAACGCTAGATTATAATCTATACTTAGGTATAAAACAAAGTCGCTTCCCGCTGCGCTTTCTATCTGTCTGTCCCTAGGTACTTATATATATTTATTTATTATTTATTTTAAGCCATTATTGTCCCACTGCTGGGCAAAGACCTGCCTTTTCTCCTTCCACTCCTCGCGATCGAACGCTGCAACGGGCCATGAAAACTCTTTTGTTAGGTTGTACGCCTTTTTTGATTATTTTATAGTAAAGCGTTTACATTATCTTTGATTTTGTATCTGTAGACACGATAATACTAATATTATAAAGTGGAAATGTTTGATTTTTTGTTTGTATTGAATAGGCTTCGAAACTACTGGACCGATTTGAAAAATTCTATCACCGTTAGGAAGCCTAAATATCCGTGGTGAACATAGGCTATATTATATTTTCAAAAAAGTTAGGGATCCGTACTAAACCGTGCGAAGCCGGGAAGGTCCGCCAGTCATAAATATATTGAAACATCCAAACCATCGCATTTATAATAATACTAGCGGACCGTCCCGGCTTCGCACGGGTATTAGAACCTTTGGCTACATTATTGGAGTTTTAGTAAGGATCTCTTACTTTTTTGAAAATATAATATAGCCTATGTTCACCACGGATATTTAGGCTTCCCAACGGTGATAGAATTTTTCAAATCGGTCCAGTCGTTTCGGAGCCTATTCGTTACAAACAAACAAAAAATCAAACCTTTCCTCTTTATAATATTAGTATAGATGACAAGTGCGATCTGTTGAATCATACTTTCTTTTTATAGTCCTTGCTGGTGAACGCTTATCGACCAAACATTGGCATCGTCTACTTAAGCAACTAGGTCAAGGATCAACTACTAAACAAACATAAAAGGTAGGTAGGTAGGTACAGTATTTACCGACTGCATTAGTGATAATTTGCTTCAACAAGTAGACAGTTACTCATCTATACACTAGCTAAACTCGATATAGAATGTTTGTAAACAAACCACGACACTATCAACGAATACTTATATCCGTAGGTAATGCATAGTGATATTTTGCTTAAACAAGTAGACAGTTACACATATATACACTAGCCAAACTCGATGTCGAATGTTTGTAAACAAACCCCTCTGATGACGCGGTTTTTTTTTACGCAATTCACATGACTTGTCAATTTGAGATTCTTCAATAAATATTGCTTATAGTTATAACTTAACTCTGAATTCGACGCCGAGTCAGTAAGTTTTAGTTATTTGTATCGTGGTTTGTTTACAAACATTCTACATTGAGTTTGGCTAGGGTATACAAGGTACATAATAAAAATCCTGCTACGTGTTTCAAAAAAACTATAAGACTGCTTCAAATTCCTAAATTATGGAAATTATTAACTCATTTATTGTCAGATTCACAATTCATATACAAACTTAAAAATAAAAAACATACAAAATTAAAAATAAATGTCACAAAATAAATCACACATAAAATCAAATAAAAATAGAATAATATAACTTAGGGAAATTAAAAAATAATAATAATAAAACACAAAATGAAAACTTACTAACCTAATGCACATTTATAAGAAATATAAATAAATAGAATTAAATTTAGTTTAAAAAAAAACTTCGAAATCGGCGTGAAATTGAGTTGTTCGTCAATTTTTCGCGCACATACCTACTTAATGCAACTTTAAGACTTGTACAAATTGGAAATGGGACATCCATGGGACTACAAGGGAATCACCAGTTTCCAAATAACAATAAAGAATCAAAATCGGTTTACCCAGTCGAAAGTTCTGAGGTAACAAACATTTAAAAAAAAACATTCGAATTGAGAACCTCCTATTTTGGAGTCGAAAAACATTATTACTACCTACCTAGTTAAATACCCGTAAATTTTACTTTAAAGAAAATGTTAAACTAACAAAGTTGTTTCCTTGCATATAGTAGGTATAATACAATGCACATTTTATTTAAACAAATAATGTTTAATCAGTTGTCTGCAGTGTCAAGGCCATTCCGTCTGCATTTAAAATAATTCATCTTTACACAGCTGTACATAAACCTCTGTTTTTAGGTTGATTATGTACCTAAATAAACAACTTTGCAATAAGTAAATTGATAAAAAACATAATAAATAAAAAAATAAATGTGTACGTAGATTATTTCACATAATTCGTTCAAAATCTTACACCCCTACGAGTACGTAGTACGTACTCGTAATCATGTGAAATAATTCACATAATTCGTTCAAAATCTTACACCCCTACGAGTACGTCGCGTAGGGGTGTAAGATTTTGAACGAATTATGTGAAATAATCGAAAAGCAACAAACGGGGCATAGACAATATTATTATTCTTGTTGTATCAGCGTCGCTACTAACTTCGACTTGTAGCGGCATAATGCTGAGACAAGGACCTTTTAGGTCGCTTATGTAATGTGTAGGTATGTATGTTTTATCTATCATATAAATATGTAAAACATATTTTTTTATATGTATATATTATGTAACATTTATTTATCTTTAAATATTCATGTTATGTTCATATTTATTCTAGCTCTATCCTTGGTACACCCCCTGCCTTTCCGTCACACTTTTGAATTAAAATTCACATAATTCTTTCCATCCAAAGGTTGCCTGGAAGAGATCGCTTCTAAGCGATAAGGCCGCCCATTGTACTTGTCACATTTAATAATGTCTTTCATAATGTTCTGTATCTGGCTGGTGTAATATAAAGTATGTTTGTATTGTACTGTACAAATGTTTCTTGTTCCTTACTTTTTGTATTTACCTATTAATGTAATGTGTCGTATTATATGGATGGTTTCAAATAAATCTATTTTCTTTAATTATTTTCTTTTTTTTCAATTATAATTTAACGCCTTGGCGAAGAATCGAAAAAAGTATCGCGTTTGTGTTTAGAACACGATGTGACGTCACACTGTTTGAACTAGGAATCTCCTACCACCATAGAGAATAATGCCCCAGTTTGTCAATAACATGACGTCATCGAGAGAAAACAGCTGTTCGATTCTACCGATTTCATCAATTAAAAGTAAACAGTACAGTAGGTAATAAACATAATATACATGTTAAATACCTACTGTACAGTTGTGTACCTAATTGCAATTCATTCAATGCTATGAACACTCAAAGGGTTAAAAATCAGAAATTAACAAATTTATGAGAAAACGGAACAAAACAAGGTTTTATAGTAAGGGACTACAACCTCGTTATAGTAAACCTTATTGGGTAGGCATAGACTAAACAACTCTGAATTACCTAGGTGAGTTTTATTTGCATAATTATTTTTGGACGGTAGGTGCACCCTAAAACATCATAACGTTACCTATTCTATTTTCAAGCCAGACAGAAATAAAATGCAAATTTCGTGACTCACCGGCTAATCTTTCTAGATGGTTTGTCATTTTGTATAATTAATTACCACTTTATCACTATTTTTCAATAAAGGAACGTATCACGTGTGTACTCTGTCGTAGCTAGCGGCGACTAGCAAAAAGGCGACTAGCCGAGCGAAGCGACTTTACTGTACCTACGTAATGTTGAAATGGCGAATAGTGATGTTCTCGATGTTTCTCAGTGAGGCACAGGATTTTATCGATGATAGTGACACATAACAAAAGTTAAGGTATTAAAGCTTATTGAGGTTATGCCAACAATGATCAGATCAGCTTGATCAGCGTAATATGCAAACGCAAGATAGGTACAATATTTATAAACAACGTGCAACAAAAATCTTTTTGTCATCGAGTTTGAAAAATAATTATCAGCCATCGGTATGAGTATTATCAATTTTATGTATTCGTAGGAAGTAATGTATGTCAAGTTTACCTAGATAAACATGCAAAATATAAATTTTTGGATCTTTTCTACACAAAACTGATCAAATCGTCATATAGTAAGGTAGCAAGCCTAGTAGAAATTCAGTCTAGAGTAGAGCTACCTGTAGATTGTTTGCAACAGTCTGGAGGTAGCTTTATAGTTGTAATCGTAAATACTAGTTCTAATTTGTTCGTAATATCTAATGGTAATTTTATTTGTCACTCAAGTCAAGCGTTTTCACAAAAAAAGTAATTATATGGGCGATGTTTACAAACATTGTATCCTGTGTTAGATTATTTAGATATCCTGAAGAAATTAACTTAATTTATTTTGATTTAATTTATAAAACTCTTATTGGTCTTAATGAATTAAAAATCTATAGGTATAACACAAGCTCTGCTTAGCTTGGGGCTGTGTAAATTAAATTGTCCAGCATTCTTTATTTATTTAATTATCGATACACACATCGAGATATCACGCAGTCTCTATCTATAAAAATCATGCTTATTTTATTATTGATGATTCGTTTAACGTCCTCCATTTGTATTTTATCGATCTCAGTCTTTATCCCATCACTATAACAAATGTTGAAACAGAGTCGTCGATCGCCGCCGCGATGACTACGTCACTTTTAAAATTATAGCATTCTATGACATCATTCTTTTGGTTTTGACCTGATTATCTGTAACCCGGCTAGTTAAAGACATACAAAGGTACCTGTTTTTTGTGTTAAAAGTACTGACTTCTTAATTTTATCGGGTTATTACATAAGGACGTATTTTTAAGTTTACCTAATTTACATGACTAAAAAGTTGAGTTGAGATTATGATAGAATGCTTGGATCGAGTCATTGACTTTTCATGTCACCAGTTTTTTTAATACATTCTTAGATGACAACAAATTAATATTGCTAGGTTGATAGACATTTTGTGTAGGTAAGGTATAGAAACACTTTAAAAAACCGCAAGATATAAAGAAAGTTGGAGAAATGGTAGGTAAATTATTCCGGGCTACTTATTCGTAAAATTTGGGAGTGCTTTTAAGCATTAGATTTCTAGGTAGGTCTTTCGAGCCATCTAGATTTAAAATGTGCTTCCAGATCAAGCAATCCATTGTCTAGATATTCTAGAGTGCACCAGCCTTGCCGTTACAAATCAATGTGTAAGACTCGAACCAAAAAACTTCTGGGCACTTTGTTAGTCATTGTGGCCGCTGATTTAAGGTTTCATAAATTCAATGGATTTGAGGATTTTTGGAGAGGAATTAATGGGTGCTCCTAAAAAAGTATCTTTCTTTCTGGGGGTAAAGATATTTGTACGAAATTCATACTGATAACATACTATAAAATGAACTTCACAAGTTGTTTTCTAATAATAGATAAGGAAAATTTTACTGTCGCTGTTGGCAGCACTAACATTGATAAACAACAACGCACGGTATTATAGTACAAAAGCGAACGAAACGCAAACCAATAAAAGTATATCGTTCAAAATTTTAAATGACATTGACTGTCATTTTATTTGATTTTGAACGAAGACGGATACGTCATAAAATCAAATCGATTCAATGAAATCTGCGATAGAAAATAAACTAAAAAATAAATTTCTTGTATAAATTCAATTAAAATAATAACAAAAATGCCTCTAATAAGATCAGCAAGCTTTAATTTATTTATTGAAATTCTAGTTCGCATATTATTAGTGTCGGCTTTTTGGTAAGTGACCTCCATATGCTTATGTGGCAGCAACTTATTATTTTACCTATTTATCAATGAAAACTAGCCGTTTCTGGCCATTCTTTGACTGGAATACATTCTAAAACGTGTTTATCATCATCTAGCAAACTGTTTATCTGATTTTTATGACGATTTACACAAAAACTCGTTCTGTAAGATTACACGTTCTACGTTGATGTTTTCTTTTAGTTTCGAATTATTTTCAAGGTCATAGTCTAAATAAAATTAAGAGAAAATCTTAAATTACTTACGTACACAACCTTTAATTTATATTCATAGTGTTTATGCAAAATGTAGTTTAAGTGTTTGTTATTGTTATCTTGTACAATTATTTGAACACTAGACTACAAGGGTATTGTTATCAGTTGTAACTCCTCTTTACGCCTGTACCTACTACCTAATAAAGAATCACATTCAGAATGTTTTTTGTTTTACTTCATATAAATAAAAATGTTACTTGAATTAAATTATGAGGCTATGATGATTCTTTGTTAACGGTAAATGTCTGGTTGGACACTTTTCTGCCAGTGTCTAGTAATCGAAATAATTGTAAAATGAATGAGATATCAAATTATGAAGATTGTTTGATATTTTCACCAGAGCCTAGTTCGTTATCTAGTAGGGTGTACCACGTGCAGGTTAGGTTGGCTTGGAAGAAGAGATGTTGGAGATGACTGTTGTGTATAGTAATCATCTGGCTGGCCTTAAACAGCCAGATGTCTCTCTGATTTAATAATCTGAGTTAATATTACTAATTCAGAACAACCGGAATTGCAAAAAATGGCAACAAACTCTACACACATTCACTATCTACAGCTACCTAGAAACAATGTCCCCGTTCGTCCGCGTGATACACCGCAGCGAGCTGCAGACAGAGTACAACTACCCTCGCAAGGAGTCGTACGTGCCGAGCGGCATGCTGTGGGCCATAGTGCTGTCCGTGCCCTGCGGCCTGTCGATACTGGCTTGGGCATTCTGCAATGATTGTAATGATGCGCTGGAGGTAAGGGGGTTTTATTTATTTATTCACAACAGAAAAATAAAAAAAAACTAACGAATATCTAAACATCATAGATTCTTTATTTCTGTAAATATAATATGTACTTACATGTGCACTTCAAGTCAAATGTTTCAGCATAAATTATTAACAGAGAGGTGTATTTTTTGTGTGTGTATATTTAATAAAATAATTATTATAATTTTTATAGATATTTACATATTACAATAGGGTAGTGTTCTGGGTAAAAAAAAAATCTGTTTAGTCCGTCAGTTAGATTATCAGAAGATATTGGACACGTATTTTTTCTTTTGTCAATCAAACAAATACTTACAAAAATAAAGCGCGTCAAGTTAAGTAGTGGGGGCTCGTGACGTCACAACTTGCTAAAAAGTGTAGCGAGACGTGACGTCACGCGGAACTCTAACTGGCTATAATATAGCCAGTTAGAGTTCCGCGTGACGTCAATTAAACAATTAAACAAGAAAATAGGAAGATATAGCCGCTATATCTTCCTATTTTCTTGTTTAATTGACAAAAGAAAAAACACGGGTCCAATATCTTCTAATAATCTAACTGACAGACTTGGTAGATTTTTTTTAAGACACAAGCCTATTATATGACTTAGGTCGAGCACATAAATACACTATAAATACCTTGTATGTGGACTTAACTCTGGTTGTGGTCTAATATTTATTTTCAAACTTTAACCCTTAACCGCTTCTTCCTTAACCCTCAACTGTTTCAGATACTTCTTGCATGGTCGCTTGCTCTGGGAATCAACGGTGTTTTGACTGATACTATTAAACTAATAGCAGGTAGGAAATTAAAAAAAAACATAAAACTTACAGACTAACACGCAGGTTTTCACGAATATTGTTATGTAGGTACATATAAATAACTACTGTGTTATCTCCTACAGCTTTTTAAACTTTCGCGTATATTTTTTACATTATAAAAGCTTATTTATTGGGTATTTATCGATAAATACCGGCCGGGTGATTATATAACTCGCGACCGGTTTGCGACAGGCGTAAATTAAGCAATCAGTGCTGTCAAACGTCAATTTTGTATTAGTTTGACACCAGCTACAACGAGGCCGCCAGATACAAGACCTTCCTGGCGACCGCATCCCCGGGAACTGCTGGAACACCACGATGATGTCCAAACGCAAGAAGACCATCGCAGCCAATCGGCTGCTGAACAGCAATTGAGAGGCCGGCAGGACTCTCATTGCTGTAACTCAAGACTCGAGTGACGTCTCGCTCGACTTTGAAGCCAGAAGAAAGAACCTTAGTTCGATTCTAACCGCATTTCGCTCGAAAGACGAACTGTTAAAGACCACTGACCAGCTACGTCAAAATTGACGTTTGACAGCACTGATTGCTTAATTTACGCCTGTCGCAAACCGATCGCGAGTTACATAATCACCATACCGATGAATACAGTTGTACTACAAAACAAATTAGACATCTGTTGAACGCGTGTTTAACAAAGCGTTACCACAAAACTGCGTTATACGACGGTTTACAGTTAGACACACCACATGGTTTAACATTAGACAGTCGAACGTTTGTTTAACGATTGTCTAAAGAGCTACCTGCAGCGAGCACTTATTTGAATGTTGGAAGTCTTGCAAGTACCTACAATGCAATAGTCGATCATTGTTTAATCGTTAATTTTATTTTTCAGTCCTTTTAAGAGCTGTTGTGTTGAACCATTTGGGGTCAGGAAGTGACAGGCTTCAAAGCTGTTTCTTGTCGTATCTTAAGCAATCGGAAGGACCTTATTGTGCTTGTTGTCGCTGATTAAACATAGTTTTGGCTTGCTAGCGGAGATTTTGAAATCAAATCAAAACATTTATTTGCTTTACACATTATTATAGGTACAAGTCAGGTCTTATAACTAGAGTAGTGTCACATGTATTGAACCCGCAAGCAGGTGTGCAAATCAGGGCACGCGGCAGCGTGACCAAGCCAAGTTCAAGCAAAGGAACGCGCCGAGTGTATCATTACACGAACCACTTGGTGCCACTTTTGACCCTTCTATAACTCAAAACGTCTTGAACGTAAACACACAAAACTACGTGTGTTTAATTATATCTATAAGGACATGTAGAAGCCCAAATTTCATGAAGCTAGCTCAAACGGTTACAAAGATATGAAGGTCAAAAAGTCGTAAAAATTCACATTGACTGACTGACATATATATAGTACCTAAACCTAACCTACTTCCAGATGACCTAGAAGGATGAAATTTGGAATCCAGCTAGGTAATTGTGTGTAAGCGTAGGAAAAAATCAAAAAATAAAAAAAAGTCAAAAAATAAGTGATGTTAGCGACGACGACCTTATGTCAATGATATAAGGTTTAAATTCGAATAGAATCCGCATTGCATAGAATAAGCAATAGTAGGTACTAACGTCTCCGATTGCGCAATAGAATACAGCGTAGTTGTTAGGGACCGGCAAATAATAGATTCTGTTTTCGAAGTAACTACATATTTTTACTACCTCACACTAGATGTCACTAGTGTAGGGGACGTACTAAGAATTTTCGTACCAGGGGGGAGTAAAACGTATGCATGCATACGAAGCATAAAAAATCTTTTGATATGATTAAGTTATACTAATTTCAGAGTCAGTGCAAATAATAGACAAATCATAACTAACTAAAAAAATCTTTAAAATTTTATTCACAAAATTCATTTTCCAGCAAAAATAACTGTTTTGATTAGTTGTTGTCGGTTGGTTGCCCTATCATTTTCTATGGTTGCAAAATGCTTAAAACGAATACCTATATATTTTTCAGATATTGATTTAATCAGAAGAATAATATGATTATCAGTATTATCAACAAGAACAAAACTTCGTATATTTCGTCGGAGTCCAGTCTTGTCTATTAATTTTTGTGATCCATTGCTGTCTTATATTATCTTGAGATGGAAATCTAGAACATACACAATTTAAAATTGCATTAATAGGTGGGCTTCAATTTCATTAAATTTACTAAACAACTACTATTATAGTAGTTGTCTCACGGAGGAAAAGTACTTTCAATATAGAATATTTATTATAAAACATTCCATAGGTGCATTCCAGACATGCTATGTTTCAACATAGCCGTGGGACATTCAGTAAAATAATTGGATTCTAAATACGGCCCTGGCCCTGTTTTTCTTTATAAGTTAATGGTTGACGATAGATGGCGGCTTGTTTAAAAATGACTATAAAAACCAAAAAATTAAAATTTTGGCGACTAAAAAGTCTTTAGGAACTTAAGTTGAAGTAATTTCAGTACATATGATTATTAAAATATATTAAAACTGAGCCCTACGTACCTATAAATGTTTATTTCCCATGATACAAAGTATCGCCATCTATTGTCAAGTAGAATTATATTTGGAAACGCCGAGTCGCAATGGAAATGTTCGAGAACTTTTAAAATATGGTGCGGTATTCAGAAAAATCCAAAAATAATTATATTGGTCAGTTGTGTAGTTGAACAAATTTCAGTACATTTGATTATTAAAATATATTATTACTGAGCCCTACGTAGGTTTATTTCCCATGATACAAAGTGTCGCCATCTATTGTCAAGTAGAATTATATTTGGAAACGCCGAGTCAATACCTGCCTAGTTTTCTTTACAAAAAGTAATGATATCCCACCAAAAACATAAATGTAAAATAGAGGAGCCAAGTTCAATGCAAAAATTATGATTGGCTGTGGGCTTCGCGGCAAAAAGAATTGATATCTGAATGAGTGCCAAGTCAAATATATGTAGGTTAGATTTGACTTGGCCAGTTTTTATCAGAATTAAAACGTTGAATAACTTTATAAAATGACTGATGTAATGAAAACTGGCCAAGTCAAATCTAACCTACATAGATTTCACTTGGCCCCCAGCCAATCATAATTTTTGCATTGAACTTGGCTCCTCTATTTTACATTTATGTTTTTGGTGGGATATTAATATTATATTACAATTTAATATTATCACTGTGATTTAATGACTACCTTAAATCACAGTGATAATATTTAATTGTAATATAATATTAATATTTGCACACCTGCTACAATTAAAATAATCAAGTAAAATAAATTTAAGGTACATTCTAAAATAAACAGTAAACTTTAAGATTTACAATCATTGTCAAAACATAATAAATGGCTACTGTTGTGTTTTGTTGATTTGATTGATTTTGCGTCAAGCTAGGAATAGTAGTTTTGGATTTCAGAATGATTGATATTCGTTGGAAGCGTTTGGTGTGAAAATGGATATGATCATTGATTAGATTTTTTGAGTTTTCCAATATTTCGCCACAGTTTCATGCGCCATGATCACGGAATAACTGAAGACACTGCGATTTAGTTTTTATGAGCAGATATACTAATCTACCCTCATTTTCTGTCTTTTGCTACGTTAACGATTCAGATGCCTCTAGAAAATCACGTTGATGAAACAAAGCACTACCAAAACAACTATTGTAGCATTGGCTATACCTGTAGTCTTTACTAATATTATAAAGAGGAAAAGTTAGATTTTTTGTTTGTTTGTAATGAATAGGCTCCGAAACTACTGGACCGATTTGAAAAATTCTTTCACCTTCGCGAAGCTACACTATCCCCGGTGAACATAGGCTATATAATATTTTCAAAAAAGATAGGGATCCGTGCTAAAACCGTGCGAAGCCGGGAAGGTCCGCTAGTACATAATACAGCACATAGATAATTTCCGGTATGTTCGTTGGCGGACAAGGACACAGGTCCAAAGATACGGTTAGGGCTTCAATAATAAGACAACGTCTTTTTAATCGTCATTTTTAATTGGGAAACTAATGTCTAATTTTTGTTAAAAAAAAAAGGTTCTGATCGAAGATACTTGCATAATTTATTTATTTATTTCGGAACACCATCAGCTACTATAATATCTATAGACTTAAAAACGACAACAGAGAGCTAATAATAGGTATTCACTGATAGAATCTAAATAAGCTAAATTATGTGAGAACACTAACAACATTGTGACAAGAAAGAAAGCGAACTTTATGGGAAACCATAAAGTGTTCGTACTAGGTAGGTGCATTTATCTATGCAAAACTTGATTGGACTACAAAGGGTACAAAGGGTGGGCTTAATGCCGAGGCATTTTCTACCTGCCGACCAACACATGTACATTAAATAATTTGCGTCAAATGGAACGGATGAACGAATGATTGGCAATATGATATGACCGAGTGGATTAATTAACACTTTGAGTGCTGAAAACGCACGGTATGAGTTTTCTACAAGTGACTAATATGCGTAAATCCACACTAGCGCAGCGGCTGAGAAAATACAGATCTTTGTGACTCAGCAGAGCTGTAATATTTTTCAAACGAAACGCATTTGCGGCGCAACACAACCGCTGTGTAGAGCGGCAGCACGAATTTTTTAGGTAAAAAAAAAGACCGCAGTCGTCGAAAAAAAAACCGCAGTCAAAGTGTTAAGACGTTGTCTAGAAAAACACCCGCTAAACTCGGTTTTGTGGTAACGAGAGTTAAATTCTTGTTTAACCCTTGTGGGCCTTGTCTATCTGTTTAAAGTGATAGGGAATAAATTAAACACTGTTTAACTAAACACTTGTTTTTCACCACCAACACCATTTTTTGTAGTACAGCTGATAATTTTTATTGTGTTATTTCATGGAAAATTGAACTGCATCGTGTACCTATCACTGTATCTGAAACTGGAAAGTACGTCAAGTCTTCTCTTCATCCATACCGCAATGCTTGAAAACGAAAGTTCTCATCCAGTGCGTCCTACCCGTTATGACCTACGGAGCTGAGACGTGGACACTCACGATAGGGCTGGTCCACCAGTTCAAAGTCGCTCAGCGAGCTATGGAAAGAGCTATGCTCGGAGTTTCTCTGAAGGATAGGATTCGTAACGAATACATCCGACAGAGAACCAAGGTTATCGACATAGCTCAAAGAATTAGCAAGCTGAAGTGGCAGTGGGCCGGCCATATCTCGCGAAGAACCGACGGCCGCTGGGGCAAACGTGTTCTTGAGTGGAGACCACGACTCGGTAAACTTAGTGTAGGACGCCCTCCGACCAGGTGGGATGACGACCTGCGAAAGACTGCAGATAGATGCTGGATGCGGCAAGCTGAAGACAGGGCGCTATGGCGCTCATTGGGGGAGGCCTATGTCCAGCAGTGGACTGCTATAGGCTGATGATGATCAGTGTATCTAATTCAGTGTCTTATTAATATTTTTCTTTCTTTGTTCAGGTCGGCCGCGACCAGATTTCTTCTACCGCTGCTTCCCGGATGGCGTGGAGACGTCAGACCTGGTCTGCACGGGCGATGTCTACGATATAATGGACGGGAGGAAGTCCTTTCCAAGCGGACATAGCAGCAGTAAGTGCAAATAGAACTTGACAGCAAGAAAACATAAGTGTTTTATCGAAATAAATTACGATAGTCGCCTAGCTTACACCTTCCTGCAGATTACGCAGAACGTCCCTCCATCTGCTAGGAGAGTGTGGAGCACTGATGCACAAACGCAGCATCCATCTATACTATGACTTTAATTTAAATGTATAACTACCTAATTGCTTTTAGAGGTGGGAGTTATTGGATTTTTTTACCAACAGTTATAAGTTGGATATTTTGTTCGAATAACGTTAGCACCAACCGGTATCCAATAACTTTACAATACCCAAATTTTATGTACATAATTATATGTATTTATATATCATAATACTTACATACTGAGCTGAGACATGGACACTCACGATAGGGCTGGTCCACCAGTTCAGTGGCGCTCATTGGGGGAGGCCTAACATAGGCTGATGATGATGAAGTTAATCCTATTTTTAGCAAGTTAAGCATACCTCCAACGAAGGACTGAAGACGACGGTTTGTGCATTTGTACATGCACAAACCGTCGTCGTCGTCGCTAACTATATTCTAAATAAAGAAGTGCAATTTATCTAGCAACGATAAAAATATAACAGAATGGTACATATTCTGTTATAATTTTTATCGTTGCTAGGGATAAAATTCAAACCAATCAATTCGGTAGGTACCTATTTATTTATATAGTAAGATAAGCTTATGTTAAGGATAACTGATATACCCAGGTACTTATTACAATCAATAGATATATATTACTATATACATAGAAAAGAAAATAAAAAATGTCAATTTTAACTTCTCTTTTGTTTTGGCGCCGCTTGCTTTTCGTTACGACTCTGCCAGTGTCTGTTTCAGAGTGTCAAAATGTCAATTTGTTTCAGTCTTCCAAGAAGTCTTCAACGTCTCTCAAAATATATGTAAATGTCAACGTCAAATAGTTTGCTCGCACTTGACCTTTTTGTTTTGACATTGACAATTCTATTTTTTTGAATTGTCAATGTCAAACAAAAAGGTCATCAATGGTCTTCAACAGTTCGTCTTTCGAGCGAAATGCGGTTAGAATCGAACTAAGGTTCTTTCTTCTAGCTTCAACGTCGAGCGAGACGTCACTCGAGTCTTGAGTTACAGCAATGAGAGTCCTGCCGGCCTCTCAATTGCTGTTCAGCAGCCGACTGGTTGCGATGGTTTTCTTGCGTTTGGACATCATCGCGGTGTTCCAGCAGTTCTCGGGGAAGCGGTCGCCAGGAAGGTCTTGAATCTGGTGGCCTCGCGTGTAGGGGAGCGAGTCCGTTGAGGTGATAAAAAAAGGTTAAGTGCGAGCAACTAAATCAATTTGACGTTGACATTTATATATATTTTGAGTGACGTTGAAGATTTCTTGGAAGGCTGGAACAAATTGACGTTTGAAAATAGGTTGATATCAGAAATTTCTATTTCTTTGCATATTGTATTTTTTATTTTCTTTTCTATGTATATAGTAAAATATATCTATTAATTGTAATAAGTACCTGGGTATATCAGTTATCCTTAACATAAGCTTATCTTACTACATAAATAAATAGGTACCTACCGAATTGATTGATTTTGAATTTTATCCCTAGCAACGATAAAAATACAACAGAATATGTACCATTGTTACTCTTCCACCACTTGACGCCACGGCCCGGCCTTTGCGTCTTGCGTCTATTGTACTCTTGTAATACGATTATATTCCTATACATAAAAATAAGATTTTCAAACAATAAACAACGAAACAAAACAATGCCTGCCTAATTTGTTCGTAAGCAAATCACGTAGGTGTAGGTAGGTACAATTAGCGCCACTGGCCACCGATGACTAGTCTAATATTTTAAAAAATGTATGATTAATCCAATTTAAATTAAATTTTAATACGCTGAGGTATGGTCGAATTTAAACTTATTTAGATAGGATGAAAACGATCGGCAGTCTTACCTCGCCACCTGTTTACCTATGCAATATTGCAAACCACCCATACCAACCAAAATGGTTGAACTTAGACGCAGTGCATAAAATGGGTACCCAATAACTGACTATCTCGTTTACTCGCCTAAGAATCCTGGTGTTGGACAGGGATGACAAGAGGTATTGGGTATTTTGAATAACTGACTATCCCGTTTACTCGCATTAGAATCATGGTGTTAGACAGGGATGACAAGAGGTATTAGATATTTCTAACCAAATCAGTTGGGTGGATGGTAGGCTAGCGTGCCTAGAATAGGTGAGAGTTATTGCAGGCTGGATTAGTTATGGTTGGGTGACGGGTGACGGGTGACTTACGGGTGGGTGGGTGAGCGGTGAGTGCGATGTTCGCTCGCTTCGTACAGTTATTCTCTAGCGGTACGCGGATTTTTCAATAACGCTGGATATTTTTGAACCAAGCCAACAGTTATTCAGTTAGATATTGTATACCGGACTCACCTCTAATTGCTTTGTAAAGTGTAACACAATGTTAAATTTACTACCTACTACGATCAATTATTTATTTATTTTTTCCATATAGCGACCGCTAGTCACCCTTTCCTG
Organism: Eupithecia abbreviata; assembly: GCA_943735965.1. Taxonomy (NCBI): domain Eukaryota; kingdom Metazoa; phylum Arthropoda; class Insecta; order Lepidoptera; family Geometridae; genus Eupithecia; species Eupithecia abbreviata. The sequence continues at coordinate 1,045,691 of OX031003.1, read as the reverse complement.
TTAAACCTGTATGCAGGTAGCTATTGAACCAAACTTATGAATCCAAGTGCTGATAATGCTAGTAGGTGCTTAGACTCTTTATATTTTATGTACGTGAGTTAATGTGTGGCATGGCAACACGCTGTAACTGTCGACACTAGACAAACCTTATCTGGTCTAAAGTGTCGTAGAAATAAGATTAGAATATGTTTTTGTTAATAAAGAAATACAAATACAATACAATCTGGGCAAGCATCTGCATAGCCCAGAAAAGCTGCGAGACACCACCCCGAAAATCCTACAGTTCCAAGCAGCTGCTAGGGTTAGTGGCGAACTATGAACGCTACGGCTTCGGGACTGCACGTATAAGTGGCGATCAAAATAGGCCTATCATGGCCGCTGTGATACCCAAGCCACCCAAAGATAATAAAAAAAATCGCTTACAACTTAACACTTCGAGTGTTCATAGCATTGAATACATTGCAATATTATATTTGTAATGTTAAATACCTTCTGTGCTATGATTATCTTTCAATTAATGAAATCGAACAGCTGTTTTCTCTCAGATGTCGAATGTTATTGACAAACTTGGGCATTATTCTCTATGGCAAGAGATTCGTTGCTCAAACCGTGTGACGTCACAAGGTGTTGTAAACAAACGCGATTGTTAAGGGGCGCGTCCCTAAAACAATGAGCGAAAGGCACTTACTAATTTAAAAAAATTAAAGAACTAACTCCATGGAAAGACATTACAAATAAAAATACAAGTGATTAACAGATCAGTCTACACTTTCACCGCGTGATATTTATAAAATAATTGTTAATTTTCGAAAAAAAAATTCGTCAACATTGATCGAAAACATCGAAATCAACGTTTTTTATTTTGAGTTTCTGTGCTATTTCGTTATTATATTTGAAAATATTTTTGATTAAATCGTGAGCAGAAAGTATAAATAATAGATTCACCATTAAAGTTTTTTACTAATTCAAACCAAAACGAAGTAATCTAAGCTTAAAGATCATTAATTTTTTTAGCGCAATTCGTTCTCATTGCCCATACATTTTAGTATGACGCAAGTAGCTTCTTGTAATTCGATTTATATTAGAGTGCGCGCGCCTGAAAATTCAGCACCGTCTCAGATTTCAAGGTGGGAGCACGTCCGTTCGTAGTTCAATTTGGATTGGGTGATTGACACTTAGGGTGGGTCGCGAGTGTCGGACGCTAATTTGTATTCTTTGAGCAAGTAGACGAACCAGGTATGTGAGTTTTATTATGTATTTTTTATCTTACGAATTACATATTTAAACTCATAGATACTGATTAAAATCGCAACTAATTACCCGATAAGTTTAGGAAGGTGTATATTATCCATGTATACACTACTTTTTTGTTCTTTGTGTCAAATGGTAGCACATCACATACACAGTAATTAATTATATATAAAGGCTGTTTGTTATAGCAATCATTATATATTTTATTATTATATTTCTAAATCCAAGATGGCTGACTCTTTTTATCGCAGTTTTGTTATGGTAACTACTGAATGAATGTACTGTCTTTGTCTGCGTGAATATGGTTTTATAAAAAACTACCTTAAAATTACTTTTTGAAAATAGAATGTAATAATAAAATATGCATGATACAAAGATATTTCTAATAATACTTATTATTGCAGGAAACGAGAAGAACTTTCATATGCAATAAAACAAAAAGAAATGCGGGTTATTCGTGAACCCAAAAATAAATTATCTAGGAGCAAACCCTGACGGATTATTAGATGATGATAAAATCGTTGAAATAAAGTGTCCATACTCGTGCTAATAATGTCTATCGATGACCGTGACAAAACGAAAAAGATCACTTTCTGGAAACGTAATGCAATAGGAGACCTGATAATAAATACGAATCAGGACTGGTATTATCAGGTCCAAGGGCAGCTACATATCACTCAAAAAATTTAATGCATTTTAGGGCTTGGACCAGCGTGGACATGAAAGTTGAAATAATTAAAAAAGATGATGTCTTCTGGAAAAATAATATGGAAGAAAAATTAAAAATGTTTTATCTCGATTGTATGCTCCCGGAAATAGTAGATTCTAGATTAGACAGGAAAATGGAGGTAGATAGATAATTATTTTGTTGCACACTTAAAACAAGATAAGAGAGCCCACTTACTTGATGGAGGCAATTAAAAAAAGAGAATCTATACGCGAAACAAAAAAACGGAAGAACGAAAATGAGACAACTATCACTAAGATAAAAAAAGTAAATAAACCAGAAAAACAAATAAAGTAAATTGGTTTCATCCCCTGTAATTGTTTTAATCTGCATAACCTTTTTTTATTAATAGATCATCTATGAAACCCCACATTTCCCATATTACGCAAAACATTGACTTGTCAATATCACAAATATCTCCACAAAGAACCAAAAGCTAACTTAGGTAAAATCCAGAACGCTTACACTTTGACCCGACCCTTTGCTGCTGGCTACCCACCTAACGTCACTACACGGCCGCGGTCTTGGCAGTGCGACTAGCTAATAGCTAAATACATTGCGTGTTTTCTGTGACATTTTTAAACATTCTATGAAGACGAAACGCGTAATGAATATGTAACATGTGCGAAATGCCAAAAAAAGATTTATTCGTTTTTAGAGTACTACTATTAATGCGCGATGCGCCTGTGTGAGTAGAAAATATAAATGTGGGTGTGCTATCACAATTTCCCACGCTCGAGTTATGCAGGCTTAAGGGTTTGGCGACGCTCGCTCCCAACTTCAATTCGAGGCTCTTGCAAAAGTCGCTCCGAATATCGCTGTCCCTGTTTAACCCTTGCGCCGCGCCCCATGCGTGCGCGATAGCAATATTAGCCGTTCAAAATTTGGTATGAATTTGGTTTGTTCCGTAATACCAAAAATTATGACTGAAAACTTATTGTATTCTTCACAAAGTATTGTTATTCTGTAACTAGACAATATAAGCTATGTTCCTTAATAAATAAAACGTAAGATATTGTTGTTTTTAATACGAAACAAATAGGAAGAAAACTTGTCCATTTTCGCATAAAAATGTGCAAAATGCGAAAAAAAAACTAATCAGGAACCTAGATAAATATAAATAATGCAATATTATAGTGGAAATATGCTTTAATTGGAAATAATTTAGGTATTACGTTTGTATGGGGAATTCGTCCTCGCTGGCCTCTTAAAAACCCTCGTATTTTTCTTGCCAGTATCATTCTGCTCGCTGGGCGTCTGCGCTGCGTGGATATGTGGACGCCTCCGCGTGCTGTCCTCACGGCGCGGGCAGTCCCCCCGCGTGCTGGCCGCGCTGGCGCCGCTCGTGCTGGCCGCCTGCGTAGCGCTGTCGCGGTCAGCAGACTACCATCACCATTGGCAAGGTAAAGTTTACTGTTGGAAATTCTGTCAACACGGCGCGATAAGGCACTTATCCACTGATAAATCCCCTGGGCCCAATTAGTCAATGATCATTAGTAGATACTGACGCACAATCCCCAACCTTACCTCCAACCCCAACCCAACGGTTGGGGATCGCAGTTCGGTGGTGAATCCGTTCTCCAGCCCAAATATACCTAAGATATAATTAATCTTTAAATACAAATAAATAAAGCTGGACAATCCATATAGGAACATCTAGTCCCAAGCTAAGCAGAGCTTGTGTTATTAAATAAATAAATAATAATAATAATAATGCTGGACAATTCACACAACATTATCTAGCCCCATGGTAAGCAGAGTTTGTGTTATGGGTACTAGATAACTGATATACATAATACAATACATTACATACGTAGATATTTTTTTATTATACATAGAAAACGACCAGAACACCCGGAACAAATATCTGCAGATCGTACTCACAATTGTTCCGAGGCGGGAATCGAACCCGCAACCTCCTGCGTCGCAGGCGGACCTTCGTCCACCGCGCCACATCGGTCGTCAAATTATAAAGATAAAGATAAAGATTAATTTATTTGCTTCAACATAATGTAGGTTACAGTTGTAGATCTTAAATATATTGAAAGTTTCAATTATGTACTACCTTAAAACTAGGCATGCAAATATTAAGATTGTTGTATAATATATAATCTTCTTTATATGTAAGTGTGTTTCGGGATACCGCCTTAAGTGCTAAGCATTATTTTGCCGTTTATTTTCTTTTGTTCGTTATTTACAAGTTTAGGTTATGATAGGACTAGCATACTTTATAATTTGAAAGAAAATATAATAATTTGATTTGGCCAAAGACAGGTTTCTTTAATTCTTTATTCTTTAATTCTTTATTGTACACATATAAAACTTAAAAATAACTTATTTAAAAAGATATGTACATAGGCGAGCTTAACCCTGAGCTAGAGTTTTCTTCCAGCAAACCTTAGGTTTACAGGAGTGGCGATGGAATAGATAGAGGAAGTGTACAAGAGACAAATTAGACTAATAATACAATACGGAATGAGATTATAATATACATACATAAATTAAAAAATAATAGTTCAATAAACCTAATAAATACATTTAGTTCAATACAAAATAATAATATATATAGCTAATTAAATATATATATAAATAACTCTAGATAGATAATTTTATGATGATAGGAAGTGCTCCTTCAATTTGATTTTAAATATATGTTAAGCGATGGACTGGCTCACTGGCAGGTTTCAATAAAATAATACATTAAAACAGTAAAAACACAGCAAACATAAAATTAAATAAAATATCCTACAGGGAAACAATAATAAAGATCATTTAAAACGGGATATTTACCATGATTTGATTTTTGAGTTATCCAATATTTCGGCACAGTTGCATGCGCCATGATCACGGAGTAACTGAACTGTAAATATCCCGTTTTAAATGACCTTAGTGTTGATAACCATGATTGTTGTTGATAGTCACGGTTGGTAGAGATCGCTCTTGAGCGATAAGACCGCCAAATTGTCACATGTTTTGTATTTTATTCTGTCTTGTTTGTTTTATTTTGTAAGTGTGCAATAAAAGAATTTTCTATCTTCTATCTATCTTATAGTTTCAAAAGTTTTATAATAATAAAGATGCTAGCCTGCTGACCAAAAAGGGTCAAACTCGGCTATATGCTGAACCTCGCATGGCGCGGAACAGCGCTGATTTTCAATTAATTAAAAGTATTTTAGTTATAATATATAATCTACAAGCACACAAATCCCCTTGTACTGTCCACGATCCTATCCATCCATGGTTGTCTGGTAGAGATCGATCGAGCGATAAAACCGCCAATTGGCGACCGATGTGGCGCGGTGGGCGAAGGTCCGCCTGCGACGCAGGAGGTTGCGGGTTCGATTCCCGCCTCGGAACAATTGTGTGTACGATCTGCAGATATTTGTTCCGGGTGTTCTGGTCGTTTTCTATGTATAATAAAAAATATCTATCTATGTAATATATAGTATTATGTATATCAGTTATCTAATACCCATAACACAAGCTCTGCTTACCATGGGGCTAGATAATGCTGTGTGAATAGTCCAGCATTATTTATTTATTTATTTATTGTAACTTAACTTTTAAGATTTTATTGTAGTTCTTATTATATTACGTGTGCAATAAAAGTATTTTCTATCTATCTGTCTTTGTGAAGAAAAAGTACTTAATATTAAATAGGTGTAGGTGTTCTTGAGTGGAGACCGCGACTCGGTAAATGTAGTGTAGGACGCCCTCCGACCAGGTGGGATGACGACCTGCGAAAGAGTGCAGGTAGATGCTGAATGCGGCAAGCTGAAGACAGGGCGCTATGGCGCTCATTGGGGGAGGCCTATGTCCAGCAGTGGACTGCTATAGGCTGATGATGATGATGATTAAATAGGAATAAAGATATAGTGATCTACAAAATGTAACTAAGAACCTACCATGAATCCTTCTCCATCCAGGCCATAAGGTTGTGGAATGCACTACCAGAGTCCATTAGGAAAACTATATCCTGCCTGTTTTTAAAGCTCACGTCAAGGAGTTTTTCCTGCCAAAAGAATGAATATTGGTACTTACTATTTATTTATTTATGTATTTAAGTAATGTATTATTTATTTTGGAATTTGTAATATTTATTACTAGCTGTTCCCCGCGGTTTCACCCGCGTTAAACTCGAATTTCACTTTATTAGGTGAATTTTTACATTATTGGAGTTTTAGTAAGAATCCCTAACTTTTTGAAAATATGATATAGCCTATGTTCACCACGGATATTTAGGCTTCCTAACGGTGATAGAATTTTCAAATCGGTCCAGTAGTTTCAGAGCCTATTCGTTACAAACAAACAAACAAACATACAAACAAAAAATCAAACCTTTCCTCTTTATAATATTAGTATAGATTTCTTTTTTAGTATTCTTGTTATGTTCTTATTTAGATAACCTGCGGTACACCCCCTGCCTTTTCTTAAATTCATATAATTATTTCCATCCGAAGGTTGCCTGGAAGAGATCGCTTCTAAGCGATAAGGCTGCCCATTGTACATACATACGTACGTGTCGCATATCATGTGTTTTTGTAATGATTAATTTGATTATGGTGTACAATAAAGAATTTTTGTATTGTACTGTACTTCCAGATATCCTAGTGGGGTCTATAATGGGCTACACCACAGCCATGTTCTGCTACCGGCAGTACTACAACCCTCTATCATCAGAGCTCTCCGGGATCCCCTACGTGGTCTCCAGACATATGGCCAAGTACAGCAACGGGAAGCCAGACATAAGTCCTGTGAAGGAGAAAGAGGAATCCACCCCGTTGCTGAACGGTCCCAAGAAAGATGATAAATGGATATAGGGGTAGCTTTTTAGAGATAATTACCTTCCAGAACCCAGTTTTGCTCGACCCTGCCTATGTAATTCTATATAGGAATCATTTAAAACGGAATATTGACCATGATTTGATTTTTGAGTTATCCAATATTTCGGCACAGTTGCATGCGCCATGATCAGCATAATTAAATCATGGTAAATATCCCGTTTTAAATGACTTTACTAATAGTTTCGATTGTATATGTTTTAATTTGTTTTTTTAATGTTATTTTCCTTGGAAATAAATGTGGTTATCCATTCAATATTTATAGTTTGACCTAAACCGCTGTACCGCGCCTGAGGTATGCTCACGGCGAGACGGGGGGGAAGTACCGGCCGCTCCGATCCATCAGTCTGCCGTCAACGCTCACGGCGGTAGGTAGCTTTCTACCGGACGGTCTGTGTCAGACGCACATGAGATAAATATCCAAAGATGGGTCGAGCGCTATCTCGTGATGTCAACCCTGTCATATATTTTTATTAATTTTTTAAGTTTGTTAGTATGGATGGATGTTTGTTACTCTTTCACGTAAAAACTACTGAACGGATCTTGATGAAACTTGGAACATACATAGCTAGATATGTGTACTGGAATAACATTATAGGCTACTTTTTATCGTGGTACCACGCGAGCGAAGCCGCGGGCGAAAGCTAGTAAAAAAATCGTTTTATAAAATAAACATATCGTTTACGATATCGTAAGATATATCCGACAATATCGATCTCATGTGTACTCTTGCTCTTTTTCCCTCGGCCCCCACCTCGCCGCACTTTCTTAAGGAGTGGTGCAGCGGTTGCGGTATATAGTTAGATTGTTATGTAAAGTCTGTTGGTTTGTTTTATTGTGATATATGTACACAATAATGCAGTCTGCTTCTGTTGTGCTTAGGTAGATAATGTTTTTATTAAAGGGCTTCCTATTATTATCTAGTTAGTAAGAAAATTACAGATATAGATATAATTATCCTATTTCACGAAGGTTTCGCCGACATCTTTGTTGTGACGTGTCCATGGTGGTCCGGGAGCCAGGTACAAATTTGGTCAATTATTTCCTCCCGAGCGAAAATTCGTAAAATGCATTAGGGATTAATATTATGAATACTCGTGACCGTCAGCTGCGACTCCGTGGGTGGGGTGGGCAGTGGCAGCGATGACGACATTATTCCCATGGGATAAGGTTCAAATCAGAAATTAAATTTCGCATATAAGAATTGTGATTTGAACCTTATTCCATGGGAATAATGTCGTCATCGCTTCCACTGCTCAACCCACCCACGGTTTCATTACATCAGTCATTTTATAAAGTTATTCAACATTTTAATTCTGATAAAAACTGGCCAAGTCAAATCTAACCTACATAGATTTGACTTGGCACTCATTTAGATCTCCATTCTTTTTGCCGCGAAGCCCACAGACAATCATAATTTTTGTATTGAACTTGGCTCTCCTTTTTTACATTTATGTTTTGGTGGGATATTATATTTCACGAAGGTTTGATCTTGGTAGTTGTTAGCCGTGTACAGTAGGTACGGACAATTTATGTTGGCAGGTCGATGTGATACACTCGGCGCGTTCCTTTGCTTGAACTTGGCTTGGACACGCTGCCGCGTGTCCTAATCTGTATGATTTTATTTTGCTTATTTTTCTTTTATTTGTGATTACTAGCTGTGCCCCGCGGCTTCGCCCCCGTTGAATCTATTAAAAAGTATCCTATGTTAGACTCCTGGTTCTAAGCTACCTCTCCACCAATTTTCAGCTAAATCGGTCCAGCCGTTCTCGAGTTATAAGTGTTGTAACAAACACGACTTTCTTTTATATATATAGATTCTTAGAATGTTTTTAGTTATTAAGAGACAATACCAGTGGATTTTTAATTGAAATTAATGAAGTCTGCTTTTGTTGTGCATATGTAGATATATTTTTTTTATTATTAGGCTTCCTATTATTATATGTATTTTAGTTAATAATGAATGTAAGTACAGAAACGATTTTATTTAGATTTAATAAGTTACGTCATTATTTTATTTACAATTTTAGAAAACTAACAGCTACATAGGTAACTATAATACAAAACATGTTGTTTGTCTAGGTTATGTCTCTCATTACCATGATCTCGGGCCATAAAGTGACCCGGTCCTTTGGAAGGCTCGCGTGGGGCCGAAGCCAACAGCACAGAGGCCCTTTGAGAAGTTAATCTAAAGGCGATGGCTACACATAGCGGGTATCATCCTCGGGTGCACAATATGATACATCCAAAGATGGTATCCGCCAGGTGTAGAGACTATTGCAAAGAAAAATGAAAGAAATAAAACCAGGCTGTTGTGATGGATGGATGGACTGGGTAATCGGGCTATAGGGGAGATTGCGGACGTCTGCCATAAACAAGTCAATCATAATGTTAAGAAGAGCGGCAGACGGTGGCTTGCCGAATGCTGGATGGAGAGAAATAAGAGAGATTATTGTTACTAATTTGTGATTATTGTTGTAATGATTTTAGTTATAAAGATCACACGAGCCATAATACCAGTGGCTTTTTTAGACATTTAGAAATTAATCTAACTAAATATTTCAAAAATATGTTCAAAGATTCGCGAAATAAATATGTGGTTTGGGGCTAAAAGGGAGGAGTTATCCCAGAGAACCTAAAATCCGATTTCCTTTTTTCATTCTCCGATTTTGAATGTCCATTTTATAATGTACTTGCGGACCTTCCCGGCTTTGCACGGTTTTAGTACGGATCCCTAACTTTTTTGAAAATTTAATATAGCCTATGTTCACCGGGGTTAGTGTAGCTTCGCCCCATGGCTTCGACTGCGTGGAAATCTATGTGTCAAATAGTTTATAAACCATCCTGACGAACTGAAATTATTTTTGACGACCTCTGTGGCGCGGTGGGCGACAGTCCGCCTGCGCAGGAGTATGCGGGTTCCATTCCCGCCCCTGGACAAATGTTTCAATGTACGACCTGCAGATTTTTTTCCGGGTTTTCTGGTCTTTTTCTAAGTTTAATAAAAGTAAGATGCTTCCGAAATCATCTTGGGTAGCTTTAGCGTTCCATTAATGATTGAATCTAATAAATAAATAATGCTGGACAATTCACACAGAATTATCTAGCCCCATGGTAAGCAGAGCTTGTGTTATGAGTACTAGATAACTGATATACATAATACAATTCACATAGTAAGATATTTTTTATTATACATAGAAAACGACCAGAACACCCGGAACAAATATCTGCAGATCGTACATACAATTGTTCCGAGGCGGGAATCGAACCCGCAACCTCCTGCGTCGCAGGCGGACCTTCGCCCACCGCGCCACATCGGTCGCCAAATGGCAGTAAATTCTACCTATAGTAATTATGTTATGTGATTTAATAAATTTCCTTAGATGTTGTCTAAATGTTGTATATCGTAGTGAGATTTTATCATATCTAAGTATTTTAGGAGAGTAAGTTTAATTATAAGGAAAGGTATTTAATATCTATAAAATTTCTAATAAATAAATAAATTATTTATAAATATCTATGTTTTATTTCTTACCAGCAGTTCCCCTCGGTTTCACCCGCGTTAAACTTGAATGTCACTTTAATATGTAGTTGATTTTTTTACACCTTTGGTTACATTTTTGGATTTTTAGTACGGTTCCCTAACTTTTTTGAAAATATAATATAGCCTATGTTTTAGCCGGATATAGTGTAGCTTCCCAACGGAAAAATAATAATTCAAATCGGTCCGAGTAGTTTCGGAGCCTATTCAATACAAACAAACACAAAAAATCGAACCTTTCCTCTTTATAATATTAGTATACCTAGACTAGTTTCTGCCAGCGGCTTCGCACTCCGTTCTGGATAAAAATAGCGTATGTCCGTCTACCGCTCTGCTAAATTTAATTAAGATCCAAAAGATTAAAACAAATGGTCATCCATCATCGTCATCAAATCAACCTATAACAGACCACTGTTGGACATAGCCCATAGACCTCCCCTAATGAGCCCCATGCATGCGTCAAGCTGACAGGGCGCTATGGGCCATAGCGCCCTGTCTTCAGCTTGCCGCATCCAGCATCTACCTGCAGTCCTTCACAGGTCGTCATCCCACCTGGCCGGAGGACGAATAACTCAATATCACGCCAACCGATTTCGCTGATTCTTTTTTTTTAACTAACTCCCATTTTCATTATTTAGGAATTTGAAGTTGCTTTATCCTACTAATATTATAAACGCGGAAGTTTGTGAGGATGTATGTAAGTATATTTGTAGCTTGCTCTTTCACGCAAAATCTTCTGAATGGATTTCGATGAAACTACACAATGATATAGCTTACATATCAGAATAACACATAGGCTACAATTCATAAAGAAACCGCGGGGCGCAGCTAGTTTATGAAACACACCAAATTACATCCGTACCTACCTAGGTATTATACCTTTTTTTTGCGTAGTAAATAGTGGTACGTGAATTAGGTACTATCTGAAAAAGTGCGCGCCTTGTCGCGTCTGCTGTTGACCCTAAAACCCTACCAGGAAAAGGGCAAAAGTTTCCTCGCCTATATATAACACTGCTGACTACAAACACCCATCCGTTTGCCAATTGTGGTGATTAGTTCTTAATATGTATTATTTTATACTAGTTTCTGCCCGCGGATTTATTTCATTTCATTTATTTATTTCACAAACAATTTAAATTGTGTCGGAAATTTTACATTCTTCGCACGCGTTGTTTCTATGGAAACGTTTAAGATTATTTCTATCCCACGGGAACTGATTTATGGGATACTAAGGAGCCTATGTTTTATTCTGAACCCAGAACTACCTGTATGCAAAATTCCAGCCCGATCCGTTCAGTAGTTTTTGCGTGAAAGAGTAACAAACATCCATCCATACATATAAACTTTCACGTTTATAATATTAGTAGGATGAATCGCAAATCAATATTTTCTATCATATAATACCAAACCCCCTTGATTGATTGGGCCAAAGGAATTTTTGCCTAAATAAAAAACAAAGATCATTATTACTAAATTTATTCTTAAAAAGATTAACATTTTTGAGAGGCATTGAAATTAAATTTCATACAAAAATAATGACTATTAGCCCAATAATTATGAACATTACCAGATTTATGATAATAATTGCCAAGTAATTATCATTATTCACTATTTCGTGACCTACACAGCGCTCGGCGCTGATAACAATTCACGTCGCAACTTATGCTGGTCTCTGTGACGATCCTACTCTGCCGTAACACAGTTTTTAAACTAGTACGGGGGGTAGAAGTCACTAGCAAGCTATGCATATCTTTTGCAAAATATATAAACTACCTAATACTTATTAACAACAACTTATTACAACTTTGAGTGCTGAAAACGCACGGTATGAGTTTTCTACAAGTGACTAATATGCGTAAATCCACACTAGCGCAGCGGCTGAGAAAATAAAGATCTTTGTGACTCAGCAGAGCTGTAATATTTTTCAAACGAAACGCATTTGCGGCGCAACACAACCGCTGTGTAGAGTGGCAGCACGAATTTTTTAGGTAAAAAAAAAGACCGCAGTCGTCGAAAAAAAAACCGCAGTCAAAGTGTTAAGACAACCATTTCACCAATGTTTTAGTATGATTTTAGATTGTAATAAGTTAACGTTAAGTTTAGCGTTAAATGAAGGTTTTAGCTATAAGCAACTCTTTGAACAATAAAAAGTTTATAAGTATAAGTTATATTCATAATTACTGGGAGCTATTCTACATAAAAAGCCTTAATATACCTACTACAATGTTCAACGTCTTAACTGCAACTTCCACCAAGATAACATTTCTCATATAACGTGAAATGAAGTCCACATTTAACTCTTTGTTGGTATTTGTAGCTATTATTGAAAAGTTTGTAAGTATGACATTTATCATTAATGTGAGATTAGTGATAACTGTAATACTTACAATCTTCTTCAGTTCTAGTAATAGTGCAGAACAATAGCACTTCAATTCACAAAATTCTTGGTGGATTTAATAGAAATTGAGAACTCCAAAAATACATTTATCAATACATACATGAAGATAGAAAATGATTAACAATTATGATTAAACTGTAATGATTTATGATAATGATTAAACTGTAATGATTAACGATTATGATTGAATTGTAATGATTAATTGTATTCAAATATTTGGCATACACAACACACCTATCACAAATAAATGCATTCTTATTACTCTCTACCGTTATAAATAAAAATACATTAAATTACTATATGCCACATCCATGTCTGTAACAATTAGGAGTGCAAAATTTGTGTCTAAGTATACTTATCTAGTTATACATAAATTTGTGTCTATATATACTTATCTGATTAAACACAAAAAAATACAAATTTTAATGAGCACAGCGCGAACAATATAATTTTTAATTTATTGTTATATATTGATTATAAAAATGATTTATTTACATACTAAGTGATTTATCTAGAAAATTATAAGTGAAAAATACCCTAACACTGCGTTATGTTGAAAAGTACCTAACCACTATTGAACACTGAATGTTCTATTAAATGCAATAAATATTAAATTAAGCAATTTATTCTTCCAACTTCCGCAACTACGAAAAAGCAAGGATTCAAAGTGCTCATCGGATTTAGCGAAACAAACCTAAATGATTTACCTGGAGTTTTAAACTCTCAACCAAAACTAAATCCTCTTACCAAATAATTCTTTGAGGATAATCAAAATCTTTCCACATCACCTCTTTATTGAAGAATACGTTAAAAGCGGCAGCATTTATAGCGAGATAGTAGAAAAACTCAAAAAGAACGATGTAGTATGATGGACGAACAAAACGCAGTCTCAAAATGATGTACGGAATCAAGAAATATCTTATCTCAATCAGCCTCTGTAGACCCAACACAAGAAAGAGACAGAAAGTGTATGGCAACAGGAAAGATATGCAGTTTTGTTCTTTCAAGTTGTCGTATAAACTGAACAGCAGAAAAATGTATACTGGTATCATCGTGTACATAGCAAAGTCGTACTTCCCAAACCATCTATTCCAAATATAGAATGTAAAATGTCTATTATCAGCAAGCAAGTAGGGGTGAACCACTGTGTTGAAGTGTACAATGACACCCATTAATGAAGATAACATCAAAACTTTGCCCCAATTTTTAGTAATCAGCAACAAAGTAGAGGGAATTTTTGCAATAACATAAGGTAGTCCGAACACTCCATAGAACAGTAGGAAGTACAACAGCTGGGGTAAATGCAGGGATGCCTGGTGAGCATTCTTATCACCTAGTACAATAGACCCATTGGCGTACAGAAATATCATGAAAAATATAAGCAAGTTACTATGTACGAAGATGACCAGCCAGTCTTGAAGAGTCGCAAACTTGAAAACAGTGGTAAAACAAGTCCTCACATGATATTTGAGAGCGATAAATACATCAGACAGATTGTAATTATTTTTAATCTTAGATCTATCGATATCTTGAGAGATCAACGATTCCTTGCTTAGTTTAACGTTCGTCAGATACTCATTACCGAATACACGGGAGCTTTTGATGAGCATATCGAGCAGTTTATGCCCTAAGATCAGTGCTACCCAAGCTATGTTAGTCTGCCGCATCATAACACTGATAGCGCCGCACGTCAGAATCAGAAACTTGTATTTACTAGTGAAACAGGCTCTTGAGTACATTAACAGGAACATAACCGACAGAGTATCCGTGTAGTACACATGAGAGAAAAAGTACAATGGCGGCAGTATCGTCAAGCTCAGAGCTTGTATTACTATCTTTGATTTCATGAATTCAGTGAAGTACACATATTTGAGTATAGATATGAACAATAGAAAGTTGCAACATGATGCAACCAAGTTAATGAACCGTAAGTTATATGTGTTGCAGGGGAAATACGATCCAATAGCCGCAGTGAGGATGTAAAGACCGGGGAGGGTTGTTATCTTGTCATCCCAGTGTGTGAAGTTCTGTTTACAGAAGGCCAAGCCTTGTGGTAAGTGGTACAGCTCATCGACCACGACTGGGAGTGATTCATATACTTGATCGAAGATGTATTTTGATGTTGAGATATAAGACGACAATGTTACAGAGATGAGGACCAACAGTCTTTGGGTTTTGTTCATTTTGGTGGTTTCCTGTAAAGAGAAATGCGTACTATAATAATATACGTTTTATAATATTCAATCTAAGTACGCGCCGTAATTTGTAATTAGAATGACAAGTAACTAATGGCAAAACCTTTATACGTAAAGAAGCCGAACTGTTTTTGACTTCTCTTTGAGGTTCAATTGAGGTAAAGGTAAACTAAAGGTTTCAATTGTTGAACAACAGGTTATTTTGGTGCAAAATTGGTGTAAAACAAGACAAAACACAGGAATAAGAGTTGCATTGATGGCTCTTATTCAATTAGGAGCCATGGCACCGGCGGCGGCGGCCGCGCGGCATCCGATGTAAATAGGCGGGTGTACATAGGATTGTTGGTTTCCTCACCTCCTTTGAAGGAGCCCGAAGATTTATAACTTATTAAAGCATTCAGCAGGAATGTCACAGTCTCACTCAAATCTTAGATAGATCAATTTAGCATTAGCTTTGCTAAGACATTTGGGAAATAAAATCGATCGATGCCGCCTGCCTGCATCTGTCCGTGTCCGTCCGTTCATTTCAGTCAGTGTTCCCCAATCCAACCAAACGTTCCGTTGACTTGACACTTGACAGACTGACAACTGACTTGTTCAAGTGCTGCCACATGGCTGCTACTCTTGCCGTGATAGCATACCTATTTTTTTTTACTCGTTATTCCAAATAAAAGATGACAAGTCAAGTCCTTTCGTCCAGTCTGCATTCGGTTTTTGGACGAATCTTACTAAATTGCCGTCTAATCTTAAATATTTCTAAATCAAGCATTTATTTCAATTGTTATTTTATATCACTTTTTTTAAAGATTTTTATCTTTGAATGCTTGGAAGTGAATTTTATCAAGTCATAATAATATAATTAAAAGAAGTCTATGTTGCAGCATACAGATGAAGTTATTTCGATGCATTGCAACATTATTCAAATGTAAAAATTAAGGCGAATTCGGGTGATTATCAAAAAACTATATAATATGTAATCTTGCTGAGATTTAATCTAAGACACAAAAAAAACATATCAATGGAAAGACTGATGGCGGATGCTGGATGCAGCAAGCTGAAGATAGATAGGGTGCGATAGAGCTCAATGGGGAGGTTTATGTTGGCTGATGATGATGAACCGTGACATAGGTCTGGATATATTATTTAGTGCTTGTTTAAAATCAACAACATGAAAGATTAGGTTGAGCACTGCAGCAAATTCATTATAAATTTGCTAATACTAAACAATAGATAGAGTATGTAAATGTCCATTTGTGGACCATAGCCGCCAAAATGAATAAATAATAATAATTATGGAAGAAAAATTATCTGAGGATTGCTGCATAAAATGTAAAACGATGTTGGCAATTAAACATGGCTTTCGTTGTTCCGTTCCGTCAAAGATGACGGAAACCCGAAAACGTCATTTATAGATCAATTTATTTTATTTCATTCATTCTGATGACATCGGCTTATCGGCGGGTCGTATTTATCGAGCTATTTTTATCTTAATCATAAAATAACTGCAGTGATTTGTGACGATAAACGACACGGGACTCCGCGCCGGAGATATCTGTGAGTATTTGTTGCTGTGAGGTTCCGCCAAGGAGTATATAATCGCGCAAGCTCTATCATACTAATCGTAACTTATGAATCACAGATTTATACAATTTTATACGTATTGATTTAATTATCGGTCCTATGCCGCACTTCAACTGGGCCTTGATTGCATTATATCTACGGAATAATCATTTCGAATGTGTTATATATTAAAAAACATCAAGTGATAGGTACACTGACTCTCTGGATCACTTTCGTTAGCCCACTTTCTATTCTTACGTGTTTACTGTGTAATGAAACCACATCTCTACGTTATATTATTGCGTAGACATAATAAAAATAACAATTAAATGTTTTTACCCGTAAACATCACTTCGTTCTACCTAATTCATTATGTGTTTATTACTTACATTTGGTGTTAAGGTCACGAATAGTGGCGGAGATTATAAAACAATTGAACTTGCGACTCCAGACTGTTGCAAACAGTCTAGAAGTACCAAGATAGTACCTAACTAATTTATAAAGTTACCTATTTTGGTGTTACAATGCTCTATTTTTGTTTCCTTACAAATTATATCACACACATTGCTTCGTAAAATTAAAAGATGAGCCATGAAACACTAATCCATGCCGAACAGAATATACAAACAAAAATACATCTTACCTTTGAAATAATTACTTATTTCCAATAACTAAGACAAGCTAAATCTCTCCCTATATTTAAACATATGGTCTATGAACACTATTCGACCTCAAATAGTTAATATTTTATGTATAATATTTGCATTAATGTTTATACATGTATTTATGTATTTGTACATGTTTTGTATTGTATATAATTTATATTTACATTAGTCTATAATATGCCACCTGTACTGTAGCTACATGTCCATCCAAAGGTTGCCTGGAAGAAATCGCTCTTAGAGATAAGGCCCTCCATTGTGCATCTGTATCTTTGTTCTTTACTGTTTTTTTTCTGTGTTTGATGTGCAATTATGAGTATTTGCATGGTATTGTAAAAACTCAACAAGTTTCCAGATCCTATTTATATATTTCTTGTACTAACAAAACCAAATGCTGGCGGAAAGGTCAATTATTGTGATGCCCTGATGATAGACAGATAGATAGAATATACTTTATTGCACAAAAAGTTGTACATAGGCGAGCATAATGCTAGATAGCATTCTCTACCTGCTAACCTTTGGGTAGTGTGGACAACAGTTTGGTAGGTAGTGCTATATAATAGAGATAATAAATATACTACTCATAATGATACTAAGCTACTTATATTATACTTAAACAGTAATATATATACCTATATAAATAATTCATATATGATTATAATTAATATTATTGATCATGTCTTAACGAGAGACTAAACTCGTTGACAACTTACTTTGATAGATTTTTTATTTTATTTTATTATTTATCTCATTAAAAAAATACTATGTGACAATGCAGTCTTGCAGCAAGAGTGATCTCTACCAGACAACCGTGGATGGATAGGATTGACGGTTGTATTTTTGCATTTTGTGGGTCACTTTTTAATAGATCTTAAAGAATGTTATGCACAGAATTGTTACTAAACATTTTCAGCCTGATATTTTGCAATGGATGTTACGCTAAATCATGCTTGAATTTACTTTTTAAGAATCAACAGATCAGAATAAAATAATCAAGATAAGAATACCTAATTATCTAGTCAATGCTAAAAAATTATGTTATGAAATGAATAAACATGTTCTTGAGTGGAGACCACGACTCGATAAACGTAGCGTAAGACGCCCTCCGACCAGGTGGGATGACGACCTGCGAATGACTGCAGGTAGATGCTGGATGCGGCAAGCTGAAGACAGGGCGCTATGGCGTTCATAAGCAGTGGACTAATGTAGGCTGATGATGATGATGATGAATAAACATATAGGTTAAGTAAACCTTCTAACTGCCTGATCCAAAAAATCCCATCTATATAAATACGTAAAATAAAATTGGAGCGCATGTTTGTAAAGTCAATAATCTGAATCGTCCATAGATGAAAGAAACACTACTGGATATATTATTTATTGTTACAAATACACAATTGTATTAGGTTACTAGCGGCGCGGCCCGGCTTCGCCCGGGTGGTCATTTGTTTCAGGTAATTTTTTAAATGTTTCTCTTTTTTTCTTTACCATCCGTACGAGGATGGTTCTTACGGAGAAAAAAAGAGAGGAAGGAATATTCTAAAAAAATAATTAGCGAAATCGGTTCAGCTGCTCTCGAGATTTGCGCTTTGAAACACATTCAGCGATTCATTTTGATATTATAGATTACCTATAAAAATAATTGTAATGCTTTAAATAAAATAAAATAAATAAATTTGGTACACGCCAACGTAAAAATCGGCGGCGTGGTCGGCGTAGCTAAAATGATCGGCGGCGTGCGCCACGCTGATCGGCGCACACGTCCCGAGGCGGGAATAAAACCCGCGACCTACGTCGCAGGCGGACGTTCGCCCATGTCACCACACATGTCGTCAACAGGGGTGTCACATGAAGGTACAACTCCGAGATGGGCTGCAGACTGCAACCGCAGGCGACATTGCGGCTAGCGGCTGCGTTTGACCGCAGTGCTGCCTGCGGTCGCGGTTGCGTTTGACCGCAGTGCTGCCTGCGGTCGCGGTTGCTTCTATTTTCAAGCACGATCGCGAAACCACTGTCGCTGCAGCTGCAGTTTGCGGCCTGCGGTCTTTGAATTTCACCTTAGCAATGAACGCCAGTGCACATAAAATTCGAATTTTTAGAATTATGTCCAACTAGCTACGCCCCGCGGCTTCGTCCGCGTGGAAATTGATTTGTCTAATGGAGAATAATAATAGATATCGACTGGCAAGGGGTTTTGTAAAAAGAACAAAATTCGTAATTATTTACTTACTTTATAGTTTATTTGTATCGAGTTTTGAGTGAATCGAACCAAGGAATATTAATTTTCCATAGAAACTTTACCACCCCTTTTAGCCCCACCGAGGTAATTTTTGAAAATTAGATTATGTGTTATTCTAGAACCTATCTACATACCAAATTTCATCAAATTCGGTTTACTAGTTACGTAGATACATACATTCACACAAACTTTCATATTTATATTATTACTAGCGGACCTTCCCGGCTTCGCACGGTTTTAGGACGGATCCCTATCTTTTTAAAAATATAATATAGTATATGTTCACCGGGGATAGTATAGCTTCCCAAAGGTGAAATAATTCTTCGGTCCAGTAGTTTCGGAGCCTTTTCATTACAAACAAACAAAAACTCAAACTTTTCCTCTTTATAATATTAGTAATAAATAAAATAATATAGATTAGGATAGGATTTAATAATACAATAAAACATATGAACCAATGTTAACAAACTTTGCCCACATACAGAACCAAAAATCACTATCTCTTTTTGTTTTTTTTTACTGAGCGAGCTTTAACTGAATTTGGCTTGACGATCCTACAACGCATAGTGCTGACAATTATATTTCAAACCCATACATTTATTCTTTATCTATACTAATATTATAAAGAGGAAATGTTTATTTTTTGTTTGTTTGTTTGTTTGTGTGTATTGAATAGGCCCCGAAACTACTACACCGATTTGAAAAATTCTTTCACCGTTGGGAAGCTACGCTATCCCCCCCCCCCCCCCGGTGAACATAGGCTATATTATATTTTCAAAAAATAAATAAATAAATAATGCTGGACTATTCACACAGCATTATCTAGGCCCCATGGTAAGCAGAGCTTGTGTTATGGGTACTAGATAACTGATATACATAATACAATATTACATAGATAGATATTTTTTATTATACATAGAAAACGACCAGAACACCCGGAACAATTATCTGCAGATCGTACACACAATTGTTCCGAGGCGGGAATCGAACCCGCAACCTCCTGCGTCGCAGGCGGACCTTCGCCCACCGCGCCACATCGGTTGTAAAAAAAGTTAGGGATCCTTACTAAAAGTCCAATAATGTAACCCAAGGTGTAAAAATATCCCCTAATAAAGTGCAATTCGAGTTTAACGCGGGTGAAATCGGGGAACAGTTTGACTCTATCTGTATTCTGGAACTCTGATACTGGTTGCGGGTCAAGACGTGCAATCGAGATAGAGCAGGTTATCGATCGACCTCTCAATGTCGCGTGAAAGTCGCCGCGTCCGAACCAACCTTGGCTTCTTTGGGGGCACACTGCTTCCCACAGATTTCTGCAGTATCCTGGCGATATCTTCTACCCAGTTATGGGCCTTAGAATAGAAAAAAAAGAATAGAAAAACATTTATTTGGACACAGGTACAAAATACAGGCATAGAACGGCAAATAAAGTAGTTTATCATGGGGGTAAGTGACACAATTAGGTGATATTAAGAAAATAAGACTACCTCCGTGACCCGGCGCCGAAATAGGGGTTGGCTCAGCGTGTGCTGAATATTACATACACAAGAATTACTAGTGAGATACCAACTAATAAATAATACTGGACAATCCACACAGCATCATCTAGACCCAAGCTAAACAGAGCTTGTGTTATGGATTTTGTGTATTACACAAGCTCTATTTAGCACCATGATTTTGTGTTCATGAGAAATTACAGTAAAAAGTGTTAATACAGAAATATTTTAAAACCTTTTCTTAGGGGGCACACTGCTTCCTACAGGGTATACCTACAGATTTCTGCAGTATCTTAGCGATATCTTATACCCAGCTATGGGCCACAGCAAATATACATAAGGATTTCTAGTGAGATCCAAACTAATAAATGAAAAAAAATAAAAATGGAAAACTAATATATTATCTATACATTTTGCTGATGTTTCAGTTATTCTAGTAGGTTCCATAAATGTTGGCCTAAGATTATAGGAATTAAATAAATTTGTTAATCTACTACTGAGGGAGTAAACTTCTAAAAGATCAATATTAAAGTCTCCACATACTATGAGGTTTTTATTTGATTTTGATATTTTAAATAAGATATCATCCATATTTTTTTCAAATATTTCAAAAGAAGCTGATGGTGGGCTGTATACGCTTGCTACAATAGTGTGCTCCAACTCAACACATGCTACTTCAATGTGGCTTTCAACGGATAAGCATACTATGTCCTTACGTTCTTTGAATTATATGAGTTTTTAAGATTTCTGCAGTATCTTAGCGATATCTTATACCCAGCTATGGGCCATAGCAAATATACATAAGGATTTCTAGTGAGATCCAAACTAATAAATAATGCTGGACAATCCACACAGCATCATCTACACCCAAGCTAAGCAGAGCTTGTGTTATGGGTGCTAGATGACTGATATACTTAATACAATACATTACATACATATAATTTGTATTATATGTACATAGGTACCGCCAAAACACCCAAAACAAATATCTGCAGATCGTACACACAATTGTCCCCAGGCGGGAATCGAACGAAAGTTTTAAAGATCAAAGCAGCAGCAAAGGGACAGACAGACCGCGGGAAGCAACTTTATTTTATACTATGTATTGATTCCCGAAGGATTATAGTTTGTCCTGAAATGATAATTCTTCAGGAATAATATACTTACAGAACAGTGGAAATATAAAGAAATTCGTAGACGTTTTTCCCTTTTTTAAAATCATCAAAATTAACTTAACTTATTGTTTATTGTAAATAATCATAGATGTAACATTACAGCATTTTAAAGCTAAGTCGTTACATTATGCAAATAATAAAAATAAAAATCACAAAAAAGACAAAAAGAAAATAGTAAAAAAACAACAGAATTAACACAAAGGGAAACATATAAAATCACATATCTTCCTTAAATTAAAATAAACTGGCCCAAAAATAAATTCACAAAACAAGTAAATTAAAAAGTAATGCTTAAAACATACAAAATTAAAATTACATCAAAAAAGTATAGGGTTGTATTATTATCTATACTAATACTATAAAGAGGAAAGGTTTGATATTTTGTTTGTTTGTGATATGATAATGAATAGGTTCCGAAACTACTAGACCGATTTTTTCAAAAAAAAAAAAAAAAAATTTTTTCACTGTTGTGAAGCTACACTATCCCCGGTGAATATAGGCTATATTATATTTTCAAAAAAGTTAGGGAATCGTGCGAAACCGGGAAGGTCCGCTCGTTATCAAAAAAACTTAAATGTTACTGTCGAAGTAGGAAGCGGAAAGCTACTGTAGAATTAATTGGCCAAGGTCTTCTCAAACTTCCGAAGGAAAGTTTCTGACATATTTAGCATTCCTCACTCCACCTTGCAAAGGAACTGAGGCGAGTTTCAAAGCTTGCAACTTTCAATCGGCCAACGTTTACGAATTTCGTTTTCAAATGTGTACCCGACCTCGGTTAGGATAGCTGTAAGTACCCATAACACAAGCTCTGCCTAGTTTGGGGCTAGATAATGCTGTGTGAATTGTCCAGCATTATTTATTTATATTATTTGCCCTGATCATTATGTAGGTACACAAAACTAAAAAAAAAATATTAAAAATTGACGGAGAAATAGGGGACCATACACAAAAAAACATACATGGTTGTCTGGTAGAGCGAGCGTCTTGAGCGATTAGACCGCCAATTGAAACTAATATTTAAGTTTTTATTGTACATTACATACATAGTTTCCATAGTTTCGTTTTAAAGTGCAATACATGTATTTTCTATCTATATATCTACATACAGCCGAACGTTTTGTACGTTCGGCTCCATTTTCGAACTCGGTCAAAAAACCCAAAGGCATCTGCGTCATACTAATTTTTTTTAGTTTCTGATCAATGTTAAATTGGCAGAAAACCCAGAAAACCCCTTCCTAGAAAACTAGATCATTGTGGTTTCTTAATGACGGTCAGAACTTATGATACTGACGTCGTTGAGTCCCCCTTCCAACCAGCTCAAGGTCAAGTCAGGTCTATCAATGATACATAGACTACTCTATTATATTTTATATATTAAATAAATAAATAAGCTGGACAATTCACACAGCATTATCTAGCCCCATGGTAAGCAGAGCTTGTGTTATGAGTACTAGATAACTGATATACATAATACAATTCACATAGTAAGATATTTTTTATTATACATAGAAAACGATCAGAACACCCGGAATAAATGTCTGCAGATCGTACACACAATTGTTCCGAGGAGGGAATCGAAACTGCAACCCTCTGCGTCGCAGGCGGACCTTCGCCCACCGCGCCACATCGGTCGTCGTAGACTTGTTCTAGCTATTTAATAATTAAACTCTTATCCATTAAACAGAGCTTTTTAGAAACACGTCTCACTTCCATTCACAGTACATATCGCCACACCCTGCTTGGGTACCATTGTGTTTCTTATTCATTACCTAGGTACTAAGACCTACAAATGTCCACAATGATGCAATTAATAAATCTATACTAATATTATAAAGAGGAAAGGTTTGATTTTTTGTTTGTTTGTAATGAATAGGCTGCGAAACTACTGGACCGATTTGAAAAATTCTTTCACCGTTGGGAAGCTACACCATCCCCGGTGAACATAGGCTATATCTATATATATAAAAGAAAGTCGTGTTTGTTACAACACTTATAACTCGAGAACGGCTGGACCGATTTAGCTGATAAATTGGTGGAGAGGTAGCTTAGAACCAGGAGTCTAACATAGGATACTTTTTATCATTTAAACAATTTGACACATAGATTTCCACGGGGGCGAAGCCGCGGGGCGCAGCTAGTTACATATATTTTCAAAAAAGTTAGGGATTCGTACTAAATCCGTGCGAAGCCGGGAAGGTCCGCTAGTATGAAATAATTTGGCGTGTTTTAAAAAACTATAATCCGACTTAAAATTCCTAACTAATGAAAATGGATTTTAAAGTTAGTTGTATTGTAAGTAATTGAGCAATTCGTCCATTTGTCGCGCCCATACTTAATTTAAGACTTATATGGTGTTCTAATGCCATTGCCAGAACTGGACCAAATTGAAATGGGACCACACGGGAAGCACCAGCTTTCAATTAAAAATAAAATATGGGACCTCCTCCGGAAAGAGTTTACCATAAATGTCCATAAATTACGGATTTATTTATTATTCATTATTTTCCACTAGTACGCATGGTTTTAGTACGGATCCCTAACTTTTTTGTAAATATATTATAGCCTATGTTCACTGGGGATAGTGTTAGATTCCCAACTGTGAAAGAATTTTTCAAATCGGTGCAGTAGTTTCGGAGCCTATTCATTACAAACAAACAAACAAAAAATCAAACCTTTCCTCTTTATAATATTAGTGTAGATGCGAAAGTTTGGATGGAAATACTAAAGAATTTAACGCTGGTTTTTAGTTTTTTTTTAAAAAGAAAGAAAGAAAGAAAATTATTTATTAAACACTAACACAACACACAAACAAGGTTAATTACACATAATTATATTAGACTACAAAGTACCTACTTAGGTACCTATTATAAAACACGTAACATCGACAAAATATAAAAAAAAAAGTGAAAAGTTACAAAATGTAATGGTACTAAGTAGCCCTCACAGAAAGTGGATAAGCGCGCGTGTATAGGTCTAATAGGTCCTGACTCAGCTTGTTGCTCTATCACAATAACCCAGGTCATTTGTGAAAGAAATATAAAAAGAAATATAATATAGATTTTAAACAATCAAATTATTATTTTAACAATTCTTTATCATGGCACAGAATTGTCTACGCAAGCAGTAAAACAACTTTTACTGGGCCAAGGTAACAAACATCGACTGTTTGCATTGGACTTAACTTTTGGTATATCGTTTACGGTCGAAAGTTAAGTTGAAAAAGCCACCTTGTTAAATGTCAACATCGCTTTTATATCACATTAGCTGTTTCACCCGCGTTTAACCCGAATTTAACTTTATTAGGTGATTTTTTTACACCTTGGGTTACATAATTGAAGTTTTAGTAAGGATCGCTAACTTTTTTGAAAATATAATATAGGCTATGTTCACCGGGGATAGTGTAGCTTCCCAACGGTGAAAGAATTTTTCAAATCGGTCTAGTAGTTTCGGAGCCTATTCATTACAAACAAAGAAACAAAAAATCAAACCTTTCCTCTTTATAATATTATGGCTTTGATATCACACATCAAGTATTTATTTATTATATATTTAAAAACATGTATACATCTATCCTAAAGGGCACAACCAATGCAATAGTATTCTATTGCATTGGTTTTGCCTTATATTTAGTAAAAAACATGCATTTTTTATTGTAAATAATCATAAATGTAACATTACAGCTATTTACAGCTAAGTCGTTAAACAAGTCGCACATAATAAAAATAATAACTCACAAAAAACACATAAAGAAAATACTTATTTAGGTACCTACCTACTAACAATAAAAATAAGAATTTACACGTATAAATTACAGAAAAATGTGAACAAAGAAAGAGGATGAAATTAAATCATCATCAGCCTGTAGCAGTCCACTGCTGGACATAGGCCTCCCCCAATGAGCGCCATAGCGTCTTCAGCTTGTCGCATCCAGCATCTACCTGCAGTCTTTCGTAGGTCGTTATCCCACCTGGTCGGAGGGCGTCGTACACTACGTTTACCGAATCGTGGTCTCCACTCAAGAACACGTTTGCCCCAGCGGCCGTCGGTTCTTCGCGAGATATGGCCGGCCCACTGCCACTTCAGCTTGCTAATTCTCAGAGCTATGTCGATAACTTTGGTTCTGTGTCGGATGTATTCGTTGCGAATCCTATCCTTCAGAAAAAGAAATTAAATCACATCATCTTAATTTAAAATAAACTACCATTAGTCAAAAATAAATACAGTAATTTGCATAAATAATGCAGATATATTTCAAAGTATATCCATGTATTAAGCATGTACATATATCATTTATCAGTACCCATAACACAAAATCTACTGAGCGTTACTTTAAGCTAGACGACGCTGTGTGAATTTTCCAGCATTTAGAAATCTCAATGGGATCAAAATTGCTTAATTTATCTATAGTACTATTATTTAAAATAGGAAAGGTTTGATTTTTCGTTTGTTTGTAATGAATAGGCTCCGAAACTACTGGACCGATTTGAAAAATTCTTTCACCGTTGGGAAGCTACACTATCCCCGGTGAACATAGGCTATATTATATTTTTGAAATGTGAAATTCGAATTTAACTATGGGGTAAACATCTGTATGTCCCTATGTATGCTTAGATCTTTAAAACTACACAACGGATTTTAATGTTTTTTTTTTAATAGATATAGTGATTCAAGAAGAAAGTTTATAAACCATTTGACACATAGATTTCCACGCGGGCGACGCTGTGGGGCTAGTCTATACTATCTATACTAATATTATAAAGAGGAAAGGTTTGATTTTTTGTTTGTTTGTATTGGATAGGCTCCGAAACTACTGGACCGATGTGAAAAATTCTTTCACCGTTGGGAAGCTACACTATCCCCGGTGAACATAGGCTATATTATACATATTTTCAAAAAAGTTAGGGATTCGTACTAAAACCGTGCGAAGCCGGGATGGTCCGCTAGTATTACATACTATATTTGTTAAATAGGTCATAAGTTAAATAGGTTTATATACATGTTAGGTTCATAATTTAGGTGGTGTAATATGGTAGGAGTTAATAATCTTACTACTACATATTGATAGGTAATTTTCTGATTCCTATCTTGTTTTACATGAATGTCAATTTTTGCTAAAATTATATTTTTCTTATATTATAGTCTTAAGGCTGTTCATTTTTTCTATTCTTTTAATATATTGTTCCGACATCCTTTACTCTATTGTGGCATTTTTGGTGATGTCGTCCTTATTTTTTCTATTAATAATAATGTAAATCCTTTTATTTGGCTGTCTGTTATATTTATATGATAAGTTTATTTATTTTTAAGAGCTGTGGATTTAGTTCATTAATAAAATAAAATAAATATTACATAAAACGCATACCAAAGAACATGGGCGGTTTGGCAATAAATTGGGTCCATTTTGCAAAACTCCTTTCCATTCGACCTCGACCAATGTCACGATACAACGTTCAGAACAAGTAACTTTGCATTACGACTGATATTTCATTGACGTATCCAATATTCATATTATTGAGGGCGGGTCAGAACGTAGACTATATATAGCTAACTCTAGAAGGATAATCTTAAGATAATTATCTTAAGATTATCTTAGGGTCAGCTTGAATACCAGTAGTATGTATAATCATCAGTATATGTTCACTGCTGAACATAGGCCTCCTGCAGCGTAGCACGTATATATCCTAAAAATATAAAATTGATCTAAAAGAAGGGTTCCGTATCTATAAAAACGGCAGATTTTTTTGCCGTTTTTATAGATACGAAACCCTTGGCATGTCTGTTGTGTGGGAGCAATATTTATTTTTAAAGAACTGTACTATTTGGACGACCAATGTGGCGCGGTGGGTGAAGGTCCGCCTGCGACGCAGGAGGTTGCGGGTTCAATTCCCGCCTCGGAAAAGTTGTGTGTACGATCTGCAGATATTTGTTTCGGGTGTTCTGTATAATAAAAAATATCTATCTATGTATACAGCCTGATGACAGACGGACGGTCTCAGTAATTGGCTCCCGTTTTACCCTTTGGCTTGGTTTTTAATGTTTGTAATGCAGGTATTATGGTATGTAATGTGCCAACGTCTATATTGTTCCATCCTAAGGTTGCCAGGAAGAGATCACTCTCAGCGATAACGCCGCCCTATACTTCCTTTATTCTATTGTTTATTTCTGTATTGTTTTCTGTTTGTGTGGTCTAATTAAGTGTTCTATCTATCTACGGAACCCTGACAAGCCAAATTGTGCCAATCCAGACGCAGAGCCATTCTCACTCCTGAATGTATTTCCAGGATTGGCTACCAGTCGGACAAACTTGGCACGGGCCTTAGCCTGCGTTGGTCCAACTCAATACTCAATGGTTTATTGCTTACATGTGTACAAAAGTTCTTAAAATATATATATAAGTGCAACATGCACCCTGCAAGGGTATTGCAACATAAATTTAAAGTTAAATGCTAGGTGGCTATATACAATAATGTTAATAATATGCTTAATTTACCATTTCAAGTTATAAACCAATTATTTTATATTTAATCACTCATCACATAAAAAAGAAACAAGATTATACCTTATACTAAAAGCCTAATACCTACTAAAACCAAAATTACTACAACTAAAACAGGGCTAGAGAACAAGGAACATGCTAGTGGTTTCTTTTCACTTCTTCCACTAGTGGACAAAAAAATGAAGTGAACAGTAAAATAATTTTATTTGATAATGATTTATATATATAAAAGAAAGTCGTGTTTGTTACAACACTTATAACTCGAGAACGGCTGGACCGATTTAGCTGAAAATTGGCGGAGAGGTAGCTTAGAACCAGGAGTCTAACTTTTTATCATTTAAACAATTTGACACATAGATTTCCACGGGGGCGAAGCCGCGGGGAGCAGCTAGTAGTTTATAAACCTTCCTCTTAAATCACTCTATCTATTAAAAAAACCGCATCAAAATCCGTTGCGTGGTTTTAGAGAATTAAGCGTACATAGGGACAGACAGACAGCGGGAAGCGACTTTGTTTTATACTATGTAGTGATTATTATTAGTGGGCTGGCCATATCTCGCGGAGACCACGACTCGGTAAATATAGTGTAGTCCTACACTGCGAACAGGTGGGATGACGACCTGCGAAAGACTGCAGGGAGATGCTGGATGCGTCAAGCTGAAGACAGGGCGCTGTGGCGCTCGTTAGGGGAGGTCTCCACTCAAGAACATGTTTACCCCAGCGGTTGTCGGTTCTTCGCGAGATATGGCCGGCGCACTGCCACATCAGCTTGCTAATTCTTTAAGCTATGTCGATAACTTTGGTTCTCTGTCGGATGTATTCGTTACGAATCCTATACCTCAAAGAAACTCACGAGCATAGCTCTTCCATGGAACAAGAACTCGAAAAAAATTAAACGAAACACATTTAAACAAATACAGGGCAACCTCAATTTCGATATCTTTACGCCCTTGTATTGTTCTCCAAACACATTAATTCTTGCAATGCTAAGTTAATTAGTTACTATTGGAAATGGCATATTGCAATAACCTGTGGCATACCTACCTACGTTTACATAATTGCGCAAACATAGCCCTTGAGGGTATTGCGATCCATCCGTAGTATACATAAAAATTAACGACCGGACTTTGCTCAGCAGTTAGGCGCACATTAACTCTTAAAAGCGATATTATCGACGATGCAAGTAAAATTATATAATCTTAAAAAAAAACATTAAATAAAGTGATGGTCGCGTGACAATACGGGATTATCGAAATATTGCGACCGAAGCTCGATAACGGTTCATGTACTCTACATGCTTGTAGAAGAACGGAACGTGTATGACACTAAATTATGCGCCTGCGCGTGTTCACAGTTCACCTATTGGCCGGTTTTTATCAGTCAGTCACGCAACGGGCGCCGCGCGGGGAGGTCGCTTCGCTCGAGAGTTTTTATTTATTCAATCGATTTTTTTATTACTATCAGTTGCTTTGCGGAAGTCGTAGAGCGAACAGCTCCGTGCTTACGCTATTCAAGTTTCCGTCCTTATCTGATTACATTAATTGATCAGTCGCTCTCGAAGCGTGGCCGAGTGAGGACGTACGCTGACCCTTGTAAATTCGCGAGTGTCTCCTCCCGTGTTATTTTATTGTGGATATAATTTTGGAATCACTTGCGTAGCCGGTGATTATTAAACGTGAGTTCTAGTTTATTCTACGTATTTATTCTGGTTTATTAGACATGTTAATTGTAAGCATCGTTAGGAGCGAAAGTTTTGCCTGGTGAACCGGTTTTTAGGAATCTATGATTTCAATATAAGCAAATAATGACGAAATGTGGATCCAAACCGGATTATGCCTTAGACGTCAGTAGTTTGCTAATGAGCTCTACCATTCGATTGTTAGTTTAGGAAACGACTTACCTTTGAGTTACGTATGAGTTACTTATTCAATAAGAATAATTAGTTTTTATGGAAGCACAATGACAAGTCAATATCGCAATTATTGCCTTCGATTCGCCAAATTCGTTACCATTATATTAATTTTAAAAAATTCCACGAGCCTTTTTAGGATCTTAGGCAAAGTTTTGTACATACAATAATTAAGAATAAAAACATTTTTGGTAGAGGGTAATAATGTAATATTTTCTATACTAATATTATAAAGAGGAAAGGTTTGATTTTTTGTTTGTAATGAATAGGCTCCGAAACTACTGGACCGTTTTGAAAAATTATTTGCGCTTAGCCTGGATTTCTATAATAGTCATTTTAGGACAATGTAAATGTCCTGCTACATGAATTTTAGACCACGGCGGCCAGTTTCAATGAGTTATTAAGATACTAAAGACATATCCTTCGCGAGTAAAAACATAGCTTCTGAGGGTTTTCTCATATGATATGTGGATAAAACCTTGCCTGGCTTTCTATATAGTCATTTTAGGACAATGTAAATGTCCTGCTAGATGAATTTTAGACCACGGCGGCCAATCTCTATGGAGCTGTTGGCAGGATATGTTATAGTGCACAAGTGTATGCACAAGTGTGTAGGATAATATGTAGTGCTTGAAATAATTTTGCAACGGATTAGTTAGTAGTTTCATAAATTATACATAAGAAACACACTTTAAAAAATTCCATGTAATTTTTTTGGTAAGAATTTCAAACTTTTATAAATGACTAGCGGACCTTCCCGGCTTCGCACGGTTTTAGTACGGATCCCTAACTTTTTTGAAAATATAATATAGCCTATGTTCACCAGGGTTAGTGTAGCTTCACAACAGTGAAATAATTTTTCAAATTGGTCCAGTAGTTTCGGAGCCTATTCATTACAAATAAACAAAAAATCAAACCTTTCCTCTTGATAATATTAGTATATATCCAAGAGAATGGCGTCGCTGATGCGCAGGGTGGACACAGCCTGTCCCTATATGCAGCGCTGAACCAAATTCCATTTTTTTGTGTATTTAATGTTTTATGTATGTGTTTTTTTTTTCTGTGTATGTTTTAAGATTTGTCTCGCTATATGGACTGTAAAAGTAGTAAAGTAAAAAACTATTTATTACAGCAAAAGACATAGAAAATTTCAATAGACAATATAGAAAATTTCAATAGACAATATAGAAAATTACACATTCTTATCTTAGTATTATACATTACAAATTACACACAAATTAAAATAAAGGGAGCAGCAACTAATTATGTCTTTTGCAGACAGATTATAAATAAATAAATAAATAATGCTGGACAATCCACACAGTATCATCTAGCCCCATGGTAAGCAGAGCTTGTGTTATGGGTACTAGATGACTGATATACTTAATACAATAGATAACATAGATAGATATTTTTTTATTATACATAGGTAACCAGAACACCCGGAACAATTATCTGCAGATCGTACACACAATTGTTCCGAGGCGGGAATCGAACCAGCTACCTCCTGCGTCGCAGCCGGACCTTCGCCCACCTCGCCACATCGGTCGTCAACATATATAATAACACATATGCTACAATTTATACAGATATATTGTATATTATCCAAAATATCTATCACCACGCGGGTGAATCCGCGGGGCGCAGCTAGTCAGATATAAAACCTCTTGCCGGAATGATGTGTTTTAGGCTACTATAGGTCTTTGCCCTCGCTCGGGTTTTTCGTACTTTGAAATTAATTATTACCACTTATTAGACACAACAAAAACGTTTTTACGGTGTATATTTAAGACTAGCAGCCGCTCCCAGCTACGCACAGTGGTGGACATTTATTTTTTAAACCTGTAAGTAAAACCTATGTCACTCAGGGATAATGTAGCATTCTATGGTTAAAGAAGTTTTGAAATCAGTCCTGTTGTTTCCGAGTTTATTCGTTGCAAACATACAAATCTTTCCTCGGTATAACATTATTACTAGCGACCCGCCACGGTTTCGCACGATTATACATATAAACCTTCCTCTTGAATCTCTCTATCTATTAAAAAAAGCCACATCAAAATCCGCTGCGTAGTTTTATAGATCTAAGCATACATAGGGACAGACAGACAGCGGGAAGAGACTTAGTTTTATACTATGTAGTGAATGAAGTGTACACAATTAGACATACAGTAATTTGATGCAACTATAGTTGTAGAGTAGTATATTTGAAAGAAAAGAAAGAAAGAAAATACATTTATTGATTCACAAGTAGGTTAAATAAATAAATAAATGCTGGACAATTCACACAGCATTACCTAGCCCCATGGTAAGCAGAGCTTGTGTTATGGGTACTAGATAACTGATATACATAATACAATACATTACATAGATAGATATTTTTTTATTATATATAGAGAACGACCAGAACACCCGAAACAAATATCTGCAGATCGTACACACAATTGTTCCGAGGCGGGTATCGAACCCGCAACCTCCTGCGTCGCAAGCGGACCTTCGCCCACCGCGCCACATCGGTCGTCAAGGTTACAACTTGTTACTACATAATTATAGTATTTATAAGTAAACAAGAACATAAAGAAATAAAAAAAATAACTACATAATCTATATAAAAGCAACAAGCGACTCTACAATGCGAACCAATACATAATAAATAAATAATGCTGGACAATTCACACAGCATTATCTAGCCCCAAGCTAAGCAGAGCTTGTGTTATGGGTACTAGATAACTGATATATATAATACACAAATATATATTTTTTATTATACATAGAAAACAACCAGAACACCCGGAACAAATATCTGCAGATCGTACACACTATTGTTCCGAGGCGGGTATCGAACCCGCAACCTCCTGCGTCGCAGGCGGACCTTCGCCCACCGCGCCACATCGGTCGTCTGTTGCTCTGATTTTCCACAAGAAGTAGAGCAACCCTATATATGTACATATTTGCAGGGTGTTTCATGATAAATTCGTCTCTTATCTATATATCTGCCCTCTTGAGATGCCTTAACACTTTGAGTGCTGAAAACGCACGGTATGAGTTTTCTACAAGTGACTAATATGCGTAAATCAACACTAGCGCAGCGGCTGAGAAAATACAGATCTTTGTGACTCAGCAGAGCTGTAATATTTTTCGAACGAAACGCATGTGCGGCGCAACACAACCGCTGTGTAGAGCGGCAGCACGAATTTTTTAGGTAAAAAAAAAAAGATTGCAGTCGTCGAAAAAATACCGCAGTCAAAGTGTTAACAGATCTCAAAGATAAACCAGTGATAGCGATGTCGTCAATCACACATCAAGTGGTTTACAAGCCAACAATAGTGTGACCTTGATGATTATATTGAATGGTCAATCATTGTAGAATTTTGATCGTAAGATCTTTGACCTATTGATAGCTGGAGGCTTAGAAATTAATTCCCCTGATAGAAAACATTTTCCTTCCATCCACCTTCGCTGTAAAGGCCACTCGGCTATGGAACGGTCTTCCCATTGAATATCGCGAGGCATCCTCGATAAATGTCTTCAGATCTAGAGTCTCTAACTATTTTCTTTCGCAAGAATAATTCGGTACGTAATTATAATTATATATTAACACTTTGAGTGCTGAAAACGCACGGTATGAGTTTTCTACAAGTGACTAATCTGCGAAAATCCACACTAGCGCAGCGGCTAAGAAAATACAGATCTTTGTGACTCAGCAGAGCTGTAATATTTTTCGAACGAAACGCATGTGCGGCGCAACACAACCGCTGTGTAGAGCGGCAGCACGAATTTTTTAGGTAAAAAAAAAGATCGCAGTCGTCGAAAAAAAACCGCAGTCATAGTGTTAATTATTTATATAGGTATATATATTACTGTTTAAGTATAATATAAGTAGCTTAGTATCATTATGAGTAGTATATTTTATTATCTATATTATATAGCACTACCTACCAAACTGTTGTCCACACTACCCAAAGGTTAGCAGGTAGAGAATGCTCTAGCATTATGCTCGCCTATGTACAACTTTTTGTGCAATAAAGTATATTCTATCTATTTATCTAAAACATACGATAAAAATGAAATCTGCATTATATTGATCATTAAGACAAGGAAAAACTCTACGGGAAAACAGTAAAATGTCGAATGAGTAAATTTCACATAAAATTTTGAAAATGTACGAGTAAGTAATGCAAATAACACATTGCCGTTGTTTAATATTGACGACCGATGTGGCGCGGTGGGCGAAGGTCCGCCTGCGACGCATGAGGTTGCGGGTTCGATTCCCGCCTCGGAACAAATGTGTGTACGATCTGCAGATATTTGTTTCGGGTGTTCTGGTCGTTTCCGATGTATAATAAAAAATATCTATCTATGTAATGTATTGTATTATGTATATCAGTTATCTAGTACCCATAACACAGGCTCTGCTTACCATGGGGCTAGATAATGCTGTGTGAATTGTCCAGCATTATTTATTTATTATTTTATTTATTTTATTAATATTCTACATAATGTATAATATAAAAATGAATCGCTGAATATGTTGCTAAGCTCAAATCTCGAGAGCAGCTGAACCGATTTCGCTTATTATTTTTCTTAGAATATTCCTTGAAGTACGAGGATGGTTCTTACGGAGAGAAAAAAGAGAAAAAAATTAAAAATTGCTTAACACTTCGACTGCTGAAAACGCACGGTATGAGTTTTCTACAAGTGACTAATATGCGTAAATCCACACTAGCGCAGCGGCTGAGAAAATACAGATCTGTGTGACTCAGCAGAGCTGTAATATTTTTCGAACGAAACGCATGTGCGGCGCAACACAACCGCTGTGTAGAGCGGCAGCACGAATTTTTTAGGTAAAAAAAAAGATCGCAGTCGTCGAATAAAAACCGCAGTCAAAGTGAATAAATGACCACCCGGGAGAAGCCGGGAAGGGCCGCTAGTATTTTATATGAATGAATGAATGAACACTTTATTGTACCCAAAATAACAAAATAACATCTTATATCTAAATCTTACACTATAACAGTACAATAGGCGGCCTTATCGCTTAAAGCGATTTCTTCCAGGCAACCAGGTTTATAATATATATATATATTTATTTGCTGTCCATTATGTGGCAATTGCAAAACAAAAGCCTGTCTTTTTATTCGCTTTATTATTGTCATTACAGCGCCTTATTGGCTCATATCCCATGGGGGGGGGGCATGAGGTATAATAAAGCGATTCGAGATTATCCGAGGAAGGCCTGCGTCCAGCAGTGGACCCATAGGGTGTAAGGCGAGATTGAGGTTCTGCGACACTTGAAAATTGTGTCTCTTGATCGATAAATGTAGGCGTGTATTAAATAATATCAGTTTACTATATTTTTATCAGAGATACAAAGTTATCGACATAATTCTAAGAATTAGCAAGCTAAAGTGGCAGTGGGCCGGCCATATCTCGCGAAGAACCGACAACCGCTGGAGTAAACGTGTTCTTGAGTGGAGACCGCGATTTGTAAACGTAGTGTTGGACGCCCTCCGACCAGGTGGGATGATCTGCGAAAGACTGCAGGTAGATGCTGGATGCGTCAAGCTGAAGACAGGGCGCTGCTATGGCGCTCATTGGGGGAGGCCTATCCAGCAGTGGACTAACATGCGCTGATGATGATGATATTTTTATCGGATCTGTAGTTCAAAATGTAAATAATTTACAAAGTTTTCCCATTCTTAAAATGACCTTATTTCTTTAGTCATCGACACTGGATCTTCCTACAGACTCTCCGTAGTTCCAAAGACTTGTGACTCGTCGTCGGTTACTTGATTTCGTGGCTCGGTTGGCGAGAGCGTTCCCGTACTGAGGAAAAGACGCGTGTTCAAGTCCCGCCGAAAACTAAAATAAATAAATAAATAATGCTGGACAAATTCACACAGCATTATCTATCTAGTAAGCAGAGCTTGTGTTATGGGCACTAGATAACTGATATACATAATACAATACATTACATAGATATTTTTTATTATATATAGAAAACGACCAGAACACCCGGAACAAATATCTGCAGATCGTACACACAATTGTTCCGAGGCGGGAATCGAACCCGCAACCTCCTGCGTCGCAAGCGGACCTTCGCCCAGCGCGCCACATCGGTCGTCAATCTTTAGGATATCTTAATTTCATCAACAAAAGTTATGCTTATAATAAGTTATCAATTGAGTTATATTTTATTACCTGGACCACTACAACCAATGACCGATGTTTAAAGAAAATTAACTTACCATCATAATCATCATGTTAGTCCACTGCTGGACGTAGGCCTCCCCTAATGAGTGCCATAGCGCCCTGTCTTCAGCTTGACGCATCCAGCATCTGATCTATAGATACTAAGACCTGAAAATGTACACAATGATGAAATAAAATAAATATCAAACAATCTATACTAATAAAGAGGAAAGGTTTGATTTTTTGTTTGTTTGTTTGTAATGAATAGGCTCCGAAACTACTGGACCGATTTGAAAAATTATTTCACCGTTGGGAAGCTTCACTATCCCCGGTGAACATAGGCTATATTATATTTTTAAAAAAGTTAGGAATCCGTACTAAAACCGTGCGAAGCCGGGAAGGTCCACTAGTGAATGTATGTATATTTAAGCTACTGATTGGAATTACGTATCTTTTACTCTTTGATTAATTCTTTCGTTTTCTATTAGTTCTACATAGTATATGGTTTTTATTTTCATTGTTTTGATTGATTTATATTGTAGTTTATGTGATAATGAAATAATTTTTATTCGTTATTAAACTTGCACAGAATATAATAAACTTAAACTTTACTTCTATAATAATATTATAAAGAGGAAAGGTTTGATTTTTTGTTTGTTTGTATCGAATAGGCTCCGAAACTACTGGACGGATTTGAAAAATTCTTTCACCGTTGGGTAGCTACACTATCCCCGGTGAACATAGGCTATATTATATTTTCAAAAAAGTTAGGGATCCGTACTTAAACTATAATAATGTAACCCACACCTTAAGAGGAACTGAGAGGTGGAGCAAAACTATAACAAACTGGCAACCCAGAAACCGCAAGAGAAAATGTGGGAGACCATTTAAGAGGTGGGAAGATGACCTAAAAGCTATCGCTGGAAAACTATGGTCAAGAACCGCCAGGGATAGGAATGAGTGGAAGAAAATGGAAGAGGCCTATTCCAAACTAGGGCAAACAGATAACATGTGCTAAAATAAGTTAGATTTAAGGAAAATTGTTACTTATCTGAATAAAGGCTTATATTATTATTATACACTCATTTATTTAAATTCGCGTATAAAATACATTTTTTACTATAGAAAATACAATAAAATATTATAAAACTATTCTACAGTAAAAAATATATCAAAACGGTAGATCACCGACCGATTATTATTATTATTATTAATGTAACCCAAGGTGTAAAAAATCATCTAATAAAGTGAAATTCTAGTTTAATGCGGGTGAAACCGCAAGGAACAGCTAGTCTTGGCTCTAGAACTGGATATAGAGGCGGATCTTTAATAATTTCTAACATCAAAGTTTTTTTATTACCATGTGTTTGCGTTCAATCGACCAACTAAGTAAATACGTTTCTAGTCGACCTTTGGCCTATGACGAGACACGCACGCGCTTCGAACCACTCGCATATATTACTTACACTCGAAAAAACCTGTATAATAAATAAACTAGCGGACCTTCCCGGCTTCGCACGGTTTTAGTACGGATCCCTAACTTTTTTGAAAATATAATAGCCTATGTTCACCGCGGATAGTGTAGCTTCCCAACGGTGAAATAATTTTTCAAATCGGTCCAGTAGTTTCGGGTCCTATTCAATACACACAAACAAACAAAAAATTAAACCTTTCCTCTTTATAATATTAGTAGGTATAGACTAACTTCTACCTGCGTCTTTACTCGCGTTTTACTGGAAGAAAACGTCATCATCAGCCTATGTTAGTCCGCTGCTGGATATAGGCCTCCCCTAATGAACGCCATAGCACCCTGTCGTCAGCTTGCCGCATCCAGCATCTCCCTGCAGTCTTTCGTAGGTCGTCATCCCACGTGGCCGGAGGGCGTCCTACACTACGTTTACAGCGTCGTGATTTACACATAAGAACACGTTTACCCCAGCGCGGTTGTAGGTTCTTCGCGTTATATGGCCTGCAAACTGAATACCTGCTAATATTTCGATTTAAGGGTCCGGCGACCCTCGCTTGCAAAAATAGCTCTGAATATCGCTGTCCCTGTTTAACTCTTGCGCCGCGCCACATGCGTGCGCGATAGCAATATTAGCCGTTCAAAATTTGGTTTGTTCCGTAATACCAAAAATTATGACTGAAAACTTTTTGTATTCTTCACAAAGTTTTGTTATTCTGTAACTAGACAATATAAGCTATGTTCCTTAATAAATAAAACGGAAGATATTGATGTTTTTAATACGAAACATGAAAACTTGTCCATTTTCGCATAAAAATGTGCAAAATGAGATTGGCTTTAA
Source organism: Eupithecia abbreviata (assembly GCA_943735965.1). Lineage (NCBI taxonomy): Eukaryota > Metazoa > Arthropoda > Insecta > Lepidoptera > Geometridae > Eupithecia > Eupithecia abbreviata. The sequence goes on along the minus strand of OX031003.1, from coordinate 1,006,706 downwards.
TTTCATTTTAGGTAAGTATTTTGAAAAAAAAATCTATTTGGGAACCTAGATAAATACTATTTTAATACAAATAATGCAATATTATACTGGAAATATGCTTGAATTAGAAATCATTTTGGTATTACGTTTGTATGAAGAATTCGTCCCGCCCCTTAACGGGAACGTTGCGGGTTCAAATCCCGTCGAAATCGGAAAATGTTTGTGACTTGATTACATTTTTTAATTTATTTGTTGTTTTATATTAATCGCCTGTTCTTTTATATCCATTATTGTGTTATTCATTTCGCGGAATTTCGCGGTTTAATTTCACTAGATTAACTTTACTAAGTAAATTCTTAATCATTGATAAGAATTTTCATTTTTTTTTCATGTTGCATCATTTTTATTACAACCTGATTGCGTTTTTTTGATCAAAAGTGCAAATTCCAATTTAACTAAAACGTAAATCAAAAGTTAACAAAGACTGTTCTTATCGTTGATATCTTATCGTTTGATTCTTCATTGTATGAATTCGTTTGGGTTTAAAGCTATAAGTACCGTGGGAATTTAGTTATCTATTACTTTCAATTTATTTTGTTATTCAATTGATTCATTGATCACTAGTAACACATTAATTTGCTATGGAAAGAGCTATGCTCGGAGTTTCTCTGAAGGATAGGATTCGTAACGAATACATCCGACAGAGAACCAAGGTTATCGACATAGCTCTGAGAATTAGCAAGTAGAAGTGGCAGTGGGCCGGCCATATCTCGCGAGATCCGACGTCCGCTGGGGCAAACGTGTTCTCGAGTGGAGACCACGACTCTGTAAACGTAGTGTAGGACGCACTCCGGCCAGCTGGGATGATGAACTGCGAAAGACTGCAGGTAGATGCTGGATGTGGCAAGCTGAAGACAGGGCCATATGGCGCTCATTGGGGGAGGCCTATTTCCAGCAGTGGACTGCTATAGCCTGATGATGGTGAAATTTTTTTTTATTTTAATGTTCACTTCATTTTTTTGTCCACTAGTGGAAGAAGTGAGTGTTGTCCTCAGATAGATGGCATTAGCAGAAAAATAAACGCAGTCCTTAGAGTGGTGGCATTTCTACAGCGTAATATTATGGTTGCGGGTTCGATTCCCGCCTCGGAACAATTGTGTGTACGATCTGCAGATATTTGTTCCGGGTGTTCTGGTTGTTTACTATGTATAATAAAAAATATCTATCTATGTAATGTATTGTATTATGTATATCAGTTATCTAGTACCCATAACACAAGCTCTGCTTACCATGGGGCTAGATAATGCTGTGTGAATTGTCCAGCATTATTTTTATTAATATTTCTGGGGTTTTCAGATAGTTGATAGAGGGCTACGTGAAATTGGATTTTAAATATATCTGAATTAAAATCTAAACTTCGTCAAACATTTTAATGATTGAATTGATATTAAACTTTTGGAACTACCATGGTTATTGACACTAAACTCAAAGCATCAAATCTTGGTAAATATCCCGTTTTAAATGACTTTAGTGAATTGTCATTGGCGCAAATAAATTTCATCCCGATCCGTTCAGTAGTTCTGGCGTCAACAAATATCCATGCATTTTCATTTATTCAGTTCCACCGTGGGTACACATGTTACACTTGATGTCGGTCAGTTGTACATAAAAATAATATATCAATTTTATTATAAAACACACATTAATTTTGACATAGGAAACACCATAAGGGATTGATTTAGAAAAAGCAGACAGACATGGCTTCTTTAATAATTTGATATAACATAGATAATATTTATCACTGTAAAATAATATTAAATTAGTTAGATTGAATTGAAATTTCAATTCAACATTCATCCGTCTTAACATACAAACTTTCGCATTTTAATATTAGTTTCTTTTAATCGCAATGCAACAAGGAAGTAAGCATGGGCGATGCTAAGATCAAGGTCAATATATAGCGGAAAAGTTGTGCGTTCATTCAATAGCCGCCGCTAGCGACTTATAAGTAAGTAGAAAGAAAGAGTTAGCAAGCTGAAGTGGCAGTGGGCCGGTCGTATCTAGCGAAGAACCGACGGCCGCTGGGGCAAACGTGTTCTTGTGGAGACCGCGACTCGATTAACATAGTGTAGGACACCCTCCGACCAGGTGAGATGACGGCCTGCGAAAGACTGCAGGTAGATGCTGGATGCGGCAAGTTGAAGACAGGGCGCTATGGCGCTTATTGGAGGATTTCTATGTCCAGCTGTGGACTCATCATCATCATCATCATCAGCCTATAGCAGTCCACTGCTGGACATAGGCCTCCCCCAATGAGCGCCATAGCGCCCTGTCTTCAGCTTGCCGCATCCAGCATCTACCTGCAGTCTTTCGCAGGTCGTCATCCCACCTGGTCGGAGGGCGTCCTACACTACGTTTACCGAGTCGTGGTCTCCACTCAAGAACACGTTTGCCCCATCGGCCGTCGGTTCTTCGCGAGATATGGCCGGCCCAGTGCCACTTCAGCTTGCTAATTCTTTGAGCTATGTCGATAACCTTGGTTCTCTGTCGGATGTATTCGTTACGAATCCTATCCTTCAGAGATACTCCGAGCATAGCTCTTTCCATAACTCGCTGAGCGACTTTGAACTGGTGGACCAGCCCTATCGTGAGTGTCCATGTCTCAGCTCCGTAGGTCATAACGGGTAGGACGCACTGATTGCAATTGAAGCATTGCGGTATGGATGACTTGAAGACTTGACGTAGTTTCCCAAATGCTGCAGCTGTGGACTGCTATAGGCTTATGAGTTATAAATTGCAAGTCCACTGCTGGACATAATACCCCTGTTACGCGCATCGGCATTTTACCTGACTTCGACTTACGTAAATTTCAAGCACCTAATTACATTATTTATTTACGCTAGAATAAATAGTAACTGATAGACTTCAGAAGTCTGATTAGTCCCACTGCTGGGCTCACATCCTTCCACTCAGTGCGGACAGACTTGGATAACTACCATTATATATTTTTCTTTATAACTACCGTTATAGATTTCTCCGTCAATTAATAGACCTATGTATTACAAAAATTATTTCGCCATTGTAAAGTATAATCTCGAATTAATCCAATAAAAAATATACCCAAGCGAAATAGTATATATTTATCCCATTTTCAACATAATTCTTTAGAAAAATCGCGACTTGCTACAATTCATGATAATAATTATAATTTTCACATCACTCGTAGCAAATGGTTTCCATGGCAACGGATGTAAACATCTTTTCATTTCGAGTGCAGTGTAGACCTAATTATGTGCGAAACAGTTCACTATCATCGTTTTTTTATCAATATTGTTTTTGCATTCGAGGAACCAAAGAAAAAGTGTAGAATTTTATGTAATTCGAGTATTTTACCACGGCGAACCAGTGAGTACTGAGACTGAGATCTTGGCCTAGGTTGACAACCAAACCCGTTAGGTTGTCCGCAAGAGGTGGACACATATAGACCTTTGCTCTCTAAACGTTTAATATTCAACTCAAAAACCAATTGACGGATTAGACTTCGTGCCAATCAACTTTGCGCATCGATTCATATAGTTTTCGATGAATTTGTGGATTGCATTTTTCAATAGATGGAGTTATTCAAGAGGAAGGTTTATAATATATATTTGACAACAAACTGAATTTTAATACGTTTTGCGTAGCACAGTTCACTTGTTTTCGGCATTTTCGAAAAAAGGAATGTCAATTTCACTATTAAATCACACACGGAAGCTTCTTTACGCTATGAATAACAAATAAAGACTGATTAATATTTTAGAATTATTTGTGTAAAATACCCATAATTTGGATTTGGCTCACCAGATGTTTTATGGCCCATAGAAAAAGGTTATCTCTTGTTTTAATAATCGTTTGAGGGCACCGGCTTGCCCTTTGTTCAAAACATTTGCAATTTTTTTTAAATGTGTTTTGAGATATGTATGTTTTGGAGGGGTGCTTTATACTTTTGGCCAAGGCTGTATATGGGTGGCTGGCCAAATCGGACAGGTTGACGCACGTGATGGGACCAGCTACCTACAATAAGCTCCCAGACAAAGTTGGGGACGCACCCAGCTCAGAAGATTTCAAACTAAAGCTAAAAAACTGGCTCGTAGAGAAGACGCTCTATACCTACGACGAGTTTTTAACACTTCGACTGCGATCTTTTTTCGAATAATCTAGATTAATTTTATTTTATAATTTCATAAATAATTATTATATTTTTATATTAAAAATAATGATAATGATTTATAAATTGTGACGTATAATTTGACATATCTATATATATAAAAGAAAGTCGTGTTTGTTACAACACTTATAACTCGAGAACGGCTGGACCGATTTAGCTGAAAATTGGTGGAGAGGTAGCTTAGAACCAGGAGTCTAACATAGGATACTTTTTATCATTTAAACAATTTGACAAATAGATTTCCACGGGGGCGAAGCCGCGGGGAGCAGCTAGTTATTAATAAAATAATAATATTCTTTATTCAGACACGAGATCCATTTTACAACTATAAATTAAAATTAGGGCATATAAAAAAATTGCAGTGACAGAAAATGTATACCTACCTGTTTACCTGACACAAATTTTCACGCGGACGACACCGCGGGGCGCAGCTAGTTATTTATATTATTATTAGTGTAATTATAGTTTTCTTAAAAATAATTTTGCTAACATTCGAGGATACCAAGCTTCTGTACTCAATACTCAATACTCAATGATTTATTGCTTACATGTGTACAAAAGTTCTTAAAAAATATATAATAAGTCCAACATGCACCCTGCAAGGGTATTGCAACATAAATTTAAAGTTAAATGCTAGTTCTGCATAACTAAGCCCGAATAGCGGTATCAGTCACCTGCGCGAGAGCATCGCGCGATTGCCGTGCCATTCTATCGACCAATGGGAGCGCGGCGAGTTCCGGTTCCACCAATTACGAGTCAGCTGTCTTATTTTTTTGCGTCAGAGCTAAGTTGTAGTGTAAACAGACGGCCTAGTCTCTTTATTAGAGGCTTTGTACCTTAAAGATATTCGTATTTTTTTTCTTAATAGTTCGGGTTTTGGTACCGGTTGTTAAAGCGCGTATTCTCAATGGTTTTTATGTAGGTACCTATATTTTTTACAGTAAGACTTTTTATTCTGACTAGAATAAGTCTGTAATAGATTTATGAAGAATTCCGCTCTTTTTCAAGGTCATATTCGACAAGATTTTTCCATAATATGACTAATAGCCGTATAGCACTGGCGATTTGCCAGCGATTACGCGAGCACGCCGCGACGACGCGCGACGACGCAGCCGCGAGAACGCCGCGACGACGCGACGACGCAATCGTATCGCTTTAAAACTTTGACTGCGGTTTTTTTCCGACGACTGCGATCTTTTTTTTTACCTAAAAAATTCGTGCTGCCGCTCTACACAGCGGTTGTGTTGCGCCGCACATGCGTTTCGTTCGAAAAATATTACAGCTCTGCTGAGTCACAAAGATCTGTATTTTCTCAGCCGCTGCGCTAGTGTGGATTTACGCATTCGTTTTCAGCACTCAAAGTGTTAAAATCGTAGATCGCTAGTGATGAATGAATGAATACTTTATTGCTCTAAAAAAATAACAATATAAAACCTTAGGTGTATCTAAATATTAAATATAAACAGTACAATAGGCGGCCTTATCGCTGACAGCGATTTCTCCCAGGCAACCTAGAGATGGGGGAAAAGATATAAGTCTAAGGTAGAGCATAAACAGTAAAGGAAAAGTAAATCAAACAAAAAATACAAAGTACATACGAACAATACAAAACTACTGATGGTGTCACTTAGGCTATTTAGTCATAAATTCTCATAAGATAATCCCAAGGCGGGATTCAAACCCGCGACCTCTTGCGTCGCAGGCTAAGTTTCGCCTGCCACGCCACTGAGGTCGTCTTATCTATAGGTACTAATATTATAGAGGTAAAGTTTGTGAGGTTGTAGATAATCTCTGGATCTACTAAATCGATTTTGAAAATACCTTTACCAATAGAAATCCACAGTATTTATGAGTGACTAGCGGATCTTTCCGGCTTCGCATGGTTTTAGTACGTATCCCTAACATTATTGTAAATATAATATAGCCCATGTGCACCGGGGATCGTGTAGCTTCTCAACGGTGAAATATTTTTTCAAATTGGTCCAGTAGTGTCGGAGCCTATTCATTACAAACAAACAAAAAATCAAACCTTTCCTCTTTATAATATTAGTACAGACAGATAGGCATATCTTAACCCGAAAAATGTATGGACTTTTTAGTTCATCTTTATGTACTCAAATGCCCATACATTTACATTACTTTCATCGCAAAATGTTAATGAAACAAATGTCCATCTGAGCGAAGCCGGGACGGGCCGCTAGTCGTAAATAATCATATCACTACATAGTATTAAACCAAGTCGCTTCCCGCTGTATGTCTGTCCCTATGTATGCTTAGATCTTTAAAACGACGCAACGGATTTTGATGCGGTTTTTTTAATAGATACAATGATTCAAGAGAACGATTTAGGAACCATTTGTTTGACACATAGATTTCTAGGCGGGCGAATCCGTGGGACGTAGCTAGTTGAGGAAAGATTTGATTTTTTGTTTGTTTGCATTGGCTCCGAAACTACTGGACCGATTTGAAAAATTCTTTCACCGTTGGGAAGCTACACTATCCGCGGTGAACATAGGCTATATTATATTTTAGAAATGTCGTAAATAATCAAATTAAATCAATAGTTTGACGTTACTTTTCTTTATTTCCAGATAAATTGGTCATCCATATGACGTAGACCCAGCTACAACAAATCAAACATGTCGTCTAAAGCGATATACGAGGCCGCCGGGAAGGACCTTATAAACAGGTGAGAGATAGCTTTATTATGTAATAGAAAAATAAATCATCATCATCATCAGCCTATAGCTGTCCACTGCTGGACATAGGCCTCCCCCAATGAGCGCCATAGCGCCCTGTCTTCAGCTTGACGCATCCAGCATCTACGCAGGTCGTCATCCCACCTGGTCGGAGGGCGTCCATAATAAATAATGCTGGACAATTCACTCAGTATCATCTAGCCCCAACCTAAGCATAGCTTGTGTTATGGGTACTAGATGACTGATAAACATAATACAATACATTACATAGATTGATATTTTTTATTATACATACATATGAAACGACCAGAACACCCGGAACAAATAACTGCAGATCGAAACACAATATTTCCGAGACGGGAATCGAACCCGCAGCCTCCTGCGTCGCAGGCGGACCTTCGCCCACCGTGCCACAGAGGTCGTCGTGCAGATCTGTAGATATTTGTTTCGGGTGATCTGGTCGTAAGTATAATAAAAAATATATTTAATATGTAATGTATTGTATTATGTACATCAGTCATCTAGTGCCCATAACACAAGCTCTGCTTAGCTTGGAGCTAGATGCTGCCGTGTGGTTTGTCCAGCATTATTTTAAAAAATAGAATATAAAGACATAGAATTCGTAATATTGCACAAATAAAATAAGCATACAAACAGTCAGACTTTTTCATAATAAAATAAATGTACAAGATGTCTTAGAAAAGGAATAAAAGTTTCGGTGAAGTAAACACGCGGCAGCGTGTCAAGCCAAGTTCAAGCAAAGGAACGCGCCGAGTGTATCATTACACGAACCACTTGGTGCCACTTTTGACCCTTCTATAACTCAAAACCTCTTTAACGTAAACACATAAAACTACGTCTGTTTAATTATATCCATAAGGACATGTAGAAGCCCAAATTCCATGAAGCTAGCTCAAACGGTTATAAAGATATGAAGGTCAAAAAGTCGTAAAAATTCACACTGACTGACTGACATACATATAGTACCTAAATCTAACCTACTTTTAGATGACTTAGAAGGATGAAATTTGGAATCCAGCTCCGTAATTGTGTGTAAGCGTAGGAAAAAATCAAAAAATAAAAAAAATCAAAAAATAAGTGTCCCCATACAAAAAACTTCTAATACGCGCTAAACAACCGGCCAACGGAGTGTCGTCGGCGGCGGCGCCATTCTTTTCGCCGCGAAGCCCACAGCCAAGCATAATTTTTGTATTGAACTTGGCTCTCCTTTTTTACATTTATGTTTTTGGTGGGGTTAGATACACAGCTTACAAACAAATCAAAAAATATATTCCTTAGCTCGCTTCAAGATATTTATTTCTCAGAAGAATTTGCTAAATTCGGTTACTGAGAATTTAAAAATAAAGTATACAGTATTTGTCCTTATGCGTACCTTTAAAGCGTGGTTTTGTTTCCCGCCTTTGATCGAATGTTTTGTACGATCTCCAAATATTGTTTCCGAGAACAAAGAACACTTATTTTCTATGTATAATAAACAAATATCAACCTATGTGACGTATTGTATTATGTATATCAGTCATCTAGTACCCATAACACAAGCTCTGCTTAGCTTGGGGCTAGATAATGCTGTGTGAATTGTCCAGCATTATTTATTGTATTTCATCTATTACAGAAAATTGAATTAATCCTTAGGATAAAATGAAAATCATTTGTTACAGCAAAACTAATATGTAAAAACACTTAATCTTATAATTAGCACTTACATGGTGAGAAGGTATTTCTAAGTACCTGTACTTGAAATTTAGTGAAATACATTGTGTACATTATTTGTATATTTTTTTATGTCATTGTCCATTATTAATTTAAAATTTCCAGCATTATTTATTTAGCTGTTTGAACTTTTTTGTTTTGTCATTGTTAATTTAACTAAATAAATGATTAATTTATTTATTTACAGGCACATAGCCTCAGGGACCGCCCTAGTGCCCTGCCGGGTCGCCACGTTCGAGCAAGGCACAGTCTGGGAAGACGAAATCGGCAAGAACCCATGGCTCACTAAGGAGGTAAGTTATGTTTTTAATCTTACGCGATCTGGGCACATAACACATATTTTTTAAGAAGGCATGTCTGTCTGTTTTTCTTTGCACAATGCCCTATGGTGTTTCCATTGTCAAAAGTTAGTGTTAGTTATATATAATAAAAACGTAATTTAAGTTTTAAAATGTATAGTATTTAACCCTTAGTTACTCGCGCATAAAAACATACACAAGTACTCGCGTGGCGTGCTTTCCACCCCAATTTTAGAATTAGAAAAAAATCTACCAAATACATACAAAATCAGACTTTTATTTATGATTAAGATTTAAAAATTAGCGTTGTAAATTTACTATTTGATTAATTAACTATTTGATCGTCTCTAGTTATTGGAGTTTCGAACTCCAATAACTAGAGACGATCAAATAGTCGCTGGGGTGTTAAACACCCCACGCAAGTAACGTGTACCTACGGTGGAAATAAATAAACTGAAAGTTATAAAACTTGTGAAACCATCATAGTTATTATCACAATAGTCACTTATAACGGGGTATTTCTTTTTAAATAATTTATTATAAGAACCTTTATAATTAAAGGAAGGGGGGGGGGGGGGGGGGGGGAAGTACCGGCCGCTCCGATCCATCAGTCTGCCGTCAACGCGTACTCTTGCTTTTTTCCTCGCCCCCCACCTCGCCGCACTTTCCTAAGGAGTGGTACAGCGGTTTCGGTCGAACTATAATACACAGTAAACAAAAAATCTATTAAGACAATGGCATCAAAATCCGTTGCGTCGTTTTAAAGATCTAAGCATACATAGGGACAGACAGACAGCGGGAAGCGACTTTGTTTTATACTATGTAGTTACGTATATCACTCATGCGATCACAAATACTATCATTTGTGATCTTATTTATTTCTTAATTTCCAGCAACTGGTGGTGAAGCCGGACCAGCTGATCAAGCGGCGCGGCAAGCTCGGCCTCGTCGGCGTCAACAAGACCGCGGCCGAAGTCAGGAAATGGCTCTCGGAGCACATCAACAAGGAACAGCAGGTAACTAGATAGATAGAAAACACTTTGTGACGGACGGAGCCGGGAGCTGAAGATATCATTGTCCTCTTTATACGGGGATACATAAATTTCCCTCTCGAAAGCCCTTTCGAGAGGGAAATTTATGTATCCCCGTCTCACCTTGGTATAATCATTGTATAAATTCATAGTCGGTAAAAATCTTTGCTCGCCCTACCACTATGCGCTGGAGGGACAAAAATTGTAATATTAGCAGTGTCGATTTGTAGGTGCCCTCTGCGCCCGCCAAAAGTCCGGTAACGCTGTCATGGCCATCTGAGGTCAACAGCATTTATGTCCATTCAAAAAAAATATGGAAATTTGTAGTCATCAAGTAATTGTCAAGTAGTCAACAAGTCAACAAGAAGTAAAACCAGCAAATCGGTGCCAGGAACCCTTCAAGAATAAACGCCTTCTAATACAGTCCACCAGTCTTTCAATCAAGGAACGTGGAGGAGAACCCTGCCGTAGGAACGACACAGTAGGCAGCTAGGACACACTTCATTATACATAGATATACCACACAAACGAACCACACAACACCAGGTAAAAGGAGCAGAGGAAGACCGCTGACACGTTGGGACGAGGATATTGTAAGGGCAGCCGGCTCAAACTGGAAACAGACCGCACAGGACAGAGACACATGGGCATCTTTGGAGGAGGCCTTCACCCAATAAGGGGTTCCTACAGATATTATTGTAGGAAACTAAATTACACGTTAGATTAATTAAGTTATATAAACAACTAGTTTAAAAAGAACTCTAAAAAACAATGTACTTTAAACTTAATAATTTGTTGGAAATAAAAGGCTTTTTTATTTTTATTTTTTATATATCACACAAAATAGAAAACAATACAGGAATAAACAATAGACTAAAGGAAGTATAAAGGACGGTTCAAAAGTTGCATAAAAATAATGTCGAAAAAGTTTTGATTCAGGTGGTCATCAACATTCGACTCAACGTTGTCTACGTTGTTGAATGCGGGCAGGAATCGAACTAGAGTTCTTTCTTCCGGTTTCTACGTCGAGGAAAGCTTTCCTCAAGTCATGTGCTGTCGCTATGAGAGCCTTGCAGGCTTCTCAAGAGCTGTTCATTAGCCTGTTGGCTGTTCTGATCATCCTGGGTGATGGCTCCGGGCGACTCTAGGAGTTCCCGGGGCAGAGGTCGCCACATTTTTGCATCTGGGGGTCTCGTGTGTTGAGGAGCGAGTCCGTTGAGGCGAAAAATATTTGAAAATTTGTGATTTTATTACTAGGTGCCATGGTTGGAATTAGGTTGAACTTTAACTGTTTTAAAAACTTTCTCTCGGTTCGTTTGTAAACAAATGTAGCTGTGTATGTATGTACTAACATAGACTGCTTTTAGCTTTGATTTTGTATGTGACGCGAAATCTAGATGTATTTTTGATCGCAGATTGACGCTATTAACATCCTTTACCTAATATTAACAATAATAACCTAAACTACTTCACCTACATATTAATCTTGCACGTAAATTTTGCAAAATAATTACAAGAATTAGCAAGCTAAAGTGGTAGTGGGCCGGCCATACTTTACGAAGAACCGACAACAGCTGGGGTAAACCTGTTCTTGAGTGGAGACCGCGTCTTGGTAAACGACGGACGCCCTCCGGCCAAGTTTTTTTTTTTTTTTTTCAAAGTTTTTTATTTAACACAACTTTTTACAATCATTTCATTTCATTTATTTATTTCACAAACAATTTAAATTGTGTCGGAAATTGTACATAGGCTTATAAATATAGACAGTTAAAAGATGAGTATACAAAAAAAATACAAGTAAACAATGTCAAATAAGAATAAAAATGCAAAATAATTATAATAAAAATGTCAAAAATACTCATTAAATTATTTAATCGTAGATTAACTAAACACTGTTTAGAACCTAACTAGATACAAAATCAATTAATTAATAACTCGACAGGCTGAACGCCTTTAAAAGTTTTTTGATAAAATATTATTTATAATAAATAATAAAATAAAATAAAAAAGCCATTTATTCCATAACCTTATAAAATAATAGTGCATAATTAAAGTAATTGACAAGTAAAAAAAAAAAAAAAATGATTCTATATGTAATGTTACTAAAGTATGTATGTCAAATAAAATAAAATCATTAATATATAAAATTAAAATACAATACAATCATCTAGACTTAAAAATAAAATTGCATGCATTTACTTAGATGTTGATTTTGTATACGTATACATATAGATTTCCGTTAATTAAATTTAAAATATTATTAGATATTTCTTGGTTAGGACCCCTTTCGAGTACAGGCCTCCTCCAGCTCATTTATATTTATGTTAGGTAGTTCTTGAAGCTAGCTTAGTTATGGATGTAAATATTTTTTTCTGATCATTGAATATTTAGTTGTTGTGATTTCTTTCTTAGGCAGTGATCCTACGCTATACTTAAATATGAAGAGGTAGAATATTCTTCTGTTTATCTGGTTTATTCTGAGCTGGAAGATTTCGGTCTAGCTCTCCCGCGGTGACCAGCCGTATTGGGAGGCTTCTTTTCGGTTTTTTGTGTTTGTGTAATAATATCATAAGAATTGGGAGAGGCAGCGCTTTTGCTAATAATTGTGTTCTAGATATTTTCTCTTGTTTGAGATGTAAAATATTGCGTTATAATAAATAACACTTATTAAATCATTTACTACTGAAATTATAAAAATTTTAAACAAAAGTTACATAAAATAATTACGTCGTATGAGCACTTTGTAAAGCGCGCATTTTTATATTCGGCCAAGTGGCACGACGGTCTGCGAAAGAATGCAATATCTCTATTGACTGCAAATTTGCTTTCTTCTATGGCAAGATGATGATGTATGGAATATCTTGAAATACTTCTTTATATAATTTCAGGTCGGCGGCGCTGTTGGAAAACTAAGGCATTTCGTGGTCGAGCCATTTGTAAAGCACGCTGCTGTGAGTATATAATAATAAATAAATAAAATAAATAATGCTGGACAATTGACACAGCATTATCTATCCCCATGGTAAGCAGAGCTTGTGTTATGGGTACTAGATAACTGATATACATAATACAATATATTACATAGATAGATATTATTTATTATACATAGAAAACGACCAGAACACCCGGAACAAATATCTGCAGATCGTGCACACAATTGTATATACTTGAAGTTTATTTTCTATTTCTTTAAGTTCATTAATTCCTTATATGTTTAAATAAGGAATTAATTAAAGAATTTTCCCACATTATGGTACAAATTAAAATAATTTTTTTTTATTAAAAATAATAATAGCCGACCTTATCGCTGAGAGCGATGTCTCCCAGGAAACTAAATCCCCATCTATATTCGCAACCTTGGGAGATAGAAAAAAAAAGAAACAAGACCTATCTTGCTTCCTTGGATCTCGTCAGGTTTGCTTTAGGGAATTGATCTCCAACGACCTCTGCGGCGCGGTGGGCGAATGTCCACCAGCGACAAAGGAGGTTGTGGGTTCGATTCCCGCCTTGAAACTACTGTTTGTACGATCTGCTGCATTTGAATTTGAATCTTTGATGTTATACAGCGTTTTGTCAAGTAAACGATTTTTTAATTCTAAAATAAAACTATTTTCATTAATGAGTATCGATACTAATATTATTAAGAGGAAAGGTTTGATTTTTTGTTTGTTTGTAACGAATAGGCTCCGAAACTACTGGACCGATTTGAAAAATTCTTTCACCATTGGGAAGCTACACTATCCTCGGTGAACCTAGGCTATATTATATTTTCAAAAAAGTTAGGGATCCGTACTAAAACCGTGCGAAGCCGGGAAGGTCCGCTAAGTTATATATATACAATACATATATTACTTATTGGTTTCAGAATGAAGAGATGTACATCTGCATCCAGTCCGGTCGTCGCTCGGACACCATCCTCTTCCATCACCAGGGCGGCGTGGACGTCGGTGACGTCGACGCACTGGCTGTTAGGCTAGAAGTAAGTACACTCACTCTTAACACTTTGACTGCTGAAATCGCGCTATGGCGCTCATTGGGGGAGGCCTATGTCCAGCAGTGGACTGCTATAGGCTGATGATGATGATGATGATTCGGGTCAATTCCCTACGGGCTTAAAGAGTGTTATTAGAAATGTAATTATGTATACTTACTCTTTTAAATAAATAAAAAAACATGTTTAAATGGCTTAACATAGACTATTTATATGTTTAACACTTCGACTGCGATCTTTTTTTTAACCTAAGCCATTCGTTCTGCCGCTCTACACAGCGGTTGTGTTGCGCCGCACATGCGTTTCGTTCGAAAAGTATTACGGCTGTGCTGAGTCACACAGATCTGTATTTTCTCAGCCGCTGCGCTAGTGTGGATTTACGCATATTAGTCACTTGTAGAAAACACATACCGTGTGATTTCAGCACTCAAAGTGTTAATCTACTTAACTATTTTTTCATATTACTTAATTATAATCATTTAGATATATTAATTATATCCCAAAGTTTTTTGTAGGAAGGAAACACCACAGTTGATTCAGAGGTATGTTGTTAATGAAATGATTGATTTCAGATCCCCGTTGATACTTTCCCCACGGGCGAGGACATCGACCGCAACCTCTTGAAGAACATCAAAGCTGCTAACACTAAGAGGTCAGTTCAAAACCATAAGGGAGCGTCAAGTATTTACGTTACGCTTTTGAAGATGTTTTACTTTGTGCAGACTGTTGTAAACAATCTACAGGTAGCTCAACGCGCGTCCCCGCGACGCTGGCTGTATTGCCCCGCTGTATGGCAATGCTGATGCGCTGCGCCAGATACTCACCAGCTCTCGGGTCACGCGTCGCATAGACCAGATCATTAGATCAAGATACTTTTCAGATAATATTGTGAAAACCATCTTATCGCTAAGAAGCGATCTCTTCCAGGCAACCTTTGGATAGAAAAAATGCTAACCAACTATTATTCTTCCACAGAATCCTAACAACGTTCATCCTCTCCCTCTACCGAGTGTACGTCGACCTTTACTTCACGTACATGGAAATCAACCCGATCGTGGTCACAAACGACCAGATCTACCTGCTCGATATGGCGGCCAAGCTCGACCAGACGGCAGAGTTCATCTGCGCGAAGAACTGGGGCGAGATTGAATTCCCGCCGCCGTTCGGACGGGACGCCTACCCGGAGGAAGCGCATATTGCTGATCTGGATGCTAAGAGTGGTGCTAGTTTGAAGGTGAGCTTTCATTCATTCATTCACTAATTTATCATTCATCTGCGCTAAGAACTGGGGCGAGATTGAGTTCCCGCCGCCGTTCGGTCGGGACGCCTACCCGGAGGAGGCGCATATTGCTGATCTGGATGCTAAGAGTGGCGTTAGTTTGAAGGTGAGCCTTCATTCATTCATTCACTCATTTATCGTTCATCTGCGCTAAGAACTGGGGCGAGATTGAGTTCCCGCCGCCGTTCGGTCGGGACGCCTACCCGGAGGAGGCGCATATTGCTGATCTGGATGCTAAGAGTGGCGTTAGTTTGAAGGTGAGCCTTCATTCATTCATTCACTCATTTATCGTTCATCTGCGCTAAGAACTGGGGCGAGATTGAGTTCCCGCCGCCGTTCGGTCGGGACGCCTACCCGGAGGAGGCGCATATTGCTGATCTGGATGCTAAGAGTGGCGCTAGTTTGAAGGTGAGCCTTAATTCATTCATTCACTCATTTATCGTTCATCTGCGCTAAGAACTGGGGCGAGATTGAGTTCCCGCCGCCGTTCGGACGGGACGCCTACCCGGAGGAGGCGGATATTGCTGATCTGGATGCTAAGAGTGGCGCTAGTTTGAAGGTGAGCCTTAATTCATTCATTCACTCATTTATCGTTCATCTGCGCTAAGAACTGGGGCGAGATTGAGTTCCCGCCGCCGTTCGGACGGGACGCCTACCCGGAGGAGGCGGATATTGCTGATCTGGATGCTAAGAGTGGCGCTAGTTTGAAGGTGAGCCTTCATTCATTCATTCATTCACTCGTTCTGTCGTTCACGTTCAATGATTTATCTCGTGAACTATTCACATGTCGTACATTAGGTTGTTCTATATTATCAATAGTTTTCGCAGCACACACGTGTATGTAAGGATTGGGAATTCTATTGGATATGTTTGATACATCGATCACGTAGGTATATATTAGCAGCATCAGGAGTTCGACCTAAGTAGGTTCCTCGTGCCGCAAGCGCGGACCGGGCGCCTACAGAGGTCAGTGCAACACCAGCAGACATTCAAACCGCACGCATTACCATGATATTAGTCGTAGTTTTATACAATATAGCTATGTTTCTATACTCGACTATTGTTACATCAGCATCCCGGGAAGAGCTAGCCGCGATTCCTTCAGGGATTACTACACCCATTTTCGAAATATCTCAATTAGATTTAGTAGTGCTAATAAAGCAATAAAAAATACAACATTTTTATTCGATCGATAAGTGCCTTTTAAATTGCCAATGAGCATTAAAATTTCAATTTCACGCGTAATTAGACGCAAACGCTGAACGCTGTGGCCGCCATATTGGTCTGTAGTTATGACGTCAGTCGGTTGCGTGTCGTGTAGGTAGGTACTTCAATAAATGCGCTCATTTGATTACATAATAACATAGCGCCTACTATTACATATTGTTAAAAACTTTGAATAAACTGAAAACTTTGACGACCTCTGTGGCGCTGCGGACGAAGGTCAGCCTGCATACAGGAGTTGCGTGTTCGATTCCCACCTTGAGACAAATATTTGTGCGATTAAATTGTTAATTGCGAAAAAATCTATGTATTGTATTAAATATATCAGTCATCTAGTACCCGTAACACAAGCTCTGCTTGCCATGGAGCTAGATGATGCTGTGTGGTTTGTCCAGCATTATTTATTTATTGGTTTTTTCTTCCAGCTAACAATCCTAAACAAATCCGGTCGCATCTGGACAATGGTCGCGGGCGGTGGCGCCTCCGTGGTGTACACCGACACTATCTGCGAGCTGGGCGGCGCCTCGGAGCTCGCCAACTACGGAGAGTACAGTGGCGCCCCCACGGAGAGCCAGACCGCGGACTACGCTAAAACTATCTTCAGTCTTATGTGCAGGGAGAAACATCCGCAGGGCAAGGTGAGGGGAAACATTATTGACATTAGGCGTGTTTAAGACTATATAATATTAATAATACTATGTTTATGATGTTGTTCCTCTCCGGTAATTTACTCCGGCTTTTTAAGGAACCCATCCAGCATTCGGCAAGCCACCGTCTGCCACTCTTCTTAACATTATGATTGACTTGTTTATGGCAGACGTCCGCAATCTCCCCTATAGCCCGATTACCCAGTCCATCCATCCATCACAATAGCCTGGTTTTATTTCTTTCATTTTTCTTTGCAATAGTCTCTACACCTGGCGGATACCATCTTTGGGTGTATCATATTGTGCACCCGAGGATGATACCCGCTATGTGTAGCCATCGCCTTTAGATTAACATCTCAAAGGGCCTCTGTGCTGTTGGCTTCGGCCCCACGCGAGCCTTCCAAAGGACCGGGTCACTTTATGGCCCGAGATCATGGTAATGAGAGACATAATAATATATTACTGTTATTTTTAAGAATATTGTAAACTGTTTTTAATAAACGAAAAATAAAAATAAATATCATTATCGTCCTAAAGTAGTAAGATTCCGTACTATAAGTACACATCGGCGCCAGTTTTCGAAAACGGCCGTGCCTCACTCTGTTGGGACCGATCTGTCGTCACACAGACAGGAATAAAAATGAATAAAAAAAAAAAAAAACACAAATAAATAACTTGCGAATAAACACCTTCTCGAGAAACTGTTTCCGAGTACACTTACCTTGGGCAGATTCTGCAATTGGGTAAAAACAGTTTCGAGAAGGAAGCCATAAGGAGGATCCAGCTGGGCTGGGCAGCATTTGGGAAACTACGTCAAGTCTTCTCGTCATCCATACCGCAATGCTTGAAAACGAAAGTTTTCAACCAGTGCGTCCTACCCGTTATGACCTACGGAGCTGAGACGTGGACACACACGGTAGGGCTGGTCCACCAGTTCAAAGTCGCTCAGCGAGCTATGGAAAGAGCTATGCTCGGAGTTTCTCTGAAGGATAGGATTCGTAACGAATACATCCGACAGAGAACCAAGGTTATCGACATAGCTCAAAGAATTAGCAAGCTGAAGTGGCAGTGGGCCGGCCATATCTCGCGAAGAACCGACGGCCGCTGGGGCAAACGTGTTCTTGAGTGAAGACCACGACTCGGTAAACGTAGTGTAGGACGCCCTCCGACCAGGTGGGATGACGACCTGCGAAAGACTGCAGGTAGATGCTGGATGCGGCAAGCTGAAGACAGGGCGCTATGGCGCTCATTGGGGGAGGCCTATGTCCAGCAGTGGACTGCTATAGGCTGATGATGATGATGAATAAACTCAAACTTATAATATTTATTTCTTTAGGCTTACGAAATAAGCACTTAGACTACATTCTTTATATTATAAATTATTATCAAATAAGATTACATTCAATTTCTTGTCCACTAGTGGAAGAAGTGAAATAGAAACGACTAGTACGTTCATATCTCTTATGTGTCTAATATAATAGTAGAATAAACGCTACGGCGCTCATTGGGGGAGGCCTATGTCCAGCTGTGGACTGGCTGATGATGATAAATGGTCCTCGCCACGTTTCCGAATATCACACTAAACACAAATAGTGAAATCACGCTGGAAACATTATTTGAATGCTATTTTGCCAACAGGTACTAATAATCGGCGGCGGTATTGCCAACTTCACGAACGTGGCGGACACATTCCGCGGGATCATCACTGCGATCGAGACGTACAAAGATGCGCTGGTCCAGTACAATATCACTGTGTTCGTGCGGCGAGGCGGGCCCAACTACCAGGAGGGGCTCAGGTAATCAGATCTCATTTATTTCAGTCATAGTTATTAACTTTGTACATCAACATACAAGTCCATATAGCAAAATAAATCACGGCGCGTTGAGTGAGAGCATATTTTTGACGACCGATGTGGCGCGGTGGGCGAAGGTCCGCCTGCGACGCAGAAGGACCTTTTTATATTTAATTTCTTAGAGATTACCCCGAGTGCGAGGGTTTACGCACTATAATAACAAATCCTTAGAAAATAATGATATAATCAAATAATATAAACAAATTAGAACCAGTATTTACAACAGAATCAATTGCAACCTCCGCTTGCGACGCAGGAGGTTGCGGGTTCGATTCCCGCCTCGGAGCAATTGTGTGTACGATCTGCAGATATTTGTTCCGGGTGTTCTGGTCGTTTTCTATGTATAATAAAAAAATATCTATCTATGTAATGTATTGTGTATTATGTATATCAGTTATCTAGTACCCATAACACAAGCTCTGCTTACCATGGGGCTAGATAATGCTGTGTGAATTGTCCAACATTATTTATTTATGTTTTACAAGGGATGGGGGGGGGGGGGGGGCAGTGCAACAAGTCACTGGGGTGTCACAGCCCGGCATCACATCATAAACGTCATCGTTTGTGATGTGATGCCACAGAACACGTTGTCCCCAACATTTTCCCCCTCTCCTGTGTGGAGTCACCCGAGTGACTCTGGTTTGTCTCACAGTATCGGTCCGTGCAACGTTGGCAGGACCATGGGAAGGTCCATAAAAATTATAGACTACATACACAGAAAAAGACGACTGTTTGCAATAGTCAGTACTTGAATTGTTTCAGTTGTAAATACAAAAAGAAAAACCCTTATTATTCAAATTCTGTATATTTTGTGATTATTTTATGTTTTGTGCGTTTTAATAAATAAATACTAGTTCTAATTTGTTTATATTATATGTTTATATCATTCTTTTCTAATGATTTCTTATTATAGTGCGTAATCCTCGCACTCGGGGTAATCTCTAAGAAATTAAATAATATAAAAAAGGTTTACGTTGAATATACATAATATGTATTATTTTTTACATACTATTTTTCCACATAATCTAGCGCTGGGTTCTCTACGTACCTTTTCTGCGGTGATTTCGAAGAGTTAGTAAGCAGCTACTTAGCTTGTCGACCTTAAGATAATTGTTAAATAATATAAATTATAAATCAAATATATTTTAAATATATATAATCATAATAATTTATCAAAAATAATAATCATATATATACATATATTTTATATTTATATATATAATATATATATTAATATTTGATATTATATGTTGTTATTTTTTTTAAAGATAATTATTTCAAAAGCCCCAACTCTTCTATTGCTGATTATTTTAATATGAACCTATGTTTCCTCAGGCAAATGCGCGAAGTTGGCCACCGTCTCCGCATCCCCCTGTACGTGTTTGGCCCCGAGGCCAACATGACGGCCATCGTTGGCCTCGCGTTGGGCCAGAACCCGATCCCCAACGAGCACAGGTTGGACTACGCACCTCATCAGCTGCCCAAACCACAGGCCTCTGTGAGTATAAATAAACAACCTTTACTAAGTTATCTACCGAGTTATCTATGAGTTCTGTGCCGACAAATTTAAGTCTGAGAATCTGTGATAAATAATTTAACATTAACATATAGTATAATCTGAAGGATAGGATTCGCAACGAATACATCCGACAGAGAACCAAGGTTATCGACATAGCTCTGAGAATTAGCAAGCTGAAGTGGCAGTGGGCCGGACATATCTCGCGAAGAACCGACGGCCGCTGGGGCAAACGTGTTCTTGAGTGGAGACCACGACTCGGTAAACGTAGTGTAGCACGCCCTCCGACCAGGTGGGATGACGACTTGCGAAAGACTGCAGGTAGATGCTGGATGCGGCAAGCTGAAGACAGGGCGCAATGGCGCTCATCGGGGGAGGCCTATGTCCAGCAGTGGACTGCTATAAGCTGATGATGATGATGATATAGTATAAAGAAAAATTAATTTAATTAATATTTTTGACATTTTTATTATAATTATTTTACATTTTTATTCTTATTTGACATTGTTTACTTGTATTTTTTTTTTTATATTTGTAGAATTTTTTTATATACTCATCTTTTAATTGTCTATATCTATATATATAAAAGAAAGTCGTGTTTGTTACAACACTTATAACTCGAGAACGGCTGGACCGATTTAGCTGAAAATTGGTGGAGAGGTAGCTTAGAACCAGGAGTCTAACATAGGATACTTTTTATCATTTAAACAATTTGACACATAGATTTCCACGGGGGCGAAGCCGCGGGGAGCAGCTAGTTGTCTATATTTATAAGCCTATGTAAAATTTCCGACACAATTTAAATTGTTTGTGAAATAAATAAATGAAATGAAATGCGTGTCTAGATTTTACATTGTATTAACATAAATTACTAATATTTTTCCAGGTGAAGCCTAAGCTAGACCTTCCAGAGTTCAGCCCCAAGCTGATAGACCTGGTGTGCTCGCAAGCACCGACCAGGTTAGACCTGGGCCAGGGCGTGTCCACCGGGAAGCCACTGTTCAGCGAGAAGACGAAGGCTATCATCTGGGGCATGCAGAACAGAGCTATTCAGGTACTGTGTGATGTTGAAGTAACTACAGGGTGTCACAAAAATGTGGACCAAACTTTAAGATATTTATGCTGAGTGGAGACTTTTGTGCTGCTCTGTGTGTAACAAACGGCAGTCTCTCTTTTTGCAATTTCTTTTTATTTCTTTATTTGACACAAAATTTTACAAGTGTAGATTAACTAAACACTATTAAGAACCTAAGTACAAAACCAATTCATAAATAACTCAACAGGCTGAAGACGCCTTTAAAAGTTTTTTGATTAAAATACTATTTATATCAAAAACATTAATAACTACAATAATCTTTATTTCACCATCAATACAAAAAAAAGGAATTTGAGTGCTGAAACCACACGGTATGTGTTTTCTACAAGTGACTAATATGCGTAAATCCACACTAGCGCAGCGGCTGAGAAAATACAGATCTGTGTGACTCAGCACAGCCGTAATATTTTTCGGACGAAAACTTATAAAATTATACAAAAGTTTTTTTAACATTGTGTGCAAATGTTTTCTCGTTAAAATTCAATTATGTTAATTTTAATTACAATATATTAATATGTTTTTTGGACAGCAGTCGATAATAAATGAGTGTCTATCCATATATATCTATTAATCCTATCCATCCAAAGGTTGCCTGGAATCGCTCTTAGCGATAGTAGGGCCGGAAACCTTACATCTTTATGGTCCTTCGAGCCGGATAAATTTTAATCCCTTACTGCCCCGTCTACAAATCCGCCTAGTATAAACCTTACATCTGTATGGTCCTTCGAGCCGGATAAATTTTAACCCCTTACTGCCCCGTCTACAAATCCGCCTAGTATAAACCTTACATCTGTATGGTCCTTCGAGCCGGATAAATTTTAACCCCTTACTGCCCCGTCTACAAATCCGCCTAGTATAAACCTTACATCTTTATGGTCCTTCGAGCCGTATAAATTTTAACCCGTTACTGCCCCGTCTACAAAGCCGCCTAGTATAAACCTTACATCTTTATGGTCCTTCGAGCCGGATAAATTTTAACCCCTTACTGCCCCGTCTACAAAGCCGCCTAGTATAAACCTTATATCTTTATGGTCCTTCGAGCCGGATAAATTTCACCCCCTTACTGCCCCGTCTAGAAATCCGCCTAGTATTATCTTTATTGCTTGTATTAATGCTATAATAATTATAATTTCCAGGGTATGCTGGACTTCGACTACATCAGCCGGCGCGCGGAGCCGTCCGTCGTCGCCATCGTCTACCCCTTCACTGCGGATCATAAACAGAAGTACTATTTCGGAAACAAGGAGGTTTTTATTCCCGGTGAGTCTATTTTTATTATATTGATATCTCAATCATCATGATCATCATCAGCCTATATTAGTCCATTGGACATAGGCCTCCCCCAATGAGCGTCATACCGTCCTGTCTTCAGCTTGCCGCATCCAGCATCTACCTGTAGTCTTTCGCAGGTCGTTACCCACCTGTCGGAGGGCGTCCTACACTACGTTTACCGAGTCGTGGTCTCCACGCGAGAACACATTTGCCCCAGCGGCCGTCGGTTCTTCGCGAGATATGACCGGCCCGCTACCTTTATCTGTATATCATATAATAACTCTATATATTATAATATATTAATATTAGACTATGGAATCCATTACCTACCCCAATAAGACAAGCTAAATCCCTCCCTATATTTAAACATTAGTGTCTATAATCAGTATTTATTTCCAAGTATATATTATGTTTTTTTTGTATATAATTTATATTTACATTAGTCTATAATACGCCACCGTCATACCTGTACTATAGCTACGTGTCCATCCAAAGGTTGCCTGGAAGAAATCGCTCTTAGCGATAAGGCCGCCCATTGTGCATCTGTATCTCTGTTTGTTTGTTCTTTACTGTTTTTTTCTGTGTTTGGTGTGCAATAAAGCGTATTTGTATTGTATTGTATTTATATATCTGAAGTAGTCCTTTCTCGCTTGTGTTCTTGTCTCCTCAACATCGATGTGTTTGTTCCAGTGTTCTCTGACATGGACGTGGCGATGCGCAAGCACCAGGAGGCGACCGTGCTCGTCAACTTCGCCTCTCTGCGCTCCGCCTACGACAGCTCCATGCAGGTGAACTAATACTTACATTTTAGTACATAGATGGTTTCGCTTTTTCGAGACAAGGACGAACGAACGCCGCGCGGGGAAGGCGAGAAAGGGAGGCAAGAGCGGCCCGTGCGCAATTTCACTACTTTTTAATTTGTTATTGCTCTAAAATAATACTGTTTCTCAAAAAACTAAAACCATAAACGTCTAAAGTATTTATAAGGGAACACGTAGAAGAAATTTCATTACAATAATATTAAATAACTAGCTAATAAAACTGGTTTTTCCGTAGAGATATCTCTGTAAAAATGAAGATTTAGAGGAAATTTTGCCATTTTTTCTATAGAGTCCAGTTTAGTCAATCGTGTTTCGACTCCCATAACATACTAACTAATATCCTAAACTTTTGATCAAAATATATTCAAAAATAGGTGTTTTGTTCCCTTAAAATTGATTTTCCGTTAGGTCAAAACGTGCGTTTTGGGACTCATTTCACCTTAATAAATGCAATAAAATACTATCGTATCGGCAAAGCTTTGTCAATGACGACCTCAGAAATTGCCGTGGATTGTCCAGCTTTATTTATTCAAAACTAGCTGCTCCCCGCGGCTTCGCCCCCGTGGAAATCTATGTGTCAAATTGTTTAAATTATAAAAAGTATCCTATGTTAGACTCCTGGTTCTAAGCTACCTCTCCACCAATTTTCAGCTAAATCGGTCCAGCCGTTCTCGAGTTATAAGTGTTGTAACAAACACGACTTTCTTTTATATATATAGATAATTAAATAAATAATGCTGGACAATCCACACAGCGCGTTATCTAGCCCCAAGCCAAGCAGAGCTTGTGTTATAAGTACTAGATAACTGATATATTGTCGTATTTAATGCTATAAATTATTATCAAAGATTCTTTTACTGTTCACTTCAATGTTGTCCACTAGTGGAAGAAGTGAAAAAGTAACCACTATTACATCCATTATATCACTTATGAGATTAATGAATTTAATCATAAAAACTCATTTTACTGTTCACTTCAATGTTGTCCGCTAGTGGAAGAAGTGAAAAAGTAACCACTATTACATCCATTATATAACTTATGAGATTAATGAATTGAATCATAAAAACTCATTTTACTGTTCACTTCAATGTTGTCCGCTAGTGGAAGAAGTGAAAAAGTAACCACTATTACATCCATTATATCACTTATGAGATTAATGAATTGAATCATAAAAACTCATTTTACTGTTCACTTCAATGTTGTCCGCTAGTGGAAGAAGTGAAAAAGTAACCACTATTACATCCATTATATCACTTATGAGATTAATGAATTGAATCATAAAAACTCATTTTACTGTTCACTTCAATGTTGTCCGCTAGTGGAAGAAGTGAAAAAGTAACCACTATTACATCCATTATATCACTTATGAGATTAATGAATTTAATCATAAAAACTCATAGATAACCAATTATAACATATTGTGTATGTTTCAGGCAATGCAACACCCACAAATCACCACGATCGTCATCATCGCGGAGGGGATCCCTGAGAACATGACGCGGAAGATCATCAAACTGGCTGATGCAAGAGGCGTAAGTATTGTTTTATTAACACTAGTACTTTTTTCCGCGTAAGTATTGTTTTATTAACACTAGTACTTCTTTCCGCGTAAGTATTGTTTTATTAACACTAGTACTTCTTTCCGCGTAAGTATTGTTTTATTAACACTAGTACTTCTTTCCGCGTAAGTATTGTTTTATTAACACTAGTACTTCTTTCCGCGTAAGTATTGTTTTATTAACACTAGTACTTCTTTCCGCGTAAGTATTGTTTTATTAACACTAGTACTTCTTTCCGCGTAAGTATTGTTTTATTAACACTAGTACTTCTTTCCGCGTAAGTATTGTTTTATTAACACTAGTACTTCTTTCCGCGTAAGTATTGTTTTATTAACACTAGTACTTCTTTCCGCGTAAGTATTGTTTTATTAACACTAGTACTTCTTTCCGCGTAAGTATTGTTTTATTAACACTAGCTTCTTTCCGCGGCCTCGCACGCATTTCCCGGGATAAAAATAGAAACTTAACAAAAACAGCAAGGTTATCACTAAAAACTAAAAAACTTCAATATAATTCCACTTGAGGAGCGGAAAAAATTAATTTAACACTTTGACTGCTGAAATCATACGGTATGTGTTTTCTACAAGTGACTAACATGCGTAAATCCACACTAGCGCAGCGGCTGAGAAAACACAGATCTGTGTGACTCAGCACAGCCGTAATATTTTTCGAACGAAACGCATGTGCGGCGCAACACAACCGCTGTGTTACGGCAGCACGAATATTTTAGGTTAAAAAAAAATCGCAGTCGTCGAAAAAAAACCGCAGTCAAAGTGTTAAAAAAGTAGTAAGTAAATGTCAGTCCCTGGACTGTCTGTCTGTCTGCCAAATTTCAGCTTGATTCGTTCAGCCGTTTAAGGTGAGGTAAGTTCCGAAACCCACATGATTTTCCGTTGGCCAAAACACACTAATGACACGACGTAAACGCTTATTTATCTATTTCTACACTGGTTTATGTTGTAAATATGCGATCAAATCGGAAAGGGCTCTTTATAACTACGTAAAAACAATTATTTTATAATAAACTAGCGGCCCGTCCCGGCTTCGCCCGGGTGGTCATTTGTTTCAGGCAATTTTTTTAATTTTTCTCTCCGTAAGAACCATCCTCGTACTTCAAGGAATATTCTAAAAAAGAATTAGCGAAATCGGTTCAGCTGCTCACGAGATTTGCGCTTAGCAACACATTCAGCGATTCATTTTTATATTATAGATTCGTAGGGAACATTTGCGATCAGCTGTTGCTTGTTAGGGTTGCCACCTGCTAGGATTTTAGTCAGTAAGTTATAGAAATCGAAACACAATTGACTAATCTTGACTCCATAAAAAAATCGCAAGTTTCCTCTCATTCTTGATTTTATAGAGATACTTCTACGGAAATAAAATCGTACATCAGAATCATTTGTTAGATGTTTAAATATTTGAAAGAATATAATTCCAAAATTTCATTTCTACGTGTTCCCTAATAAGTACTAAAAGGATTTTTTTTTTATTTTTATTTATCCTGTTTCGTCCCACTGCTGGGCAAAGGCCTCCCCCAAATCTTTCCACTCAGTGCGGTCACGTGCGATCTCCCACCAATCTCCGAGGAAGGCGTTAAGGTCGTCTCGCCAGCGCTTTCTTGGCCGACCTCGCCCGCGGCTTCCTTCCGGCTATTATGGGTTTATATAATTTTGCTAAAGAGTATTATTTAACATATGTATATCCTACTAATAGGGTGCACCCTATTAGTAGGATATACATATGTTAGTTTAAATTAGCAATTATTTCCTAACTTGAAGTATTTCTCCAGGTCAACGTGATCGGTCCAGCCACGGTCGGAGGCATCCGTCCCGGCTGCTTCAAGATCGGCAACACGGCCGGAATGATCGACAACATCATTGAGAGCAAGCTGTATAGACCGGGCAGGTAAAAATCAAATGTTTACTCTTCATAATATAAGAATTAAACACAGCGCCATCTATGACACTGATATGGCACTACGTACCCATTCAGCTTTCTTAGATGGTTCGGATAAACGCCGAGGCGGCGCTGCTGGCACGAACTATGTAAGGAGGCATGAACGGCCGGCTGTCTCTCTTTCGTCAGCGCGTCCATCTTGTATAAACAACCTTGATTATACAAGATGGACGCACTTTCATTCCCTGCAATTTTTTTTTTACACTCCATTATCTAGCCCCCAGCTAAGCAGAGCTTGTGTTATGGGTACTAGATAACTGATATACATAATACAATACATAACATAGATAGATATTTTTTATTATACATAGAAAACAACCAGAACACCCGCAACAAATATCTGCAGATCGTACACACAATTGTTCCGAGGCAGGAATGGAACCCGCAACCTCGTCATTTTCGTCATTTTTATCACTTTTTTCACGTTTTATAGTCAATTTACAATTAGTATAGATGTATACAATACTATGGACCGTAGAATAAGTTAAATAATATCTCTTACATTTCTATGGTCTGAAATATGATTATTGTTATTAAAATTACTAATATATTGAATGTATTCCAGTGTGGCGTACGTGTCTCGGTCTGGCGGTATGTCAAACGAGCTGAACAACATCATCTGCAAGAACGCGGACGGGGTCTGCGAGGGCGTCGCCATCGGGGGCGACCGGTACCCCGGGACCACCTTCATTGACCATCTACTCAGGTATGTCAACCTTTATTGACCATCTACTCAGGTATCTCAACCTACATTGATGAATCTTAAAAATAAAAAATAAAATTACTGCCTATTTTATAATTAAAAACGATAAATAAAGCACACACACAAAATACATACACACCGGTAACTCCTGTTGCCCGGACTCTTAAGAGACCGGTGTCCTCAGGAGCACCACGCACTCACACACAAAAACACAACACACACAAAAACACAACACACACTCTGGTAACTCCGGCTGCCCGGACTCTCAGATACTGGTGTACTCAGGAGTACCACAAACATGCATACACCCACAAACACACATATACACACTCAAACACATATATCAGACACACTATACAGAACATAAGGATAGCAGGCTAATTAATTAATTACATAATCAATTGATTTTATATAAATTAAACTAAAACATTTAATTTTTCATTAAATGTTTTGAGTTTTTAACTTGGACCACACAACAATTTTGTCTACCGTCAACTTTTAATTTTTAATCATTATTTTTATATTTTCTGTTACCATAATGTTATATTATAATACATAAAAAGTCATTGTTAAATCTCGGCTAATGTAACAAGGAAGAGCGAAACCTCCTAGTACAAGTATTCTATACTTAAAAGGAGGCTTCAAATTTTTTTTACTTATACATGTTTTGTTAACGAAATAAAAAAACATTTGTATTTGTATTGACCATCTACTCAGGTATGTCAACCTTCGTTGACGCATGTCATTATGTGCGTCCAGTGCTTCACAGTGCGCAGTCCGTGTCCAACCTTCCAGCTACAAGGTTCAGATAGCTACTGGTGCCGCCCCAAACTTCAAAGCGCTTTACAATACAATACAATACAATTATTCTTTATTGCACACCATAAAAACAGATACACTGGACAGGAAAAAGACAAATAAAGAATGTGTTGTACAATGGGCGGCCTTATCGCTTAACACTTTGAGTGCTGAAAACGCACGGTATGAGTTTTCTACAAGTGACTAATCTGCGAAAATCCACACTAGCGCAGCGGCTGAGAAAATACAGATCTTTGTGACTCAGCACAGCCGTAATATTTTTCGAACGAAACGCATGTGCGGCGCAACACAACCGCTGTGTAGAGCGGCAGCACGAATTTTTTAGGTAAAAAAAAATATCGCAGTCGTCGAAAAAAAACCGCAGCAAAGCGTTAAAGCGATCTCTGCCAGGCAACCTTTGGATGGACATGAAGAGTTAGAACAAGTATAGACGGCTTTATTTCTTTTAGACAGAACAGGACTCTTTGAAACGTCATAAATCTCAAATTGCGTAAGTTAAACTAGGAAATAAAGTCTGGTTGTTTTCTATGTATAGTAAAATCACTTTGATTTTTTGGTTTACATCAATATTTTTGAGGTAAAGCAAAGAAGCGAACAAGAAACCTTTACCTTGTTGTGTTTTCGATTGGAGCAATACTCGTCGCAAGCATTTTTATCGTCTAGATAAGAGCCTGTGCATATTTTTTTATGACTGTGTCGACAAATTTAAATGTTTAGGTATCGATGAATATCAACAAATATCTGCAGATCGTACACACAATTGTTGCGAGGCGGGAATCGAACCCGCAACCTCCTACGTCGCAGGCGGACCTTCGCCCACCGCGCCACATCGGTTGTCAAACGGTGTTATTTTTTCTTGTTTTTATATATTTTTACTATGTAATGTGTCGTGTTATGTGTTATGTATGGTGTTAAATAACTGTATTTTCTTTCTTTCTAAATTTAATTACATATGTCCGGAATAAACGAATTTTATATATTTACTTCCAGGTTCGAGGCGGACCCCAACGTGAAGATGCTGGTGCTGCTGGGAGAGGTCGGGGGGGTGGAGGAGTACCACGTGTGCCGCGCCATCCGGGAGGGACTCATCAAGAAGCCCATGGTGGGCTGGTGCATCGGGACTTGCTCAGGTAAACATACTACACTATCTGTTCTATACACCGATCATGGAGATAATTAGCAGCATCAGGAGTTCGACCTAAGTAGGTTCCTCGTGCCGCAAGCGCGGACCGGGCGCCTACAGAGGTCAGTGCATCACCAGCAGACATTCAAACCGCACTCATTACCATGATATTAGTCGTAGTTTATACAATAAATAAATAAATAAATAATGCTGGATAATTCACACAGCATTATCTAGCCCCATGGTAAGCAGAGCTTGTGTTATGGGTACTAGATAACTGATATACATAATACAATACATAACATAGATAGATATTTTTTATTATACATAGAAAACAACCAGAACACCCGGAACAAATATCTGCGGATCGTACACACAATTGTTCCGAGGCGGGAATCGAACCCGCAACCTCCTGCGTCGCAGGCGGACCTTCGCCCACCGCGCCACATCGGTCGTCGACAATATAGCTATTGTCCCTATACTCGACTATTATTACATCAGCATCCCGGGAAGAGTTAGCCGCGATTCCTAGTCTATCAAAAACCTGGATATTTTTGTATACAAATGAGCTGTCGCAGGGGGTACCTTCGACCACCGCGCCACAGAGGTCGCCACAGAGGTCGTCAAGTTATTTATTCATTTAGAAACATGTACATTTATCCTAACGGGCAAACGCAATTTAATAAAGTACCTGTTTATATTACATTTGAAAATTTGATATCATTATACATTAGATAAAAACGATTGCTAAAAAAGATTCATAGATAAATATAATAATTTGTCATGTATCATCATCATTATCATCTTCATCATCAGCCTATAGCAGTCCACTGCTGGACATGGCCTCCCCCAATGAGCGCCATAGCGCCCTGTCTTCAGCTTGCCGCATCCAGCATCTACCTGCAGTCTTTCGCAGGTCGTCATCCCACCTGGTCGGAGGGCGTCCTACACTACGTTTACCGAGTTGTGGTCTCCACTCGAGAACACGTTTAATACGTATAATTTGTCATGTATGATGCAGCTAAATGTCATGATTATGAACGAAAATATCAAAATAAAATTCTATTCTAGTGTTTAAATTTTTTTTTTTATTATTTTATGTTTCCTAACTGTTACTAAGTCAACCGACATGAACATTGTTAAAAAGTTGTAAAATCTGGACAAATTCAACAAAAAACGACTGAACTTGAACTGAAGTGTTAATTTATTTTCGTTACAGACATGTTCACATCAGAAGTACAGTTCGGTCACGCGGGTTCTCTCGCCGGCTCGGCCGTAGAGAAGGCAGCTGCTAAGAACGAAGGTCTGAAGAAGGCCGGGGTCACTGTCCCTGAGTCCTTTGACACACTGGGCGACGCCGTGGCTCAGGTATTTATAATCATCAGTCTATAGTAGTCCACTGCTGGACATAGGCCTCTCCCAATGAGCGCCATAGCGCCCTGTCTTCAGCTTGCCGCATCCAGCATCTACCTGCAGTCTTCGCAGGTCATCATCCCACCTGGTCGGATTGCGTCCTACACTACGTTTGCTGAGAGAATCGAACCCGCAACATCGTGTGTACGATCTGCAGATATTTGTTTCGGGTGTTCTGGTCGTTTTCTAAATATAATAAAAAATATCTATGTAATATATTGTATTATGTATATCAGTTATCTAGTACCCATAACACAAGCTCTGCTTACCATGGGGCTAGATAATAAATAAATAATGCTGGACATTGCTGTGAATTGTCCTGGATTATTTATTATTTATTTATTTTTCAATATTAATATTTTCAATCAAAGGCCTTAGTACTGCGCAGGCACACCGACAACACTATAGCCGAGAGCTCAAAGCTTTACAATGTCAAAATTAAATGTAAATTAATGTCTAATATATTATGTGTTGTCCACCAGGTGTATCAGAAACTGGTGAAGGCTGGCAAGATCATCGTAAAGGAGGAGGTGGAACCGCCCAAGGTTCCTATGGACTACGATTGGGCGAGGGTAAGCTGTTGTTATTTATTTACTAGCTGCGCCCTGCGGCTTGGCCGGCGTGCAAATCTATATGTCAAATGGTTTATAAACCTTCCTCTTGAATCACTCTATCTATTAAAAAAAACTGCATCAAAATCCGTTGCGTAGTTTTAAAGATCTGAGAAAAAAATGTGGCTATGATAATTTCCAAACCTGAGATATTAGTACTTAAAGAGCTGTTTCTATTATAGGACAGACCTTGAAATTAAGCTTTTTCCCTTATTCAAGTCACTTATCATATAATTTGTCTCCAGAAACTTGGCCTTATCCGCAAGCCAGCTGCCTTCATCAGCACAATCTGTGATGAGCGAGGCCAGGAGCTGTCCTACTGCGGGGTGCCAATCAGCCAGGTGTTAGAACGCGGCCTGGGCGTCGGCGGAACCATCAGTCTGCTCTGGTATGTACTAGATGGCGCTAGTAAAATAATCACAACTCGGGATAACAGTGTTAAAACACTGCGGAGTGCCAATCAGCCAGGTGTTGGAGCGCGGCCTGGGCGTCGGCGGAACCATCAGTTTGCTCTGGTGTACAACTAGATGGCGCTCGTAAAATAATCACAAGTCGGGATTACAGTGTTAAAACACTGCGGAGTGCCAATCATCAAACCGGCAATATACAAATCTTTTTACTTTTAATTTACTATTAATATGTCTTTTTCAGGTTCCAACGCGAGCTTCCGGAATGGGCGTGCAAGTTCTTCGAGCTGGTGCTGATAGTGACGGCGGACCACGGGCCAGCCGTCTCCGGCGCACACAACACCATGGTCACGGCGAGAGCTGGCAAGGACCTCATCTCCTCCGTCGTCAGTGGCCTGCTGACCATTGTAAGTGGACACAGCGTACTGTATGCGAGTTGTTAGAGCTGGTGCTCACAGTGACGGCGGTACTGCCTTTAACCTGTTGTGGTGGTTTTCTTGTTGGCCTGTGGGGTCTCTCCGTGTGATATAAAACTGCCTCAGGGACCCGAAACTATCCTGCCTAGGATACCGGGCTCTTTGACCACCTGGCAGCCAAATGGGGATCGGGGTTCCAATTGAAATACTTCTTTGATGATCAGAATAGCAGCAGGTCCGGGAAATCTCACTTGATGCGTAGGAGTACGTGTGTACTGGTTAAAGCTTGTGTTTGCACTGATTTTGCGAGTGCGGGGGCGGTATATTTATAGCAATCGCTGGTGAGATGTCCTTGAGTGGGCGGGGCTTATGTTTTTATTCAAACAATCCTATAGTAATAGTATATATATATATATAGGCCTCCTCATCGATGACGATGACGGCGACCCTAAGCATTCACGGATTTTTTCTATCATGAGCTCTAATATGGCTCGCGAGACCGAACTTGGTCTTGAATATCCTACAGCACGTATGGCAGTAGAGTTGGCCTATACATAATCATACATCTAATACAATACAATACAAATACGCTTTATTGCACACCAAACACAGAAAAAAACAGTAAAGAACAAACAAACAGAGATACAGATGCACAATGGGCGGCCTTATCGCTAAGAGCGATATCTTCCAGGCAACCTTTGGATGGACTAATAGTACATCGTAGGGTAACACATTGGCTTAATTACTAAAGGCTTTTAATATAAACAATGAAAGCACACGTAATCGTTAACAATACATTAAAATACGTAGGTACCTAATGCCTATTATAATAAATTGACAACTTTCTTTATGTTTGAGATGACAAGTCGGCAACAATGCCTATGGTAACAATAAATCAACAACATACTTAACACTTTGACTGCGGTTTTTTTTCGACGACTGCGATCTTTTTTTTATCCTAAAAAATTCGTGCTGCCGCTCTACACAGCGGTTGTGTTGCGCCGCACATGCGTTTCGTTCGAAAAATATTACGGCTGTGCTGAGTCACAAAGATCTGTATTTTCTCAGCCGCTGCGCTAGTGTGGATTTACGCATATTAGTCACTTGTAGAAAACACATACCGTGTGATTTCAGCAGTCAAAGTGTTAATGTCTAAGGTTATATACATCGTTAATAATGGTTGTAAAATCGTCAACACCTGTGTATAGTATACCTATAGGTAACGTCGCCATGGCGCTTGTATAAAGACTCCTGGACTACCCTCACCAATTTTTATTACACCTTTTACGGCAATTAATGATGTGTCATCTGACCTTCGGGCTGGCTAGCTCTTAGATGAGCATCTGTAGACCACCATTAGACAATAATTAAAATATTAATTATATCGGAAATCACCAGTTACACTAATTAATTACAAATAAACATGACATACAAAACTGACATTAAAATTGAATTTAAAATTATAATTACATTAAATAGAAGAGGCTATACATGCTTAAATTAAAAACATTACTTTATACAGAAAATATTACATAAGTTTTTGCATAACGTAGGTCATCTTCCGTCCCCCCTTGTAGCTAGCCAAGGACACACTGACAAGTGCTAAACATTAATTTTAGCCGCGCCATCTAGTAATAACTTGAGAACTATAAGTTTTTCGCTTATATATTAAGTTTTTCTCTGCATAATTAACTCTGTAACTCTGTCTTTCCCAGGGCGATCGTTTCGGCGGCGCGTTGGACCGCGCGGCGGCTGACTTCTGCGCGGCGTACGACAGGGGGCAGCACCCGCAGGAGTTTGTCAACGAGAAGAGAGCTAATGGAGAACTTATCATGGGGATTGGACACAGGTATATTAATTATTTATTTAAAAAAAAAATATATATATAATACTGGACACTCCACACAACATCATCTAGTCCAAAGCTAAGCAGAGCTTGGGTATTAGATAAATATCTCTAATAATATCCTACTAATATTAACGTCAAAGTTTGTAAATATGGATGGATGTTTGTTACTCTTTCACGTTAAAACTACCGAATGGATTTTAATAAAACTTCACAATAATATAGCTTACATATCAGAATAACACATAGGCTACAATTCATAAAGATATATAACAATTTGTATTATAATGTCTCTCATTTACCATGATCTCGGGCCATAAAGTGACCCGGTCCTTTGGAAGGCTTGCGTGGGGCCGAAGCCAACAGCACAGAAGCCCTTTGAGAAGTTAATCTAAAGGCGATGGATACACATATATAATTATTATTAACTATTTTGATGAACACCTGACATGTAAAATGATTTTACCAATAAATTGTATTTCTGTATTTATATAGTATATTATCCAAAATATCTATCACCACGCGGGTTAAACCGCGGGGCGCAGCTAGTTATAGCTAGTTATATTATAATAGTTGACCTCTGTGGTGCATTGGGCGAAGGCCCGCCTGCGTCGCAGGAGGTTGCGAGTTCAATTCTGACTCGTTACAAATGTTTGTACGATCTGCAGATTTTGTTCCGGGTGTTCTGGTAGTTTTCTATGTATGACAAAAAACATCTATCTATGTAATGTATTGTATTATGTATACCAGTCCTCTAGTGCCCATAACACAAGCTCTGCTTAGCTTGCGGCTAGATGTTGATGTGTGGATTATATAGAGATATAATAATAATATATAAATAATATATATCATCATCATCATCAAAAGACTTTAGCAGTCCACTGCTGGACATAGGCCTCCCCCAATAAGCGCAATAGCGCCCTATCTTCAGCAGTTCAGTTCAGTTCAGTTCTTTATTAATAAGAAATATTCTTATACGTTTAACATAAATAATACATAAGAAACAAAGAAAATACATTACGAAATAACAAGAAAAATACAAAATAGCTCGAAATCTAAGTACAGGAGTTTATAATAAATAATTCTATAATTTCGAAAATTCTATAATTTGAGTTATTCAAATCAAAGTTATATTAAATATTATTATATGTGGATCAGCGACATTGGCGTCATGTAATTTATCATTTAGAAACTCTTCTAAACTGTAGTATACCCTGTCCACTAGGATTCTCTTCAGTTTGTTAATGTATATAGCGGTTGACGCGGCGCTGGTTATATATCAGAAATAATATCTATAATAGTCGTTATATATTTACTACCATATACAAAAAATATCCAGGTTTTTTAATCGGGACATAGTTACGTATGTAATGTAGGCACTTTAGTTATGACTTTAACTTTACACTAACTACCCTCGATTCCAGAGTAAAATCCATCAACAACCCCGACTCGCGCGTCCGGGAACTGAAGGCCTACGTGACGGCGCGCTGGCCCGCGTGGCCGGTCACCCGCTACGCGCTGGACGTCGAGGCCATCACCACGCGCAAGAAGCCGAACCTCATCCTCAACGTCGATGGCATAGTGGCGGCCGCGTGCGTCGACCTGTTTAGGCATTGTCAGCTGTTTACGCAGTAAGTACTAGATGGCGCTAAAGCAGTCATACAAAATACAAAACTATTGAAATGAAATGAAATGAAATGAAAGTTTATTTCTTTAGGCTTACAAATAAGCACTTAGACAAGTCATATTTTATACTATTCATTATTATATGTATTGTTGTTCACTTCAATTTTTTGTCCACCAGTGGAAGAAGTGAGAAGAAACCACTAGTATGTTCATAACTTATGTGTCTAGTACATATGATTTGCTTATCTGTAATTTGTTACATTTTGAGTTGGAGCAAAACTCGTTCCAAGCTTTTTTATCTTCTAGATAATCTGATATTTTGTAATAAGCCTTTTATGACCTATTTCACTTATATATGTACGTAAATATTACTGGCGGCCCCCGCACGAGGCAAGCCTGTGTCGCGGGAAGCCTGTTTACATAGGTAACTTTAACGGCAAAGATTAATAGAAACTGATACATGGCAAACAAACAAATCTAATCGTCATTCTTAACCGGGGTCCCTACAAGCATTCGAAGTGGTTTACAAAGCACCCGAAATGGTCCGCGATGCCATCTTAACCCCTTGATTATACCAGAGTCTGTACCCATTATAAAATAAAATAAAAATAAAAAAGCCTTTTAACCTTAAACAACATTGGTCAATCATGCTTATGAAAAATTTGTTAAATCTAATGTAAGTATATCAAATATTATAGAAAATGTCAGTATGTAGATTTCATGATTAATGTTTATTAGTTTATTTAATAATGTATTTGAAAAGTTGTTTATTTCGATTGAATTTAATGCATATATTTAATAAGTAGTTAGGACCCCTCTCGCCTCCTCCAGTTCTGTCCAGTGTTTGCGGTCTTCTGCGACGCTTGTCCAATTTTGTGTTTTTACATATTTTTTTATTTCATCTGACCATCTTGCTAGAGGTCTACCAATTCTTCTTTTGCCTTTAGGACCTTTCCATGAGGTGAACTAAAGTGGCCCACCTTTCTTTAGGTATTCCAGCTACGTGTCCGGCCCATCCCCACTTCATTTTAAGAGCGTGTTGTAGAGCGTCTATAAATTTAGTTTTTGATCTGGTTTCTTTATGTTGTACTTTATCTTTTAGTCTTATTTTCAGTATATTCCGTTCTATTGCTCTTTGACATATTACCCATTGTACCCATTACCGTACGTGATTTAGACGTGAATTAAATTCAAATAACTCTTAAATCTAACAAGGCACAACATTTTTGTGCAGCTCGCTTCGTTCGTCGTTTAAGTTAATAGGTTCGGCGACCTATTAACTTAAACAACGAACGACGATACAAAATAACATAGATGGCCTTTATTTTTACTGTTTAATACTCAAGGACCGCAATAAGTGGAAAGATTTGGGGGAGACTTTTGCCCAGCAGTGGGACGAGGCTAAATAAAAAATACTCAAGGATCTTACGTCAGTTCTTAGTTATTTTAAAACAATCGAATTATTTTAGTTCTTTTCCATACTCTACATGTATAATACTCTACATATAATTATAATATATACATTTTAATATTAAATTTAAATATGTACTCTATTGCATTGGGTGTTCCCGTAAAAATAGAGGTACTTTTGTAAATAAATAAATAAATACATGTATATTACTCTACATGTATAATACTCTACATGTATACTACTCTACATGTATAATACTCTACATGTATAATACTCTAAATGTATATTATCTTACTAAGTATTTACCTTTCTAAAGTGTTCGTTTGTTTGTTAACTTATTGTACATACTTTTGTTTAGAATTGTATCGCCATATTAATTTTATTGTGTCTTTAGTACCACATAAAATTTGTATCCATCTTTTTCAGAGAGGAAGGCAACGCGTACATCAAGATGGGCACAATCAACGCACTGTTCGTGCTCGGCCGAACCATCGGTCTAGTGGGACATTACCTTGACCAGAAGCGGATGAAGCAGCCGCTGTACCGCCACCCGTGGGACGACATCACGTACATGTCGCCTAACAACTAGAGTGGGCAGTGACCTTTAGGATCGTTTTGCTATCCGTAGGCCTAGCGGATTATTGTCTAGGGTAGTATAGATATTTTTTTGTCGCTTCGTCAACTAAAATGAATTAATTAATTTTATCACTACATAGTATAAAACAAAGGCGCTGCCCGCTGTCTGTCCCTTTCTTTAAAACTACGCAATGTATTTTGATGCGGTTTTAACACTTTGAGTGCTGAAATCACACGGTATGTGTTTTCTACAAGTGACTAATATGCGTAAATCCACACTAGCGCAGCGGCTGAGAAAATACAGATCTTTGTGACTTAGCACAGCCGTAATATTTTCCGAACGAAACGCATGTGCGGCGCAACACAACCGCTGTGTAGAGCGGCAGCACGAATGGCTTAGGTTAAAAAAAGATCGCAGTCGAAAAAAGATCGCCGCAGTCGATGTGTTAATAGATAGTGATTCAAAAAGAAGGTTCATAAACCATTTGACATAGATTTCAACGCGGGCCGCGGGGCGCAGCTAGTTTTTATAAAACGAATATTGACGACCGATGTGGCGCGGTGGGCGAAGGTCCGCCTGCGACGCAGGAGGTTGCGGGTTCGATTCCCGCCTCGGAACAATTGTGTGTACGATCTGCAGATATTTGTTCCGGGTGTTCTGGTCGTTTTCTATGTATAATATAAAATATCTATCTATGTAATGTATTGTATTGTGTATATCAGTTATCTAGTACCCATAACACAAGCTCTGCTTACCATGGGGCTAGATAATGCTGTGTGGATTGTACAGCATTTAAAATTAAAAAATTAAATAAAATTTAAAATTAAAAATAAAACTAATATTTGAAACTCATTTCTTTGACCACAGTAATTTAGGCAATGTTAACGATGCGATGTAATTTTTCTCTATACTACCCTAGACTGTTCGCCTGCTAGGTCTATTGATTCTTGCTGTTGGACATTTTAGATTTGACAAAGGATTCTCATGGAAAATTACTAGATGCAATATCTTTGTCACAAAATACGAAGACTATTTTGAGAGTTTCATCCTATCAGTCGTGGAGACCACGACTCCGTAAACGTAGTGTAGGACGCCCTCCGGCCAGGTGGGATGACGACCTGCGAAAGAATGCAGGTTGCTGGATGCGGCAAGCTGAAGACAGGGAGCTATGGCGCTCATTGGGGGAGGCCTATGTCCAGTGGACTGCTATAGGCTGATGATGATGATGATCCTATCAAAAAAAGTGTTTTTTTTTTAAATTAGCACTCTGATTCTATTACTGAAATTGATTAAGTTAATTTAAGCCTTTGATTTTCCAATAAATTAACTAAATCTAAAATGTCCTTTTGCAAGACATCTCCAAGCAAAACGTCTCGCTATATAGGAGTGTGTATCGAAGCCGGGCTATAGACAACGAATCGTACAAACTCAGCGCCAGATATCTTTGCGTGTGGCATAGTGCACTTAAACTGTTTCTGTAGGTCGTTCCGCACTTTATAGTTAAACACGCGCTTAAGTATCTGGTGTTTAAATTATTAGGCCCGATTTCATCATATACATAAGTGTTAATATATGTGACATAATGTAAAATTAGCTTGCACAGTGTAGAGATATCACTGAGCCGGGTATTTGTCAGTTACGGGGCCTCAAATTTTAGCATATATACAATATTTTATTTATAACTCAATAAACAAAAACATAAAACAAACACGATTAAAAAAATAAAGGACAAAACAGATTTTTGTAATCGAGCCACAAAACGGTCTCAGCATGAGTTTACAAATACAAATACAAAAAAAATATTTACCAAAAGTTACATAAATTATGTTAAGGTGTTATTATTTGTAATAATAACACCTTAACATAATTTAATATTTATATTACATAAATTATGTTAAGGTGTTATTATTACAAATAAAATAATATAAAATAATAACATAATTTATGTAATTTTTGGTAAATATTTTCATGTAAAATGTAAGAATATGTACATAAATTATGTTAAGGTGTTATTATTTGTAATAATAACACCTTAACATAATTTAATATTTATATATTTATATTACATAAATTATGTTAAGGTGTTATTATTACAAATAATAACACCTTAACATAATTTATGTACATATTCTTACATTTTAGATGCATGATTGATTGAGGTGTTGCAGTTAACAGTGACCCCCGCACTAGGCTAGGCCTGTTTCGCGGGGTATCAAAACATTTTCTGTTTGCTGGTAAGGTAAGGAAGTGCACTAACAAAAACTTTGGTAACAATAGAATAAAACTAAAGCTAAATAAAACAATTAAAGCAAGTGCCAATGGCCACACATGTGACCTGTAACCAAAAATAATCAAAAAATGAGCTATGAACTTACTATGAACTACATTTATCTACTAAAGAACAAGAAAAAAAGGAGTAATGAAGTAAAGTAAAAAACACGGACATCGTTCTACAATTCAAGTGAGTTCTAAGCATGTTACAAACAACGCTGGTCTCCCGGTAGTCGTTTGGTGACGTCACGGGAGATAACACACGACAATACATAACAAAAAATAAAAAACAAGACATAACAATAAAATATATATTTTAATGATCAATACGCTTCGTAACGCCATTATACCTGGCTCAACAATCATTAAGCACATTATGTATAATCACTTGTTAATGTACCTGGTTTTAGATCAGTAATAGCAGTGTCCTGGGTAATAAATATATGTTTCTATTTAGTCCGTCTGTTAGATTATCAGAAGATATTGGACACGTATTTCTTGTTTTGTCAATCAAACAAATACTTTTAAAATAAAGCGCGACAAAGTTTAGGAGTGGGGGCTCGTGACGTCACAACTTGCTAAAAAGTGTAGCGAGACGTGACGTCACGCGGAACGCTAACTGGCTATATCTTCATATTTATTTGTTTAATTGACAAAAGAAAAAACACGGGTCCAATATCTTCTAACAATCTAACTGACGGACTTGGTAGATTTTTTCAGACAGATTTTAAACGAGATCTGTTGATATATGTATGCTTGAATCTCTTAAGATAGCGAAGTCGTTTTTTTTAATATTTTTGTTCAAAAATAACTTAAAAATTAAAGTAATTAAGTTAGCCCGGTGTCGTAATACAGATATGTTGCGGTGTTCATCATAATAATTTTAAATAAAGGTAAGGTCTGTCATAAAAATACTCCAATGAGTAATTGAGTTATTGATTTCATATTAACATCAATTTGACGACGCCATTTCAATTTTCTACCAAGTTATCTGTGAATGTCTTGAAAATCTCAACAAATACGAAACACATTCAACAGCTGAGCTATCTACAGACTGTTGCAAACAATAAAGAGATAGCTCAACTGGAATAGTTGAAAATAGAACTACTATCGACTCCTATAATGATTCCATGCTCCTAGTTGATTTTAGTTAATGCCATGATAACAGAAACAAGTTAAGGCGGATCCGCTTTGGTAGGAGGTTGCGGGTTCGATTCCCGCCATGGGATATGGGACAAATGTTTGTATATCTTCAGTTTCGTAGATAGCTTGGTGGGACTTAGAGATTTTACAGGTTCAATAGATATCGTAAATTTTCTCTCGCTATAAAATCGCTGATATTATATTGAGTTGATAAAATCTGTTGTTGAATGGATTCGTCGAGAAACGTAACGATAGACCTCTAGGACCATAATAATCGAAAATGTACAGAATAAATAAAATATACAAATTCCTTTGAATGCCTTAAGTCCACTTAGAAACGGTTTAATTTATTTAGTTTTTAGTGGGTTGCTAAGAGTAAATGTTATTTTAAGACATAATTAGTACGATGATGTTAGCTTTTTAACCTGTTTATAACTCGGTTGAAAGGGAAATGTCGACTGGTGAAACTGGACAGAGGAAAATAGATAAAAAAATTACCTTATTTTGCTCTCAAGTGATAAGGAGATTTTTCCTTTACCACTGTAATGTAATGAAATATACGATGAAATAAGTTAATTGCGAATTTACAAGATGGAAATTTCGCTTTGTCATTTGAGATGTATATACACTGCAATAGTTGATGATTTGTTATATCTTATTACCAGGGCTGTTTTATACAAATTAATATTGTATATTTCAATATTTCGCGATGTGTTAACATTATAAAAGAAAGTAATTTAAAACGGGGATATTTACCATGATTTGATTTTTGAGTTATCCAATATTTCGGCACAGTTTCATGCACCATGATCACGGAGTAACTGAAGGCGCTGCGAGTTTAAATCACTTTAGTGTTAATAACCATGATAGTTTCCAAGAAAGATTTTTAATCGGGTATTTATCGCCACCTTTTCCCCGCCCCGTGACCATGATTCCTGTAACGCTATAGAAACGCAGGGGAAAATGAAATCTTCAAATTGTTACTCAAATGATATTCAAATCTACAAATTGTTACTCAAATGATATTCAAATCTTAAAATTGTTACTCAAATGATATTCAAATCTTCAAATTGTTATTCAAATGATATTCAAATCTTCAAATTGTTACTCAGTATAGACTTAGCGAGCTTAGACTTTAGACATATTGTGCTCTAATTGAGATAATATTATTTTGTATAAGGCAGCGGAAGTGTTAATAAGAAGTGTGAATGTACAATATTATTATCATTCCAAATGTTATTATTTTATTTATTGGTGAATGTGTTGTGATGTGACGCGAGGGCTTATACACATATTCAGTACTTTGTCGCAAACATATTAAATATAAAACACTGCAGTTGTAGGGTCGGTGCATATCTGACGGAAAATGCGTCGCGTCTTATCGGTCGCGTTACGCAAGATCAGGCAAATATGTAAAAAAACATTCAACCTTTCACAATCAACCGATGATGCGTCAGTGCGTCGAGCGTACAGCGTCTGTTGCGTTTCCGTCAACGCATAGTCGGTCGACGTAACGTGTCGCGATACGTGTATTTTATATGATGCATTCAGACTAGGCGTAGGAGGCCAGTGGGAGGTCTTATTTGACCGAATATACGCGACCGATGATACGCTCGACGCATTTTCCGTCAGATATGTGCTGACACATAGTGAAGTAGTTTGTGAACGAGTACGGGTGCTTACGGGATAGCGTAGTGTTACGAGCCTCAAATCAAGATGAGAATGGCACAAAATGTAAATTGACTTTATTGAATCTATTAAAATTATTGTTTTTTTACTTTAAAAATAAACAATATTTTTGAATTTGTGGTTTCATTGTATACAATGTAACACCGTAGGCCTACGGGTTCGCGCGTGTTTTATTAATAAAAAGAAGTTTATATGTTATTCCAGGTAAGTAACTTTTTAAGTTTGCTAAATTTCAGGTCGATTTCGATCCATTCAGAGGTTTTAGCGTTGTCTTTCTTTACAACGGAGCAATCCTACTAATATTATAAACGCGAAAGTTTGTAAGTATGTATGGATGGATGTTACTCTTTCACATCAAAACTACTGAATGGATTTAATGAAACTTTACAATAATATAGCTTATACATCAGAATAACATTGGCTACAATTTATAAAGATATATTGTATATTATACAAAATGTATTTTCACCACGCAGGTGAAACCGCGGGTATTTTATATTAGTACGATAATTCATCGATTCATTGAGGGTAGCCGTAGAATATTTGACTACAACAAAGCTATCTAGCGCCCCTTGCGGCGAGTAGCGGAAGCTTGCGTGGGTTCATGCTTTGTCCTACTTTTTTACCTACGATTTTTCCCATACAGCAGATCAAATTGAAAAATTACTAGGCAAGCTGTTCATTGGAGGTGAAAAACACAAGTTGGTTTTTAAATGAAACAGCGATACTGCTCACAGTTTATATTGTCCTCGTCAAAGATTTAAATATTTGGTCAGTAAATTAAATCGACAATGGACCTACTGAACTTGTATTTTTTTTATTTTACGAACCAACGTCATCTGAACTGAGATAACATCATTTTACTAAAGCTTTGTGATATCGGAACCGAAGCTCCACTAAGTACTTCAGAGTAAATCCGCTAGATGGCGTTAAGATAAATTCCGAGCGCAAACAAAATAGAGCCATCCTAGATGGCGCAAATGCATGATCCCAAAAAATCTTTTTCATATCCGAAAAATTATGAAATTAGTGTCTTCTATCAAAGAAAAACCACAAATAGTTAGATACGTCACTGAATTTTGATACACTAGGGCTGTAGAATAAAAATAACCAATAAATTTTCTTAAATATTTTATTTTAGTTTAAATCGATCTCATAACATATTTTCTTCACTAAACAAACTTAAAAAGTACAATAATGAGTCACAAATACGAGTAAATTACTAACAAATAAAAAACTTACTTAATCTGATTATAAATAAACATTATCTAGTCCGAATTAACAAAACTTAATATATATATAACTAAAGAAGATTTTATGTACAATTTGGTACGAAACATCCAATAGAAGTTGGACAGATATTTTTTTTAATATTATAGGTTTTTTTATAATAAGCGCCAAATTCACCAAAGCCGAGGAACTTGTATATGCCAAGAATTAAAATAACCCTTAGAGTTCGGTTATTTCTTGTTACCGGCGAATTTGTTTAAATTAAGCTAGCTAAACAAATTAAGTTATGTCAAATTTAAATAATAAATAAATAATGCTGGACAATCCACACCGCATCATCTAGCCCCAAGCTAAGCAGAGCTTGTGTTATGGGTACTAG
Source organism: Eupithecia abbreviata (assembly GCA_943735965.1). Lineage (NCBI taxonomy): Eukaryota > Metazoa > Arthropoda > Insecta > Lepidoptera > Geometridae > Eupithecia > Eupithecia abbreviata. Next base: position 961,882 of record OX031003.1, on the reverse strand, counting down.
ATAACTGATATTTTTTTAATTATACATAGATAAAGACTCAACACCAGGAACAAATATTCAGTAAATAAATTGGCTGTAAAAGTTATACAAAAACAATGAAAATAAAAACGAAAGATAAAATTAGACAAATTTGAAAACGGACCATAAAATTTGCTTTCCTCAACAAATTGTAAATACCTTTTTTGAATACCTACTATCAACTAGGTATTTATATTTACTTTCACACAGGGACTTGCAGAAAACAAAGCCACAAAGATAGAACAAATAACACACAAATATAAACTTAGATTGTAATGATTTTACAGTAAAAGAATCACAAAAAGTAAGCTAGTACAGTGGAGCCTCGATTATCCGAACTAATTGGGGGACATGGGTGTTCGGAAAATCGGTATTTTCGGATAATCGAACTACCTATATGTATATTGATTCAGCTATACATATTTACTTCGTTCAGTATATCCCTTAGTTTGATTTTAAATGAATCAGCAGATAGTTTTTCTCCTTGTATTTGAGGCTCACGAATGCCATATCTTGACTTAAATCATTTTTAACCGGCCTGTGCTTGCTTGAAAATTTGACGGCCCTCCAAGTTTTTCGTTAAATTGTACTGCTTTTTCACAGAGAATTGGGTCAGAATTCAAAAGCGGCAACATTTAGTTCATTGACTAGCGGTTACTTGGAATTAATATAAGAGTACAATAACAAGTGAACGACTCGCGACAAGTGCGCGAAAAATTGCAGCGCGGGAGGCGCGTGCGAGTTGGAGGGCCTGGATCCGCGCATTACTGTTGTTCGGATAATCGGTCGTTCGGTTGAGCGACGTTCGGATAATCGACGCTCTACCTTTTTTTAAATAACCTAAACAATTTTAATGTCTGATACATATTTGTGCATCTCACTGTATTTAAGAAAAATGTTTAGGCTCGGCGCAAACGGGCCACAAACCACAGCCACCGGTGGCTGTCGTGCGCTACTATTGATACATACCATGACCATGTTACAAAAGTCTGTTAAGTCAGTCGGATCATCGACCACAGCTACCGGTGGCTAGCCCACCGGTGGCTGTGGTCGATGACCCGTTTGCGCCGAGCCTTACAGTTTTATTTACAAGGAACACATCTTTCAAATATAATTTAACTAATCAACATTAACTTATCTAAACTATAAAGAATGTTAAAAGGAACAATAGACACCGTCAACCACGACTTTCAAAAAATCTGCAAAGTCGAGAAACAGCATCTTTTGGCGATGGTTTGTAAGTCTACAAAATATTATAATATAAAAACAGTTGCCAACGAATCCAGTTATTTTGGTAAGTAGTTTTCTGTAACCAATTTATCATCTCGGCACTAATAACGGTACCTAAAGGCCCTAAAACGTTTACTCGCCGTGAAAATTTGCGGTTTCCAATTACCTAAGGGTCCTTTCTAACGCACGTTTTTCTTGCCGTGAAAATGTAAGGTTGCCCTATGGAAACCGTAAATTTTCACTGCAAGTGTAATCAAACATCTCATCCCAATGACAGAGGAGGCGGTAGAACGGAGGTCATTCTACCGCGAAAGATCAGCGACATCTATTGAGCTATAAGGTAAACAAGGATTTTTATTTTTTGGAAGAACGCCTCGTAAAATATAGCGAAGTTAATTGATATATTTAAGATTAATGTACCTACCAGGTATTTACGCGTACCTTTTGTTCCATCTTTAATATGTTAACAAATCGCGAAAGTTTAAACAGGTAAATGATTTCAAAAATCAGTCAACATAATGAACAAAAACATGAAATATTAAGGTTTTCGACCAAACATTGCAATATCGTCGTTTGACCAACACATTGGGATAACGCTTATAAATAAGTAAATTATTAAATAATAGCCTCTTACAAAAACCATTGCAATAACACATTTAATCCATCTGTCCAGATTTTTAACGCTAAGGGACCATTCAGACATACCACAACCACGCGACAGCGACAACACGTGGTCGCTAATTTGTTGTATGAAAATGAATTGTTTAATTCTATTCATTTTCATAACTATCTATAATGCTGCAACACCCTGGGTCCTGGAAGGAAGCCGCGGGCGAGGTCGGCCAAGAAAGCGCTGGCGAGACGTCCTTAACGCCTTCCTCAGACATTGGTGGGAGATCGCGCGTGACCGCACTGAGTGGAAAGATTTGGGGGAGGCCTTTGCCCAGCGGTGGAAACAGGCTAAATAAAATTAAAAAAAAATCTTGTTTAAATACTTAACTATTATGTAATGTGTATGGTGTCAAAAAAAATATAAGTCATTAATTACATTTTGCCGACTAATTCCACAGTGGTCGGTACCGGCCACATTTTATCTACCCGCGCACTAGTCGCTGACGACAACTACTAGCGTCAACGCAACACACATCGACATTTAGTAGTATGGTGTGGTTACCTATTACTATTTTCCATCTTTGTGTGACCCATGCTTGCAAATGAAGAATTTGAATTTGGGGTTACCACAACGCAAGTGCAAAAAAATAAAGAAGAAGCAAGTCTAAGAATTAGCAAGCTGAAGTTGCTGAAGGGCAGTGGGCCGGCCATATCTCGCGAAGAACCGACAACCGCTGGGGTCAACGTGTTCTTAAGTGGAGACCACGACTCTGTAAACGTAGTGTAGGACGCCCTCCGGCCAGGTGGGACGACGAAGTACGAAAGATTGTAGGAAGACGCTGGATGCGTCAAGCTGAAGATATGGCGTTATGGCGCTCATTAGAGGAGGCCTATGTCTAGTGGACAAACATAGGCTGATGATGATGATGATCTGCACAAAGCTGCAACGACAATATTCACTCGTAACCACTGCTCAACCACTTTTTGTCGCTGCGATGTGGCGTGGTCGTGGTACGTTTGAATCCCTTACAAAGCCCTCCCAAATCTTATAAATATTGGTTTTCTAGATTTGACATAGTCTTAATTAGCAAATATAAAGTATATATTAATATATTTAAGTCCATTAATATTTACTATACACGTCTGCTATTTATCTATACTATAAGAATAATACTTGTATTTTCTTAATGAAATATAATATCTTAGCCTAGCTATAACGAAATCAGTTTTGATTCTATCTTATAACTTTTTTTATATATCTTTTCTATGAGTATATTTTCATAGTATAAATTCTTATATATTAAAGGTACTTCATTAACTTTAATTATATACCGTGCTTATAAATAAGAAATATATAATTTAACTTTCCCTCTAGTTTTTGCCAGCGGCTTCGCACGCGTTTTTGGAACAAAAAGCTATATTTTATTATATGGCTTATATGTTAGTCCAGATTCAGATCTATATTATGTGCATACTTTTACTGCCATAAAATATTTATTAATTGTATTTTTTTTTATTCTGACTAAGTTACCCTATGTACCTCTTTCTGTCTATATTTTGTTTTGTTTCGTGTTTTAGTTATATCTATTTTAAGAAGAATAATATTGTACCTACATATATGGATCTCGTGTCTGGAAATAAATAATTTATTATTATTATTATTTCACCCCGATCCATTCAGTAGTTTTGACCAAACTTTTTGACAAAAGCACTAACATTGGCCTGTCTATTATTGGTTGGATAATATACTGGGCTAGTATTTTAGTTATGTTTCTTAGTTCATTGACCCCTGATATTTGGTGAGGGTTTATTGACCCATTAGAAAAAAAGACAATGTGGAAAGGTACTCAATTCAACTTCTGAAACTATCATGGTTATTAACACTAAAGTAATTTAAAACGGGATATTTACCATGATCATGAAAACTTATTCATAGTGCCTTCCAGTGATCATGGCGCATGAAACTGTGCCGAAATATTGGCAAACTTAAAAATCAAATCATGGTAAATATAAATAAACAATGCCGGACAATTCACACAGCATTACCTAGCCCCATGGTAAGCAGAGCTTGTGTTATGGGTACTAGATGACTGATATACATAATACAATACATTACATAGATAGATATATTTTTATTATACATAGAAAACGACAAGAACACCCGGAACAAATATCTGCAGATCGTACACACAATTGTTCCGAGGCGGGAATCGAACTCGCAACCTCCTGCGTCGCAGGCGGACCTTCGCCCACCGCGCCACATCGGTCGTCAAATATCCCGTTTTAAATTACTTTAATGTGGGAAGGGTTTAACCATTACAGAGTATTAAATAAATATATGATAATGTGGGACATCAATGGTTTATCATTCATTAGAAAGAGAAAAAAGATAATGTGGCAAGGTGAATGGTAAACACTTTTATGTCCCTGGAGGTACATGACGGTCAGCGCTACACTATGGCCTGCAAATATGTTAAAAGCCACTCGGGCAGTGATAGTGTTGAAAGAAAAAATCCATGGGCCAGGACGCATATGACGCTCACCGCTACACGGGACCTTTGTATGTGTTTAACACTTTGACTGCGATCTTTATTTTTACCTAAAAAATTCGTGCTGCCGCTCTACACAGCGGTTGTGTTGCGCCGCACATGCGTTTCGTTCGAAAAATATTACGGCTGTGCTGAGTCACACAGATCTGTATTTTCTCAGCCGCTGCGCTAGTGTGGATTTACGCATATTAGTCACTTGAAGAAAACACGTACCGTGTGATTTCAGCAATCAAAGTGTTAAAGCCACTCCGGCAGTGAATATGTTAATGAAAAGGGGGAGGGTAGAACGTAGTTGTTGAGAAGGCAGCACAACTCTCGTATCTATAGTAATATGTAGGTAGGTACACGCTCACCTACGTGATGCGAAGTAATAATAGTGAAGTGCGCGCCTCCCAGGCTCTGTCGCGTTCTCTTTCTTACGAGGGAAAGTGAAAAGAGATAGCAAGTGCTTGTACGGAGGGTGGGGGGCGCGCGCCGTTTAAATTTGAAGAAAGGCTTCATGTTTGAACGCCAGTGCCCGAGAGATTATTGTGCTTAATACACGTACATATTTTTCTACGAGTCTTTTCTTTCCGCCCATCACCTGCGCCTAAAACTTCTATAGTAGTATTAACACTTTGACAGCAAACTTTTTTTTAACCTAAGCCATTCGTGCTGTCGCTCTACACAGCGGTTGTGTTGCGCCGCACATGCGTTTCGTTCGAAAAACATTACGGCTGTGCTGAGTCACACAGATCTGTATTTTCTCAGCCGCTGCGCTAGTTACGCATATTAGTCACTTGTAGAAAACACATACGGTGTGATTTCAGCAGTCGAAGTGTTAAGTAGTATGTGATACGGAGTTCGCAGGGCCTGGACGGTCCTATGAATATTTAAATAACTATAAAAATAAGTGAACTGTCTTCTAATCAAGTGTCGTCGTCCTTCTGTTTCTTGGCGACGATGGTGAGGTCGGGCCTGGTCTTCATGAGTTGTGAGGCGGAGGCCGCGGGGTTGGCAGGCGTTTGGCCGTCGCGGAGGCTGTCGATGGAGGCCACGCGGATAGCTGGCCATCTTCCACCTGGAGAAAGGTTTTTTATTATTTATTTATATTTACATTGTCTAATATACATATTTACACTGTCTTTACAGTTTTACACCAGAGCTACAAAGAAATAAAAAACGTTTAATATAAAATATGCTTATAGCTCTAAGAATTAGCAAGCTAAAGTGGCGGTAACATATCTCGCGAGGAACCGACGCCCGCTGGGGCAAACGTGTTCTTGAGTGGAGACCACGACTTGGTAAACGTAGTGTAGGACGCCCTCCGACCAGGCGGGATGACGACTTGCGAAAGACTGCAGGTAGATGCTGGATACGGTAAGCTGAAGACAGGGCGCTATGGCGCTCATTGGGGGAGGCCTATGTCCAGCAGTGAACTGCTAAAGGCTGATGATGATGAAATGATTATCACAAAACTTTACACAAAAATCCAAAGTTTCGCATTTTATTGTGAGTGTTGCTTACCTGGAGACTTGCTATTAACGTTAGCGGCAGGCAAAGCCGCGGGCATCACTACGTCTGTAGATATGATGGTGGAGGGGATGGCGTCGTCGTCGTCGCTTGCGTTTGGATTCTGACATTTCATTATCTTCGGCGCTATTTTCACCAGCTGTAAATAAAATTTTAAAATGTCAATAAAATTATAAATTGTCAATAAAATTATAAGGTGTCAATAAAATTATAAGGTGTCAATAAAATTATAAAGTGTCAATATAATTTAGATAAAAATGCAAATGGAAAATAAAATTATTTTTATTTAATTACATAATTAATATTAAGTTAACTAATTAATAAAAAATAATAACAAAAAACTTTTTTTTTTTTTTAATTGAATATCTTTATTGTCATACCTATGAGATTTTATTCAGCTGACTCTCAGCTAATAACACTTCTATACTTCTTCTTCTTCTTTGTGGTTTCCTTCTTGTTATTTTTAAGCTTTTTTATGTAACAATATCTTTAAGTTAGTAAATAAATTTAAAAAAAAACCTTAAAAAATATTCAGTTGACTACCTTGTTTTGCATAGTTTTGAACAGAATAAGTAACTTGACGCCCCAAGGTGCTTACAAAGCCTGATTTTTTGTGTACGTAATTTATTTATTTATTTATAAAAAATACAGCAGTTAGCTTACAGTCTAACACCAAAACACTAACTACTAGACTTAAAAAAGACAGAATATATTAAAAACAATATACAGTATATAATAATAAATTAAATAAATAAATTATGCTGGACAATTCACACAGCATTATCTAGCCCCATGTTAAGCAGAGCTTGTGTTATGGGTACTAGATAACTGATATACATAATACTATACATTGCATAGATAGATATTTTTTATTATACATAGAAAACGACCAGAACACCCGAAACAAATATCTGCAGCTCGTACACATAATTGTTCCGAGGCGGGAATCGAACCCGCAACCTCCTGCGTCGCAGGCGGACCTTCTCCGACCGCGCCACATCGGTCGTCAAATTCAGTCAATTAAAAACAAGATTACAAATAGGTAGGTAGTCATACATAAATAAACAGATTATTTAAAAGTAATATATATATATATACAAAATATAACCACTTTGTGCGCTACCTGCTGCTGATTGTAGGAATGGACGGAAGGTCAGCGCTGCGTGTATTGGTTCTACCAGTACCCGTAGCATTCATGCTGAGCCGACTCCTATTTGTTTAGCTACGACCCACTAAGCTACGATTCCTAAGTTTCGTCTAAATAACTCAAAAAACTACAGTCAACATTTTCTATGTATAATAAAAAATATCTATCTATGTATAGTATTATGTATATCAGTTATCTAGTACCCATAACACAAGCTCTGCTTAGCTTGCGGCTAGATAATGCTGTGTGAATTGTCCAGCAATATTTATTTATACTTGTCTTTCTGGTCGTTTTCTAAGTATAATAAAAAATATCTATCTATGTAATGTATTGTATTATGTATACCAGTTATCTAGTACCCATAACACAAGCTCTGCTTATCATGGGGCTAGATAATGCTGTGTGGATTGTCCAGCATTATTTATTTATACTTGTCTTTCTGGTCGTTTTCTAAGTATAATAAAAAATATCTAGCTATGTAATGTATTGTATTATGTATATCAGTTATCTAGTACCCATAACACAAGCTCTGCTTAGCTTGCGGCTAGATAATGCTGTGTGGATTGTCCAGCATTATTTATTTATACATGTCTTTCTGGTCGTTTTCTAAGTATAATAAAAAATATCTAGCTATGTAATGTATTGTATTATGTATATCAGTTATCTAGTACCCATAACACAAGCTCTGTTTAGCTTGCGGTTAGATAATGCTGTATGGATTGTCCAGCATAATTTATTATATATTTTATTTATTTATTTAGATACTAACCGAGCGGACGTACTGGGCCCCGCTCAGTTCACCTGTTTCCTGGAATAGATGGAAATTAATAAATTAATTTAAAATAATAAATAATGTACAGGGTGACACGAAACATGTGTACTAAGGGGGCCGAAAGGGGATTGTGAACGCCCCGAGGGGATCAAGTTTTGCTCTAAATATTTTTGAAATTATAACATATTTTTAATAATTTTTTTGTTTATCTAGACTAGACTAATCTTATTCATAGTGTTTTCTTACATTATTATTTTTGTTTTGAGCTTTCAAAGGGTTAATTTTAATATTTTTGGAATGACAAAACAAACACTGGTTTTACTAAGTTAAATCGTGTATACAAAAAATATCTAGGTTTTTGAATCAGAGTCAACACTTTGACTGCGATTTTTTATCGACTGCGATCTTTTTTTTTAACCTAAAAAATTCGTGCTGCCGCTCTACACAGCGGTTGTGTTGCGCCGCACATGCGTTTCGTTCGAAAAATATTACGGCTGTGCTGAGTCACACAGATCTGTATTTTCTCAGCCGCTGCGCTAGTGTGGATTTACGCATATTAGTCACTTGTAGAAAACACATACCGTGTGATTACAGCAGTCAAAGTGTTAAAGACTTAGCTGTATATCTTTACAAGGAACGTTCCCGTTACCTTATCATTCTTCTTAGTGGCAGGCTTGCCCCCGGAGCCCGCGCTGACGGTGCGTTGGCGCAGGGCCGGGTCCACTTCTATAGGTATGGGTTCGAACTCCGCTGGTGCAGCTGTATAAAGATAACGATAAAGCCTTAAACAGGTGACGTACAATAAAAAAGGTATTGAAATAAATAAATAAATAATGCTGGAAAATCCACACAGCATTATCTAGCCCCATGGTAAGCAGAGTTTGTGTTATGGGTACTAGATAACTGATATACATACATAATACAATACATTACATAGATATATATTTTTTATTATACATAGAAAACGACCAGAGCACCCGGAACAAATATCTGCAGATTGTACACACAATTGTTCCGAGGCGGGAATCGAACCCGCAACCTCCTGCGTCGCAGGCGGACCATAGACTACCGCGCCACATCGGTCGTCAAAATTCGTAATGTTTATAAATATCAAACAAAGATACATTTATTTGGCAGGTTTACTATAAAAAATTTAAGAAAAAAAAAAATGTAAATATACCGTGATAAAGGTACCCCGAGGCACACTAGCGTATTATTATATTTTATTTTTTTACTTTATATTATTTTATTTATTTATATTTTATATTTTATTATTACTAGCAGCGTCCCGCGGCTCCGCCCCCGTGGAAATCTATGTGCTAAATGATAAAAAACCTATATCCGTTTCCTGGTTCTAAGCTTCCCTACCCACCAATTTTCGTCCAAATCTGTTCAGCCGTTGTTGAGTTATAAATAATGTAACTAACACGACTTTCTTTTATATAGATTACATTGAACAAAGGAAATTTCAAAAATTTCATCGGGGATTTTGTGGGATTGTGTGAGACAGAGATGCGCAAAAAGAGTTTGGCGGCCAACAAGGGCAACTTGGTATCTCTTAAGCGTTAAGGGTCCGGCGACCCTCGCTTGCAAAAATCGCTCAGAATATATCGCTGTCCCTGTTTAACCCTTGCGCCGCACCACATGCGTGCGCGATAGCAATATTAGCCGTTCAAAATTTGGTTTGTTCCGTAATACCAAAAATTATGACTGAAAACTTTTTGTATTCTTCACAAAGTATTGTTATTCTGTAACTAGACAATATAAGCTATGTTCCTTAATAAATAAAACGTAAGATATTGGTATATTTAATACGAAACAAATAGCAAGAAAACTTGTCAATTTTCGCATAAAAATGTGCAAAATGAGATTGGCTTTCATTTCATTTTAGGTAAGTATTTTGAAAAAAAATATATTCGGGAACCTAGATAAATGCTATTTAATACAAATAATGCAATATTATAGTGGAAATATGCTTGAATTGGTAATCATTTTGATATTACGTTTGTATGAAGAATTCGTCCCTCCGGAGGCCTCTTAACTATACAAAATGAAACTATTACTGAGGTATTAAAAGCTTGTAATAGGTATTGTAAAATCCCCAATGAAATTTCCTTTGTTCAACGTAATCTATATCACTACATAGTATAAAACAAAGTCGCTTCCCGCTGTCTGTCTGTCCCTATGTATGCTTAGATCTTTAACACTTTGACTGCTGAAATCACACGGTATGTGTTTTCTACAAGTGACTAATATGCGTAAATCCACACTAGCGCAGCGGCTGAGAAAATACAGATCTGTGTGACTCAGCACAGCCGTAATATTTTTCGAACGAAACGCATGTGCGGCGCAACACAACCGCTGTGTAGAGCGGCAGCACGAATTTTTTAGGTTAAAAAAAAGATCGCAGTCGTCGAAAAAAAACCGCAGTCAAAGTGTTAAAAATACGCAACGGATTTTGATGCGCTTTTTGTAATAGATAGAGTGATTCAAGAGGAAGGTTTATAAACCATTTGACACATAGATTTCTAAGTGGGCGACGTAATTACTAAATAAATAAATTTTTAAACCAAACCTCAAAGGAAATTATTTGTTAAGGCGCAAATTAAAGTGAATAACACGTATTTTAGCGCGAATAACTGGAGCCGGAGAACCGACGAAAGAACCGACAAGCGCTGGGGCAAACGTGTTCTTGAATGTAGACCACGACTCGGTAAACGTAGCTGTCGCTATCGCAGTTCGTCATCCCACCTGGTGGGAGGGATACCACCAGGTGGGATGACGACCTGCGACAGACAGATAGATGCTGGATGCGTCAAGCTGAAGACAGGGCGCTATGGCGCTCATTGGGGGAGTGAGAGGTATAAAGCAGAGTTCAACGCCCAGTTCCGATGCCAGCTCGTTTATTACGGATTCCATTGCAAGAACGCGCGGTGCACGGCAGGGCGCGTGCACTGTCAGTAGGTAGGTATAGCTACGTATACACCAGGGAGGCCTGCGTCCAGCAGTGGACTAACATGGTACGTACGTTCGTGATGCGAGGAGGGGAAGTCCGCGACGTGAGCCGCCAGGTTGGCGGGGCTGACGCCGAGCGCGCTGGCCGCACTCTCCAGGGAGATCTCGCCGCGCTGCAGCCGCTCCAGCACTTCGGATGGACCTTTCACTTGCCAGAAGTCTCGGACAGCTCTGAAAAAAAAAACAATAATTAATATTAAATAATGCTGGCCAATTCACACCGCATCACCTAGCCTCCAAGCTAAGCAGAGCTTGTGTTATGGGTACTAGATAACTGATATACATAATACAATACATTACATAGATATATATTTTTTATTCTATATAGAAAACGACCAGAACACCCGGAACAAATATCTGCAGATCGTACACACAATTGTTCCGAGGCGGGAATCGAACCAGCAACCTCCTGCGTCGCAGGCGGACTTTCGCCCACCGCACCACATCGGTCGTCAATATACATCCCGGGATGTAAAATACTTTAATGTATATACATTAATGATGGTGTGTGTGGAGGCCTTTAGTAAGAGTGTGGCCAGCTCACCTGTACGGCCGGTTGATGCACCCGTACACGTCTCGATACCGTCCGTATAGGGTTCCGTAGCTCACGCCAAGTATCTCTGCGGCTTGCTTCATTTCTAGCTCTTTTACCCGGACAGATTCCATCACCTGTAAATGATATAAGTTTATTTATTTTCACCGTAGGTACACATGTTACACTTGATATCGTTAAATACATTTTAAAAGATATATTACGTTTTTATTATATAACTAATTATTATATATATATAATTTATTATATATATAACACATTAACTTTTGACAAAGGAAACACCATAGGGCATTGTGCAAAGAAAACAAACAGACATGCCTTCTTAAAAAATTAAAATAAATTCATTTATAATAATTTGTCACAATAAAACAGATAATAAATAATGGCATAAGTTAAAAGGAATAATAAATTAGATAAAATATCAAAGTATTCTGCTGTATAAGGGCATTGTCAAAGTATACTAAAAATATTGTACAAAATTAAATAAATAGATAGATAGATAGGAAACACTATATTATATCTAGATGACGATGTATGACGCACGGATTGTCTTATGCAGACGCTATATTAGAGCTCCTGATAGAAAAATCCATGATATCTAGGGTCGCCGTCATCGAAATCGATGAGGAGGCCTATATATTATATATGAACTCACTCGTTTGACATAATGCTCCTCCCAGAACTGCGGCCTGCGTCCGTGCTGCAGGTAGTCGTTCAGCTTCACGACGTCAGAGAAGCGAGGGTCCGCGTGGCATGACTTCGGCACCGGCATCGCTGAAAATAAATGTAAATAAATAATGCTGGACAATCCACACAGCATCGTCTAGTCCCAAGTTAAGCAGAGCTTGTGTTTACGCCATCTAGTGACAAACGCCGGAACTACATACTCAGCCGCAGCCATGAAAGCTCGATAGATTGATGGCAACCTAGTTCATTATTCATTTATTTATTTAGCATTATTTATTTATTTATAAGTATTAATACAACGGGTATTTATCGCGTTTATTTACCAATTTTTTCCCGACGTTTCAACAGGTTTACACACTGTCGTGGTCACGGGATGACTGGAGTACTGGAGTTACCGCCTCATCGATGCTGGGGCTAGTTTATTTGAAACTACCCTCACTTAGTTTTCGAGACTAGTAGGCATGTCTGCACACTTGAACGACATACTACACTAAAAGTATCACTAGTAGTATTAATACTTATAAATAAGTGTTCAGATCGCGTAAGTTCAAAAGTATTCATTATTTAATTATTTATTTCCATCGCTGAAACTAAATAATGCTGGAAAATCCACACAGCATCATATAGCCGCAAGTTAAGCAGAGCTTGTATTTACGCCATCTAGTGTCAAACGCGGGAACTACATACTCAGCCGTAGCCATGAAGGCTCGATAGATTGATGGCAAACTAGTTCCTGAAGATGACACCAGAGGCGCTGTTTCATCTATACTAATATAATAAAGAGGAAAGTTTTGATTGTTTGTTTGTAATAGGCTCCGAAACTACTGGACCGATAATAAAAACTGCGTGCTTATGTATTCTGATCGCGTAGGTTTAAAAATATGTCTCACCGTTATAATCTCGTTTAGCGGTCGCTTGGGGCTCCTGTTTAAGCGGCGGCGTGTGATTAGGTCCGGTGGAGCCGGCGCTCGCGGGCCGACTCGACCGGACCTGCCCGGTGGAGCTGTCGTTAGATTCTTCATCTGTGGAGGAAATATATGTTATAATAACCTTCTACAAGTAATATTATTATACGTATTTTTATATTTATTGCTCGTTGATAAAAAGCTAAGTCTATTCAGACAGAAATCCGTGAACTATGTGCACACAACACATAATAGAGTGTCATGTTAAGAGGCCTCCGGAGGGACGAATTCTTCATACAAACGTAATACCAAAATGATTTCTAATTCAAGCATATTTCCAGTATAATATTGTATTATTTGTATTTGAATAGTATTTATCTAGTTCCTAAATAGTTTTTTTTATTAAATACTTACCTAAAATTAAATGAAAGCCAATCGCATTTTGCACATTTTTATGCGAAAATGGACAAGTTTTCTTGCTATTTGTTTCGTATTAAATATATCAATATCTTACGTTTTATTTATTAAGGAACATAGCTTATATTGTCTAGTTACAGAATAACATAACTTTGTGAAGAATACAAAAAGTTTTCAGTCATAATTTTTGGTATTACGGAACAAACCAAATTTTGAACGGCTAATATTGCTATCGCGCACGCATGTGGCGCGGCGCAAGGGTTAAACAGGGACAGCGATATTCGGAGCAATTTTTGCAAGCGAGGGTCGCCGGACCATTAAGTAGTAGTTAAACATAATAAAATTTTAAACAACCCTATTAAAATATAATTCATCTTTTGAAGAACTATGAACAAGATAAAAAATAACAAATATACTAAAATACATATATGGTCGGCTTCTTTCTGCAAAAACAGACACACAGACAGCACAATGGCATATTAGTCTGTATGAACAGAATCTAGCTGGCTACCTTTCTTTCCTGCATTAAACAATACCTTACCTATACTATTGTCTCCAATAACTTGCAGCCTCGTGTCCAGGAAGGAGCCGATGTCGGCGGGCGCGTCCGCCCAGTCCTCGTCGGAGCCCGAGTGCACGGAGCCTCCGCCCCACGCCACAGAGTCCGGCACGCGGCTCGCTGATATATCCTGAGGAAAGAGATAGACCAATAAAGCAACGAGTTGATGACGTGATTAGAATTCAACAATAGAGTTACGTATTAATGAGAATTGACCAATGGAGCAATGAGTTGATGACGTGTTGAGAGTGTGACGTGATTTTAGCGCCACGCGACTGGCTGATGTATCCCAAGGGCAGAGAATTGACCAATGGAGCAACGAGTTGATGACATGATGAGAATTGTACAATATCATTAGTATAGTTTGACAATGCCCTTAAACAGCAGATTACTTTGACATTTTATCTAATTTATTATTCCATTTAACTGATACCATAATTTATTTTAATTTTTTAAAGAAGGCATGTCTGTCTGCTTTTTTTTTTTTGCACAATGTCCTATGGTGTTTCCTTTGTCAAAAGTTAGTGTGTGTTATAATAAAAATGTAATTTGTCTTTTAAAATAGTATTTAACGACATCAAGTGTAACATTGTGTACCTACGGTGGAAATAAATAAACAAATAAACAAATTCACCAATAGAGACCAATAGAGCAACGAGTTGATGACGTGTTGAGAGTGTGACGTGATTTTAGTGCCACGCGACTGGCTGATGTATCCCGAGGGCAGAAAATTTACCAATGGAGCAACGAGTTGATGACATGATGAGAATTCACCAATAGAGACCAATAGAGCAACGAGTTGATGACGTGTTGAGAGTGTGACGTGATTTTAGCGCCACGCGACTGGCTGATGTATCCCGAGGGCAGAGAATTTACCAATGGAGCAACGAGTTGATGACATGATGAGAATTCACCAATAGAGACCAATAGAGCAACGAGTTGATGACGTGTTGAGAGTGTGACGTGATTTTAGCGCCACGCGACTGGCTGATGTATCCCGAGGGCAGAGAATTGACCAATGGAGCAACGAGTTGATGACATGATGAGAATTCACCAATAGAGACCAATAGAGCAACGAGTTGATGACGTGTTGAGAGTGTCACGTGATTTTAGCGCCACGCGACTGGCTGATGTATCCCAAGGGCAGAGAATTGACCAATGGAGCAACGAGTTGATGACATGATAAGAATTCACCAATAGAGACCAATAGAGCAACGAGTTGATGACGTGATGGGGATTTGACGTGATTTTAGCGCCACGCGACTAGCTGTTATATTATTATCCTGCGGCAGGGTTGCAAAAAACAGTTTTTTTTTTACCTTTATAAAAAAAACAGTTCAAAATGTTTTACACAAGTGTTTTTTTTTTCTATTCTCAGTAGTGTTTTATGAAATTTAATCATACATGCCCTGTTAAAATATTTTTTGAGCTGCCTTAATATTTTCATGTCGTTTACTAAATAAAATGTTACGTGCTGGTCGTGTGGATTGTTCAGCATTATTTATTGATTAGCTCACCATGTTCCCGTGCCGCCATTGTTCTGATTCTGGTTCTTGATCTCGTTCCCTGAAACATTAAAAAAAACTTTACAATCAAGAAATTCTTAAAAGTATTTCTTTTCCATCATTATGTACAGTAACTACAACATTATTATTTTCTATACTAATATTATAAAGAGGACAGGTTTGATTTTTTGTTTGTCTGTTTATAATGAATAGGCTCCGAAACTACTGGACCGATTTGAAAAATTCTTTCACCGTTGGGAAGCTACACTATCCCCGGTGAACATAGGATATATTATATTTTCAAATAAGTTAGGGATCCGTACTAAAACCGTGCGAAGCCGGGAAGGTCCGCTAGTATCAAATATTTATGAATCTCGATCGAAGTGAAAATATAATTCGCGTTTTGTAATTTATGACTCAGGTATAATTCGGTACATACATCATTTTAGTGATTTTTTGATATTATCATCACATCATCGACGACCGATGTGGCGCGGTGGGCGAAGGTCCGCCTGCGACGCAGGAGGTTGCGGGTTCGATTCCCGCCTCGGAACAAATGTGTGTACGATCTGCAGATATTTGTTTCGGGTGTTCTGGTCGTTTTCTATGTATAATAAATAATATCTATCTATGTAATGTATTGTATTATGTATATCAGTTATCTAGTACCCATAACACAAGCTCTGCTTACCATGGGGCTAGATAATGCTGTGTGTATTGTCCAGCATTTTTTTTTTTTTTTTTTTTTTTTATTTATTATTATCATCCGTTGTATTGTTGATCGAAGCATCATCCGTAGTGTTCTAGGGCACAGATAAGATACCTAAAGTTAGTCTAAACCTCTAGTCTAGAAGACCTCTGTGGCGCGGTGGGCGAAGGTCTGCTTGCGACGCAGGGTTTGATTCCCGCCTCGGGACAATTGTGTGTACGATCTGCAGATATTTGTTCCGGGTGTTCTGGTCGTTTTCTATATATAATAAAAAATATCTATCTATGTAATGTATTGTATTATGTATATCAGTCATCTAGTACCCATAACACAAGCTCTGCTTACCATGGGGCTAGATGATGCTGTGTGAATTGTCCAGCATTATTTATTTATTTATTTATATATACGGATATTTATCATGATGTCGATCAATCTAAGCTTAGTTTTGTTAATCTTAGTTTTGGCAACAAATGGTGAAGAAGGACCTAAAGCGATTTCTTTTTAACTGATACTTATGTTGAATGGAACGTACGTTGTTTTAACGCAATTCGTGTCGTTTCCGTCGTCCGTAACTTCGGCGCCGCTTGCTTTCCGCTGCCGCTTCGGGCTGCGGCTTTCTCTGAAACAACACGTTTTATTTATTTATTTAAGATACTCGTGTCGCGACACGCTACGTCGACCGACTATGCGTTGACGGAAATTTAACAGTCGCTGTACGCTGTCTAGAGCCCCTGGTCTAAACATACATGGCTCGCGCCAACTCTCCACTGCCTCGCACTCTCACCGCCCTCAACAGACTTCTTGAACAGAACCCGGACTATGATATATTTGCGGACGAATGGAAGGATATTATGTTGGTGTGCCTGAGGTTTTGCGAGAGAGATGAATGATAGGAGTAATATTTTGAGTTTGTTTGTTTTAACACTTTGACTGTGATTTTTTTCGACGACTGCGTTATTTTTTTTAACCTATAAAATTCGTGCTGCCGCTCTACACAGCGGTTGTGTTGCGCCGCACATGCGTTTCGTTCGAAAAATATTACGGCTGTGCTGAGTCACACAGATCTGTATTCTCTCAGCCGCTGCGCTAGTGTGGATTTACGCATATTAGTCGCTTGTAGAAAACACATACCGTGGGATTTCAGCAATCAAAGTGTTAATTATTTTTAGTATTAACATGCATAATGTTTTTATAGAATTTTGTTTGCCTGGAATTTTTATAACTGATCACTTATTATTAGTTTTTCTTCATGTTTAATTTTATGTATAATTTTTTTAATGTTTCATTTGTTCTAATATATAGGTATTGTAATTAGCTAGTGTAATATAATAATATAAGTAATATAGGTAATCGTGCTAGTTAATAATTAAATAAATAAATACATCTCTAGTCTGAAACGCTACTCGAATTATACATTATTATTAATAACTTCTTAACACTTCGAGTGCTGAAATCACACCGTATGTGTTTTCTACAAGTGACTAATAGGGCTAAATCCACACTAGCTCAGCGGCTGAGAAAATACAGATCTGTGTGACTCAGCAGAGCTGTAATATTTTTCGAACGAAACGCATGTGCGGCGCAACACAACCGCTGTGTAGAGCGGCAGCACGAATGGCTTAGGTTAAAAAAAAGATCGCAGTCGAAGTGTTAACTATTGGACTAAGACTATTCATTATTATTATAACCATTTATTATCAAATAATAAATTAACAATAATGAAATATACATAAAATATTAAGCATTTAAGAAAAAATATTATATTGAACATTGTTGTGATTTTGTGCACCGGCCCCCTGATTATGTAACTGCGACCGGTTTGCGACAGGCGTAAATTAAGCAATCAGTGCTGTCAAAAGCCAATTTTGTATTAGATGACACCAGGTACTACGTCACCCAGCAATCGAGCACTAAGTTTCCCTCTGCCGGACAATCGGTGAACTAAAAATTGCTTGCTAAAATTGCGGTCGCGGTCGCGTCGCTGTTGCTGTTGCTTTTACATAATCAGCCTGAGGGAATGTTTGCGGAATACCAGACGGATGGCTTTGCTGCCATCCTCCGTAAGAAGACCGCATCCCTGATGCGCAGGGTGCGCGACAGCCCCAACACCATCCTAAACACTATATCAGGTAGAATCACCTCTCCCCTGTGGAAATGTTTCATGGGTACAGTGATTTTAGTTTTAATTTGCCGCGTGGTGATATTTTTGATAATATACAATATATCTTTATGAAGTAGCCTATGTGTTATTCTGATGTATAAACTATATTATTGTAAAGTTTCATTAAATAATAATAATTAATAATTAAATTCATTTATTCAGATAATAATAATCCATTGTGTTAGTTTGCTTATAACTAGATGTTAGTACTTATAATTAACTACAGATTTTGTCCAACCAATTGGTGCATTACCGGACAGTTAAATTTTCCAGCAATCGCGGTTAGGATGCTAAAATCCATTCTGTAATTTTTACGTGAAAGACTAACAAACAACCATCCATCGATACTTACAAACTTTGACGTTTATAATATTAGAAGGATTTTAATAGAAATAATTTCTATTAAAATCCTTCTTGAATTCTCCTCTTCTTGAATGAACCTCCTGATTGAAGCGGGAAAAAAAAAATATTCCCACTAAACCCAAGGACCGAGGGGTCGTCACCCCTCGAGTTGACGCCGGGGTAATGAGGCTAAGCCTCGAGGCCCCTCTCTGAGCCCCCACCAGGGCCGGAAAGAAATTTATTATTAAATTAATAGAAATAAGGGTACTTACGAGTCAGAATTATTTTCTCTTTTAGGCGTCCCTGCACTTTTGATCAGATCTAACTTTATTAGCGGCGGCGGGCCCCCTGCGAACAGAATATTATTATTAATATCGTAATAACTTTAAGAGCGTGCCATACCTCAGCCAAAATTCGAATTTCGCTTCAGTTCAGAGCAGAATGACAAGATATGATTTTCTTGTGAGTGAGAAGCACAGAGCGATAGACGTGCTCCGTATTTTTTATCGACGTAAGCGCCAAAACTGCCTAATGCCTAATTACAAGTTATTTACACAACTAATCTAAATATTAAAAAGACGAAAACGAATAAATTCTACTACGTTTCTCGACAAAACAAAAATCCAACAAAAACATTAGGTGGTTCCTGAGATAAATAGCAAAATGTGTGCAAAACATGTATTTTTCAAAAAATAAAAGTATCGAGAAAATTTTCACCAATCGTGTTTTCGAAAAGACGGAATCCAAGATAAAAGTTCGAATTATCATTTACCTAAATATGAAGGTGGTAGCTTTCACAGATTCTGAGATAAATAACGATTTCTAACTATAAAATTACATAAGGTACACTCTTAATACAATTATAACATTACTAGCGGCCCGTCCCGGCTTCGCCCGGTAGGTCATTTGTTTCAAGCAATTTTTTAAAATTTTCTCTTCTTTCTCTCCGTAAGAACCATCCCCGTACTTCAAGGAATATTCTAAAAAAAGAATTAGCGAAATCGGTTCAGCTGCTCTCGAGATTTGTGTTTAGCAACACATTCAGCGATTCATTTTAATATTATAGATAAAGAATTCGATAATACGACGCATTTCACGTGGCCCTGATAATTCCAGGTCGTTGACCCTAGTTCGTTAACTTTAGTTAACTTACGGTTAACATTAACAAACTTACCATTAACATTAACTTTCTCATCAGTTCGCTCGTCGTTGACCCGTGTCCATTAACTTAGAGTTAACAAACTTACCATTAACATTAACTTTCTCGTCAGTTCGCTCGTCCTTCACAGTACGGGGCTCGGATATTTGCAGGTCGTTGACCCGTGTCCGTCAACAAACTTACGGTTAATATTTACAAACTAACCATTAACTTTCTCATCAGTTCGCTCGTCGTTCACAAAACGGGGCACGGATATTTGCAGGTCGTTGACCCGTGTCCGTTAACTAACTTACGGTTAACATTAACAAACTTAACATTAACTTTCTCATCAGTTCGCTCGACCTTCACAGAACGGGGCTCGGATATTTGTAGGTCGTTGATCCGTGTCCGTGAAATTTAAGTAACTTATGGTTAACAAACTTACCATTAACATTAACTTTCCCATCAGTTCGTTCGTCCTTCACAGTATCGGATATTTGCAGGTCGTTGACACGTGTCGGTTAACTTTAACTAACTTATAGTTAACACTAACATACTTACCATTAACATTAACTTTCTCATCAGTTCGCTCGTCCTTCACAGAACGGGGCTCGGATATTTGCAGATCGTTGATGGTTAGTGGTTCCGGGGACTTCTTTAGTTTAGCTTCTAATTGTTTCTTTACCTGTAACACATAAAACATAATATTAAAACACAATAACACACAGTAAAGCTAGGTTGCCTGGGAGAATTCGCTGTAATAAGGCCGCCTATTGTACTTTTAATGTGTAATATTTCGATTTAAGGTGTTATTTTATAGTTTTATGTGCAATAAAGTGTTCCTTCATTCATTCATTCAGTAAAAAATGAGCATAGAAATAAAGCTATAGTTTGACCGAAACCGCTGTACCACGCCCGATGTATGTTCACGGCGAGACGGGGGGGAAATATCGGCCGCTCCAATCCATCAGTCTGCCGTCAACGCGTACTCTTGCTGTTTTTTCCTCGCCCCCCACCTCGCCGCACTTTCCTAAGGAGCGGTACAGCGGTTTCGGTCAAAGCGGCAAGGACGTTTAGCCAATATTTTAATCATCATCATCATCAGCCTATGTTAGTCCACTGCTGACATAAGCCTCCCCCAATGAGCGCCATAGCGCCCTGTCTTCAGCTTGACGCATCCAGCATCTGCCTGCAGTCTTTCAGGTCGTCATCCCACCGGAGGGCGTCCTACACTACGTTTACCAAATCGTGTCGTCGATATTTGAATAGATACTTAATAATGTACAGTGCGCTAGCGGTGCTGGATGATAGTACTGTATATCGGTTACTTACGTCGTATTTTCTATTAATGTCTTGTTTCTTAGCCTCGGGTAACTTTTTGTCCTGCTTCTTCTCTGGTTCCTTGATATCTGCTGTCTTTGTCTTCGGGACGGTGGTGGTTGCGACTGCGCCTTTCGGAAAGACATTGTTAGTAAGAGAATAATTTTACATAAAGTAAATTCTGTTTAGTGATTATTATGTATGTTAATTTTAGTTCTTAACACTTTGAGTGCTGAAATCACACGGTATGTGTTTTCTACAAGTGACTAATATGCGTAAATCCACACTGGTGCAGCGGCTGAGAAAATACAGATCTTTGTGACTCAGCACAGCCGTAATATTTTTCGAACGAAACGCATGTGCGGCGCAACACAACCGCTATGTAGAGCGGCAGTACGAATTTTTTAGGTTAAAAAACAGATCGCAGTTGTCGAAAAAAAACCGCAGTCAAAGTGTTAAGGGCTAAGGGGTTTTGTTTTATAAATAAATAAATAAAGAGGGAGCAAGAATAATAAAAATAAATAATGCTGGACAATCCACACTGCAACATCTAGCCCCAAGCTAAGCAGAGCTTGTGTTATGGGTACTAGACTGATATATTATACATAATACAATACATTACATAGATATTACCAAAGGCCCCTTTGGCAGTGAACAATATAAATTAACAAATAAAAACACAATCAAATAATAGACGACCGATGTGGCGCGGTGGGCGAAGGTCCGCCTGCGACGCAGGAGGTTGCGGGTTCCATTCCCGCCTCGGAACAAATGCGTGTACGATCTGCAGATATTTGTTCCGGGTGTTCTGGTTGTTTTCTATGTATAATAAAAAATATCTATCTATGTAATGTATTGTATTATGTATATCAGTTATCTAGTACCCATAACACAAGCTCTGCTTAGCTTGGGGTTAGATAATGCTGTGTGAATTGTCCAGCATTATTTATATTTATTTATAGTAAATAAATAAATGCTGGGCACTTCGTCATCTAGATAGAAAAATCATCATCTAGAATCTAGATAGACATATCAATAGATACATCATCATCTAGATATAGACAAATCATCATCTAGCTAGCTAGCTACGGGTCTCGTACTCTAGTTCGAATGACGTTAGCTCGATGTTCATTACCTCGATGTCTCTACCTCGACGGTACGTTTCGTCGATGGGTCGTTACCTCGAAGGGTTTCTACCTCGGCAGGTCTCTATCTCGACGTACGGTTCGTCGATGGGTCGTTACCTCGAAGGGTTTCTACCTCGACAGGTCTCTATCTCGACGTACGATTCGTCGATGGGTCGTTACCTCGAAGGGTTTCTACCTCGACAGGTCTCTACCTCGACGTACGGTTCGTCGATGGGTCGTTACCTCGAAGGGTTTCTACCTCGACAAGTCTCTATCTCGACGTACGGTTCGTCGATGGGTCGTTACCTCGAAGGGTTTCTACCTCGACAGGTCTCTACCTCGACGTACGGTTCGTCGATGGGCCGTTACCTCGAAGGGCTTCTACCTCGACAGGTCTCTACCTCGACGTACGGTTCGTCGATGGGTCGTTATGTCGAAAGATCAACAAAACCAATGTTAATTTAAATTATTATTGAATGGTGTTAATATAGTACTATATTGCACTACAATAGAGGGAGAGTTAGTAAAACCTTCGAGGTACTGATCTTTCGAGGTAACGACCCATCGACGAAACGTACCGTCACGGTAGAGACATCGAGGTAATGAACATCGAGCTAACGTCATTCGAACTAGATTACGAGAGCCCACATCATCATCTAGATAGCTCAGCTAAGTAGATTACCTGATGCTGAATCGGGCGGTTCGTCCTTGTTGTTCCATCTGATATCCGTGAGTCCTTTTATTCTGAGCTCTTCAGCCGTCTTCAGCAGGCTCGCTAGCTGAGACTGAAACAAACAAATACGATATTAATAATAATAAATAATAATGCTGGACAATTCACACAGCATTATCTAGCCCCATGGTAAGCAGAGCTTGAGTTATGTGTACTAGATAACTGATATACATAATACAATATTACATAGATAGATATTTTTTATTATACATAGAAAACGACCAGAACACCCGGAACAAATATCTGCAGATCGTACCGCAACCTCCTGCGTCGCAGACGGACCTTCGCCCACCGCGCCACATCGGTCGTCTTTATTTTGGTATTAAATATCTTCTTTTTTAATTGTTGATATGTACTATTACTTATTCTTTACTATTATGTATTATAAACTCATTGTTCTCTAATTAATCAGTTTTATTTTATGATGTGCCTTTCCTATTGAGACCTTTGTAACATGTGTCAAATAGATGTGTTATCTATCTATCATATTTTAAATCTTACAAGAAAAAGCGGCAAATTTCGAGTCGGACTCGCGCACGAAGGGTTCCGTACCATTATCTATAAAAACGAAGCTATACTATCTCCGATGAACATAGGCTATAATAAATACCCGTGCGAAGCCGGGAAGGTCCGCTAGTATTCATTTATTATTATGTCTCTCATTTACCATGATCTCAGGCCATAAAGTGACCCGGTCCTTTGGAAGGCTTGCGTGGGGCCGAAGCCAACAGCACAGAGGCCCTTTGAGAAGTTAATCTAAAGACGATGGCTACACATAGCGGGTATCATCCTCGGGTGCACAATATGATACACCCAAAGATGGTATCCACAAGGTGTAGAGACTATTGCAAAGAAAAATGAAAGAAATAAAACCAGGCTATTGTGATGGATGGATGGACTGGGTAATCGGGCTATAGGGGAGATTGCGGACGTCTGCCATAAAGAAGTCAATCATTATTATTATTATTTTGTTTCAGATTTTTTGTCTGCTCGACGTAGAGTCGGGAAATAACTAATAGACACGGGCCTAAGCCAAGTGTGTATTAGTGGGGTTGATTTGATTTTGGGCACTAGAGGGTAATTGGTTTGTTAAATGCTCTGTTTGCAAGAACTTTCGGACAATCCGACAAGTGTTCAGAACAGCGGCTTTTTGGAGCAATATACATATGTATTTTTGGGTAAATCTAATGACGCCAGTGATGTAGAAAGCTGTTTAGGGACTTTTTACTCCTGTAGATGAAAGTACGATTGGGATGATGGAAACCTTCTCAAGCCTCCACATTCTAGTGATTTCATTTTGTAGTTCGACATATTTAGAAAGTTTCTCAGCTATTGTGTTTTGGAGGTTATGCGTGTTAGGAACGGAGATGTCTATCAGTAGCGCAGATTTATTAATTTTATCAACAAGTGTTATGTCAGGTCTATTGTAATGAGTAGTTTTCTCGGTTAGAATAGCTCTATCATAATAAAGTTTATGGGAGGAGTTTTCCAGCACGGTATCTGGAATATATTTGTAGTACGGAGTTGGCTTAGGCGACTGTTCAATAAGATGGTATTTGCTAGCTAGTCTTTGGTGAATAATGTTAGCAACCTGGTCGTGTCTATACTTATAATCCGTTTGAGCAATTGATTTACAAGCTCCCGTTATGTGCTGGATTGTTTCCGGTGAACTATTGCAACGTCTACTATTATTATTATTTTAAGCCATTACTGTCCCACTGCTGGGCAAAGGCCTCCCTTTTCTCCTTCCACTCCTCGCGATCCAACGCAAATAAAAAAAAATTAAAGAAATAATTTATTTTTTTATTTTATTTTTTTGTTATTTACGTTCGTTAAATAATTTAACGAAGGTAAATAACAAATCGACTAGTGTGATACTTACGTGGTGCACGTTCATTTCCCCAGTGTACATATAGTCCAGCAGCGCTCTAAGGTGCTTCGGGTCCACCCCATCTATAACTAGGACCGGCTCGCCGTGAGCTTCATGAGCTCCGAGTAAAGTGCCGAGGAGTTCTGAACACGCTGCTAGTACCACTCTGAAAGGAGAATCTTCTTTTATTCCAAGAAATGTATACAAATCTCTACCATATGGTTTTTCTTTAAGATCTACAAAGTTCCGGCTAGATTTAAGAGCATCTCTTGTAAAGATAATCTAATAAGGAATAAGGATTCTTTATTTCTCTGTAAAAAATACGTAATTAATAAATAATACTAGACAATTCATACTGCATTATCTGGCCCCAAGCATAGCAGAGCTGGTATAATGGGTAAATGACTGCTGAAATGGCAGTGTGACGGCCATATCTCGCGAAGAACCGATAACCGCTGGGGTAAACGTGAGAGCACGACTCGGCAAACGTAGGACGCCCTCCGGCCAGGTGGGATCACGACTTACGAAAGACTGCAGGCAGATGCTGGATGCGTCAAGCTGAAGACAGGGCGCTATGGCGTTCATTAGGGGAGGCCTAATAATGTTCCTATAAACAAAATATACAGAAGAGAACCTACCGATGTGCCCTGAGCGACACCCCTCTGATGTGTGACGGCTCCACAGTATCCTTATTCGGGACCTGAGACGAGAAGCTCGGTGAACAGTACAATGTCACATCGCAGAACCTCTCTGAAAAGATACAGACACATACTGTTAATTTTCTGTATTTTTTTTAATGTACACAATCACTAGGTAGATAGTATAAAACAAAGTGGCTCCCGCTGTCTGTCTACCCCTATGTATGCTTAGATCTTTAACTACGCAACGGATTTTAATGCGGTTTTTTTAATTGTGTTAAGAGGACGCTTTATAATCCTTTTGGAACATAGATTTTCACGCGGGCGAAGCAGCGGGGCGCAGCTAGTAATATATAAATTGAACTTAACTAGATCGGATATGTACAATAATGTACATAGGCAAGGTTTAGCAAGGAGGTTACATAATTATTCAAATTCCTTTTTTCTATACCTTAAGGCTTACAAAGTAAACACTTAGACAAGTTAACTTTTATGGTATAAATTATTATTATGTTATACCCAGTCGAATGCCTTTTATAAGTCAAATTTTCTTAGATTTCAAATTTCAATCACTTTGTTTCCGTATGCTTTCAAAAAAAGCAATTAGACAAGTCAAAATTTATACCATAAATTAGTATTAAATAAGAAAAAGGTGTCCTTGATTTTTTCATTCCTAGTGTTTTGTCCGCTAGCGGAAGAAGGGAAAAAGAAACCACTAGTACCATTTATAGCTGACACCAATAAAATCTTTCTAAAAACCAGTTATGATCGACGTGTGATCTAGATATTTTTCTACGACCATATGACCATAATCACGAGAAACCATTTACAATATAAATATAATCCTAATAATATTATAAACGCGAAAGTTTGTGAGGATGTGTAGTTTTTGCGTGAAACAGCACTTTCACGCAAAAACTACTGAATGGATTCTGATGAAACTTCACAATAATATAGCTTAGGTACGTATCAGAATAACACATAGGCTACAATTCATAAAGATATATTTTATACTAGTTTCTGCCCGCGGCTTCGCACGCGTTGTTTCTATGGAAACGTTTTAAGGGTATTTCTATCTCATGGGAACTGATTTATATAATAAAAAGTAGTTTTATTCCGGGCTTGGAACTACCTGTATGCAAAATTTCAGCCCGATCCGTTCAGTAGTTTTTTATTTGAAAGAGTAGCAAACATCCATCAATACATACAAACTTTCGCGTTTATGATATTAAGTAGGATTATCCAAAATATCTATCACCACGCGGGTGAAACCGCGGGGCGCAGCTATTATACAATAATAATAAAATTGAAGGATGGCAAACCATTTTCTAATAATTTATTAGAGATATTAAGCACAATGAGTCATCATGGACATTGGCAAGATATTATTTTTAGACCACGATTCTATATTACAAAATAACATCAATTATATTGTCTTAGGTTAAATTAATTCATGATTTAATTAATTAAATCATTTTTAATAAAGTGGTACGTAACTTGAATTTTTGTGTCTATCTTTAATATGCTATTAACTTTTTAATTTATATTTTATGATATTAATATATTGAATAGAACTTTATAAACAAAGAAATAATTGATTTAAGAATAAAAACTAAGAACTAGTTTTTGCTATATGCTTGTGTCAAAAAATCGAATAAGTCCGTCAGTTAGATTATTATCAAGAGATAATAATAATCTTAATATCTTAATATTAGCCCGCAGGGCAGCTTGTGGCGAGCTGTTGGTGAGTAGCGACACCACGGGTACCGAGTGCTCCCGGGGAAGTTCCTGGTTCTCGTCTCCGCTAGCGGACTGGCATCCCAAGAGAACCAGATCCCCACCTCTTGCTTGCCTTCATTGGCCGGTCTGAGTGGAGTCGCGAGAGATGCATCTTAGGATGTAGACTCGGGGGTGGAAGTGTCTAATGGCGTAATAGCGAGGAAACCCGTTCACGAGCAGTCTTCGTGATGGTGAAATCGGGGCCGCACCTCTCGACACCCCTCAGTCGTTTGCGCCGATGTTGTTCCTCTCTGGTAATTTACTCCGGCTTTTTAAGGAACCCATCCAGCATTCGGCAAGCCACCGTCTGCCACTCTTCTTAACATTATGATTGACTTGTTTATGGCAGACGTCCGCAATCTCCCCTATAGCCCGATTACCCAGTCCATCCATCCATCACAATAACCTGGTTTTATTTCTTTCATTTTTCTTTACAATAGTCTCTACACCTGGTGGATACCATCTTTGGGTGTATCATATTGTGCACCCGAGGATGATACCCGCTATGTGTAGCCATCGCCTTTAGATTAACTTCTCAAAGGGCCTCTGTGCTGTTGGCTTCGGCCCCACGCAAGCCTTCCAAAGGACCGGGTGACTTTATAGCCCGAGATCATGGTAAATCTTAATATCATAAACACGTATTTTTCTTTTATTTATTTATTTATTTATTGTAATAAGTTTACAAAGCAGTTTACAATCACATTTATGTATTAAATAATAGAGTTACAGTAGTGAACCAGATTGTAGACCTAGATGTAAACATAACAAGTTTAGAAAATTGTTGCAAACATAGCCAAAACAATTTCCTTATAACTAAATGTTTTTATTAAAGTTAAAGTTTAAGTTTTAGTTAAAGTTTCTATTATATATACCTAAACAATACATTTTGGTCAATTAAACAAAAAAAATGAAGATATAGCCAGTTAAAGTTCCGCGTGACGTCACGTCTCGCTACACTCTTTAGCAAGTTGTGACGTCACGAGCCCCCACTCCTAAAATTTGTCGCGCTTTATTTTAAAAGTATTTGTTTGATTGACAAAAGAAAAAATACGTGTCCAATATCTTCTGATAATCTAACTGACGGACTAAATAGAAAAATATAATTTTTACCCAGGACACTACCTTATATAATAAAAAATGAACTAAGTGCTTCTATTAGTATTTATCCCGCAAATATTAACCGTTAACACTTTGACTGCGAACTTTTTTCGACGACTGCGATCTTTTTTTTAACCTAAGCCATTCGAGCTGCCGCTCTACACAGCGGTTGTGTTGCGCCGCACATGAGTTTCGTTCAAAAACATTACGGCTGTGCCGAGTCACATAGATCTGTATTTTCTCAGCCGCTGCGCTAGTCTGGATTTACGCATATTAGTCACTTGTAGAAAACACATACGGTGTGATTTCAGCACTCGAAGTATTAAAAACTAAGGAATTCAAAGTCTGTTTTTAGTTTTTAAAAACAAATTATAACTAAGGAATTCTAAAAAGAAAGCCAGACCAATAAATATTTATTCTTTTGTATTCCTCTTAGTTCATTTAAATCAAGTTATGAATAACTTTCTCATAATCAACACTAAAGGCTATGTCAGCTCACCAACACGGTCATATCAGACTCAAAATAACGTTTCCGGACTTTTCTAGTAAGTGTAAAGCCTTTGTTAGCCCCAAAGAACTTTATGATCAGTATAAGAAACAAGATCGATTGGTATCCAAAAAAATATATAGATAAGAAACAGAAAACAATAGAATAAAAGAAGTGGAGTCTTTGCAGAAAGCTTTGTGCCACCACACGAGGACCTGTCTGAAAATCAGCGCCGCTACTTACTTAGGCTTGTAGCGGCATAATGCTGAGACAGGGACCTTTTTGGCCCCTTATGTAACACGTATTTGCTCTATTTTGTATGTCTTGTCTATTCCTTGTAATTTATTTTTCTTGTTTTTATTATTTTCTTACCATGTAATGTGTTATATAGTGTCAAATAAATGTATTTTCTTTCTTTCTTTTCTTTCTTTCAGAAAGAGAAGTCTCGTGGCGAAACGGTGATCTAACATACTGATGCAACAAAAGTAGTACATTGGCACACGCGCGCCCTCATCCCTAAGAGACTTCTCTTGTTGCACAGACTCTATAAAGGGCGGCCTTATAGGCAACCTTAGGATGGACTGGACATGAAGGAACAAAATAGACGGTGATACATTAGCAAATTAAAAAAAAAAAATGCTGGATAATTCACACAGCGTTATCTAGCCCCATGGTAAGCAGAGCTTGTGTTATGGGTACTAGATAACTGATATACATAATACAATACATTACATAGATATTTTTTTTATTATACATAGAAAACGACCAGAATACCCGAAATAAATATCTGCAGATCGTACACACAATTGTTCCGAGGCGGGAATCGAACATCGAGCAGGAGGTTGTTCCTGCGTCGCAGGCGGACCTTCGCCCACCGTGCCACATCGGTCGTCAAAAATATATATGTAGATTAAAAAATTAAAACAAATACACTACATACCATAATACCTACATTACAAACTTTATAATAAACTTACATAGACCTAAGATAGAGCTATCAATGTTTTCATATGGATAATCAATGCTGACGCAGCAGTTTTTAAAATGTTTGTGTAAAACGTCTATTTCCTCGAAATTTGTGAGTTTTTTTTTTCGAAAATCTGTGAATAGGGATGATATTTCATATAAAAAGGATGGGAAGGGTAGTTTTCTCCGACCGACCTTTCGACCTTTTTAGATATGTAGTGTAGTGAATTCTTCTGTCTCTCTTTCTAAACGTAAACCGAACAAAAAGTTCTGAAGACAACAAAAAAATGCCAAATCTAAATTTTAATCTCGTTTCGCAAGCTATTTCGAGCTCCGAGCTCTAAATCGGAAACAAAACTTTTTGCAAAAAAAAAAAACAAGATTCTAAATTCTAATTTTGATCTGGTTTCATAAGCGGTTATTTGGAGGTCAGCCTAGCTCCGCAAAAACGATACCACGCAAGGACAACTTTCGTTCTCAGAGACTTGTATCTATTCTATTTATAGAACAGCCATTTATTTTAGAGCACGATATTACACAACACGGTCACTCAGATTATTTTGCCAAATTCAAAGAGTCATATCATCATCATCATCATCAGCCTATTAGCAGTGCACTGCTGCACATAGGCCTTGAGGGCAATGAGCGCCATAGCGCGCTATCTTCAGCTTGCCGCATCCAGCATCTACCTGCAGTCTTTCGCAGGTCGTCATCCCACCTGGTCGGAAAGCGTCATACAGTACGTTTTCCAAGTCGTGGTCTCCACTCAACGCGTTTGTCCCAGCGGCCGTCGGTTCTTCGCGAGATATGGCCGGCCCACTGCCACTTCAGCTTGCTAATTCTCAGAGCTATGTCGATAACTTTGGTTCTCTGTCGGATGTATTCGTCGATCGAATCCTTCAGAGAAACTCCGAGCATAGCTCTTTCCATAGCTCGCTGGCGCATTGCCTATTATGGCAATGGCACACCAATATTTTATTATGATTAGATTTGACAGGGGCAATAAAATGCATAATATTGCGGAAAGATTGCCGAGATAACGTTTTTAGAGCTTTAGAAATCATTTTGAAACATCGTGACGACGTCTGCGGCGCGTCGAGCGAAGGTCTGCTTGCGACGCAGGAGGTTGCGGGTTCGATTCCCGCCTCGGGACAATTGTGTGAGGCATGTTCGCGGGTAGACGGGTTCACTGCGAAATATAATTATAATTACGTACCGAATTATTCTTGCGAAAGAAAATAGTTTTAGACTCTAGATCTGAAAACATTTGGATGGTGTTTATTGAGGATAAATGCAAATGTGATTTAATTTGATGTAAAAACCATGTGATGATGTCCAACTAGCCGAATTTCGGCCACATCGGCCAGTCCGATGGGATGGCAGACCAACACGACCGGGGAGAGGTCAGACGCAGCACCAACGGCCTAACTTGCTTATAGGACTGTTCGTGACGTCACACGGGTAATCTTCATCGTCTTATAATCGTCAAGCTGAAGACAGGGCGCTATGGCGCTCATGAGGGGAGGCCTATGTCCAGCAGTGGACTAGTCATACAATCGTCAAGCTGAAGACAGGGCGCTTTGGCGCTCATGAGGGGAGGCCTATGTCCAGCAGGGGACTAGTCATACAATCGTCAAGCTGAAGACAGGGCGCTATGGCGCTCATGAGGGGAGGCCTATGTCCAGCAGGGGACTAGTCATACAAATCGTCAAGCTGAAGACAGGGCGCTATGGCGCTCATGAGGGGAGGCCTATGTCCAGTAGTGGACTAACACAGGCTGATGATGATTTTCCGACTTCGAGCTGCTTGGTACTGTGTTTCTTCCACGTGGTAAACGCATGGCTGAACCGAAACCGGTTATACGAGTTTTAATAGTATTTAAATGGAAATTATATTCTTTTTTGAAATTTAATTGCGTTATTCATCAATCAACCGGCATTTTTTGAGATTTATTATGTATAAATGTACTTCGAGGCCACTTTCAAATACTTTGAGTTTGTTGATATAAATAAATTAACATTGCCTTAGGGTTAACACTGACTGCGGTTTTTTTTCGACGACTGCGGTCTTTTTTTTTTACCTAAAAAATTCGTGCTGCCGCTCTACACAGCGGTTGTGTTGCGCCGCACATGCGTTTCGTTCGAAAAATATTACAGCTCTGCTGAATCACAAAGATCTGTATTTTCTCAGCCGCTGCGCTAGTGTGGATTTACGCATATTAGTCACTTGTAGAAAACACATACCGTGCGTTTTCAGCACTCAAAGTGTTAAAAATCTGTAATCTATACTAATATTACAAAGGTTTGATTTTTTGTTTATTTGTTTGTTTGTAATGAATAGGCTCCGAAACTACTGGACCGATTTGAAAAATTCTTTCACCGTTGGGAAGCTACACTATCCCCGGTGAACATAGGCTATATTATATATATGGTATTTAGGATAATAATTAATATAGTTTAACTTGTATTGTTGTCCGATCGTTCGTTAACAGTACCTAGATTATCAATTTATTTTTAAATTAAGTGAGAACTATAGTGCTAAGACAAACCTAACATAGGCTTTAAGGAACTACTAACTTAATGAAGACCGATGTGGCGCGGTGGGCGAAGGTCCGCCTGCGACGCAGGAGGTTGCGGGTTCGATTCCCGCCTCGGAACAATTGTGTGTACGATCTGCAGATATTTGTTCCGGGTGTTCTGGTCGTTTTCTATGTATAATAAAAAATATCTATCTATGTAATGTATTGTATTTAT
Source organism: Eupithecia abbreviata (assembly GCA_943735965.1). NCBI lineage: Eukaryota > Metazoa > Arthropoda > Insecta > Lepidoptera > Geometridae > Eupithecia > Eupithecia abbreviata. Next base: position 929,280 of record OX031003.1, on the reverse strand, counting down.
GTATATCAGTCATCTAGTACCCATAACACAAGCTCTGCTTACCATGGGGCTAGATGATGCTGTGTGAATTGTCCAACATTATTGATTATTATTATTAATGATGTAACCTATTTGTATGAATAAATAATATATCTATCTATATTTTCAAAAAAGCTAGGGATCCGTACTAAAACCGTACGAAGCCGGGAAGGTCCGCTAGTGGTTTATAAATGTAAGAAAATTGTATGAGATTCATTTGTAGGGTTCCGTTCCCAAAGGGTAAAACGGGACCCTATTACTAAAACTCCCCTGTCCGTCTGTCACCAGGCTTTATCTCATGAACCATAGAATAGAATATACTTTATTGCACAAAAGTTGTACATAGGCGAGCATAATGCTAGAGCATTCTCTACCTGCTAACCTTTGGGTAGTGTGGACAACAGTTTGGTAGGTAGTGCTATATAATAGAGATAATAAAATATACTACTCATAATGATACTAAGCTACTTATATTATACTTAAACAGTAATATATATATACCTATATAAATAATTAATATATAATTATAATTACGTACCGAATTATTCTTGCGAAAGAAAATACATAGTTATAGACTCTAAAAGTTATAAACTCTACATATAATAGTTATAACCATGATAGTAAGACAGCTAAAATTTTCACAGATGATGTATTTCTGTTGCCGCTATAATATCAAATACCAAAAACAGAATAAAATAACTATTTGAAAATGAAAAGTTTTTATTTCTGTAAGCTTACAAATAAGTACTTAGAGAGGTCATATTTTATACTATTCATTATTATCAATTAAAATTATTTTATAGTTCACTTCAATTTTTTGTCCACCAGTGGAAGAAGTGAGAAGAAACCACCAGTATGTTCATAACTGACGACCGATGTGGCGCGGTGGACGAAGGTCCGCCTGCGACGCAGGAGGTTGCGGGTTCGATTCCCGCCTCGGAAAAATTGTGTGTACGATCTGCAGATATTTGTTTCGGGTGTTCTGGTCGTTTTCTATGTATAATAAAAAAATATCTATCTATGTAATTTATTGTATTATGTATATCAGGTATCTAGTACCCATAACACAAGCTCTGCTTACCATGGGGCTAGATAATGCTGTGTGAATTGTCCAGCATTATTTATTATTTATAACTTATGCGTCTAGAACATTTGACTTGCTTATCTGTAAGTTGGTAGATTTTGAGTTAGAGCAAAACTCGTTCCATTTAAACTCCTATACAAAAATAGTGATATTTTTGCTCGATATTAATACCGGCAAAAGGTAGATGCTTGAAATATTTACGGAATATTTATTTATGTATTTACTTTAACAATAAATATTTATATTCAAATAAAACAAATAATTACAGAGGCTCCCATACAACAGACATTATTTATTGGCCGTTTTATAGATAACTAGCTGTTCCCCGCGGTTTCACCCGCGTTTAACTCTAATTTCACTTTATTAGGTGATTTTTTTCACACCTTGGGTTACATTATTGGAGTTTTAGTAAGGATACCTAACTTTTTTGAAAATATAATATTACCTATGTTCACCGGGGATAGTGTAGCTTCTCAGCGGTGGAAGAATTTTTCAAATCGGTCCAGTAGTTTCGGACCCTATTCAATACAAACAAACAAACAAAAAATCAAACCTTTCCTCTTTAAAATATTAGTAGCTATAGATGGGACGGAACCCTTCCGATTTTCTTAATCTTTACGACTGCCGCCAAATTATGGTAAAAATTATTGAAATTGTAATATAAGTTCAATCGAACATCAACAGAGGTTCAAAATTATTAAAATACATTAGGTATTTGAATACTTAATTATAAATATTAATACAACGGGAATTTATCGCGTTTATTACCTATTTTTCCCGACGTTTCAACAGGTTTACACACTGTGGTCACGGGATGACTCTCATCCCGTTACAGGTATATAAATGCGACAAATACCCGTTGTATTAGTACTTATAATTATGGGTTTAGATCGCTTAAGTTAAAAAAAAATTGAAAACTGTGGAAAATTTAAATAGCATTGCCGCCATCCGAAATAAAACAATTTTTTTTAGAACTTGGAACTTCGTAACTTTTCGAAACTCTATCGTGTTTAGACTTCTTCGTTATCGAGGATTAGATCTAAAGTTATGTAAAAAATCTGAGGCTAGATTTGAAACTAGTATCAATTTCAAAGTATTTTAAATTTTATTGCTTTTTCAAAAGAGATAAAGATCGCAGATAAGAAATTAGAAATCGTGCCAATTATTAGTATATTTACGAAATTGCCAGATTGAACTGCATAATTTGCAAATCCTCGAAATGGAAAATATTGTTTTGGTCAGAGTATAATAATATATAATAATAATAATAATTTATTTGATCAAAAATACATGCATACATAGAAACACAATCAGATCAACTTAAGATTATTCATATTTTGCTAATATACTAGGACTAAATATTACAGTGATCTCACTTTGATCTCTACACTAGGATACCCTGTGCCGTAGAGACCAAAAAGGAGTTTGGTTCTAATTTAGAGTGACAAAGTTAATACTAAAGTATTGTTCGGAACATACTTGAATGACTTTGACTTGTTACTTCAGTTCCGTTACGTGCTACTATATATACAAATAAAATAAAATAAAAATTGACAATTGCCATACCTATTTTCTATATCTATTTATTTACCTAGTCGAGTCTATAGTTATTTTGTGTCAAAAGGGCGGCGGCCTTTATGCGTTTTTATTTTTAGAGTTGGTCAAGTTTTCTGTTTGTTAATTTTCTAATTTGACGTTTTTAAACGGACAAAAAACGAAACAGGAGAGATTCTAGGTGGCTGTATGTCTTCTCTCTTCTATATTATAGAAGAGAGAAGACATACGTATGTGAGACAGACGTGTCTTCTCTCTTCTATATTATAGAAGAGAGAAGACATACGTATGTGAGACAGACGTGTCTTCTCTCTTCTATATTATAGAAGAGAGAAGACATACAGCCGCCTAGAATCTCTCATATATTAAATTATAAAGAGGTAAGGTTTGATTATTTGTTTGTTTGTAATGAATAGGCTCCGAAACTACTGGACCGATTTGAAAAATTCTTTCACCGTTGGGAAGTTACACTATGCGTGGTGAACATAGGCTATATTAAAGTTAGTGATCCGTACTAAAACCGTGCGAAGCCGGCAAGGTCCGCTAGTAAAAAATACATACAACCACCTATAGTCTATCCATCCAGAATGTAGAATGTTTGTAAACATAAGAAATCAGCTGATTTTTAGGGTTATCACCACGAAATTATGCAGGCCTAATAGAATTCTAATGATTTCACATATACATTCTATTAGATTTATTACTTTTTATAATCCTGACGTCAATTCTATGCAGAATCTAATTATTTCAATTTACAAATCGACATTATGTGGTCAAAAACAAAGATTAAAATCACTAGAGATTTTTTGTCTTTGTAATAGTGCCATCCCTAACGAATCTCAGTTTTGACGTCCCGTGTTGCAAACAGTTGGTTACTTTTTAACTACGATTTCGAATCAAGGATAGCACTATGACCATACATATTTCTGACAGAGAGTATTATTTTAATTTAGCCGGATTATTTAACGTTTAATTTCACGCTGCATATTTGCTTAGCGACAATCAGTCCAAAAGTTATGAATTCTTCCAATTTCATCAATAATGTTTAGTGCTTCAAGGAAAATACTTTAAACAGGCACATTTACATTTAATTGAGTTGGCACAGGTAAAAATTGTTTGAGAGCACAAAAAGTCTAATGATTTTTAGTCTTATTTCATAATCCTTTAGCTTTTATTACATTCTATAAGGATAGGTAATGATAAAAGTAGGCTGATTTCACAGGGATGCTTTGTTTATGCCATTTAATTATTTACATCAAATATCACCAGCCCAGTAAGTTACCCCCATCAAAGCTCAAGATGTAACCTAAATAAAAAAATGTTTTTCACCCCTACATCAGCTGATTGAACTGTCAGTGGCTCTGTTTACAAACATTCTACATTCTGGATGGATAGACTATAGAATCTCTACTCCTCAGGTATGTTCGTCTAATTCTCCATCAATTGCGGACCGATTTTGAAAATGATGTCGCTATTGTATGGAAAATCTGCGGTCACAAAAACGATCTAGATGTCCAGTCGGCGCAACTAATCCGTCTCCGTAAATAGGAGCGCGCTTGTAATGTGAGCTCTTATTATGTTTAGTTCGATTGAAACATCCAACGTGAACACGTGTCACAATGCCGCAATGTGTATTCAAAAGTTGCAAAAATAAAAATAAAATATTGTTTAACACTTCGACTGCTGAAAACGCACGGTATGAGTTTTCTACAAGTGACTAATATGCGTAAATCCACACTAACGCAGCGGCTGAGAAAATACAGATCTGTGTGACTCAGCACAGCCGTAATATTTTTCGAACGAAACGCATGTGCGGCGCAACACAACCGCTGTGTTACGGCAGCACGAATTTTTTAGGTAAAAAAAAAGATCGCAGTCGTCGAAAAAAAACCGCAGTCAAAGTGTTAATAGATTAAAGCTAAAAATATAACTTATTCTACCTACATTTACTTACCTCAAGTGCGCTCTTATTTACGTAGACGGCTTTTAGCTTTGATTTTGTATGTGAGCCGTAATCTAGATAGTATTTGTGACCGCAGATTTTCCATACAATAGCGACATAATTTTCAAATTCGGTCCGCAATTGATGGAGTAATCGACGAACATACACACAGACTGGCGAAGTCGGACAGACTCACGCACGTGCTGGGACCCACGTTGTATAACAACCTACCAGATCAGGTAGTCACAGCACCTAGTCTGTCTTCCTTCAAACGAAGACTTAAACCGTGGCTCGTCGAGAAGGCGTTCTACAGTATTGACGATTATGTGCGAAAGGCTAAATAATGTATTGAGTATTATTACTTAATTGTAAATGTTATAATATATTATAATTATTTAATTAACTCTAATTTATAATTATTATGTAACTTGTATTTTTTTTTTTTTTACCAATCAATTGATTATTCTGATTATACCTGAGGAGGAGAGATTCTAGGTGGTTGTATGTGTTTTACATACAACTCTAGAATCTCTCCTGTTTTGTTTTTCTAGAGCCCTTGTACTACATGTTTGCAATAAAAATATTGCGTATTGAGAATAGATAGCGTTTGGACCGCAGTGGAAAATGATGAAAAAAAATTTACTAACCTTTTTCAAGCAGCTGTGCGAACATGTTCTGGACATTTGAGTGGTGATGTTTCCACCTCAAGCAGTACTGTTGAGGCATCATCTTGTCTCTTTTTAACTACTATAATCTCTTGATATCCCTATCTCTTTTACACTAAGGCTTTGGTATAGAAGGCAGGTTATAGGAAAAAAATCATTTTAAAGTTTGGTAGAAAAATTTGGTCAATTTCTATAAAAGTTCTTTACTAACTAATCTCAGGTAAGGTACTTGTTTTCGAGTTATTTTAATTGTTTCTAGATGGAATGTCGGTCTTCCGGTGGGTTCGTTTAGGTTCTTTTGTACCTGGAACAAAAAATAACAATGTCTAAATATAGTTTTTTTTTTTTAAATATACCTCTATAATGCAGGACAATTCACACAGCATTATCTAGCCCCATGGTAAGCAGAGCTTGTGTTATGGGTACTGGATAACTGATATACATAATACAATACATTACATAGATAGATATTTTTTTATTATACATAGAAAACGACCAGAACACCCGGAACAATTATCTACAGATCGTACACACAATTGTTCCGAGGCGGGAATCGAACCCGCAACGTCCTGCGTCGCAGGCGGACTTTCGCCCACCGCGCCACATCAGTCGCCCGCTATGTATGTACATACATATATGTCCGTATGCTACAACTACGTCCGAGCATAATCAATTTATTAACAGAGCTATGATATTATATAATTGTTAATTCCTTGCACAAGCTAGTGAACCAAATATTAAAAATAAACATCTATTCTTGAATCTGAATTTTAAATTTATCTTTCTCGAAATATTAACAGCTTTTTGCGAAATTTATTCAAATTGCCGCGATATCTTATCTTCAGGTCAAATTTTTATGTATTTTTAATTAAAATATAAATAAATTTTCGTTATGTTATTTATCAATAACATTTCACCGCCTGCATATTTATTAAGTATATATCTATTTTTAAACTAGCTTTCGTTTGTAGGATTCATTTGCGGCGGTAATGAAATGAAAGTTTATTTCTTTAGGTTACAAATAAGCACTTAGACAAGTCATATTTTATACTATTCATTATTATTTTGATGTTCACTTCAATTTTTTGTCCACCAGTGGAAGAAGTGAGAAGAAACCACTAGTATGTTCATAACTCATGATGTGTCTAGTACAGTAAGAGTTATCTTAAACTAGCTGCTCCCCGCGGCTTCGCCCCCGTGGAAATCTATGTGTCAAATTGTTTAAATGATAAAAAGTATCCTATGTTAGACTCCTGGTTCTAAGCTACCTCTCCACCAATTTTCAGCTAAATCGGTCCAGCCGTTCTCGAGTTATAAGTGTTGTAACAAACACGACTTTCTTTTATATACATAGATTAATAATAATAAATAATGCTGGACAATCCACACAGCATTATCTATCCCCATGGTAAGCAGAGCTTGTGTTATGGGTACTAGATAACTGATATACATAATACAATACATTACATAGATATTTTTAATTATACATAGAAAACCACTAGAAAACCCGGAACAAATATCACAATATACACACAATACAATACACACAATTGTTCCGAGGCGGGAATCGAACCCGCAACCTCCTCCGTCAAAAACATGTTTATAAAAGTTCGTATGTAGAACATTTTATCATAAAAATTATATCAAAACATATCAAAAATTCAAGTTCTAACGGGATTTGAACTCGCAGGCTCCTTTAAATTTTGAGTAGTTTTCCAATATTTTAATAATTTTTTTTTAGTTTCAAAAGTTTTATGTAGAACTAGCTGCGCCCCGCGGTTTCACCTGCGTGGTTTTAGATATTTTGGATAATATACAATATATCTTTATAAATGGTAGCCTATGTGTTATTCCCATGTATAAGCTATATTATTGTAAAGGTGCTTTAAAATCCATTCAGTAGTTTTTACGTGAAAGAGTAACAAACATCCATCCATCCATACTTACAAACTTTTGCGTTTATATTATTAGTATGATACTAGCGGACCTACCCGGCTTCGCACGGTTTTAGTACAGATCCCTAACTTTTTTGAAAATATAATATAGCCTATGTTCACCGGGGATTGTGTAGCTTCCCAACGGTGAAAGAATTTTTCAAATCGGTCCAGTAGTTTCGGAGCCTATTCATGACAAACAACCAAACGAACAAAAAATCAAACCTTTCCTCTTTATAATATTATATTAGTATATATGATTTGGTTTTTGAGTTTTCCAATATTTCAGCACAGTTTCATGCGCCATTTGTGTGACTTCTTCCACTAGTGGACAAAAAACGTGAACAGTAAAATAATTTTATTTGATAATAAGTAATTTATATATAAAATATGACTTGTCTAAGTGCTTATTTTGTAAGCCTAAAGAAATAAATGATTTTTTACTTTACTTTACTTTTACTTTACTTTAGTAACCATGATAGTATCAAAAGTATTATTTAGAATATTAGCTTCTCTAACCGAGCTCTTGCTAGCTTGTTCCAAAGTGAAAAGTAGAATAGAACATACTATAATAATAACTATTTGTAATAGATAAGGGCCAGTGGCCGACCCTTTGACCGAGGCAACCTTATCATTTCCAAAATGCGTCTCTGATAACGCTTATCGTGTTTTTGACTCGAAAACACATTTAAAAATATTCCATAGTTTCCTCTCGCGTATTGGTTAATAGTTTGTTCGGGTAAATATTATGATTAGCTAGCGTCAATTTATAAATCGATAGGCTATTATTTTCATAGCTGAGGTTGCGGGTTCGATTCCCGCCTCGGAACAATTGTGTGTACGATCTGCAGATATTTGTTCCGGGTTTTCTGGTCGTTTTCTATGTATAATAAAAATATATATCTATGTAATGTATTGTATTATGTATATCAGTCATCTAGTACCCATAACACAAGCTCTGCTTAGCTTGGGGCTAGATGATGCTGTGTGAATTGTCCAGCATTATTTATTTATTTTTATTTATTTATAGCTGCGCCCCGGCTTCACTCGCGTGGTTACGTATGTGTCAAAGGTAGAAAAAAAATACTTTTATCAAATAAAAGTATTATACTTTTATTTGATAAAAGACACTGTTGCAGGTTCGATTCGCACCGTGGCCGTGGGGTGGAATTGGGCCCAAGATGTATCACACAATGATGCATAATTCGATGATGAATGCTGGGATGTTTTTTAACCGAGAAGCGAGATTCTAAATTCGACTTTATTTTTTTTATGTTTGCTAACTCAGAATTTTCGACCGGGTGAACCGATTTCCATTTTTTTTCCTCCGACCAGGTGGTATATGGGCGTTATGGCGCTCATTGGAAGAGGCCTATGTCCAGTAGTGGACTAACATAGGCTGATGATGATGATGATGAACCGATTTGGTCTAGTTCTGATAATGGCATCCATGAGAAAACAATATTTTAACTTTGCATTAAGGATGTGCGCGACAAATGGACGAATAACTCAATATCACGCCGACTGGTTTCGGTGATTCTTTTCTAAGCTAAGTTTTAACACTTTGACTGCGATTTTTTTTCGAGGACTGCGATCTTTTTTTAACCTAAAAAATTAGTGGTGCAGCTCTACACAGTTGTGTTGCGCCGCACATGCGTTTCGTTCGAAAAATATTACGGCTGTGCTGAGTCACACAGATCTGTATTGTCTCTTTTTTTTGTCTCATTGTAGAAAACACATACAGTGTGATTTCAGCAGTCAAAGTTTTAAACCCATTTTCATTATTTAGGAATTTGAAATCGGTTTATAGTTATTTAAAAGAACCTTAGTACGGATCCCTAACTTTAAGAAATATAATATATCCTATGTTCACCGGGGATAGTGTAGCTATCCAACGGTGAAATAATTTTTCAAATAGGTCCAGTAGTTTCCGAGCCTATTCATTACAAACAAACAAAAAAATCAAACCTTTCCTCTTTATAATATTAGTATAGACACGCAAAATTAATATTTTTAAGCCTGCATTCTGGCTTGTCAATTTGGGACAAAATAATACAATAATAATACAAAATAAGTGCAAAAAAACAGCTCTAATAACAACGCCCTTATGCGATAAAATGGTATGAAATATATATAATTTTTCCAACGGCTTGCGACATTGCCGCAATTCAATCATAGAACCAGTACATTTTTCCTATGAGACCTGTGCACAGCTCATCCAAGAACAGTTACTTCACTTGGGAATAAATATAAATAAAAAATAAATATAATTAATGCTGGACAATCCTCACAGCATCATCTAGCCGCAAGCTAAGCAGAGCTTGTGTTATGGGTACTAGATGACTGATACTGATAAATGAAAATGAAAATGAAAATGAAAAGTTTTTATTTCTTTAAGCTTACAAATAAGCACTTAGACAGGTCATATTTTATACTATTAAATTATTTTATAGTTCACTTCAATTTTTTGTCCACCAGTGGAAGAAGTGAGAAGAAACCACTAGTATGTTCATAACTTATGTGTCTAGTACATTTGATTTGCTTATTTGTAAGTTGGTAGATTTTGAGTTGGAGCAAAACTCGTTCCAAGCTTTTTTATCTTCTAAGTAATCTGATATTTTGTAATAAGCTTTTTTACAAAGAATATGTTTCACAATTTTTTTAAATTTATTTATTGATAATTTTTGCAACTCACTTGGAGTTTTGTTGTAGAAGCGTATACATTGCCCTTTAAAAGATACATTTATCTTGTGTAGCCTAGTTGTGGGCACAGCGAGTTTATTCTTATTTCTAGTATTTACATTATGTATATCACTTTTTTTAGTGAACCGATTGATATTTTTATGAGTGTACAACAAGTTTTCATAAATATATTGACACGGTACTGTCATTATGTTTATTTCTTTGAATATTTCACGTAGGGATTCTCTGGGACCCATATTATAGATCGCACGAACAGCCCTCTTCTGCAACACAAATACTGTGTTTATATCTGCAGCGTTCCCCCACAGTAGTATGCCATAAGACATAATACTGTGGAAGTAGCTGAAATAGACTAGTCTAGAAGTATCAACGTCTGTAAGATGACGGATTTTTTTAACTGCATATGCTGCAGAACTAAGTCTCTTCGATAGCTTATCTATGTGTGGGCCCCATTGAAGTTTACTATCTAAGGTTATTCCTAAAAATACGGTATTGTCTACAATTTCTAACGTTTCTCCTTTTACGTTTATATCAGCCTTAACTTGTTTTACATTAGGTAGAATAAATCTTATACATTTTGTTTTGGTTTCATTAAGCAAAAGATTATTAATACTAAACCAATGGACTACCTTTGAGATTGCAGTATTTACATCGTCGAAATTTGTATTTTGTCGTTTCATTTTAAAAATTAATGAAGTATCATCAGCAAACAATACAATCTCATGATCATTCTTTACAAGATGAGGCAGGTCATTAATATAAACTAAAAATAGGAAAGGACCCAAGATAGAGCCCTGCGGTACACCCATTGTAACAACAGACCCTTTAGATCGTTTCCCATTAATGTCAACTCTTTGTATCCTATCACTCAAGTAAGATGTAAGAAGATCCAAAGAGCTGTCCCTAATTCCATAATGATGTAGTTTCCTGATTAATGTTTCGTGATGAACGCAATCGAATGCTTTTGACAAGTCGCAAAAAACGCCTAAAGCATCTTGCGACTTCTCCCAAGCATCAAAAATATGCGATACCAACTCTACACCGGCATCAGTAGTTGACCTGCCACGAGTAAACCCAAATTGCTTACAATGTAGCAGGTCATTGCTATTGAAATGTCTAAGCAATTGGTGTAAAATAAGTTTTTCAAAAACTTTACTGAATGTAGGCAGTACTGATATTGGTCTAAAGTTAGTGGGGTCAGACTTACTACCCGATTTAAACAATGGGATTATTTTACTATGTTTCATTAGATCAGGAAATACACCACAATCAATGGATTCATTAAATATAAAAGCTAGATCTGGTGCAATGGTATCAATTAAAGGTTTAATAATTCTAACGGAAATGCCCCACAGATCTGCAGTTTTTTTAATATTTAAAAGTTTAAAGGTTTTTTTTATATCGTTTTCATTAACATGGGTGAAATTAAATTTACTATCGCATTTAGGTACATTTTCTTTAAGTAATGATTCGGCTATTACTTGAGAAGAGTTCAGACATTTTGTAGTACAGATTGGAATGTCAGTAAAAAAATTTTCAAATTCTTGTGCTACCTCAACATCATTTTTGATGGAGCAATCATTAATCTTTAAATTGTAATCATTAATGTAGGTACTAACCTTTCCAGTCTCACTATTAATTATTTTCCAGGTTGATTTTATTACATTTTCACTATTTTTAATTTTCGAGCTAATATAATTTGATTTGGCTGTATTACAAACTTTTCTAAATATTTTTGAGTAATTTTTTACTTTTTCTTTGAATTCCTGGCTAAAATTGTACTGCTTTTCACTGTACAGTTCATACAACTTTTGTCTACTCTTATGTATACCTACTGTTGCCCACTCACTAAAGCTAAGTTTTTCTGAGACCAAGATTGTTTTGGGTATGAATATTGAATTGAATGCAGTAGTGAATTTATTAAAAAAACTGCAATACGACTCATTTGGATTGTTAAGTGAGTAGTTAGGTGATGGTTTAAAATCCCAATCCAATTTCAACCGTTCAAATCGATCTGTGGTCACAGGTATGTACTTAATTTTTTTTTTACAATTATTATTTTTAACTTGATGTTTTAATTTAATAAGTTGACCTAAATGGTCTGATTTTAAATTGCTTATAATTTTGTGACTGACAATTTTTTCATTTTGGAAAACAAATATATTATCTATACATTTTGCTGATGTTTCAGTTATTCTAGTAGGTTCCATAAATGTTGGCCTAAGATTATAAGAATTAAATAAATTTGTTAATCTACTACTGAGGGAGTAAACTTCTAAAAGATCAATATTAAAGTCTCCACATACTATGAGGTTTTTATTTGATTTTGATATTTTAAATAAGATATCATCCATATTTTTTTCAAATATTTCAAAAGAAGCTGATGGTGGGCTGTATACGCTTGCTACAATAGTATGCTCCAACTCAACACATGCTACTTCAATGTGGCTTTCAACGGATAAGCATACTATGTCTTTACGTTCTTTGAATTTTATGAATTTATTTATTAATATTAAAGAGCCTCCACGAATAGCATGTGATCTGCAAAAAGAACTACCAACCTGGTGGTTACTGAAGTTAAACATGAGCTCATAGCTTTTCAGCCAATGTTCTGTGAGGCAGATGATATCAATATCAAATGAGTTCATGTATAATTCTAATTCTAATAATTTACTTCTAATTCCTTGAATATTTTGGTGCACCAAGTTAGTAAACTTTCCAGATATTTTACAATTTTGTTTTTTTAATTTTTTATTGTGATTCATAGTAATAATGTTTAACTTTTTAGGGCTAGAGACTTCCTCTATTGTCGCTATTTCTAATTTAAATGACTTGGAATAAGTTCCAAGGTCTGGTTTTTTAAATAATTACAATGCTCAATAGAAGCATTAGTTATAGCCAAGTTTTTGGCTGTTGTTTTAAAATAATAGGATAGCGAAATTGCTATCTGTCTTTTATAAAAATTGGGTAGGTAGTAATTACCTTCAGTCGAATAATATTTTTTACTAATAATATTATTAGTATCAATCACATGTACATTATTGTTGCATGCAATAGTATGCAATGTAATATTTAGCTTATATCTAAGGTTATTTTCCGATTGTGGCAAGCTGTCGCTGTAGGGGAATGTGAACATCACAATTTGTTTTAAGTTTAATGAGCACAGTTTGTCCAAATATTGAATTAAGTCAGATTTGTTCACATTACCCCTATTTCCAAGGCATATTACTAAGTTTGAATTAGTATTAAATGAATCATTGTCAATTTTTTGCATAATATTATGCAGGTTGGAATTTGGAAAACAATTATTTATTATAGGATGTTCCATACTATTATTTAAGAACTGGCCCATATTTTTTCCAATTTCATCACAGTACATTATTGTTTTTGTAACTAAGCATGAAGCGCTGGGATCCAGATGGGATGTAGCTGACACAGTACTGTCCGGACCTGAGTGGTCAGTGACTGGGCCTGGATTACAGCAGCCACAGCCATCCAGAACCCTGCCCTCCAGACTCACCTGGCTTCTAAGGAGTGCATCCATGGCCAGATTGAGTTCCCTTGTCTGTGTGGTAGTGCGTTCATAAAGGCTGATGTAATGCTCCAGGGAGTGCTCAGCCTGGCCAAGTTTGCTTCTCAGATCTTGCATTTCAGCCTCATACTGGGTCTGATTAAAATTTAGCTGTAATGTACAGAGCTCTAATTTATCAAGAACTTTTCTTTTACATTTTAGTTTAGATACTACATTTTTTTGATTTTTTAACAAAGTTTGAGTTTTTTTAATGAACTTACTTATTTTAACATATTTTTTTAACTTATTTTTGCTAAGATTGTGTTTGTTGTTTTTGCTGCTAGCCTCCACATTACACACTGAGTCATCTGTAGTTAAATCAATTGTTTGCAATGTATGTAAGTTGCTGCTGGCAACAAAAACTTGGCCTGAGGTCGATTCAGCGGACATTAATTCATCAAATAGACTTTGTGTTTTCGCGGTGGCAGAGTTATCGGCGTCTTCCTCCAGCTGGGTGATACGGAGGTGGGCGTCACACAGTTGCTTCTCCAGGACTGAAGTTTTATGCAGGACGGACTCAAACTCAATGCCACATTTTTGATCAAACCTATCTATTATCAATTGAAGCCTATCCCGATCCTCAGAAAGAGAAGCATTCTGGGAATGCAACTCAGACATTTCGCTTTTTAGTTTTTTGTTATTTGATAGGGCTTCTATAAGGATATTTTCGTTTTCAGCTATTTCCGCTTCTAACTGTCCAATCTGCCTCTTAGCTACCTTCAATTCCTGTAGAGCCAGGTTCAACTTCTCGGTTTTACGAGTCATCATTATGATGGTTAGTGAGGGTCTTGTAAATATTACTTAGAGGTAATACCGAAAGGCAGAATGCACAATGTCTAGGTTATATTTTGAAAAAGATTGTATGTACTTACGTGACGCTATAGATATAAAACTTTGTTGGAAATAGTATTCCTTTACATGAAAAAACGGCACTAGTAAGCACAAAACACATTCAAAACACAATCCAGCAAAACTTAGTTATAATCAAAACGATAATTTTCCGTTGGCCAAAACACACTAATGAAACGACATAAACGCTTATTTATCAATTTCTACACTGGTTTATGTTGTAAATATGCGATCAAATCGGAAAGGGCTCTTTATAACTACGTAAAACAATTATTTTATAATAAATTCGTAGGGAACATTTGCGATCAGCTGTTGCTTGTTAGGGTTGCCACAACCGAATCCTTATACCTATACAATAACAAAATATCTATATATCTATGTAATCTATCTTATTTTGTACATAGATAACGACCAGAACACCCGGAACAAATATCTGCAGGTCGACACACAATTGTCCCGAGGTGGGAATCGAGCCCGCAACATCCTACGTTGCCTTCGCCCACCGCGCCACGAGAGAACGAACGAACGGGCCGGTCACTCACAATACGAAACCTACTTATAACGGGTCTCTTGACTTTTTTTTTTATAAAACCTCGACTTTTATAGAAAACTAGCTGCGCTCCGCGACTTCGCCCGCGTGGGAATCTATGTGGCAAATGGTTTATAAACCTTCCTCTTGAATCACTCTATAGATTAAAAAAACGGCATCCGCAATCCGTTGCGTAGTTTTAACACTTTGACTGCGATTTTTTTTCGACGATTGTGATCTTTTTTTTAACCTAAAAAATTCGCGCTGCCGCTCTACACAGCGGTTGTGTTGCGCCGCACATGCGTTTCGTTCGAAAAATATTACGGGTGTGCTGAGTCACAAAGATCTGTATTTTCTCAGCCGCTGCGCTAGTGTGGATTTACGCATATTAGTCACTTGTAGAAAACACATACCATGTGATTTCAGCAGTCAAAGTGTTAAAGATCTAAGCAAACATAGGGACAGACAGACAGCGGGAGGCGACTTTGGAAAAATAGCCATTACGTTATTATTTCTAAATAAGTCAAGTAACCCAGCCACCCTAGATCCACGCCTCAGTCTCGGCTAGACAACTACCTACTTTCATTTTTCTGAGTCGCGAACAAAAAACGTAAATTGCAATCGCGCTGCATTCAGTCCGCCTCTTGAGCAATCTCACTTCTTTTGAGTTTCAGTTTTATTAACTTTGTAGTAAGATTGAGAATACATCGCCACTTCCCTATTGCAAGGCTGCAACTACCTACTGACATCTTTCACACTAGGGTTACTTTGTATGCAACCTCTTTGCTTTCACCAAACAGTTCGTAGGTTACATACATACGTTTTAATATTAGTATGTATTACATCATCATCCCCTGGTACTGTCCACGATCCTATGCGTCCATGGTTGTCTGTTAGAGATTGTTGTTGAGCGATAAGACCGCCAATTGCATCTAGTTTTTTATTTTACGTTGTTATTATAAACTAAGTGTGAAATACAGAATTATCTATCGATCATCATCATCATCAGCCTATGTTATTCCACTGCTGGACATAGGCCTCCCCCAATGAGCGCCATAGCGCCCTGTCTTCAGCTTGACGCATCTAGCATCTGCCTGCAGTCTTACATGTATTGAATACTTTCTAATATTACACTGATCCCTATGAACAATCCAACCACGGTAGAGATCAGTCTCGAGCGATAAGACCGCCCAATTGTCTCATATCTTGTAATTAACTTTAACAACACACGAATTCTAAAACACAATAATAATACCGAACGACCACAGACTTCAACAATATCCGATTACAATATCTTCAAATTTTTATGTACATACTTTTTAAATACATAAGTAAAAGTAAAGTAAAAGTAAAAAATCATTTATTTCTTTAGGCTTACAAAATAAGCACTTAGACAAGTCATATTTTAAATATAAATTATTATCAAATAAAATTATTTTACTGTTCACTTCAATTATATATCATACTTTTGTATGTACTGTACTATCTGTGATTTGTAAAAAAAAACATGTCGTCAGTCGTACCTATACCTAGAGTTCGTGATAAAATGTAATCCAAGGGACACTACCACCGTTCCAAAAAGAGTTTTGAAATAAAATTGTAGCAAAAAGTATCGACTGCTTAGAAACTCTGCGTTTCCGTTTCCGCTTGACTAGCCGCGAGACATTTTGAATCGATCGCCTGCAATGCTTTTGAAATTTACCAATTATGCATTATTCTGGTGTGCGATGGCTCGAAAACAACCCACTTTCGATTTGCCAGCAAAATAGAAAAGCCGTTTTTACTTGCGGCGTTTGTTCATAAATAATCTTTAATTAGCCTCGATTCTAGCAGGTTTATCTAAAACTAGCGGACCTTCCCGACTTCGCACGGTTTTAGTACGGATCCCTAACTTTTTTGAAAATATAATATAGCCTATGTTCATCGGGGATAGTGCAGCTCCCCAACGGTGCAAGAATTTTTCAAATCGGTCCAGTAGTTTCGGAGCCTATTCATTACAAACAAAAAATCAAACCTTTCCTCGTTATAATGAAGACGACCAATATAAAGACGACCGATGTGGCGCGGTGGGCGAAGGTCCGCCTGCGACGCAGGAGGTTGCGGGTTCGATTCCCGCCTCGGAACAATTGTGTGTATGATCTGCAGATGTTTGTTCCGGGTGTTCTGGTCGTTTTCTATGTATAATAAAAAATATCTATCTATTTAATGTATTGTATTATGTATATCAGTTATCTAGTACCCATAACACAAGCTCTGCTTACCATGGGGCTAGATAATGCTGTGTGAATTGTGTCCAGCATTATTATTATTATTATTATAATATTAGTATATACTAGCTGTTCCCCGCGGTTTCACCCGCATTAAACTCAAATTTCACTTTAGGTGATTTTTTTACACTATGGGCTACATTATGGAGTTTTAGTGAAGATCCCTAACTTTTGAAAATATAATATAGCCTATGTTCACGGGGGATAGTGTAGCTTCCCAAGAATTTTTCAAATCGGTCAAGTCGTTTCGGAGCCTATTTATTACACTGGGGTTTGAATAAATTAGGATTTAAATTAACAAAAAACCTAAATAATAACTGAGAAGTTACTTGCGGCGTTTGTTCATTAGTTAAACCTAAATAATAACTGAGAAGTTACTTGCGGCGTTTGTTCATTAGTAAAACCTAAATAATAACTGAGAAGTTACTTGCGGCGTTTGTTCATTAGTAAAACCTAAATAATAACTGAGAAGTTACTTGCGGCGTTTGTTTATTAGTAAAACCTAAATAATAACTAAGAAGTTACTTGCGGCGTTTGTTCATTAAATAATAACTGAGAAGTTACTTGCGGCGTTTGTTCATTAAATAATAACTGAGAAGTTACTTGCGGCGTTTGTTCATTAGTAATATTTTATTACGACCTTTTCTATGGATGTTTTATACAACTTTTTACAATAAATACAATTACATATTCTTATTCCTGAAAAAAACTTAATTGCATAGCCTATGACACTCATAAATAACGTGGCTTTCTATTTATAAAATAATTTTCAAAATCGGTTCAGTAGATCGAGAGACCCCCTACAACCTCACAAACTAGACCTCTTTATAATATTAGTACCTACCTATAAATAAATAAATAAATAATGCTGGACAATTCACACAGCATTACCTAGCCCCATGGTAAGCAGAGCTTGTGTTATGGGTACTAGATAACTGATATACATAATACAATATATTACATAGATAGATATTTTTTACATAGAAAACTACCAGAACACCCGGAACAAATATCTGCAGATCGTACATTGTTCGACACAATTGTTTCGAGGCGGGAATCGAACCCGCAACCTCCTGCGTCGCAGGCGGACCTTCGCCCACCGCGCCACATCGGTCGTCCTATAGTAGGTCTAGATGAATAATAATGCATAATTTAGTTTATTTAACACTTTGAGTGCTGAAAACGCACGGTGTGTGTTTTCTACAAGTGACTAATATGCGTAAATCCACACTAGCGCAGCGGCTGAGAAAATACAGATCTTTGTGACTCAGCAGAGCTGTAATATTTTTCGAACGAAACGCATGTGCGGCGCAACACAACCGCTGTGTAGAGCGGCAGCACGAATTTTTTAGGTAAAAAAAAAGATCGCGGTCGTCGAAAAAAAACCGCAGTCAAAGTGTTAAGTTACAGGACGGCCTGTCCTGGCACTCACATACTTAAAAGGATGTCCTAACAACTGTATAGCAGGCAGAGTAATATATTTTTATACAAATAATCAATTTTTAATGTTTCATATTTAAATTTTTCAATATCCTGACAACCCATCATCAGTTCAGTTCAGTTATTTATTGATAAGAATATTCTTATTGTCAAACATAAATAATACAAGTAACAAAAAATACACAACGAATTACAAATCATACACACACAGGAGCTTACAGGAGTTTCTTATAAAATAATTTTATTTTTTTGGTAATTTTAGTAAAGTAAAGTAAATATTTATTGCATCAAATACATGTAAATAGGGTACATAGGTGGTGTATGTTTAAATAAGACACAATGTATTTCTACCTTTGTGGCGTGCAAAATCTGGTTACAATAATTGTCACTTAATTTAAATTAAATTTGCACATACTTAGTAAATAAATCGAATATAATAATTAATAAATTTAAATAAAACTTTTAAATAATGAAAAGCTAGAGATGTCATTTGCTTAAATCTAAAAAAATGTTTGTCAGTCATGAAATCATTTAATGTATCGTAGCATTTAGCTTCCAAAGTGGCTTTTATCTTTCTCCGAAACAGTGTGAGAGGTAGTTCTCTCAGTGATTTTGGCAGTTTATTGTAAATAGAAGGGGCCATGCAGAAGATACTCTTTACCAATACATAATTAATTTTTCACAT
This sequence comes from Eupithecia abbreviata, assembly GCA_943735965.1. Classification (NCBI taxonomy): domain Eukaryota; kingdom Metazoa; phylum Arthropoda; class Insecta; order Lepidoptera; family Geometridae; genus Eupithecia; species Eupithecia abbreviata. The sequence continues at coordinate 910,039 of OX031003.1, read as the reverse complement.
CAACATTTTATTATAATAAATGTTATAAATAGGTATTATAAGTGTGGATCAGCGACATCAGCCTATGATAGTCTGGACATAAACCAACAGAATCGAAGTCGATCGATGAGCTGATGAGGTCACCAGCTCGCCTGAACAACTGAACCGGCGGTGTGTGGCGCACTCGACTGAAAACAGAGGCGCGGCCGGCCTTACGCACCCAATAGCTTAATAGCTTGAGAATCCGCCATGATGGTATTTTGTGACGTGAGAAGAGTACTGTAAGGTCTCAAATACTTTGATATTTCCCTCAGTACTGGTCCGGGAGCCAGTGACAGATTTTCATGACCAAGTCCCTCCCAAGCAAAACTTCGTAATATGCATTAGGGATTAATATTATGAATACTCGTGACCGTCAGCTGCGACTCCGTGGGTGGGTTGGGCAGTGGCAGCGATGACGACATTATTCCCATGTCTCAGAAATTAAAATTGCATATTCCAGAATTTTGATATTCCCATTATTCCTGTGGAATAAGGTTCAAATAAAAAAGAATCGGAAATTCAAATTAGCATATTACAGAATTTTGATTTGAACCTTATTCCATGGGAATAATGTCGTCATCGCTGCCACTGCCCAACCCACCCGCGGAGTCGCAGCTGACGGTCACGAGTATTCATAATATTAATCCAATGCATATTACGAAGTTTTGCTTGCGAGGGACTTAGGCATGAAAATCTGTCCCTGGCTCCCGGACCATTAATACCTTGGAATCTGCCATGTTGGCATTTTGAGACGTGTTCAAGAGTCATGAGTATGGGGACGCTCTTACCCACTAAGCTAATGACGGGACCTCTGTGGCGCGGTGGGCGAATGTCCGCCTGCGACGCAGAATGTTGCGGGTTCGATTCCCGTAGCAGGACAAATGTTTGTACGTTTTGCAGATATCAATGGAACCGTCGGAGTGTGGCGCACACGATTGAAAACAGAGGCGCGGCTGACCTTACGCTCCCCATAAAATAATAACAATAATAATATTCCATCACAATAGCCTGTTTTTATTTCTTTCATTTTTCTTTGCAATAGTCTCTACACCTGGCGGATACCATCTTTGGGTGTATCATGTTGTGCACCCGAGGATGATACCCGCTATGTGTAGCCATCGCCTTGAGATTAACTTCTCAAAGGGCCTCTGTGCTGTTGGCTTCGGCCCCACGCAAGCCTTCCAAAGGACCGGGTCACTTTATGGCCCGAGATCATGGTATATGAGAGACATAATAATAACAAATTTCAGAATAATCATAAATAATCATTGTCAATGAACGTATTCAAATACCTCTAAGTCCCTGTAATTAGTATATAGATTCTTGGGTACAGTACGGAGCAAGCAACTGGTTCTGCGTGGTGTTTACCATTACTCTTGAAAACAGTTCAGTTCGAATCGCGATTCACGTTTCAAGTTTCAACTTACCAAATGATAGAATAGAAGGTCGTTGGTTCATGTTTTTAACGAAATCGAGACAAGATCGATATTTCGTTTCATATTTTCACTCAAATACGATATAGCATTCAAGAGAGCTAAACTCTAAGAAATTGAGTTTAGGATTGAAATTATTATTACTACCTAGCTGTTTCCCGCGGTTGCAACCGCGTTAAATTAGAATCTACATTTCTAAAATATAATAAAGCCTATGTTCACCGGGGATAGTGTAGCTTCCCAACGAACGGTGAAAGAATTTTTCAAATAGGTCCAGTAGTTTCGGAGCCTATTCAATACAAACAAACAAACAAAATCAAACATTTCCTCTTCATTATCGATTAGAAAAAATTGCACAGAACAACGTTTGTGAAGATTTATTAGCTCTATCCATTGGCACAAAGAAAAATGTGAAAAAAAAATCGGTCCCTAAGTCCCCCAAATCCTACTTTCGACCCACTGTGCGGCTGGACATAGGCCTCCCCCAATGAGCGCCATAGCGCCCTGTCTTCAGCTTGACGTATCCAGCAGTCTTCCGCAGATCGTCATCCCACTTGGTCGGAGGGCCGCCTACACTACGTTTACCGAGTCGCGGTCTCCACTCAAGAACACGTTTACCCCACCGGTTGTCGGTTCTTCGCGAGATATGGCCTAATGACGGCCCACTGCCACTTCAGCTAATTCTTAGAGCTATGTCGATAACCTTTGATTCTCTGTCGGATGTATTCATTACGAATCCTATCCTTCAGAGAAACTCCGAGCACAGCTCTTTCCATAGCTCGCTGAGCGACTTTGCCCTGTATACAGAAAGTAATTTCCAATCCAAAAATAAGTAATTAATAATCCAAAAAGTAAAGCTAACGGCACAGAGCACGTTTCCAGCAAGTCATGGGAACTTTCTGTGGTGAAATGAGATGACGGTGCGATTTAGAAAGAGCCTTATAAACAGGCAGGGTTGCCACTACCACTATTTACTTCCTGTTATTGGAATTAATTTGATGGAAATCCCTGTTATTGGAATTTTGTTATTAGGCTGAAAATCCCTGTTATTAGGATGGAAATCCCGGTTATTGGAATTTTTCTGTTATTGGGATAAAAATCACTATCATTAGGATATAAATCATAATATTGAACATAATAATGTGTGTGGGGATTTATTTACCTATTCTTCTCGAAGAGACAACCCCTCAAATCAAAAACCGACCAAATTAATTTTTATGTCATAAAGAAGACGCAGCGATTCAAAGGCGCATCAAGTTTTGACAACCCTATTAGAAAGTGAACTCTTGGGCCAAATTTTTGATTTGTAAAGTGTACAAGTACATAAAATTTTTGCTTCTAACTTTCTTTTGACGCGTGACGGGAACGGAACCTGGTACAAAACAAAGATGACTACATAATAAACGATAAGGCCGCTCGTTGTACTTGTCGCATGTAATGTTTTTTTATAATGATTTGATTATGGTGTACAATAAAGAATGTTTGTATTGTATTGTAGTATAAAACAAAGTCGTTTCCTGCTGTCTGTCTGTCCCTATGTATGCTTAGATCTTTAAAACTACGCAACGGATTATGATGCGATTTTTTTTAAATAAGTAAATAGAGTGATTCAAGAGGAAGGTTTATAAACCATTTGACACATAGATTTCCACGCGGACGAAGCCACGGGGCAAAGCTAGTGTATTATATACAGCAAAACAAATATGTATTAGACACATACGTGATATATGAATGTACTAGTCGTTTCTTTTTCACTTCTTCCACTAGTCGACAAAAAATTTAAGTGAACAGGAAATCAAAAACATCTTATCTCTTATTTGATAATAATTTATAGAACACAATTTGACTTTTCTGAGTGCTTATTTTGTAAGCCTAAAGAAATAAAGGAATTTCAATTTTAGTACAGGTTCGATTCCCATCGATTAACGAATTACATACAAACATTAATATCGTTCTTGCTAGAGAATCAACTTCGTAGCAAGGAGGTCGCCTATAAACCTATAGGTTTTATAGTTTTCTACCTACTTTTCTCAAGCCCTCATTGCCATCTCGCTCGCACCACGGAAACTAATCTTCTATCTCATTCTAGCGCTCACCGTTCACGGAATGCACTGGTAAATAGATCTCGAAAGGTCAAGTTACTAAGTTTTGAATTTCGAATAGGTTTTTTTTTGTGTCTGGCCATCTGAAATGAAGAAGAAAAAACCAGACTGGTTTTCAGATTTATTCGCACTTTTTTTTTCGCAAGATTGTCAACCAAATAGTTTATGTTATCGAAATTTTAAGAAATTCGCAATTCGAAGCTGAAGACAGGGCGTTATGGCGCTCATTAGGGGAGGCCTATGTCCAGCAGTGGACTATTTTTTTATTTATTGCGTACACAGACTTTGTCACATAATTAATAATATAGCTTAGAGGTAGGTACATGTACCCTGTAAGGGCGCAGCAATTTATTTAGAAATAATAACAAAAGAATCGTCATTACAGGTTGACGACGATGATTCGGAGCCTAACACTGCAGCTAAGTTGGGGGTCGATTCTTACGCAGCCGCCATGGTTACAACTTACACTTAACTATTGCTAAAAGTTGAACGATTTAACAATTAACACTTTGACTGCGAAACCTAAAAAATTCGTGCTGCCGCTCTACACAGCGGTTGTGTTGCGCCGCACATGCGTTTCGTTCGAAAAATATTACGGCTGTGCTGAGTCACATAGATCTGTATTTTCTCAGCCGCTGCGCTAGTGTGGATTTACGCATATTAGTCACTTGTAGAAAACACATACCGTGTGATTTCAGCAGTCAAAGTGTTAACTAGCTGCGCCCTGCGGTTTCACCCGCGTAGTGATAGAAACTTTGGATAATATACAATATATCTTTATGAATTGTAGCCTATGTGTTATTCTGATGTATAAGCTATATCATTGTAAAGTTTCATTAATATCCATTCGTCGTTTTTACGTGAAAGAGTAACAAACATCCATCCATACAAACTTTCGCGTTTATAATATTAGTAGGATAATGCTGGGCAATTTACACAGCATCATCTAGCCCCAAGCTAATCAGAGCTTGTGCTCGAGCTTGTATAAAATAACTCTTCTGGTCTCAAAAAAATTCTTTCACTAATGGCCATTTCAATCAATGTCATGGCTCAATAGTGGCAACATTAAAATAAGCTATGCATATTATTCATGATAATGAATTACTTTTTACAAAGTTCTCCCTAAAAATAGTCAGGCTTACATTATTACCTACATACATGTTATTTAATTTAATGCTGTCACTAATGCACAACTGAGTCCCTATGTATATAAGTAGTATAAGCATATATATATTTTATGATATGTATGTAGTATATTGCCATGTAAGTATTATAATTTATAAGTATTATATTTTATTTTATAATGTATGTATCCTGCAAGCACACAGATCCCCTGGTACTGTCCACGATCCTATCCATCCATGGTTGTCTGGTAGAGATCGCTCTTGAGCGATAAGACCGCCAATTGTATCTAGTTTTTTAAAGTTTTTATTTTACATTGTCATTTGAGTGTGCAATAAAGAATTATCTTACTATCTAATATTTCAGAAATTGTGTATAGTGTGTGCGCGCCTTTATTTTGCTCTGTACATTATTTTTGCTAACTACCCACATAATTTTAATAATATAGCTCGTACCGAACTACTAACAATAGATGATAAGCTTATTTTGTTTCTCACCAGTGATTATTAATCTTTTGAGAAGTAAATTATTTTATTTTCTTCTCTTCTTCTATTCCATTAATAATCTTATTAATTCTTGACCTGCATGCCCAATACCCAGCGTGGTAGTGATGGCATTACCCCTGATAAGAGCCAATAGTAAAACAAAATCTCATCAAGAAGGCTTTCTACTCCATAAATGATTATCTCAATGATGTTAATGCTTGGCCAGATGTCGCTCAGTTTCGCACCGACAATAGTATGTAAGTAATTTGTTGTTGTGCATAGCTTTACTTAAATATTGACATGTATCGAATCATATTATATTTAGACTTACATAGGCAAATAACCATGTATAAGACACATAAGAGATATGAACATACTAGTGGTTTCTAACTTCTTCCACTAGTGGGCGAAATATTGAAGTGGACAGTAAAATAATTTTATTTGATAATAATTTATAGTATAAAGTATGACTTGTCTAAGTGCTTATTTTGTAAGCCTAAAGAAATAAAATAATTTGAATTTGTGGGAGGCCTAGGTCCAGCTATGGACTGCTGGCTGCTGTTGTTATTCTGTTTAGTAAGTCATGTGCAATGCCACCTGAGATCTTTTTTTTATATTCAAAGAGACCTTCGTTTGACCAGTCTTACCTGATGGTAAGTGAAGATGTGATTATTTATTATTATTATTAATAGATGTCTACATACCAGAAAAATACAGAAATATGCAGAGCTGGTGTTAGAAATAAGACTGTAGTGAATTATTTTTAATGTGTCATCATCATCATCATCATCAGCAGTCCACTGCTGGACATAGGCCTCCCCCAATGAGCGCCATAGCGCCCTGTCTTCAGCTTGCCGCATCCAGCATCTACCTGCAGTCTTTCGCAGGTCGTCATCCCACCTGGTCGGAGGGTGTCCTACACTAAGTTTACCGAGTCGTGGTCTCCACTCAAGAACATGTTTGCCCCATAATGTGTAAATAACACTAATATTATAAATGCTTATGTGAAGGCAACAACATACAAGGCAAAAAGTAGCAAACTTCTTCAAGCCAAAACTACGGAACAGATAGAGCTGAAATTTTGTATACAAATAGTTCTAGGCCCGGAATCAAACATAGGCTACTGTTTATCCCATGGGATAGAAATAACCTTAAAAAGTTTCTATAGAAACAATGTGTGCAAAGCCACCGGTAGAAACAGTAACAGACTAGTACCTAACAGAAAGTAGGCCCATAGATATCTCAGTAGAATCAGTATAATAACACATAGGTACATACACTATCAGAGCCAAGAGCTGTGCTTGAATCAAAATGTTTTCCAAAAACTTGTGTCATGTTTTGACTCCACATAGAGAAGAATCTAAAAATAGATTTGTGAAGATAAGGTTAATCACCTTATGTTGGTAGAGGTTTATTCAACACAGTACATTTTACGGTTAGTTATTCATTATTATATTTTATCACTTCTTTTACTCCTAACAACTTGAAATAGAAACTTTTTAGAGCCAGCCAGTTAGCAAACAAATGAGGTAAGTAAAAGTTACCAAAGAGTTCTCGGGTATAATTTATGATAAAAATAAGTTCTAAATTTAAATTATGAGAGTGGCAGAGTATGATTACAAAAACAAAAATCCTAATCAAAACAAAACCTGTTTTATTACAGTAGTAAGTACCTACCTACTCAGTTTTGAGGCTAGATAAAAAACTTGATTATGATCTTTGGTATTTCTTATTGGTTTTTTTTTTCTAAGGATATTTATAACTGCATGGCCAACTACTTTTATTTCATCATGGTGCCTATTTAGTGTTTGTTTTCTCATCATAAAAGTATTGTACTTAGTTATAAGAAATAAATATTTCTCACTATTTTGATTACTATGGTGGGTGTCTATGGATAGACAGATTAGTACCTACCTACTTGCATAAACAGTGAGTAGAAAAGTAGGTTTCTACAGGTGTCTATCTATTTAGGATCTATTTACTACTTACTCATAGAATCTGCAAGCCTAGCCCTACGCCCTACCTACAAGACCTAGTCTGCAATGACCTACAGCATATAAATATCAATTACCTTATGAGATATTTCTTTCATGCCTACATCATTTTTTAGGTCCCTTGCATAAATCTGTATAACATAGTTTTTATCATAATTATCAAGTGTTATTTTGTAGCTATAAATAGATACTTACAGATGTCAGATCTGGCAGACTAGATGCATGGACCAAATGCATCAGCATCCGAATGCATAAACACAAAAATGTCGCACACTTTCACAGACGGAATGTAACAAACACAAACACAAAATAATTCATAAATCCATCGCTTTACCAGCACGCTATTCGCCACCACTAACCCATATTCACCCACTTTTGATTCTGTGCAATCAAAATAAATTATTCCTAATTTACAGTGTGTTCACTGCGACGTCCGTTCGCCGCTAACAAAATACTTTTATAAAAATATTTTTCGAAAGCGCATACACGCGCACTGAACCTTTCGAAAATGTACAAAAAACGATAGCGGGGTAAATAGGAAAATCGATAAGGCCTTCGTAACGCCGCCGCATGTAGACTAGACCAAAAATTTGTCAAAAAATTTAATAAAAGCGACATTATTTTCTTGACGGTCTCAGTCAGACGGTAAGTTTAGGTATGTATAGATAGGTGCCAGAAAGAACTGTCAGATTTTTCTGTTGAATTCGGCTAAATTGAGCAGCGACGACGAATGTTTTCATGCCGAATGGGATGCAACCGACCTAATTCGGCCGGTTAGCTGTAGACGACCGCGCGAAAATAGACCGTATTGTACGCGGCACTTGCGACTTTCCTATTTAGAATCATAGTGAAAAATATGAAACGGATGCGAATTTGTTTGTAAAACTTACGACTGGTTGTAGTGATGAGTCTATTGGAAAATTCCAAAATAAAAAGTGGCGAACGGGCGCGCTATATCCGCACTGAGAAACGCGAGACACTGTTTTCGAAACAACCAACCAACGTTGGCTCGACGTCATTTTTGGCGTATTTTGAGTTGATTCGAGCACGGGAAAACTCGAAAGCGTTCGGATGCGGGAAAGAGATAGATCAAAGGTTTGCGTATGCGATAGTGGACCCTATTGGGTATAATAATTCATATCGGAATGGCCCAGAATCGGGTAATAACTTAGATATGAAACAAGTGAAGCCATAGTATTTTGAAGTTTTTTTCTATACTTCATATACATAAGCTAGATCAGCGAACGGCTGTTTTTCTATGTAAAGTTTGTAGCTGTGTGCGTTAACTTCCCGTATGTGTAGTTCGAATCCGATAGAATAGATGTAAATTGCGTAAGTGTGGGTATTTTGTGCCATATAAAATTGTATAGTCGGTGACTTGGAACTTTGAAGGGAATCGATGGAAATTTAATATTAGTCCAAGACTGGCTCAGGTTTCCAATTTAGCGGTTGAATAGGTTTTCAAGAAGTCTCGCCGGTGATTGAATATAGTTTACATTAGGGATAGGTACTTAAGTGTAATTAAGTAACTTGCGATGCAGGTACCTACTTAGAACGTAGGTACCTATTATCGTTGGTGCATAAAGTAAATTAGGTAGGTATATAGTAAGGCACCTAGCTATATGTAATATACTATTCACGCAACATCAGAATGGGACGGACCAAATAGGTAAATATTAAGCATCACTTCTCTGTCTAGGTTAAGTTAGGTAGGTATCCTAATAATATTCAATATTACCCTCTTTTCTAGTTTTGAAATTTGTTCACTTCCATTTCCATACCACTCCGGATGAGTACCTTCCTAGACCAACGCCCATTTAATTAGGTACCTACCTACTAGGTATTATGTAAATAAAACTCACCAGTAGCTATTAAATAGTCTTGCAAATTGACAAGCAAGTTTATGTACAACGAGACGTAGGGTAATTAATAGGTATAACATATTTTGTGTTCGTTCATTTCATTGGTAACTCTCAAGATTCGAACCTACGATCGTTACATTGGTGGTAGCTAGGTATGTCCCGGATAATCGAACTAAACAAAGAGTGTCTTTTGATGCCTTCGAACATAAATACATATATAGTACCTAATAAAAGGTTTATTAGGTACCCACTTAACCTAGTAAACCTTTTACTGCATTACCTACTTTTTTCAGTTCAGTCAACGATTTTGAACCTGCACTACGATCCTGCAATGCTAGCGGATTACCGACGCGCCACCACCGCACCGGCTATCTGAGGTCAAAGATATTCATGCCATATTTGCAAAAATAATGATCGTTGTACAATCCATCTAAATCTATTTTGGCAGATGAGGCCGCCATTAATATTTTGGTATTACAGTTTGAATGTGTGAGTAAACGCACACAGATTTATTTTATATAAAACCAAATTCAACTTTCTGACTCTTGTAATAAGGAATCTTTTAGTGTGCAGAAATAGTTAGGAGAATTTTCGAAAATGGAATGAGGGTTTCGTTCGTAGCCAAGCAATATACAGACAAGCCAAGTTCTGACGCAGGCTAGGCCCGCACCGTAGGTATCAAATAAATTCCTACACCGCACGGTACATAATGTACTTACTTACGTCTTAAAGACGTTTAAATAGAGAACTAGATACCTACTAGTAAGATCATGCTGGCTAAGCGAAGCTAGGTTTATACCTAATGTAGGTACAAAATATTATTAGGTAGGCACCTGAACATAATATGATGTTGGTATTGGTACTCTTATTCGTATTTAAGAACATTTGCTAAAGAGTAGACACAGGACTTAATATCTATAGTAGGTACTATTTTATTGTAATTACCATCTTGAAATTTTATAAAACATGCCAAAAAGTCTTGAGGTAGACTTTTTGGCATGTTTTATTAAATTTCAGACCCAGATTAAAAGTTACAAATAAAAATTCAAAAATATTTAAGAGTTTAATTTTTTGATAGGTTTCTGTTCGGCCTTGTTAATTTAGATCTACTCACTTATGTAGACTTTCTTGCTCTCAAGTGACATTATTTTGAAGAAAAAAAAATACACCTTTTATTAAAAAATAAATAAATAAATAATGCTGGACAATTCATACAGCATTATCTAGCCCCATGGTAAGCAGAGCTTGTGTTATGTATTAAAAAATAAACTAAGATGTTCATATCATATTGAATAAAAACTTTAAAAAAATACAGTTTTAGAACAAAATACAGTTTTTAACTGAAAGTAAATACAGTTTTAGAAATAAAATTAAACTAAAATTACCCAACATACGCACGAACTACGGAAAAAAGACGATTCTTTCAGAGGGAGCACGTATTTTTAATAATTTACCAAATACCATAAAAGAATGTAATAGCATTAATATGTATAAAACTATGTTGAAAGCACATGTCTACTCAATAGAATAATCTAACTACATATGTACATAATTATAAAATACCACTAATATACATATAATATAATTAGTTATGATAACTAATCTAGGTAAAGCCTCAGAGCCCAGGAGTTATACCTACTTAACTTATATTTAGTACACATATTACTGTTTAAGTTTATCTCATTTTAAGTGAACTGTAATGTTTTTATGAGAAAATAAAGTTCTTTAAACCTAAAACGCCTTGTTTTTTGCGTTTCATAACTTATCCAACTTTTTACGATATTTATCGATAATTTTTGTCATAACAACCGCGAATTTAATTTGATCCAGTTACGAAAAAAAACACTAGGTATCTTATCTATGGTATAGGTAGACTAACATAACCTCCATGATAAAATTTATAAATTTAACAACATCAGAAAAAAATTGTGAACTTACCATACCATTAACAACCTAGATACCTAACAAATACAAAGACAAAGTCAAAATAATAGGGCAACATTACCAAAAATAAGGCCGAAGAAAAGCGGCCGAAAATTGTTTAAAGCTGCTCATGTCCCATCACTAGTCGAAATTCAAAAACCTCCACACACGCGCGAAGTGATCGATTTTCGAAAACTCGCTTACTCCTCCCCCCCTGCCCTTCACCCCCGCGGTTCTATTACCGCGCCAATGCCTTTTTACAACATTTTTATATTTTCTTTTTATTTCTTGAATCTCCTGGCTGTTTACGGGCGGGCTGCGAGGTTTTTATTATTTTTTTGTTTCGTTTCTGCCTTGGACGTAGCTACAGAATATTTTCTTGGTGTTTTGGAACTAAATAAATAAACAATGCTGGACAATTCACACAGCATTATCTAGCCCCATGGTAAGCAGAGCTTGTGTTATGGGTACTAGATAACTGATATACATATTACAATCACATTACATAGATAGATATTTTTTTTATTATACATAGAAAACAACCAGAACACTTGGAACAAATATCTGCAGATCGTACACACAATTGTTCCGAGGCGGGAATCGCACCCGCAACCTCCTGCGTCGCAGGCGGATCTTCGCCCACCGCGCCACATCGGTCGTCAAAACTATATTTATCGATATTGAAGACTGATTGAAGATATAATCGTTAGAATCATGGACAAAAAATCAGATAACTAAATAGAGTTTCTTTCAACTATGGTATCTACCTAGGTATGGTAGAATGTAAGTCATAAATTCATCCTAATACAATTATTATTACAGACGATGAGCATGTCATGGTCCCTATCAAATCCCTCTGTGATTAAACCAATCCATAATAAATAAAAATGTGCCTACCATTATATTTGGGAATTAGCAAGCTGAAGTGGCAGTGGGCCGGCCATATCTCGCGAAGTGCTTATTTTGTAGGCCTAAAGAAATAAACAATTTTGAGTTTGAGCTTGAAGAACCGACAACAGCGCTGGGGTAAGCGACCGTTTTCTTGAGTGGAGACCACGAGTCGGTAAACGTAGTCGCCTTCCGGCTGGTTGTTTAGTTAGGGCGTGAACTGACGTGAAGGAAGAGTAAACAAACAAACACACTTTCGCACAGCGTTCAGATTTATAATATCAACCTATTAGTTAGGATTTTATTGATTTCGAAAAGTAATGTATAAGAAAACGCGGCAACAGACTAAATGTGCTAAAGGTTTGTTTACAAACATTCTATATCGAGTTTAGCTAGAGTACAATTTGTTACATTTTGTACCACCTACATCAACATCATCAACCTATAGTAGTCCACAACTGGACATAGGCCTCCTATGGGCCTCCCCTAATGAGCGCCATAGCGCTCTGTCTTCAGCTTGACGCATCCAGCATCTGCCTGCAGACTATCGCAGGTCGTCATCCCACCTGGTCGTAGGGCGTCCTACAATACGTTTACCGAGTCGTTGTCTCCACTCAAGAACACGTAAACGAACTCTACTCTAGTCTAGAGTAATAAAGGCTGTTCATCCTGCTATGCATGTATGGAAACCCCACGGAAGGCACCCACTATTGATTTTAATTTTGGACTTTGCACGCAGACGCGAAAGCATAAATTTTTTTATAACCCACCCCCCACCCGTCTCAAAATAGATCTTCACCCCAACCGTAAAAAATACTGCTTCATTTTTTGGACATAAAATTTTAGGTGAATATATTTTACGCAGTTCTTTACGTCTTTCGCGAAAATTGGTGTCGGCCTGAAAATGTTAGCCAAGATTCAGTTGAATCTTGTCGAATGAATAGCAATATGAAATGTTGTTTGATAAAAATGCTATATTACATAAGTTACCTAAAGATTTAGACCATTTATCTATCTATGTAATAAATAATGCTGGACAATCCACACAGCATCATCTAGCCCCAAGCTAAGCAGAGCTATTATGGGTACTAGATGACAGATATCCTACTAATATTATAAACGCGAAAGTTTGTAAGTATGGATGGATGTTTGTTACTCTTTCACACAAAAACTACTGAATGGATTTTGATGAAATTTCACATATTATTGTAGCTTACATATCAGAATAACACATAGGCTACAATTCATAAAGATATATTGTATAATATCCGAAATATCTATCACCACGCGGGTGAAACCGCGGCGCGCAGCTAGTACTTAATACAATACATAACATAGATATGTTTCATTAGGTATACCAAAAGCACCCGGAACACATAATTAAATTACAGATCGTTCAAAAATTTCGACGACCTCTGTGACGCGGCTGTGGATGGTCCTGAAACGAGGAAGGTTGCGGATTCGATTCCCTGACCCCTCCCGCCCAGGCACCACATCGGTCGTCGCGTCACTGTTGGATGATTAGTAACGAATACATCCGACAGAGGACCATAGTTATCGACATAGCTCTGAGAATTAGCAAGCTGAAGTGGCAGTGGGCCGACTATATCTCGCTGGGGCAAACGTGTTCTTGAGTGGAGACCACGACTAGCCTGTAAAAGAAAACGAAAAAAACGACCTGCGAAAGACTGCAGGCAGATGCTGGATGCGTCAGTCGCTGAAGACAGGGCGCTATGGCGGACGATGTGTGTATTTTCCAACATTATTAATTATTAGGTATTTGCTTCTCATTTCCATGATCTCGGGCCATAAAGTGACCCGGTCCTTTGGAAGGCTTGCGTGGGGCCGAAGCCAACAGCACAGAGGCCCTTTGAGAGAGTTAAACTGAAGGCGAGGGCTACACATAGCGGGTATCATCCTCGGGTGCACAATAAGTAAAGTACCTATTATATAAAGGCTAAAAGCTAAGCTATAAGCTTTTAAAATAACCTCCCTTAATAATCGCAGAAAACTCATAGATCTTATAAACCTTCACAAAATTTTACATTCTTCCATAGACTGTTCTAGTCTACTATCCTCAATTGACATAAACACTTACTACAGGTGTCGAAACCCGAAAACGTTCTTGTTGAGGGTTTACAAAAATAATACTTCGTTTTATAACCCAATCACTAGGATGTGTCGTCAATATAACGAGTTGGCAGCTAATAATAATGAAATAGATATATTTGACTCTAACCTCAATAAATTTCGCAAACTAATTTCGACTATACTGAGCAATTAACTTTAATGTATAAAAATATAAATATGTATTTTCTGATATATATACCTAAATAATACACTATGTATTGTTTAGGTATATATAATAGAAACTTTAACTAAAACTTAAACTTTAACTTCAATAAAAACATTTAGTTATACGGAAATTGTTTTGGCTATGTTAGCAACACTTTTCTAAACTTGATATGTTTACATCTAGGTCTACAATCTGGTTCAATACTGTAACTCTATTATTTAATGCATAAATGTGATTGTAAACTGCTTTGTTAACTTATTACAATAAATAAATAAATAAATATAGGTGATGATGTTGATTGATGGTTGAAGTATGTAGTGTTTTCAATACTTAAGCGAGAATCCAGCGGAAAATAACTCAAAAATGTGAAACAAAAAAACGTGACGCAAGTTTCGATTCGAAAGCGCGAGTACTGTTTATTTTTTCTCATTGAATTATTCAGGGTCGAGTTTTTTGTTTGCTTAGCTATATCGGTGTTACTTAAAAACCATGCGGTTGACCAATCACGTAACGGTTTTGAATTTCTAATTTATTTTACTTATTTTGAAATCGTCGTGCTCGTAAAATTTTTGCTCTGAATAGAATATATTATACAATTAAACGTCATCTCTGGAAGCCTACCAAAAAGACTTATCATTGCCGTTAGAAAACGTCAAAGATGACATTAAAGATATCTTTATTTCGATGAATAATGTTTTAGGTATTTGCTTTGTACTGGCCGATCTTCTCTTAATAGTCATTTACTCCTAACTTTAGTTAACTTTCTTTTGGGGTTGCCAATATGTATGGTTCCATCCTACATTTGCTGTTTTGCGCACGCGGCGATTAAGGTACTCCGTGTCGCGCGCGCGCGATGCAATTTACTTACATTCATAATATTTTAACATCAGTACGTGACCTACTACCGCGAGAGTGACATTTAAGGAAAAATTTGCCACCTTTACCGAACTCTGTCATTTAACTTACTTAATAAACTTTAACTTTGTGACTCGTGTGTTTAGTTTCCGTGCTAAAACTAACTGTACTTTTACTAAGTTACCAACGGTGACACTACTAAGTGAGGTGCTATAGGTAAACTGCCTACAACTACATCTCTACTCTACACATGTAAGGGTCTTCACTTAGGTCCTTACAGACTAGTTTCCCGCAGTTTCACCCGCGTTATACTCGAATTACTTTAGTAGGAATTAAATGAAATGAAATGAAAGAGTTTATTTCTTTAGGCTTACAAATAAGCACTTAGACAAGTCATATTTTATACTATTCATTATTATATAATAACATTATTTTGATGTTCACTTCAATTTGCTGTCCACCAGTGGAAGAAGTGAGAAGAAACCACTAGTATGTTCATAACTTATGTGTCCTAGTAGGTACTAGGTACATATGATTTGCTTATCTGTAAGTTGTTAGTAACCGATTGATTTTATGAGTGTACAACAAGTTTTCATAAATAGGTGATTTTTTTTACATCTTGGGGTACATTATTGGAGTTTTAGTAAGGATCCCTAACTTTTTTGAAAATATATTATAGCCTATGTTCACCGGGGATAGTGTAGCTTCCAACGGTGAAAGAATTTCTCAAGTCGGTCCAGTAGTTTCGGAGCCTACTCAATACAAACAAACAAACAAAAATCAAACCTTTCCTCTTTATAGTATTAGTATATATACTAATATTATAAAGAAAAAGGTTTGATTATTGTTCAAAAAATCTTTTTGATTATGGAAGGAAAAGATTTTTTGATTATCGATAGCCTACCGCGTTTTCTTTGCATAATAAGCGTCGCGGGGACGCGCGCAGTTTGGTAGGTATTGATATGGATCAGTTGAGCTAAATGTAGATTGTTTACAAAAGTCTGCAATTAGCTCAAACTCACTTATGTAGTTATTTGCAGGTAGCTCAATTGTTTTAATAGTACACAAAACAAAAACTGTTATAACTGCAGACTGTTGTTTCTAATACTAGTTCTAATTTCTTTCCAGGCTTCGCCCGGGTGGACATTTTTTAAAAAAAAATCGTTTTTCATAAACATTGAATGTAGAATAAAATTTACTCTGTGTGAGCTAATGTTTGAGCTAATTGCAGACTTCTGTTAACAATCTATACATAATTTTTCGGAATATAATAGCCACTCACAAATAACGCAGCATTCTATTAGTAAAAGAATTTTCAAAATTGGTCCAGAGATTACTACTAAAACCTGACAAAGTTTACCTCTTTACAATATTAGTATAGATAAACAATCTAGAGGTATCTTATCTGATCCATATCAATAAGTATCGATTCCATTTAGATATTAGTATGGAATCAGGTATAATATCAATGTCTAATAATCTATTACGAATGTGCATTTATTTATAGTAAAACTGGACCAGTTTCATAACTATTGCAAATTTGACAAAATTAGGCTCAACTCACACCAAAAGAGCGTCGAAGCGCACGAGTCGCGCGGATGCCCGCGGCGCCGCACAGTGGATCGCCCTCCCCATAGACTGTAACAATGATTATTCAAGACAAAATAATAGTTTGAAAATATGTTTTATTTTTTTTCAGCCGAAGTCCATCGAGTGCCCGATGTGTGCTATATGTCGAAAGATAGCAAAAAATAAGGACATCATTCGTACTAGAGGAAATAACGGGCACTCGCACGAGAGCCGAAAAATATCGATTTTCATGTTTTTCTCCATACAAATTTTAGATCGAAAAATCTTTACTGCGTCCTAATCACCAGAGGTGCATAAATATGATATATTTTGGGCTCCTAATAAGGTTCTGTGTTGGTTTCCACCCAGAAAAAGCATAATTACAAAAAAAAAAACTTATGTCTATGGGGAGGGCATTTTCGATCCACTGTGCGCCGCGGGAATTCCGGCGAATTCGACTCGTTCGAGTTTCTCATGCGATAAGTTTTATTGTAATGAAAATAAATAAATAATAATAAATAAATAAATAATGCTGGACAATTCACACAGCGTTATCTAGCCTCATGGTAAGCAGAGCTTGTGTTATGGGTACTAGATAACTGATATACATAATACAATACATTACATAGATAGATATTTTTTATTATACATAGAAAACAACCAGAACACCCGGATAAATAAAGTTAAAATTCATATGACACTGAAACTGCGCTGCGCTTCGACGCTCTTTTGGCGTATGGCTCTAAGACAGACGGACTGCATGCATTTCAACTGCAATCAAACTGCAATTTGCTGTTGAAATGCAGTCCGTCTGTCTAGAGCCTACCACGCGGTGAAGTCAAAGGCCGAGTCAAAAGACCAGCCGACCTTGCGGCGCAACCGGTGGATAGTGAAGCGAAAACGAAAAAAGTAGCTTTACGGAAGAAGATATCGGTCACCCAACTCTGCTTAGCTTGGGGCTTGATGATGTTGTGTGGATTGTCCAGCAGCAGTTCGAACAATTTAATTATATTATTTTACTGTATTTGTATCTTCTTTATTTCCACCCAAGCGTCAAGCCATTGTGAGGTATCAGGGTTGGAAAAAAAACAGTTTTTTTTTATATTTTATAAAACAAACAGTTCAAAATGTTTAAAACAAGTGTTTTTTTACTTATCAATTTCAAATCAATTATAGCGAATAATAAAATAATCCATTTCTAAACTATTTCCTAATTCACATTAGTAAAAATTAACAAAACGATAAATATTTACTTTTGTTGCATATCTCAGTACCTCTAATCTAATTATGTATTAATAATAATTATTAATCAATACAAAACACTTTACATACACCTGGTATGTAGTGTTGTAGGTATGTAGAGAACTAGAGAGAGCGGGGAATAGGTACCTTACCCACTAATCCAGTGAATTACTTTCTTTCGACGGCCGACATAGGGACTTTCCCTGCGGGACTTTACTAGCGGGGAGTTACCTATGCAGTGTGCAGTGTATAAAACGGCCTACATAGGGACTTTCCCTGCGGGACTTTACTGGCGGGGAGTTTTCTATACACTGTATAAATACCACAGCCTGTCTATGGTATTTATACAATTCATTTGCAATGAAAGGTAGTTTTAAACCCTGTTTTTTTCTTAATATAAAACATATTTTTATTTCAAACTGTTTTAAACACGTGTTTTAAAACAACTTGTTTTAATCATGCCAACCCTGTGAGGTATTGAGCTCTACCTTGCCGTAATACAGTTGTATATCTAGCACACGGAAGGAACGAGACATGACATGCTACACATAGCGGGTACTAAGTGTGTCTATGTTTGTATATAAAATTTATTGTACTATGTAACTCAAAAGTAAATTTATTTTATAAATAGCTATAATTAACTTTAAGGCTACCCTGTAAATTATGAAATAAAAATATTCGTTTATAGCAGCTCATTTAAATATATTTTCAAGGTTAATTTTATTTTTAAAAAAAAATACCTACTTAGATGTACGGTGATTGATTGAATTCAAGTTTATTAGCGAGATTGCGTTTCGCTCACGCTTTCTCGTAATCACTTGTTTTAATTACTACACTTTTTTAATTATTCTTTAATTCTTTATTGTACACATACAAAAACTTAAAAGTAACTTATATAAAAAAATATGTACATAGGCGAGCTTAACCCTGAGTTAAGAGTTTTCTTCAAATTAGACTAATAATACAATACGGAATGAGATTATAATACACATACATAAATTAAAAAATAGTTCAATAAACCTAATAAATACATTTAGTTCAATATAATAAAAATAATAATATATATAGCTAATTAATATATATAAATATCTCTAGATAGATAATTTTATGATGATAGGAAGTGCTCTTTCAATTTGATTTTAAATATGTAATTATGTAATTATTCTACTCGCTCGCAGGATTACCTTGTTATTTTTGTTTATTGACGACCGATGTGGCGCGGCGGAACTTCGTCCGCCTGCGACGCAGGAGGTTGCGGGTTCGATTCCCGCCTCGGAACAATTGTGTGTACGATCTGCAGATATTTGTTCCGGGTGTTCTGGTCGTTTCCTATGTATAATAAAAAATATCTATCTATGTAATGTATTGTATTATGTATATCAGTTATCTAGTACCCATAACACAAGCTCTGCTTACCATGGGGCTAGATAATGCTGGGTGAATTGTCCAGCATTATTTATTTATTTATATCAACACCTGAACTTTTGTCTGACTATAACAGCCTTAAGTAGATTTATTTATATTTTGAGAGTTATTTTTACATAGTTGTCGTGCGTGGTGGAACGACATTGATAAAGTAATAGTATATGTAAATGTCGCTGGGATAAACGTGTTCTTGAGTGAAGACCGCAACTCGGCAAACGTAGTGACACCCTCAGGTGGGATGACGACCTGCGAATGATTGCAGGCAGATGCTGCGTCAAGCTGAAGACTGGGCGCTATGGCGCTCATTGGAGGAGGCCTATGTCAAGTTGTAGACAATAAAAATATATATTATGTGTGTTATTAAGTTATTATAATTAAGTATATTATAAATTATTAGCTGCGCCCCGTGGCTTGACCCGCGTGGAAATCTACATGTCAAATAGTATATAAACCTTCTTGAATAACTCTATCTATTAAAAAACCGTTAGTTCTCTAGTTTTAAAGATCTCAGCATACATAGGGACAGACAGACAGCGGGAAGCGACTTTGTTTTATAGGTACTATGTAGTGATATCATATCAGTCATCTAGTTCCCATACCACTAGCTCTGCTTAGCTTGGAGCTAGATGAAGCTGTGTGGATTGTCCAGCATTATTTATTTATTTTAACACTTCGACTGCGGCGATCTTTTTTCGACTGCGATCTTTTTTTTAACCTAAGCCATTCGTGCTGCCGCTCTACTCAGCGGTTGTGTTGCGCCGCACATGCGTTTCGTTCGAAAAATATTACGGCTGTGCTGAGTCACACAGATCTGTATTTTCTCAGCCGCTGCGCTAGTGTGGATTTACGCATATAAGTCACTTGTAGAAAAGACATACCGTGTGATTTGAGCAATCGACGTGCATTTATGCAAACCCTAACTTTCCAATCGTGATAATTATGGCGAATCCCCTTATTTACATACAGTTAAATTATTTTTAAATAACACCAGTTGACAAGCCAACGTAATAATAATGATTGACTTGTTTATGGCAGACATCCGCAATCTCCCCTATAGCCCGATTACCCAGTCCATCCATCCATCACAACAGCCTGGTTTTATTTCTTTCAGTTTTCTTTGCAATAGTCTCTACACCTGGCGGATACCATCTTTGGGTGTATCATATTGTGCACCCGAGGATGATACCCGCTATGTGTAGCCATCGCCTTTAGATTAACTTCTCAAAGGGCCTCTGTGCTGTTGGCTTCGGCCCCACGCAAGCCTTCCAAAGGACCGGGTCACTTTATGGCCCGAGATCATGGTAAATGAGAGACATATACAAGGCAAGCAATACAGAAATTTAACCCCCCTTTAGGGAGGCAAGTTCAACAGAAGACAAATATATCCTTCCAATACAGACAGCCTTAAGTAGATCTATTTATATTTTGAGAGTTATTTTTATAAAGTTGTTGTCGTGCGTGGTGGAACGACATTGATAATAATTTTGCGTAAATAATAGTTCCTATGTAAATGACGCTGTTGGGGGAGGCCCAATGAGCGCCATAGCGCCCTGTTTTCAGCTTGTCGCATCCAGCATCTGCCTGCAATCATTCGCAGGCCGTCATACCTGAGGGCGTCACGACGTTTGCCGAGTCGCGCTCTACACTCCAGAACACGTTTACACCAGCATCAATTATCTGTGCTATAAAAACTTATTGAATGCTAAAAATAGCCCCGAATGGCTGCACGCGAGGTCTGCAAATAATACAACCGGTTTGTTCTCAAAAACCTGTGGGCGTTAGTGTTACCGTTGGGTGACGCAAGCGCCGCTGATTACAGACACAGTTTTTCGAATTTATTTTTAGCACATTGGTTGTTGGCTTGGCACTGCTTCATACCCCCGTATACTGACCTAGGCCCTCAGGGTACGATAGTCTATCTGCTAACAGCGGAAATATATATTTTAAATATGATATATATTCTAATTTTATGATTGTTTAGAATTTAGCTTACATCTTACAAGAAAGAACCCAAAATTTGTTGAGATAAGGAGGCCTATACTATATCTTAATAGGTACTCAATGCATAATATCAAAGGGGGCAACCCTTTGAGTTTTTATGCATTGAGTACCTACTAAGATATAGGTAGTATAGGCCTCCTTATCGATTTCGATGACGGCGACCCTAGATAATCACGGATTTTTTTTCTATCATAGACTCTATTATGGCTCGCTAGACCGAACTTGGTCATGAATAGGCTACCACCCACTAAGATTACCTAAGGAACTACCTGTAGGTATGCATGAAATCACAAAATGATATGAATTTGATATAAGTCCAGTTTTAAGGTTTGGGCAGTGTTTACTCGTCCCTGGTTTGGGCGAAATATTATGCCAAACCCTATGCCTATGTTCAGCGGTGGAAATTCGTTTGTGGGCTGATGGAGCGAGCAACTTTCATTGTACCAAATTTCCCTTCAATTCGCTATTAGAGCTGGTTTCCACTTGTGGTTTGTCAGGTCCGGGTTTAAATCGGCAGAACATTTTATATGAAGCTAATACCTACTGAAAGATTCTCTGTTCGATCATTCATACCAACTCAGGCTATAAGGTTGTGGAATGCACTACCACAGTCCATCAGAAAAGCGTAAGAGAAACGCAGTGTCCTTACCAGTTTCAAAGCTCGCTTTAAGGAATTTTACCTGTCAGTAAATAATAATTTAATAATAATTTAGCAATTTATTATCAAAGAATAAATTACATAATAATTGAATTATAATCTAATTAAATTGAACATTGTTAAAAAAATAAGAAAACTTTAATTATTGAGCATTATTAAATAAGTATTTTTATATTCTTTGATCTCTATTTGAGTAAAGGCCTCCTCCAGACTGTGCCATTTCGTTCGATTTCGTAGAATAGTGAATATTTGTACTTAATATTTATGTATAAACTAAGTAGTATATTAAACATATTTTGTATATTATACTAGCTGCGCCCCGCGGCTTCACCCGCGTGGAAACTTCTGCGCAATTTTACCATGTTTTCTCACCGTTTAAACCTTCCCTGGACTACGACAAACATTTCAAAACCAAAATCAGCTAAATCGGCCCAGCCGTTCTCGAGTTTTAGCGAGACTAACGAACAGCAATAGATTTTTATATAATAAAGATGTACATATGTATACATATGTATATCTATTTTTTTACATTTATTTATCTTTAAATATTCATGTTATGTTCATATTTATTCTAGCTCTATCCTTGGTACACCTTTCTTAAATTTACATATTTTTTTCTATCCAAAGGCGGTCGGGAAGAGATCACTTATATGCGATAAGGCCGCCCATTGTACTTGTCGCATGTAATGCATTTTGTAATGATCTGTATCTAGTGTACAATAAAGTGTTTTTGTACTGTTTGACGACCTCTGTGGCGCGGTGGGCGAAGGCCCGCCTGCGACGCAGGAGGTCGCGGGTTCGATTCCCGCCTCGGAACAATTGTGTGTACGAGCTGCAGATAATTTTTTCCGGGTGTTCTGGTCGTTTTCTATGTATAATAAAAAATATCTATCTATGTAATGTATTTTATTATGTAATATCAGTTATCTAGTACCCATAACACAAGCTCTGCTTACCATGGGGCTAGATAATGCTGTGTGAATTGTCCAGCATTATTTATTCATTTATTTATATTTACTGTAACTCTTCTGCCGAGAAAACCCACTTATTATATGGGTTATTTACTATGATTTTTGAGTT
Organism: Eupithecia abbreviata; assembly: GCA_943735965.1. Lineage (NCBI taxonomy): Eukaryota > Metazoa > Arthropoda > Insecta > Lepidoptera > Geometridae > Eupithecia > Eupithecia abbreviata. The sequence goes on along the minus strand of OX031003.1, from coordinate 887,083 downwards.
AGTTTCCAATATTTTGGCATAGCTTCTTCTGCCTAGCCATTTTAACGAGTGTCGGAATTGGGGTTGTCAAGTTATTAGGTAGGTGATTAATTACTGTGTTATATATATAATTGTGTGTTATATTATAATTGTGTTATATTCTGTTTTATGTTTTCTTTTCTTTTTATCACTAGTTTAAGTACGATCACTTTATGGTTTCCCATAAAGTTCGCTTTCTTTCGTGTCACAATGTTGTTAGTGTTCGCACATAATAGATTATATCAGTGAATACCTATTATTAGCTCTCTGTTGACATTTTTAAGTCTATAGATATTTATTATAGTAGCTGATGGTGTTCCGAAATAAATAAATAAATTACTGTGTTAGTTTATTATTGTTATTAATATCGCTAGTGGAAGGAAACAGTCTTTCCACTCTAGCGATGTAAATCAGAACCAAATTGGAGGAACGGAACGTAGGCTAATGAAATACATTTATTATTCTTTTGACACCTTTCACCTCTTAGATGCGTAAATTTCTAACTAGATATGTTTATAAAGGGCTTTTTACTTATTTTTACATGTCTATACCTAATCCTTTGGATTCGTAACGAATACATCAGACAGAGAACCAAAGTTATCGACATAGCTTTGGGAATTAGCAAGCTGAAGTGGCAGTGGGCCGGCCATATCTCGCGAAGAACCGAAGGCCGCTGGGGCAAACGTGTTCTTGAGTGGAGACCACGACTCGGTAAACGTAGTGTAGGACGCCCTCCGAACAGGCGAGATGACGACCTGCGAAAGACTGCAGATGCTGGATGCGTCAAGCTGAAGACAGGGCGTTGCCGAAGCAACGGTAAATATATGTATCACACTTTTCAACCTTCTTTTAGAATAATAAGAACCAGTTGTGGTATTAGCATATCATTTGGGCTGGTAGTACTATTAGATTCTAACAGATGGCGGTAGCATATCTTTTGGATTCACAGTTAACACTTTGACTGCTGAAATCACACGGTATGTGTTTTCTGTTTTGTAAGTGACTAATATGCGTAAATCCACACTAGCGCAGCGGCTGAGAAAATACAGATCTGTGTGACTCAGCACAGCCGTAATATTTTTCGAACGAAACGCATGTGCGGCGCAACACGTAGTCAAAGTGGATGCTTTGCTATAGAATTTTTGCACCTGAATTTTCGATCAGGAGGCGAATCCCTGGTTGCCAGATACAACCTTGATCTTTTCAAGACAAGAGTGAATACCACATTCCTGATACATTATCCCCTACATAGTTATTTACCATGAGGTGAGATGGGTTTCTGCCCGCGGCTTCGCACGCGTTGTTTTTGTGGAATCGTTTGTTACATATGTTATATCCCATGGGAACTGATTTATGGCATAAAGTATGTAAGTAGCCTTGGTAATGTTTGATTCCAGGCATCTATGTCTTAGTTTAATTAATTTAAATATCTGAATTGCATGTTACGTTTTTTTTTTGAATGTCTGAATATGCCAGCCCCGTTTTACAATTACACACTATTTACTTTTTCTAATAATATCATATATCATTGTGTACAAAGTCTTAGCGGCCGTGCACAATGGGGTGGAGAGTAAAATTTGAACTAAACCTAATTCTGAGATTCAAATTAAAATCATCGATTAATTGAGTCCGAACACATTCCACCAAGAGTTGGTGAATGTCTTCTATGACACCGCACGAAGTGCAATTAGCGGAGTCGTATTATATTATCTGTGGCGGAGTCAACCTTCCTCATGGCACAGATAATATAATACATACTGTACTCATGGTATGTTAGTACCTACTTTTTAATTATAGATATAAGTTATGATTTTAGTATATTATGTATCTATAAGTAACGGGTGGGCCAAAAGAAGTCATCCGATGTTGTTTGGCTCTCTTTTTTTTTCTAAAAGAAAAACTTCGATTCTGTTTTTTGATTATGTTTATTTGAACCTTTAGAATTGTATTGGTCAAGTCGAGAAGATGATATCGGCTAAATGAGCGCCGTCACAATTGATTATCATACGGGCTCGTTTTATGCCATTTTTCATCACTTCAGCGAGAACTTCGGGCGACAGATTCTCGCACTCGTGTCGAATGTTGTCCTTGAGGGCTTCCAGAGTCTCGGGCTTGTTCACGTAAACACGGGACTTCAAAAAACCCCACGAAAAAAAGTCTAAAACGGTTAAATCGGGCGATCTTGCGGGCCAGTGCAAATCGCCAAAACGAGAGATGAGGCGACCCGGGAACGCCGCCTTCAGAATATCGGTTGTGGGTCGCGCAGTGTGTGTCGTTGCTCCGTCCTGTTGGAACCACATGTCCTGCAGTCCTAATTCATCCAATTGCGGCAGAAAAAACTCTGTCAACATGGCCCTATAGCGCGCACCGTCCACTATTGTCGTTTGGCCAGCGGCGTTCTCGAAAAAAAATGGCCCGATGACTCCTCCAGCGTGAACAGCACACCAAGCAGTCACTTTGAGCGGGTGTAATGGCTCCTCGTGCATTACTCGTGGATTTTCGGTGCCCCAGAAGCGATAGTTTTGCTTGTTACGTACCCGCTGAGGTGGAAATGAGCATCATCGCTCATTATGATTTTGGTCGAAAAATCGCGCTCCACCACAGACGAATTGTTACGCAAAAAAATAGACACAATTATTCCGCGTTCTTGGGGAGTATATCGCTCCATGGCTTGTTCACTGGTATTCTGCATCTGTCTAGTCCACAAATGTCAAAACAGATTTGACATTGGCGGCCATTTGCAAAAATGAGAGCATCTTCTAGTAGGGTGATTTCTTTTGGCCCACCTAGTAGTTATAAGTTTAGGCAATAAATCATTATTCTATTCTATGCAAAATATCAGCCTGAAGTTCATCTGATCGTAGTTTGGAAGTTATCAAAATTATGAAGATTGATATTTCCACCAGAGCCTAGTTCGTTATCTATAGTTTGACCGAAACCGCTCCTTAGGAAAGTGCGGCGAGGTGGGGGGCGAGGAAAAAAGAGCAAGAGTACGCGTTGACGGCAGACTGATGGATCGGACCCCGTCTCGCCGCTCGCATATCTCAGGCGCGGTACAGCGGTTTCGGTCAAACTATAGCAGGGTGTACCACGTGCAGGTCTGCTTGGCTTGGGAGACGAGATGTTGGAGCCACGTTGGGTACAGCCGTATATAGGATTTAATTTAAATTTTATATTATTCCGACATAAAACACTCAAGTAATTGTAAATTCGACATAACTGCTCCTATGCGTTCCTATAGTAGAAAATAAATCAAATTCAGACGAGGGTAAAATAAAGAATACGCGCCCAGTGAGCCATCAACCTATATTTTATTTATAGTAGTAACATACAATAATACAACAAATAAACATGTTTTTAAAACATCATGTAACGGCTAAATACAGAACACCACCGACCTCAGGTCATATAGATATGGAATCGATAAAGTTAGTATAAAAATTTGATGCCTCTTTGTACCAAGCATTTAGGCAGTTGTCTCACCACCGGCGAGAGAACTACTATCTATCGGCTATTTTCTCGCTCAGGAAACGTACAGTTAGATATACATTCCGTGTAAACAAAAGAGATGCATATACAAATAGTTGATCGCTGACTGTTCACACTGCCGGCGAGGACTCGCTTCACTAGTTTGTCGCTGGGCGACACGAGCCAGGAAAATAACACTCGCTCAGCGATCAGAAAACTCACGCCGAGCGGTCATTTCTCTACAATGCGGACTGTCGTTTGACCCGGCCGCCGCGAGCGAGTGATAGCCGAGCTATACAACTATCTGAACTACGCACTCGCTCCCCGCTTCACGCCGACTCGTTTCTACATTCTAGCTCTGCTCGCTACTCGTTCATCGTTCCCGGTGAGACAACTGCCTTAGATACCCCGAGGCACACTAGCGCCACCTATTTTATCATATTATTACTTTGAAATATCAAAGAATTTTATAATACCTATTGTGAGCTTATTTTTAATGTCTCTGAAATTGTTTTATTTTGTAAAGTTTAGTCAGAGATGCGAGAATAGAGTTTGGTGGCCACCAAGGGCAACTTCGTATTTCTGCCTCACTTCGACTGCGATCTTTTTTTTAACCTAAGCCATTCGTGCTGCCGCTCTACACAGCGGTTGTGTTGCGCCGCACATACGTTTCGTTCGAAAAACATTACGGCTGTGCTGAGTCACACAGATCTGTATTTTCTCAGCCGCTGCGCTAGTGTGGCTTTACGCATAGTAGTCACTTGTAAAAAACACATACCGTGTGATTTCAGCAATCGACGTATTAACAAAATAAAACTATTACAAAGGCATTAAAAAAAGTTTAAGGTATCACAAACTGCTCAATGACATTTTTGATATTTCCTTTGTTCAACGTAAATATTGATTTATTTTATTTTCAAAATTTTGAAGACTTACAGCTTGGCCTTAATAATAGTTATTTAATTAGGACATGCCGGTAGATACCAGCGCATGTGTGCTGAGGGCCAATTATCAAGTTTCCGCAGGTATGTACTTAAATAGAATAACAAACAGTGAAAGTAGACGACTTAAAGAAAATTAAAAGAAACACACAACACAAAACAAAGTTATGATAAAAAGAATTCATCGTTAAGCAAGCGTTTGAGCTTACTTGCAGATGTGTTAAATAAATCAACATCATTGTTTTTAGGCCTATGTCCAGCAGTGGACTGCTATAGGCTGATGATGATGATTGCTTTTGTAGACCAATGAGTTGTAGATAAAACAGGAGGTGGCGCTAGTGTGCCTCGGGGAACCGCATTAAGTTCATATACTCAGTCGTGAAAGACACAATAACTCACAGTTTAAAATGCTAGAATGGTCCCACATAACAAACACACGTACAAAACAGACATTTTTGTCCCAACTCGGGAATAGTACCTGCGATTTCCCAGCACTCGCTGCTAGGCATTTAGATGATAAAAGAAAATAATACATCTATAATACAATCTGTGAAGAGTTTAACTTTTCTAATTTAGTTCTTACAACTAGATGGCGTTATTAAATTCATCACCTGAATACCCAAGAAAGATATTTATTTCAGAGATTTCAATGTATCTGTAATTATTTATTACAGTAAAGGCATATTCGATACACAAAGAGCTTTATTTTTAAATAGAAGCTTATAAAGGCACATCTACAATAACGCCATCTAGGAAGCGTTTAATCTCAATAACCCAAGTCAGTGGTGGATAGTGCAAATACAATAAACGTGTGGATTGGCCTTTATTTTTATATACAACGGGAACCATGCTTAACACATTCAGTGCCCGGAGAACAACTGCGTCTTGGGCCACGAAAGCGTTAATATCGGGGACAACAGTTCATAGCGTGCATGGTTCCTATTGCGTTTGTCATAATTAGTACATTATTTTTCTAAATGGTTTAGTTAATTGACCTAGAGTATAAAGGAAAAATAGAGTACTAAATACGACTAGTGTCGGTTCTAACACCGCCGCTGTTAAAATTTCGTTTCAAAATTTCATATAGTCGAACGCGCAGGTTACTAAAATAAATTATAGCCAAATAATCAAATAACACCGACAACCCTATACGAATTAAATCCAAAAAGCTAGGTAATAATTATCAAAAAAATATTGAGCGTTGCGTTATTTAAAACTAGATGGCGCTGTGTAAAACACTAAGTAATACTTAGTGGTTTTTTTATGACCACCTGAAAAATAATTTTACTAACATATTTACTCAAGTGTTCAAAGAGGTTAAAACTGTTAAAATTAGCGGTGTTAGAACTGATTCAATACATACATGGAACATTCTCGTACGCGAGATCACGAGTGCTGCCGACTTATATGTTCAGGGCGAATATATAAGGCCGTTACTCTGAAGTAGTCTCTAAAGTTTTAGATTTCTTTTCATCTTTCCGGAGAGGTTGTGGTCAAACGATAAATAGACTAAATAGACCGTCTATTGTAATTTTTTTTAGCTTTAAATAGCTGACTGAAATAGCTAATGCCACTCGATTGCGGTAAAGAATTACATATCAAGTCACTGTGCAATTTATCTAAAGATTAGCAGTGAAAGCCTATATTTGAATGCTTGTTGTTATGCTGTGCGTCATGGTGCTGTATGTATGTGCCTTAACACTTTGAGTGCTGAAAACGCACGGTATGAGTTTTCTACAAGTGACTAACATGCGTAAATCCACACTAGCGCAGCGGCTGATAAAATACAGATCTGTGTGACTCAGCAGAGCTGTAATATTTTTCGAACGAAACGCATGTGCGGCGCAACACAACCGCTGTGTAGAGCGGCAGCACGAATTTTTTAGGTTAAAAAAAAGATCGCAGTCGTCTAAAAAGAACCGCAGTCAAAGTGTTAAGCTTAAAGTTATGTCTGAGACGAACCTAACTGGTTTGGTTATCAAACTAGGTCAGTAAAAATACGAATGACAAAACATTTTTGGTTCCTCGAATTGCTCCTGAAAAAATCTATTAACACTTTGACTGCGATTTTTTTTCGACGACTGCGATCTTTTTTTTGACCTAAAAAATTCGTGCTGCTCTACATAGCGGTTGTGTTGCGCCGCACAAGCGTTTCGTTCGAAAAATATTCTCTGCTGAGTCACACAGATCTGTATTTTCTCAGCCGCTGCGCTAGTGTGGATTTATGCATATTAGTCACTCGTAGAAAACTCATACCGTGCGTTTTCAGCACTCAAAGTGTTAACACTTTGACAGCGATATTTTTTCGACGACTGCGATCTTTTTTTTTACCTAAAAAATTCGTGCCGCTCTACACAGCGGTTGTGTTGCGCCGCACATGCGTTTCGTTCGAAAAATATTACGGCTGTGCTGAGTCACACAGATCTGTATTTTCTCAGCCGCTGCGCTAGTGTGGATTTACGCATTAGTCTTGTAGAAAACACATACCGTGTGATTTCAGCAATCAAAGTGTTAAGCTTAAAGTTATGTCTGAGACGAACCTAACTGGTTTGGTTATCAAACTAGGTCAGTAAAAATACGAATGACAAAACTTTGTTGGTTCCTCGAATGGTTCCTGAAAAAATCTATAAAGAAAAATATCATGAAAATGCACTGTTCCGCACATAATTTGATCTAGATCTCAGGAACCCTGCGGTCTAACGACATGACTGATGTTTTGGTTCATACGTTATTAGTATTACTTATTGTTAGGTTCCTTGAACCAGTTTCTTAATAACTTGCGTAGTATTTTTGTAAATCAGCAAAAACATGATTAATGCGCAACAACGTTCCTATAACGCATGCTCTGTCCCGCTCTAATTAACACGAAATCCTATATCTATCCTTGTCACAAAATGGCGCGCATTCCGCCGTCTCAAGAGTAACAGCCTATATCTCCCTGAAGCTATAAGTCTAGTTGTTTTCCTATCATGTCGATTTCACCCACCTATAATTTCTCTAGCCAATCCGCGTTCCACGTGTGGCCCGCGTGATAGAAAAAATACAAATAATTATTGGTAAATACACCTAGAGTCTTTGCAAAAAGAGAAGTCTCTTGGGAATAGAGGGCGCGCGTGTGCCAATCTACCTTTGTTAGTTCACCGTTTCGCCACGAGAGTTCTCTTTCTGCACAGACTCTATCGGGCAGAATCTCCACACGTCAGAAAAATACTTTATGCCCGCAATTTCGCATACATCATATCCGACGCCGCGTCCTTATAATCTAGTAGTCGTCGATGTCGTACAGATTGTCGATCTCCTCGTCGTCAAGTTGCATCGACTGGAAGTCCACTTTGTAGCGTAGGAGACCTGGAAATACAAACATTGATTAATATGCTTGTCTTTGATACGATGTTATGAACTTTTGAAATTATCATGGTTATTAATACTAAAGTCATTTAAAACGGGATATTTACCATGATTTGATTATCGAGGTTTCCAATCCTACTAATATTATGAACGCGAAAGTTTGTATGGATGGATGGATGTCTGTTACTCTTTCACGCAAAAACTACTGAATGGATTTTGATGAAACTTCACAATAATATAGCTGACATATCAGAATAACACATAAGCTTCAATTCATAAATATATATTGTATATTATCCAAAATATCTATAACCACGCGGGTGAAACCGCAGAGCGCAGCTAGTATTTCAATATTTATCAGTTACTCCGTGATCATGGCGTATGAAACTGTGCCAAAATATTGGAAAACTGAAAAATCAAATCATGGTAAATATCCCGTTTTATTGTATTGACTTCAGTGATGGTACAAAGTACTGTTTCGGATTTTACTGAAATAATAAATTCTAAGAATTTAAATAAAATTCTAATTTAAGGACTAGACGGGACTTGAACCTGCTACTTTTGAGCCACAAGGTCAACAATAATAATATATATTGGAAGGGTCATAATTTACACACAAAAAATAAGGGCAACTAATTATGTCCTATGTAAAGGACAAAGGTTGCCTGGAAGAGATCGCTTCTAAGCGATAAGGCCGCCCATTGTACTTGTCGCATGTAATATATTTTGTAATGAATCTGTATCTGGTGTACAATAAATTATTTTTGTATTGTATTGTATGTCGTATTATATCGTATATTGACACAAAAATAAAACACATGCACATACAAAACACCACAAAGACAAACTACAATACGTATGACCCACTATAAACCCTAGCCAAGAACCATACGGGCTCGAGAAGCCCGTATGGTTTTTTATTCTTCATACTTTCTATGTTCATCTACTTTATACATCCTAAGTGACGGCGCATCGCGTATAATGCTACGTTCACATGCACGCCGTGCACACAGCCAAACGACACGAAGAGCACTGGGCAAGTATTCCAGATTGCAGGCAGTCGAAGGAGGCATTCCCGGTTTTAAACCCACGGTACTCCCGAAAACTCCTCAATCTCAAACGTGACAAACTCCGGAAAGTCGTCGGTATTGTCACGGGACACTGCATGCTAAACAAACACCTTTTTAATTTGGGTATCACGGACAGCCCCCTTTGCAGAGAGTGCATGAATGCAGAGGAGACGGCAGCGCATGTGCTTGTAGATTGCGACAGCGTGGCTTCTCAAAGACTGCATCACCTTGGGACACCGAGGACGCCTAGGGAGGCATGCACCGGCATCAGCGAGCTGCTGGCCTTCCTGGAGGACATCGGGTGGTTAGAATAGCAGCCCCCCCACCCGACACGCAAAAAAACCAGTCCAAGCTGTTCACACGCACGCCGTCGTGTCAGTCAGTGCCAGCATGGCGGGCAGCGAGGATCTCGGTGTTGTTGCTGCCGTATCCTTTGGCTTAACTTATTTTTATTGGAAAAAGAAACAAAATGATAAACGACGGAGAAAAAAAACTGCGTAGCGACTTTTTTAGCAACGTTGAAGATCCACTCGTCACGAAAGCGCGAGTGAGACTGACTGCCCGCGCGCCGCGTGAAAACAGTCACCGGGCGCCCGCACATTCATCCTTTGAACTTTGCCAAAAAACCGACACTCGCCCGATTCGCGGCATTCACGTTCACAGGCGCGTTTACGGGCTCGGGCGTACCGTTTACACGCTCGTGAATGTGAATGTGCACGTTGAATGTCGAGTTGAACGCGCGCGTGTGAACATAGCATAATAAATCATGCTGGATAATTCACACAGCATTATATAGCCCGTAACTGAGCAGTTTCTGTTATGGGTACTACTAACTACATTGTAGTTTCAATATTTCATTTTATTTGAAGTGTACAAAGATAATTCTACAATTTATATACGTATTATAAATATTAAGCAATTATAAGTAATAATATGAATAATATTGATTATATAGTTTTAGTTTCTGTTATTATTTTTTTTGCTGGACAATTCACACAGCATTATCTAGCCCCATGGTAAGCAGAGCTTGTGTTATGGGTACTAGATAACTGATATACATAATACAATTTATTACATAGATAGATATTTTTTATTATACATAGAAAACGACCAGAACACCTGGAACAAATATCTGCAGATCGTACACACAATTGTTACGAGGCGGGAATCGAACCCGCAACCTCCTGCGTTTCAGGTTTCAATAATTTGTATTATTATAGTCTGCAGAATTCGGCGCTTGCTAAATTTAATGCCAAATGATGTCCAATATAATTTATTTCTTTGATGCGTACACCGATGTTTCCACATAATGCGCCGTCACTTAGGAAATCCACAATCGTTTTTTGCCATTTGGTTCTAACGGCTATGTTTTATTATAAAGGGTCAAGATTTTGTATTATTAGAGTTAGCATGCATTATTAGTATTACCTCAATAATCCTCACAGTTAGCATGTTAAAAAGAAATACCTAAAATGGGATATGCGCGTTTTCAGCACTCAAAGTGTTAAAAGAGAACATGTTATTCTTCATCATCATCACCAGCATATAGCAGTCAACTGCTGGACATAGTCCTCCCACAATGAGGGCATGTAATTCTTCGTTTAAGTATATTTAGAGCGGTAAGACCGCCAATTGTCACATATCTGATTCTTTTATCTTGTTTGTTGCATTAAAGAGTGCAATGAATTATATTTCGTCTCATGCCACTAACAAATAAGGCTGCATTCTCTTTCCTATACCTATTTTTTTTTGTTTTCTTTTTAGCGTCTGTCTTCCATATTCATCATCATCATCATGAATAAGGCTGCATTCTCTTTCCTATACCTATTTTTTTTTGTTTTCTTTTTAGCGTCTGTCTTCCATATTCATCATCATCATCATGAATAAGGCTGCATTCTCTTTCCTATACCTATTTTTTTTTGTTTTCTTTTTAGCGTCTGTCTTCCATATTCGTGATGTTACTATTATAATTAATCAGGTTCAAACTGAGAACCAGCGTTGTTCCGCGCCACGCGTGGTTCAGCACAGAGCTGAGTTTAACCCTCTTTGGCCAACAGGCTAGCACGGTAGCTATTAATTGTTTCTCCATAGGTTTCTTTTTAAATCTACGATGTATCTACTGTGTTTTATCATATATATGCATGAGTAAGTCTAAGTACTCTTACATAGGATAATTTATTATTATTTATGTTATTGTACGCCCCTATCCTGTTTATGGCCAAACAAGTTTATCTTTATCTATCTAGTATATTGATACTTATATGTATAGGCCAAAATGGAAGAACATAAGTGCCTAAGACATTTTGTTACTGAATAGTTTTTTGTAAATGTGTTTCTGACAGATATTTTAGCAAGAAACGCTAAATTGAGATTTAACAATATGGTCGATGAGATGTATGGTTCGAAAATATTCCTCACAGAAATCAACGATATTTTACTTACGATTTGTTAAGAACTCTTGATTTATTTACTAGAGCTCGTTCCCACTTGTCGTCTGTCGGGTCCAGGTTTTAATCGGATGATTCATTTCATATAAAGCTTGTCGCCGAAACAAAATCGGTTTCCAACAAGTGTGAATAGCTTCATATAAAATGTTCTGCGATTAAAATCCGGTCCCGACAGACAAGTGGGAATGAACTGTTAGACGTATGTATGTATTTTAGAAAGGAAAGGTAATTTATTTTTTACATAATATTAGGCATTCAGTACAGGTTGGACTTCGGCGTCAGTCATATTCCTTTCGTAAAAAAAGCAGTCAAACCTTGACTATCGAGAAGTGCGGACGTGTTTATTGTTAATCGTTTGTAGGCGACGCAAAATAGGTGCTAATAATCTAGAGGAATTAAATAAACATCAAATCTATGTTTGATACTTTATTGCAAAATAAATATTCAAAGCAATCGTAGACACATATTAATTGTAATTATAGTGTGCTGTTCTACATATATTAATTGTTACACAAAATATCAAATAATAGCCTACTCTCTTAGGTCTTTACTATCACTCTTTATAAAATCCAGCTTTATACACTCCTTTTAAAGCCTAGACTGACCTTAAAATTAACATTTCAACAAAACCATTCAAATTTCAGCTTTCGGCTTAAAATCTAAACACCAATTTATCAAGTATTGCTTTACCCAACGAAGATACCTTAGTTAAGGTGTTGCTACTACCCCTGAAGACCCAGAAGCCATTCATAGCGGGTGACTGGCTCCCGCGCGCCTGTCCACCCGCGATGAAGATCATCCAACCATCGATCGATCGGTTAGTCGAAGTTTTATAGAACGGTTTCCATGTTATCAAATATTGCTTTTCCAAAGAAAGATACCTTAGTGTGTTGCTACTACCCCTGAAGACTCAGAAGCCATTCAAAGCGGGTGACTGGCTCCCGCGCGCTTGTCCACCCGCGTTGAAGATCATTCCACCATCGATCGATCGGTTGGTCGAAGTTTTATAGAACGGTTTCCATGTAATCAGATATTGCTTTTCCCAAGAAAGATATCTTAGTTAGTGTGTTGTTACCACCTCCGAAGAGTCAGAAGCCATTCAAAGCGGGTGAGTGGCTACCGTGCCTGGTTTCCCGCGATGAAGCTAAAAGGAACTTCGACAAACCGATCGATCGATGATGGAATGGATTTAATTTGCGGTCAAATAGATTCCATCCCATCATCGATCGATGAGTTAGTCGAAGTTTTATAGAACGGTTTCCAAGTAATCAAGTATTGCTTAACCCAACGAAGATACCTTAGTCAGATTGTTGCTATCACCCTTGCAGGAAGCCATTCATAGCGGGTGAGTGGCTCCCATGCGCCTGGTCACCCGATATGAAGCTACGAGGAACCCTTAGTGCCGTGACAACCAAAATACCTTAGTCAGGGTTGTTGCTACCACACCTGAAGAGTCAGAAGTTATTCATAGCGGGTGAGTGGCTCCCGTGCCTGGTCACCCACGATGAAGCTAAGAGGAACCGATAGGGCCGTGCCAACGCAAACGGCGACACGGCCGGCCCCAAACATCTTTCAGACTATTCTCCTGACAGGAGTAACCAGTTGCAACAGCTGGCGTACGTGAAATAGCTGCTATGGTCACCTATTTCAAACATATACGGTAAGAAAATAGCAACGTTGGATCTGCGGTCAAATAAAATCCATTCCACCATCGATTGATCGGTTAGTCGAAGTTTTATCGAACGGTTTCCGTCGATCAATAAAGCTACGACATTAATCGTATTTGAGGTACTAATCGAGGTAAGTTAAACATTCTTAAAGGCTCCTTCATACTATGCCTAATTCACAGCATAGTGTATAGATGCCTTTGCAAACTGAAACTTAGCAACGCCGAATCTGCGGTCAAATAAATCCATTCCCCCATCGATCGATCGTTTAGTCGAAGTTTTATAGAACGGTTTCCAAGTAATCTAGTATTGCTTTACCCAACGGAAATACCTTAGTTGGTTGTTGCTACCACCTTCGAAGAGTCAAAAAGCCATTCATAGCGGGTGACCTGCTCCTGTGCGCCTGGTCACCCACGATAAAGCTAAAAGGAACCTACATATAGGGCCATGCCTCACTGAACTTAGCAACGACGGACCTGCAGTACTGACAAACCTTACTCCATTCCGACATCGATCGATCAATTAGTCGAAATTTTATGGAACTGTTTCCGTCGATCAATAAAGCTGTCACACTAATCGATCGTAATCGAGGTAACTCATAACATCCTTAAAGGCTCCTTTACACTATGCTCCTTCAAACATAGTTTAAAGATGCCTTTACAAACAACTGAAAATTAGCAAAGCTGGATCTGCGGTCATGTAAAATCCATTCCACCATCGATCAATCGGTTAGTCGAAGATATATCGAACGGTTTCCGTCGATCAATAAAGCTACGGAATTATCGGTCGCAGTACTGCAAACTCGCTTGTTGGACTACACCGGCAACTAAACACGCATCCGTTTGGCTCGCTAGACCAACGATTAGAATTTCATGAATCGAGAATATCTGCCTACATAGCAAGCAATGTCGACTGGCTAACTCGATAGCATTGAGCTAATCACGGTTAAAGGAAGCCACACTAGCGATAATGGTCAGAGACATCTTCTAAGTTCTCAAACAATTCTCGGAGGTTCATTCTGCAGTCATTGTGATATCGGCTATGTCCGTAGGTGCCAAAAACCGGCATAATGTGTTGATGACATAAAATTGTTCCTTAGGTCAGTCTAGATAAAACACTTAGTCAAAAATAAAGAATAATTAATCACACGACAATAAATTTTAAAATAAAAGAAATAAATACATTAATATATATGTTCTTCACTTATAAGACAATCCACGAGTTCCACAGAGAGTTAATGGAACCCGCTTATTTACAATTAATCTAAAACTATGGTGGTTTTCATTGGTTACCGTTGCCTATAGCAGTTGCTTTCAAAACTGTTTCCGTCAACCTCAGGCATAGATGTTAAGCCTAATGTGCCTGTAATTTGACCGGCAACCATACCCTTCCAAGCCGAAACACAGCATTGCTGCTTCACGGCTGAAAGAGATATGGCGGTAGTACCTCTCCGGATGAGCCCTGCACTAAAGCCCTACTACCTATGGTTTCCTAACTTATGAAAATAATATTTTGAGCCAAATAATATAATAAAAATATTATTTAAAGTGAAATAAAAAAAATCTGAGCGTCTAGTCGAAACGACGCGTGACCCCAGAGCTGGTGGGTATCTGGCGCAGTGCATCAGCATTGCCGTACAACGGGGCAATGCAGCCAAGGGCCTTGAAGACGCTTCTGACTAGTATTGATACGGATCACTTGAGCTACCTGTAGATTATTTGCAACAGTCTGCAGTTAGCTCAAACACATAACTCACCTAGATATTTTTTTTAATTGACCTTAACCTTATACTCTACAATGCATGGAATGCATCCGCCAACCTCAGGCATAGATGTTAAACCTTATGTGCCTGTAATTTGACCGGCAACCATACCCTTCGAGTCGAAACACAGCATTGCTGCTTAACGGCTGAAATAGATATGGCGGTAGTACCTCCCCGGGCAGGCCTTGCACTGAGGCCCTACTACCTACGGTTTCCTAACTTACGAAGAGATTATATCTTAGGGCTATCATTATTATATGTATGATGATTGATTATAAAATAAAAATAATAACTTGTTTTTTTTTATTTTTCTTTTATTTTATAAAAATATACAAAAATCCTTAAATGTCTATGATGCCCGCACTGCATCCGTCCACCTCAGGCATAGATGTTAAGCCTAATGTGCCTGTAATTAGACCGGCAACCATACCCTTCGAGCCGAAACACAGCATTGCTGCTTTACGGCTGAAATAGATATGGCGGTAGTACCTCCCCGGTTGGGCCCTGCACTAAGGCCCTACTACCTACGGCTTCCTAAATTACGAAAATGAATATTTTGGTCACTAAAAAAAAAATCGAATCGTCTAGTCGAAGCGACGCGTGACCCGAGAGCTAGTGGGTATCTGGCGCAGTGCATCAGCATTGCCGTACAACGGGGCAATGCAGCCAAGGGTCAATGAGACGCTTCCGACTAGTATTGGTATGGATCACTTAAGCTACCTGTAGATTATTTGCAACAGTCTGCAGTTAGCTCAAACACATACCTCACCTAGATATTTTTTTGAACTGACCAAAATTCTTGCATCCGTCAACCTCAGGCATAGATGTTAAGCCTAATGTGCCTGTAATTTCACCGGCAACCATACCCTTCGAGCTGAAACACAGCATTGCTGCTTTACGGCTGAAATAGATATGGAGGTAGTACCTCCCCGGGTGGGCCCTGCACTAAGGCCCTACTACCTACGGCTTCCTAAATTACGAAAAATAATATTTAGGGTCACTTAAAAAAAATCTAATCGTCTAGTCGAAGCGACGCGTGGACCCGAGAGCTAGTGGGTATCTGGCGCAGTGCATCAGCATTGCCGTACAACGGAGCAATGCAGCCAAGGGTCAATGAGACGCTTCCGACTAGTATTGGTATGGATCACTTAAGCTACCTGTAGATTATTTGCAACAGTCTGCAGTTAGCTTAAACACATACCTCACCTAGATATTTTTTTTAAATTGACCATAACCTTATACTCTACGATGCATGGAATGCATCCGCCAACCTCAGGCATAGATGTTAAACCTAATGTGCCTGTAATTTGACCGGCAACCATACCCTTCGAGTCGAAACACAGCATTGCTGCTTAACGGTTGAAATAGATATGGCGGTAGTACCTCCCCGGGTGGTCCCTGCACTAAGGCCCTACTACCTACGGCTTCCTAAATTACGAAAATGAATATTTTGGTCACTTAAAAAAAATCTAATCGTCTAGTCGAAGCAACGCGTGACCCGAGAGCTAGTGGGTATCTGGCGCAGTGCATCAGCATTGCCGTACAACGGGGCAATGCAGCCAAGGGTCAATGAGACGCTTCCGACTAGTATTGGTATGGATCACTTAAGCTACCTGTAGATTATTTGCAACAGTTTGCAGTTAGCTCAAACACATACCTCACCTAGATATTTTTTTGAACTGACCAAAATTCTTGCATCCATCAACCTCAGGCATAGATGTTAAGCCTAATGTGCTTGTAATTTCACCGGCAACCATACGCTTCGAGCCGAAACACAGCATTGCTGCTTGTCGGCTGAAATAGCTATGGCGGTAGTACCTCCCCAGACGGGCCCTGCACTAAAGCCCTACTACCTACGGTTTCCTAACATTCGAGGAGATTATATTTAAGGGTACACAATTACACACACTACTAATGAATATCTACCTTTATAACTGTATAACCTTTATGTACGGTTTTCTAACTTACGAATAGCTTATATTTAAGTGTCAGCTTTGTCATTTTGTAGTAAGTACATCTAATTTATTTTTTTATTAAACTTACAAAAATACTTATACTCTACGATGCATTGCTTTGCATCCGTCCTCAGGCATAGATGTTAAGCCTAATGTGCCTGTAATTTGACCGGCAACCATACCCTTCGAGCCGAAACACAGCATTGCTGCTTCACGGCTGAAATAGATATGGCGGTAGTACCTCCCCGGGCGGGCCCTGCACTAAAGCCCTACTACCTACGGTTTCCTAACCTAAAAGATATATTACTAATTTTTTCCCGTGGCTTCGCACACCTTTTATGGAAAATCTTTTATTCCTGATTGATTTCCTCCATATATCTATAAAATATCAGCCCGATTCATTCGTTAATTTTATAAATCTCTTTGTACCAATGTCCAAATACACAAATATTTATTTTATTCTATCCAGTACTGCGATATTGGTGTCAATTCAGTCAGATATTATAAAGCTTAACTAATTTGGCAGCAATAAAATTGTGGAGGTCCCAATCTCATAAAAGATAAAAACGGAACGCATCTGCCAAATCTAAGTTTTCGCTACATCTGAAATGACACCAATGCTTATTGTACTATTCACACGTCATTCCACTTACTTGAACGTAACTTATAATCGAATTTGATTATAATAGTCAAATTTATATGTACAAAACTGTAAAAATATCAAAATACGGATTTGTACGAGCGATGCTTAATTATTATGATTCGGATTTCGTTACTATTTACAACCAACGGCTTTCACCTGCCTAATGTAACAATTTAAGCGCATCTCTAATATAAGTCGCATAGACAAAGTTCGGATTGAAAATGACTGCCTTAAAATGTCTCACTTAGAACTTATCTGGTCAAATATGATCTAAACGGGACAACATACAAAGGCTGATATTTTAAATCACAGTCTTTATCTACGCGAATTATAAGCCATTACAGAATTTATATGTTGGAAGTTTCTATATTAATTATTAGGTGTTGTATCTAATAGTCGTCCAAGTCAACGCCTTCAAGAGGTTCCGGATCGTCCATTTGAAATGACTGGAAGTCAACCTTGTACCGAAGTATGCCTTTTAAGCAAAATTGTTGAGTTTTTAAGCAAAATTGTTGAGTTTTTAAGCAAAATTGTTGAGTTTTTAATCAATGTTGTTGTGTTCGAAGTTCCATCCCACGATGTCCATTAGTTAATTTAAGCAAATTAAATTCAGTATTAATTTAATCCCACGGTGTCCGGGCAGCGTTAAAATAAGGAGAGAAAATAAAGATTAGTATATGGAATATAGGAAAGCATTTAATTATATGCGTTTTAAATATAAACAAGAAGCGATATATATAAATAGAAGGCACAAAATCTTTGGTGTACCGTTTGGAAAACGACTATCATTACTTTCGATGACCAATAACATCTAGATTTCGGTAAAAACTTAATCTTATTTCTACGACACTTTAAACCAGATAAGGTTTGTCTAGTGTCGACAGTTACAGCGTGTTGCCATGCCACACATTAACTCACGTACATAAAATATAAAGAGTCTAATCACCTACTAGCATTATCAGCACTTGGATTCGTAAGTTAGGTTCAATAGCTACCTGCATACAGGTTTAACAGTAAAGGTTGACTAGCGGTCGCTATATGGAAAAATAAATAAATAAATAAATAATGCTGGACAATTCACACAGCATTATCTAGCCCCATGGTAAGCAGAGCTTGTGTTATGGGTACTAGATAACTGATATACATAATACAATATATTACTTAGATAGATATTTTTATTATACATAGAAAACGACCAGAACACCCGGAACAAATATCTGCAGATCGTACACACATTTGTTCCGAGGCGGGAATCGAACCCACAACCTCCTGCGTCGCAGGCGGACCTTCGCCCACCGCGCCACATCGGTCGAATAATTGATCGTAGTAGGTAGTAATTTTAGGTGCTATAGGTAAACTGCCTACAACTACACCTCTACATGTAAAGGCCTCCACTTGGGTCCTTACACAGTAAATAAGAGCGCACTTGTAATGTGAGCTCTTATTTTGTTTAGTTCAATTGAAACAGCCAACGTGAACACGTGTCACAATGTATTTGATAATAATTTATATATAAAATATGACTTGTCTAAGTGCTTATTTTGTAAGCCTAAAGAAATAAATGATTTTTTACTTTACTTTTACTTTACTTTAATGCCGCTATGTGTATTCAAAAGTTGCAAAAATAAAGGTGCCATGGTTGGAATTAGGTTGAACTTTAACTGTTTTAAAACCTTTGTCTCAGTTAGTTTGTAAACAAATGTAGCTGTATATGGATATATTCACGTAGACGGTTTTTACCTTTGATTAAAACAAAAAAAAAATATATATAAAAAAAATTCAGAGAACTAGGATCCATAGTTTTGTATATGACCTGTAATCTAGATGTATTGGTGATCGAAGATCTTTACAAAGGTTGGACAAGTTAGATTGGGCACCTTCTAGTATAGCCCGCTGCTTAGTCACCTCTTACGAAACCAGCGGGGACACGGGACACGGCCAGTTCATCGTTATCATCATCAGGCTATGCAAGTCCACTGCTGGACATAGGCCTCCCCCAATGAGCGCCATAGCGCCCTGTCTTCAGCTTGCCGCATCCAGCATCTGCCTGCAGTCTTTCGCAGGTCGTCATCCCACCAATAATCCACTCCAGAACTCGTTTACCCCAGCGGTAGTCGGTTCTTCGTGAGATATGGCCCACTGCCACTTCAACTTGCAGAGTTATGTCTGCAGTCTTCCATCGTCATCCCACCCGGCCGGAGGGCGAGATGCGTCCTACCCTGCGTTCGCCGAGTCGCAGTCAAGAGCACGTTTACCTCGGGTGTCGGTAGGTGTACATACCTCCAATGCCACCGAAGCCGCGCACGAACTGGCTGCCCTCCTGGCTCTTGTCCGTGATGATCTCGAGCGTGGCTCCGAAGGACTTGTAGTTGTTGGCGAGCCACTCCAGCAGCGGCTGACACTCCACCAGCTCCAGTTCTACTCCGCTCTGGAAAATATTCAAAGGCATTTTTAGGCACACTCTCTTGGTAATCTCTTTTTATAATTGCATTCCTATTTATAATTTTTGTTCTTTAGTACTGGTTTAATGATATTTACAAGCTACGGAAACTATAGTTAGCTTTATTTGCTCTAAGTGTATAAAAATAAATAAATAATACTGGACAATCCACACAGCATCATCTAGCCCGATATGTCTCTATATAGCAGCGCTCGCCGCCCTTGTCGCCCGTCTCCCTGCTCGGGCACTGTAAGCGTTAAAACAGTAATAACCTACCTCTTTATCAGTGAAATGCGACTTGTCTTTCTCTTGTTCCGGCGTGAGATGCAAGATGGTGGTCTCCTGGTTGTTCGCGTGAGATTTCAGCACGTACCTGTCGACAAGATGATATAAATATAAAATAAAAAGAGCTTTATTGTTCCAAAACACTAATGTTAACAATATTAATAAAAGAACTTAAGGAGCCTACGCAGGGACGAATTCTTCATACAAATGTAATACCAAAATTATTTCTAATTCAAGCATATTTCCACTATAATATCGCATTATTTGTATTAAAATAGTATTTATCTAGGTTTCCAAATAGTTTTTTTTTCCGAAATACTTACCTAAAATGAAATGAAAGCCAATCTCATTTTGCACATTTTTATGCGAAAATGGACAAGTTTTCTTGCTATTTGTTTCGTATTAAAAACATCAATATCTTACGGTTTATTTATTAAGGAACATACCTTATATTGTCTAGTTACAGAATAACAATACTTTGTGAAGAATACAAAAAGTTTTCAGTCATAATTTTTGGTATTACGGAACAAACCAAATTTTGAACGGCTAATATTGCTATCGCGCACGCATGGGGCGCGGCGCAAGGGTTAAACAGGGACAGCGATATTCGGAGCGATTTTTGCAAGCGAGGGTCGCCGGACCCTTAAGTTATACCTACTAATTTTTACATAAAAAAACTTTCTTAATTACTTAAATACTAACTTATTTACTTAGGTAGTGTTAGGACCGCCTAGAGCGGTGAAAGCCTCCTCCAAGGTACTCTGTTTTTAGCTTTCTCTGCTAAAACGCCCGCGGCATCGCACGCGTTGTGTATACAGACATGCCTCATTATCTTATGGAGTCTAGCTGTGGGCATTTCTAACAGAACTAAGTCGCGCTCAATTCTTTCTACATACCTCTGAATGTCGAGGTTCTCCCAACAGATGAGGGTTTCCACGGAGCCGAGCTCGAGGGCGCGCAGGGTGTCGTCCACGCCGAAACAGTATTTGCCTGTGTCCTGAAAACGAAAAGCTATTTTTAGTCCCTTTCCGTTTGACTATATATGCGGACTAATATAGAGTGACAGCGGCAACAGAAGTTTGTTCCGCCAGTACACTCTGAAATGGACCCTCCTTTGAAATAAACATAATGACAGTACCGTGTCAATATATTTATGAAAACTAGTTGTACACTAATAAAAATGTCAATCAGTTCACTAAAAAAAGTGATATACATAATACAATACAATACAAAAATACTTTATTGTACACCAGATACAGAATATTATGAAAGATATTACATGTGACAAGTACAATGGGCGGCCTTATCGCTTAGAAGCGATCTCTTCCAGGCAACCTTTGGATGGAAAGAATTGTGTGAATTAAAGAAAGTCAGGCGGTGTACCAAGGATAGAGCTAGAATAAAAATGAACATAATATGAGTATTTAAAGATAAATAAGTATTAAATATATATATATATGTATAATATACTACTTAGTAATACTTAGTTAATAAATAAATAATAAGTACCAATATTCACGATTCTGACAGGTAGAATCCCTTAACGCGAGCTATAAAAACTGGTAAGGACACTGTTTTTCTGATAATGTAAATACTAGAAATAAGAATAAACTCGCTGTGCCCACAACTAGGCTACACAAGATAAATGTATCTTTTAAAGGGCAATGTATACGCTTCTACAACAAAACTCCAAGTGAGTTGCAAAAATTATCAATAAATAAATTTAAAAAAAATTGTGAAACATATTCTTTGTAAAAAAGCTTATTACAAAATATGAGATTACTTAGAAGATAAAAAAGCTTGGAACGAGTTTTGCTCCAACTCAAAATCTACCAACTTACAGATAAGCAAATCAAATGTACTAGACACATAAGTTATGAACATACTAGTGGTTTCTTCTCACTTCTTCCACTGGTGGACAAAAAATTGAAGTGAACTATAAAATACGACCTGTCTGAGTGCTTATTTGTAAGCTTAAAGAAATAAAAACTTTTCATTTTCATTTTCACCCACATCAAGGACATTCTCGAGAGAGGCTGTCACTCTATGAGTCCACATATAATATACTTGTAGATATTGATTAACTAGTTATAAGATATCCTATGGGACTGCAGTACACAATAAAGAATTAATCATGAAACACCAACCTGCGAGATCTCATCAAAGTATCTGCCGATGAGTTTCTTCTCCTGTATAAACTTGACGTTCTGCAGCGACTCCGCAGCCAGCTCGATGGCCTGGTTGAACCCGTTCTCTCCGCCGTAGGACACGTCCACCAGCTTGATGATCTTCGCTTGGAGACGCTGTCAACAGATAAACACAATTTATATACAAAACTTATATACTATATAATAGTTTGTCTCTCTTTTCTTCTCTTCATTTGCTGGTAGCTGTTTAACACTTTGACTGCGGTTTTTTTTCGACGACAGCGATCTTTTTTTTTTACCTAAAAAATTCGTGCTGCCGCTCTACACAGCGGTTGTGTTGCGCCGCACATGCGTTTCGTTCGAAAAATATTACGGCTGTGCTGAGTCACAAAGATCTGTATTTTCTCAGCCGCTGCGCTAGTGTGGATTTACGCATATTAGTCACTTGTAGAAAACTCATACCGTGCGTTTTCAGCACTCAAAGTGTTAATAGCAGCATTACAGCTAGATAAGCTAGAGCTGAAAAACTATTATATATAAACTGAGCTACTCTTTGTTTCTCGCGATTTCAGCCGCTTTAATTCAAATTTCACTATTCTAAAATGTAGGACGCCCTCCGGCCAGGTGGGATGACCAGCGAAGGACTGCAGGCAGACGCTGGATGCGGCAAGCTGAAGACAGGCGCTATGGCGCTCATTAGGGGAGGCCTATGTGGACTACTATAGGTTGATGATGATGTGGGATAGTTTACTCACAGGGTCGAACATATCAGACTGACTGAGCTCCGTCTTGAAGTCAGCGGACCCGGCGAGGATGAGCCCCGCGACGTTGGGCCGGTCGGCGCTGATGAACAACTGTGTTGCAACCTCCGCGACCTTCCGCACGTAGTTGTGTCGCTTCTCCATACGCAGACGGGCGAAACGCAGGGCGGATTGACCACCGCGACCGTGCTTCTTGGGGAGGTCTACCGTGAATTTGTGGAGGACCTGCGAATTTGTAATTTATTTATTGACTAGCTGTTTCTCGCGGTTTCACCCGCATTAGATTCGAATTTCACATTTCTACAATATAATATAGCCTATGTTCACCGGGGAAAGTGTAGCTTCCCAACGGTGAAAGAATTTATCAAATCGATCCAGTAGTTTCAGAGCCTATTCAATACAAACGAACAAACAATCAAATCTTTCCTCTTTATAATATTAGTATAGAAGTACCGATACCGTAGTAACAATACTTTGTGAAGAATACAAAAAGTTTTCAGTCATAATTTTTGGTATTACGGAACAAACCAAATTTTGAACGGCTAATATTGCTATCGCGCACGCATGGGGCGCGGCGCAAGAGTTAAACAGGGACAGCGATATTCGGAGCGATTTTTGCAAGCGAGGGTCGCCGGACCCTTAACAACCATGATAGTTTCAAAAGTTTGATTCCTTACCTCTCTCGTATTCCCTTGAAGCGTACCAAACAGCGCGCCGTTTCCGTCCATAACAATAAAACCGAATTTATTATCATCAGCAAGCAGCGCCGTCAACGCTTCCGTGTGGAACTTATTGTCGCAGAGGTATAGAGAAGTGTTGATGGGCTTGAAGGGCTCGAAGTCGATGTTAACCTTCTTCTCCTTGCCTTCTTCAGTGACGATAGTGCCGCAGTATATGACCAGACCGTTGGGAGGCACTGTTGGAGCAGAGAGATAGAAAACACTTTAATAATAATATAAATAATAAATAATGCTGGACAATTCACACAGCATTATCTAGCCCCATGGTAAGCAGAGCTTGTGTTATGGGTACTAGATAACTGATATACATAATACTATATATTACATAGATATTTTTATTATACATAGAAAACGACCAGAACACCCGGAACAAATATCTGCAGATCGTGCACACAATTGTTCCGAGGCGGGAATCAAACCCACAACTGGACCGACTGGACATGAAGCATGGCACTTTAAATATTAAATAAAGAAAAAGAAAACAAATTCTTACACTACATACCTCATTACAAATATTATAATAAACTTACTTGTTGGAAGCTGTAAAACTCGTTGGCTAACATCTTTGACACGCGAGAGATCCGATTCTATGGATGTGCCATTTCTACGCTAGTGGAAATACCTTTGGTGTACAGCTTCAACCGATGCTGTACAGATGTAATGGCTCCCAGCACAGACAGTCTGTTGACGCGCGTCTTGATGTTGGACGCTGTACTGAACTCGTCGGCTAACATCTTTGATAAGGGAGAGATCTGGTCCTTGAGAATATAATGGAGGAGATCATGGATGTGCCATTTCTACGTTTATTGACATACCTTTGGTGTACAGCTTCAACCGATGCTGTACCGAAGTGATGGCTCCCAGCACAGATAGTCTGTTGACGCGCGACTTGATGTTGGACGCTGTACCGAACTCGTCGGCTAACATCTTTGACACGCGAGAGATCTGGTCTTTGGGGGGGATGATGAGGGATATCATGGATGTGCCGTTTCTGAAAGAGAAAGATATTGTTATTTTATTAATAAACGTTTTATTTATTAAAAAATAGGCTTTCAAAGTACAAGAATTATTCTTTTTTTTTTAAATCATATTTATTGTTAAGGACTTTTACTTCGTAAAGTATGCCAGTCCTATCATAACCTAAACTTATAACTAACAAACAAAACAAATAAACAGCATAAAAAACATATAAATTGTGGCTATTTTTAAAGGGAGTCACCGATGCACAAACATTTCGAATAATGAGACGGCCGCTGCTGAATCTGGTTCCGCTAGAATGTTAGTAAATGTACCTAAATCAAATCTATTTAAATCAAGTTCAATCATCAGTGCCTCCCTTTGATAGATAGATAGATAGAATATACTTTATTGCACAAAAAGTTGTACATAGGCGAGCATAATGCTAGATAGCATTCTCTACCTGCTAACCTTTGATCTTTGAACTTGATGCAATTTATCAAGAGGTGGTGCACATCATCCAGGACTCAAGAATTATTCTTAGTTAAGGAGTAGGCAGTATTATTCTTACATAATGTACTTGGAATAAAAACCTTTTTATTATTTGAATAGGACATAACTACGCTGAAAACTTATTAGTAATCCGTTTAAATAAACATGCTTGCCTTCTTACTTTACATTATAAAATACTAGCTGCTCCTCGCGGCTTCGCCCCCGTGGAAATCTATGTGTCAAATTGTTTAAATGATAAAAAGTATCCTATGTTAGACTCCTGGTTCTAAGCTACCTCTCCACCAATTTTCAGCTAAATCGGTCCAGCCGTTCTCGAGTTATAAGTGTTGTAACAAACACGACTTTCTTTTATATATATAGATAATGTTTGACGGTTTGGAATATGTTATTATGTAAGTTAAGTCTGAAGAAACGAATAAATAAATAAATAATGGACGTCTGAAAACATCACGGACAATTTGAATGATAGTTTCATCATCATCAGCCTATAGCAGTCCACAGCTGGACATAGGCCTCCCCCAATGAGCGCCATAGCGCCCTGTCTTCAGCTTGCCGCATCCAGCATCTACCTGCAGTCTTTCGCAGGTCTATTGATCGAGACTGTGAGTTATTTTATTATTAATTATGTAGGTACCTTCCGCCCGTGGCTTCACATGCGTTTTTCCTAATAAATAAATAATGGACAATTCACATCAGCGTTATCATAGATAATTTATTCATATCTATTAGTTACAGGTCACAGTATATGCTATAATATGTAAAAAACTACATACATCCACATTATAACACACATTATAAAATACATTTTATAGTCATAAACTCGTTATCATTATATCATTCATTATAAATCGATTGGGCTATCAGCCACTTAAAGTCATTTAAAACGGGATATCTACCATGATTTGATTTTTGAGTTTTCCAATATTTCGGCACAGTTTCATGCGCCAAGATCACGGAATGACTGAAGGCGCTGCGAGTTTTTATGGTTAAATCATGGTAAATATCCCGTTTTAAATGACTTTAGTGTTAATAACCATGATCGTTTCAAAAGTTTTATCAGCCACTTCTTTAGATGTACCTTAAAGGGTTGTATAGGTCTCCTCATCGATTTCGATGACGGCGACCCTAAGTAATCACGGATTTTTTCTATCATGAGCTCTAATATGGCTCGCTGGCTTCTTGGGGCTAGATAAACACGCAAAATGCGTGAAGAAAATGAAAAGTTTTTATTTCTTTAGGCTTACAAATAAGCACTTGGACAGTTTATATTTAATACTATTAATTATTATCAAATAACATTATTTTAATGTACGCTTAATTTGTTTGTTTCTTCTTCAATTTAATGTTCACTTTAATTTTTTTCAAGCTAAGCAGAGCTTGTCTAATGGGAGATTTTGTTTTATGCAATGTTGAAATTTACGAATAGGGAGATCAGTCAGATGGAAGCTTATTTATTATAGAGATATACTCAGACTCAGCCACTTCAGTGAAAGACAGTTTAACCAAAACAATATGGAGCTGGGCTAAACATTTAGCAAAGAAACACTAACAAGCGAATTATTGGAACCTTAACAACGGAACGTGAAAATGTTCAGCGTGATCGCTCATTTGGACGTGTCAAGGCGTTGGCTGCCTCGGTAACCTTCAGGTAGACTTCCTGAAGATACATAGATGGCTATATCATTACGTATTGATCAGAGACTAGATCGTACGGTGACGATGGTCTAGAATCAAAGATAATCGAATACTAGATTCGATATACTCGAGTTTTTGTTGATTAAATTTACATTTTAGCTTTGTTGCTTGTTTGTATGCGTTTATTAGGTCACCTTACGCACCACGTGCACGGTCTCCACGGAAGACCAGCGCTATGGTATGATCTGCTCTACCATAGCACATGCTAAGTGGAGACCGATTTTGTCAGTTTCTCTGTTAATTTAAATCTATACGTCTCTGTTCCGGCAAGATAAAGATCTTTTTAATTTTTATAGAATGCGAGATGATTTTAAAAGGCGAACCTAACAGGTTTGTTTGTCAAACAAGGCCTAGATTAGATATAAACCTCAAGTCAAATTATTTTTTTTTATTTTATTTCTTTAGGCTTACAAAAAAAACACTTAGTCAAAGTAGGTAAGTAACCTCTGTATTCGAGGGATCACCGTGGTAAAAATCTCGAATCACATAAAAATGATTTTTTTATTTTTGGTTGCTTGAATGTGAAAAAAATATTAAGAAAAAAGAATTCAATAAAAAAACACAAAGTTTCGCATTTATTGGTCGAGCGAGATATCAGTATATAACCCTGCGGTATACAATGTTGTAGTGTACACAAACGTACCTTTTTTTTGCGTAGTCTGTATACAGCGTTATCAAAGTCGTCTGCAACATTCTGCCCATTCTTCCCGACGCTTCTCAAATCTGCCTCCGATTTCTCATACAACGGACGACCTTTTTTCAGTTTATGGGTGTCCAAAACAATTTCCACAGCCATTCTTGTAAAAGACTTGTGGACAAAAATCCTCTTTTTGCAATGTCCACTTGATTCTCTTCAACTGGCACTCCTTTTCGCGCCATTTTGAATACTGATGGTTGACTGTGGTACGTCTCGCGTGAAGTGACAAATTTATTCACTATTTTCAAAGTTTAGAACTCAGTATACATTACACAGTATACTCAGGGCACATTATAGGAGTACTGTAGTAAGCAAAATTAGAAGGACGAGTGGAGAGCCTTAGAGGAGGCCTTTGTCGAAAGACAAGAACTGGAAAGAATAAGGGAAACTGAGCGCAGAGAGCATCAAAAGTTGCCTAAGTTTTTATGAAATTGACTAAACTCTGTTACCAGCAATAAAGGCTTATTATCATTATGATTAAGGTCTAGTTTCTTGTTAGAATCCAAATCGGCAATTGACTTGATGTTTGATTAAGCATTGCTCACACGCAGAAGTAGTTATCTGGAGGTAAATGACTTGTTAAAAACAGGCATATAGACACTATCCACGACCACTCTGAACCGAACTGAGATGACGAATGTGGATCCAATAGCGGAGCTACAGATCACATCTCAGGGTGCGGCTGCTGCAATATTGCACATGCGCGGTTGCAAGCTTTCACTGCGACAATGCACATGGCATTGTTAGCTTGCAACCGCTCTGTGCAATGACAAGGGTCGATCGAGCCACGTCCAGACCTGTGCTAGATGGTAGTAGAACATCCTACTTATCCAGCGATCCGCGCGGTGTAAAACCTGAATTTGTATTATTTTTGACCGGTAGCGGTAACTAATGAAATAGACTTGCAAAAATTATAGTGGACCGTTTTATAGTAGAACAAGCTGCTCCCCGCGGCTTCGCCCCCGTGGAAATCTATGTGTCAAATTGTTTAAATGATAAAAAGTATCCTATGTTAGACTCCTGGTTCTAAGCTACCTCTCCACCAATTTTCGGCTAAATCGGTCCAGCCGTTCTCGAGTTATAAGTGTTGAAACAAACACGACTTTCTTTTATATATATAGATATAATATTCTAGCTAAAATATAACTTGACCCGACTCAAATAGCATGAAGTGGGATACGAGTCACGACACGACCACTCTGAACCGAACTATGATGACGAGTGTCGAAGCGATTGCGGGGCTACAGATCACATCTGGGCGCGGCTGTTGCAACATTGCACATGCGCGATTGCAAGCTTCTACTGCGACAATGCACATGCGCTCTGTGCAATGGCGCGGGTCGATTAAGCCACGCCCAGACCTGTGCTAGATGGTTGTGGAAAATCCTACTCATCCAGCGATCCGCGCGGTGTAAAACCTGAATTTGTAGTATTTACTCGTATGACCGGTAGCGGTAACGAAGATATAAACCAGACTTGCAATAATTATAGCGGTCTCTTTTACAGTTGAATCTAAGATTCTAACCAAAATATTTCTTAACCCGACACAAATAGCACGAAGTGGGACACGAGTCACGACACGACCACTCTGAACCGAACTATGATGACGAGTTTCGAAGCGATTGCGGGGCTACAGATCACATCTGGGCGCGGCTGCTGCAACATTGCACATGCGCGATTGCAAGCTTCTACTGCGACAATGCACATGCACTCTGTGCAATGGCGCGGGTCGATTAAGCCACGCCCAGACCTGTGCTAGATGGTTGTGGAAAATCCTACTTATCCAGCGATCCGCGCGGTGTAAAACCTGAATTTGTAGTATTTACTCGTATGACCGGTAGCGGTAAAGAAGATATAAACAAGACTTGCAATAATTATAGTGGTCTGTTTTACAGTTGAATCTAAGATTCTAGACAATATATTTCTTAACCCGACACAAATAGCACGAAGTGGGACACGAGTCACGACACGACCACTCTGAACCGAACTATGATGACGAGTGTCGAAGCGATGCGGGGCTACAGATCCCATCTGGGCGCGGATGGGCGTCACGACCACTCTGAACCGAACTGAGACGACGAATGTGGATCCGAAGGCGTGGCTGCTGCAACGTCACACATGCGTGGTTCCATGCTTTTACTGCGGCAATGCACATGCGCTCTGTGCAATGACGCAGATCGATCGAGCCACGCCCGGACGTCCAGTCTCGACGGTTATGTAAAAACCTACATTACACGATCCGCGCGTCATAAGTAGAGATCGGATAATCGGATGCATATTTACCTAAAGTGAATTTTTAGCTAACAAAATTATGGAAGCGGCTTCTTAGGAACTTTTATTAAAAATAAATTCCCGGGGATTCCGGGATTGCATAAGTAATCAATAGTATATTAATTTTACTTCCCCATTCTAGTATGCGTTTACTAACAAAATGCAATCTCACCTGGCAGACCCCGAGCTTCCCACCCCCTTTCGTTTGGCGTAACTTTCGTAGGTATTTCGCGGATCCCTCGATTGTTTTGCTACCTGTTTTTTAATTTCTGGCATAGTATTTGACTTTGACCTTGATCGCCGGTGCCGGGTACCTATGCGTGTACGTGGGGTGAAATGCGTTTATGATAAATGAGGATTTTTTTTTTTTCAAAAATAATTAAGTACATTAATATTTAATTTTCTGGGGCTAATACCCTGTATACTTAAATTTGAACTTCCCGCGATCCGGGATTTTTCGATATAAAAAGTCCTTTCCATAATAGCCAACATCTCAACTTTAGGTAAATATGCATCCGAATATCCGATCTCTGGTCATAAGGCTTGAATTCGTAGTATTTTTGACAGACAGCAGTAGCTAAAATATAATATTTGACAAATATTCTTGCATAAGTAGATCTGGACCCGACTAAGTGGGACACGCGTCACGACCACTCTGAACCGGACTGAGACGACGAATGTGGATCCAATAGCGGGGCTACAAATCACATCTAACGGCGCGGCTGCTGCAACGTTGCACATGCGCGGTTGCAAGCTTCTACTGCGGCAATGCATATGCGCTCTGTGCAATGGCGCGGGTCGATCCTGCCACGCCTTTTCAACGCCTAATCTAGGATTTTAATTCTGACTAAACGTTATCAATCTGTAGGTATCGCGGCTAGCTCTTCCCGGGATGAGAGAGAGAAACAATAGCAATATTGTATATAAAACTACGACTAATACAGATGGTACCGAGTGGTGTTTGAATGCCAGCTAGGTTCCTCGTGCCGCGCCCGGTCCGCGCGCGGCACGAGGAACCTAGTTAGGTCGAACTGCTGATGCTGCTAATATACCTCCGTGAGCGGTGTATCGAACGCAATCCAAATGTTTTTTCTAATACGCTGTATAAATATAGTCTTGATTATTATACCTGAAATGGATGATGCTCTGCTGATGATGTTTAAGAAATATTTTGGACGATCACCACGTAAAAATAAGTAAAGAGAAAGTGTTTTAACTGTAAGTTAACTAAGATAACGTAAGTTGATAGGTTTGAGGAAACGAATCATAATAATTATCAAAAAGACAAATTGTTTGTGCACTTGACTTTCCCGTCTACAAAACAAACTATGTATGCTATGGTTGCTATGGTGGAGGTACTCCTGTTTCCGCATTTGGACTACAGTCGGTCCTTTATGCGTGTGTTTTGCTAGCATAGCCAGCCAAGCTCCGTCCAGAAGCGCAGAATCTTCCTGGGGTCTTCGCAGGCTTCGCATCCTCGGCAAGTTGAGGATTTCTATTCGTTGCGCTATTACTCCCTCGCATTCCAGGATTACGTGGGTAGCTGATTCGTCGTTGCTGAGGCCTCCTCTGCAGAGGGCTGTCTGTCGCTCCGATGGTGAATAGATGTTTATTCAGTGGACAGTGTCCTGTTAGTGTTCCCACAAGGATACGTAGGTCAGTCTGTTCAGGTTTAGTAAGCGTTTTGTTAGCTTCGGTGATGTTGATGGGAGTGCCGCCCTTGCTTGTCTACGATTTATTTGACTAGTCCATCGTTCGTTATGTTTATCTCTAGTTATGAGCCTGGTCCATGTCTGGAGTAGAGAATGGCAGGGGTAGGAACGGCGGTGGGCCTTCTGTGGTTGTCGTCGATCCCCTCCGTGCCAGTTCATCTGCAACATCCTTTCCTAGCGATCCACTATGTCCTTTGATCCATTGAAGGATGATCCGGTTCTCAGTGGATCTCCTTTCCAGAGGAGAGTGACATTCGTAAACGAGCTTGGAGTTACAGCTGTTTCCTTCCAAGGCTCTGAGTATGGCAGCGCTGTCAGAGAGCATGCGTACTCGTTGCTCTTTGATTCCTCTCTTCTGTACGGCTGTAGCTGCCTGTGTTATTGCTACGCATTCGCATTGGAATATAGAGCTATGCGTTCCTAGCGTTATTGATATGTTAATGTTGAGGTCCAGTGAGTGAACCCTGGCACCCGTACCAGTTTCGGTTTTGGAGCCATCTGTGTAAATTCGGACTTCGTGGGTACCTGATACATCTTTTTGATCCTCGTATAGTTGTATCTGGTAATGTTTGTTTAACATTGGTTTGTTGGCCATTCTGTCACAAGGGGCAGCTGTGATTGATTCATATGCTATGGCCCTGTCCATGATCTGCGCGGGTGGACTTCTTGTGACTCCCCAGAGGCCTGTGTTGTGTAATCTTAGAGCCGACATCGTGGCCTCTGTTGTATGTAGAGGTCTAAAGGTGCTATATCTAGAATCATATCTAGGGCAGCGCCTGGTGTGGATCTCATGCATCCTGTTATCGCAGAGCAGGCCATTCTTTGAAAGCGTTGCAGTTTAGTTACCACGGTGCTCAGCTCCGTTCTAGTCTACCAATCGCTATCGCTCCGTAGGTTAATGTTGGTCTGATGATAGCAGTGTAGAGCCACTTGGATATTTTCGGTAAAAGTCCCCAAGTTTTCCCTAGCATTCTGCTGCATTGGTAGAGAGTAGCGGTCGCACGCTGGAGTTTGTAGTAAAGATGTTTGTTCCATAGCAGTTTGCTGTCTAGTATGACCCCTAGGTACTTGACTTCTGTTTTTAGCGTTATCTCCGTGTTGAACAGTTTTGGGAGTTTTATATTACCCAGTTGTCTTTTGTTTGTGAACATTATCAGTTCCGTTTTTGTTGGGTTGACTGCGAGTTCGTGGTCATTGCACCATATTTCAATGGTTTTGAAGGCAAGTTTCATCAGGTCACATAGTGTGTGCTCAAAGCAACCGGTCACCAGGATCGCGAGGTCATCCGCATATCCCACCGTGACCAGTCCATGACCGTTGAGCTTGCGAATTAGCTCGTCTACAACTATGTTCCATAACAGGGGCGACAGGACGCCCCCTGAGGGCAGCCCCTGGCAACTACACCTCTTGTGGTTTTGTTGATTTTGACTTGTATAGTGTACTCTGTGTTTGAGCATGTTGTTTATCCACTCGGCCAGCGTCGGCGCGACACCATATCCAGTGAGGGCTTTGTATATGCTGGTGAAGTTGGTCTTGTCAAAAGCTCCTTCAATGTCTATAAAGGCAGCCAGTGTAGGTTGTTTTGACGATAGTCCACTTCCTATTCGTGAGACTACGCTATGTAAGGCGGATTCTGTTGATTTGCCTTTGCTGTAGGCATGTTGTTGAGTGGGAGTGTAAAGGGTAGAGTGTGTTGTCTCTTATTTCTCAGTCACAAAGCCTTTCTAGTGTTTTTAGAAGGAATGATGTCAGGCTTATAGGTCTGAATGATTTGTGTTGGGTGTAGTCCTCACTCCTTCCTGGTTTAAGTATGAATACTACCTTCACTTCCCTCCATATGTGGGGTATATATCTATGTGCGATGCATGCCCTGAAGATCTTAAAAAAAAACTATGTGAAGTACATTTAACACTTCGAGTGCTGAAATCACACCGTATGTTTTTTCTACAAGTGACTAATATGCGTAAATCCACACTAGCGCAGCGGCTGAGAAAATACAGATCTGTGTGACTCAGTACAGCTGTAATGTTTTTCGAAGGAAACGCATGTGCGGCGCAACACAACCGCTGTGTAGAGCGGCAGCACGAATTTTTTAGGTAAAAAAAAGGTCGCAGTCGTCGAAAAAAAACCGCAGTCAAAGTGTTAACAGTTTGACTGCGGACTTTTTTCGACGACTGCTATCTTTTTTTTAACCTAAGCCAGCCTAAGAGCGTTTCGTTCGAAAAATATTACGGCTGTGCTGAGTCACACAGATCTGTATTTTCTCAGCCGCTGCGCTAGTGTGGATTTTCGCAGATTAGTCACTTGTAGAAAACTCATACCGTGCGTTTTCAGCACTCAAAGTGTTAAGTATCTTAACTGGAGCAATTTTTAAGAATATAATGTTTGTAAACGACGAGCAAGCAAAACCATTTTTATTTGCTCATTGTTTTCGATCAGGTAAGTCACCGTTTCGGTAAAAATAAATATATTCTATACTTACCAAAGAGTATGAAGGATGTGATGAGGGTTAAACACTTCTTTCCGATGATAACGAGGCCCTGATCGCTTCTACAAAACACAAAATATCCGCCGAGTGTTCGTGGAATGGGCCGTCGTGCGCTACCACGACGCACTGAAGGAAGAACACGCACAGTTTGTCCACCGCCACCTTGTAACTCTGGTATCGGACCTCCAAGGACCGGATTTGATTAAGATGCTCTATGTGGTCATCCATTAAATGATTGAACACCTCATTGCTTGGATGCCGAAATATATTCAAGGGCAAAGGTGCCAGAGTCCGAAATGGTATTCGACTTTCACTCATCTTCTGTCTGGCTATCGGTTTGAATTAGAATTCTTATAAAGAAAAATATGTAGGATTCTAGAACCGAGTGCTGTTCGGGGAGATCAAAGTCAGTACATTAAATATTAGTGACCACAAAACCACAATGACCGTTTATATCACTTCCGGAAGTAACAAGTCGTATTTATTCACAATCGAGTACGAAACTGCTGACAGCGAGGTGGCTCTTATCATATTTATGAGAGATCACAGGTGCTGACACATTGCACATGCGTCCTTGCAAATTGCGACTGCGGTAATGTTTTGCACATGCGCTCTGAGCTGCAACGCTGGTCGATCGAGCTACGCCCGTGGGTAGATCAGGGACAATGGGCGTTTTTCCATTAGCCGGCCCGACAACGGCATGGTCGTGCACCGGCGCCGGGGCTTCGTTTTTCCACTGCACCGGGGTAGCTACACTATCCGCGGTGAACATAGGCTATATTATATTATATGTATTTTAAAAAAGTTAGGGATCCGTACTAAAACCGTGCGAAGCCGGGAAGGTCCGCTAGTAGTAAGTAATGAAACACGTATTTTGATATTTTTACAATACCCCTTGCCAGTCGATATCCATATTTTTCTCCATTAGACACATCAATTTCAGCGCAGCTTTTGACGCAGCCAGTATAGAATAGAATTACCTACTGGCAGGGCAGGATTTGTGATCGCTCGCACTCAAACCTTACCCTCTTGCCATCTCCAGGCTCTTAATAAGCTTCTTGATCTTCCATATCTCCACGTTGCGGTCAGCGGAACACTCTTCGGATTCCATCTTGAGCACTCACACACTACGCGATTGCAATGACGTCAGAGTATAGTTTTAGTTTAATTTTCAAGGGATTCAGCTCATTTTGGAAGACAGTATCTTAGCTTGAAGCTATTTGAAGTCTTAAGATATGATAAGTATCGAATTGATTATTGTCAGAGTATAGTTGTAGTTACATTTTCTATGGACTCAGCTTAT
The DNA here is from genome assembly GCA_943735965.1 of Eupithecia abbreviata. Classification (NCBI taxonomy): domain Eukaryota; kingdom Metazoa; phylum Arthropoda; class Insecta; order Lepidoptera; family Geometridae; genus Eupithecia; species Eupithecia abbreviata. The sequence continues at coordinate 851,755 of OX031003.1, read as the reverse complement.
TTTGGAAGACGGTATCTAAGCTTAAAGCCAGTGTTGCCAACTTTTTTTTACGAACCCACTAAATGTGGCCTCGCGACCCACCAGAAATCCACTAAAGTCTCAAACCACCATTTCTGGTGGTTTGAGACTTTAGTGGATTTCTTTACCTCTAAACAATCCAGAGTTAAAGCAATTTGAACTCGATATGATAATAAGTATCGAATTGATGTGAGTATAGTTTTAGTTACATTTTCAAGGGATTCAGCTCATTTTGGAAGACAGTATCTAAGCTTAAAGCAATTTGAGCTCTTTAAGATATGATGGGTATCGACTTGAAGATTGTAATCTAAGGATCCTTGCTCACCAGGCTCGTTTGCGTTGGGCCTTGTTGGTAGAGTCAAAACTTAGGCTTTATGTAGCAAAGTATGGCAGTAAAATGATTTCATGTTTTGCCTACTGAATTGAACAATTGACAATCCAAATAATTTCAAGAACAGTTTTAGAATTAAATGTTTATTTATGGGGTGTTTTTAGACAATTGAGTTTATCGACACGCAAATAATAAGTACCTTCAAACGTAATGTTTTCGAACCATAAAACACAGTGTAATTGTATTTAAAAATAAATTAATGTAAACCAAAAGTTGCTAAGCAGATATTCTCGCGCAGACGAGATTAATTGACATTTTTGTAATGCAAAAATTAATTTTAAAATTATTTTCAGAGGCGAATCAACGGTCATCGTGTACTCCATCAAATCAAAATGATGCGAAAGCTTTATAGGAAAAGCCATACGCGGCTAAGATCAAGTTTGATAAAGGAATCTCCCCTTAAATCAAGAGACAATACAACCCAAGAAGGTTTTGACTTTCTAACTGTAATGAATGATTATTATATGTTTTGTCAATTAATGATTTTAGAGTTAAGAAGCCTTGTTCCCAGACTGACATAGGACAACGGGCCTGATTGCAAATTTTGGGGTATTTAGGAGGGACAAGGGCCCAATTGCAAACTCCCGGGGTATTAAAGGAAGACAAGGGGCCCGATTGCAAACTCCCCGGTTACTGAGGGTATTCCATCGCGACATCATGTCAACTGCAATGCGCACTGCACATGCGTCCTAGCCTTGGTTCCACAGTAGATCGATCATTTTGACGCAGTGGGCGGAATTTTATTAAGCAACTTCAAAAAGAAGATATTTCCCGATTTTAAAATTATTTGGCTACTAGCTGTTCCCGCGAATTTCAGTAAAATTCGAATGTCACTTTATTAGGTGATTTTATTACACCTTGAGTTACATTATTGGAGTTTAAGTAAGGATCCCTAACTTTTTGAAAATATAATATAGCATATGTTCACCGGGAGTGTAGCTTCCCAACGGTGAAAGAATTTTTCAAATCAGTCCAGTAGTTTCGGAGCCTATTATATGCAAAGTTTACCAACTTGGTGCATCAAAATATTCAAGGATTGAGAACTAAATTATTAGAATTGGAATTGTACATGAACTCATTTGATATTGACATCATCTGCTTAACAGAACACTGGCTGAAAAGCTATGAGCTCATGTTTAACTTCAGCAACCACCAGGTTGGTAGTTCTTTTTGCAGATCACATGCTATTCGTGGAGGCTCTTTAATATTACTAAATAAACATATAAAATTCAAAGAACGTAAGGACATAGTATGCTTATCCGTTGAAAGCCACATTGAAGTAGCATGTGTTGAGTTGGAGCATACTATTGTAGCAAGCGTATACAGCCCACCGTCAGCTTCTTTTGAAATATTTGAAAAAAATATGGATGATATCTTATTTAAATTATCAAAATCAAATAAAAACCTCATAGTATGTGGAGACTTTAATATTGATCATTTAGAAGTTTACTCCCTCAGTAGTAGATTAACAAATTTATTTAATTCTTATAATCTTAGGCCAACATTTATGGAACCTACTAGAATAACTGAAACATCAGCAAAATGTATAGATAATATATTTGTTTTCCAATATGAAAAAATTGACAGTCACAAAATTATAAGCAATTTAAAATCAGACCACATAGGTCAACTAATTAAATTAAAACATCAAGTTAAAAATAATAATTGTAAAAAAAGAATTAAGTATATTCCTGTGACCACAGATCGATTTGAACGGTTGAAATTGGATTGGGATTTTAAACCATCACCTCACTACTTACTTAACAACCCAAATGAGTCGTATTGCAGTTTTTTTATAAATTCACTACTGCGTTCAATTCAATATTCATACCCAAATCAATCTTGGTCTCAGAAAAACTTAGCTTTAGTGAGTGGGCAACAGTAGGTATACATAAGAGTAGACAAAAGTTGTATGAACTGTACAGTGAAAAGCAGTACAATTTAAGTCAGGAATTCAAAGAAAAGTAAAAAATTACTCAAAAATATTTAGAAAAGTTTGTAATACAGCAAAATCAAATTATATTAGCTCGAAAATTAAAAATAGTGAAAATGTAATAAAATCAACCTGGAAAATAATTAATAGTGAGACTGGAAAGGTCAGTACCTACTTTAATGATTACAATTTAAAGATTAATGGTTGCTCCATCAAAAATGATGTTGAGGTAGCACAAGCATTTGAAATTTTTTTTACTGACATTCCAATCTGTACTACAAAGTGTCTGAACTCTTCTCAATTAATAGCCGAATCATTACTTAAAGAAAATGTACCTAAATGCGATAGTAAATTTAATTTCACCCATGTTAATGAAAACGATATAAAAAAAAACCTTTAAATTTTTAAATATTAATAAAACTGCAGATCTCTGGGGTATTTCCGTTAGAATTATTAAACCTTTAATTGATACCATTGCACCAGATCTAGCTTTTATATTTAATGAATCCATTGATTGTGGCGTATTTCCTGATCTAATGAAACATAGTAAAATAATCCCATTGTTTAAATCGGGTAGTAAGTCTGACCCCACTAACTTTAGACCAACTGCCAACATTCAGTAAAGTTTTTGAAAAACTTATTTTACACCAATTGCTTAGACATTTTAATGGCAATGACCTGCTACATTGTAAGCAATTTGGGTTTACTCGTGGCAGGTCAACTACTGATGCCGGTGTAGAGTTGGTATCGCATATTTTTGATGCTTGGGAGAAGTCCCAAGATGCTTTAGGCGTTTTTTGCGACTTGTCAAAAGCATTCGATTGCGTTCATCACGAAACATTAATCAGGAAACTACATCATTAAGAATTAGGGACAGCTCTTTGGATCTTCTTACATCTTACTTGAGTGATAGGATACAAAGAGTTGACATTAATGGGAAACGATCTAAAGGGTCTGTTGTTACAATGGGTGTACCGCAGGGTTCTATCTTGGGTCCTTTCCTATTTTTAGTTTATATTAATGACCTGCCTCATCTTGTAAAGAATGATCATGAGATTGTATTGTTTGCTGATGATACTTCATTAATTTTTAAAATGAAACGACAAAACACAAATTTCGACGATGTAAATACTGCAATCTCAAAGGTAGTCCATTGGTTTAGTATTAATAATCTTTTACTTAATGAAACCAAAACAAAATGTTTAAGATTTATTCTACCTAATGTAAAACAAGTTAAGGCCGATATAAACGTAAAATGAGAAACGCTAGAAATTGTAAATAATACCGTATTTTTGGGAATAACCTTAGATAGTAAACTTCAATGGGGCCCACACATAGATAAACTATCGAAGAGACTTAGTTCTGCAGCATATGCAGTTAAAAAAATGCGTCACCTTACAGACGTTGATACTTCTAGACTAGTCTATTTCAGCTACTTCCATAGTATTATGTCTTATGGCATACTACTGTGGGGAACGCTGCAGATATAAACACCGTATTTGTGTTGCAGAAAAGGGCTGTTCGTGCGATCTATAATATGGGTCCCAGAGAATCCCTGCGTGAAAAATTCAAAGAAATAAACATAATGACAGTACCGTGTCAATATATTTATGAAAACTTGTTGTACACTCATAAAAATATCAATCGGTTCACTAAAAAAAGTGATATACATAATGTAAATACTAGAAATAAGAATAAACTCGCTGTGCCCACAACTAGGCTACACAAGATAAATGTATCTTTTAAAGGGCAATGTATACGCTTCTACAACAAAACTCCAAGTGAGTTGCAAAAATTATCAATAAATAAATTTTAAAAAATTGTTAAACACATTCTTTGTAAAAAAGCTTATTACAAAATATCAGATTACTTAGAAGATAAAAAAGCTTGGAACGAGTTTTGCTCCAACTCAAAATCTACCAACTTACAGATAAGCAAATCAAATGTACTAGACACATAAGTTATGAATATACTAGTGGTTTCTTCTCACTTCTTCCACTGGTGGACAAAAAATTGAAGTGAACTATAAAATATGACCTGTCTAAGTGCTTATTTGTAAGCTTAAAGAAATAAAAACTTTTCATTTTTCATTTCATTCAATACAAAAAAAGAAACAAAAAATCAAACAGTTCCTTTGTATAATATTAGTATAGATTGTATTGTATTGTAAAATGGATGGGAATATTAATAGGGTTTAATTTAACTCTAATTTAAAGTGTAACTTTAACTTTCTTTTTATATTGAAGTTTTATCAATTGTATTATTATAAATCTTATTTAAATGACATATTTATTATTTCATAAAGTTTTATGGATTGTAAATACGAAATAAATATTATAAACGCTAAAGTTTGTAAGTATGGATGGATGTTTGTTACTCTTACTAACTACTGAATGGATTTTAATGAAACTTTACAATAATATAGCTTATACATCAGAATAACGCAGGCTACAATTTATAAAGATATATTGTATATTATCCAAAATATCTATCACCACGCGCGGGTGAAACCGCGGGGCGCAGTTAGTCCGAAATAAATGAGTTAATAATAATAACTGACAATTATCCCAAGGTGTCCCATAAAAAAATATTGCCGAGGAATAATGCAATTAATAATTAAACGTGTTTCAAAAACATACACGTCGACACCAAATTCCTAAACGACTAAAACTAAAACTTAGTTTTAAAATTAATCATCGAAATCAGTTGGCGTGATATTGAGTTATTCGTCTTCGTCCATTTGTCGTCCATTAATGCTAATTTAAGACCGATATTGTTTTCTCACGGATGCCATTGTCAGTACTGGACCAAATTGAAATAGCATCACACGGGAAGCACCAGCTTTCAAATGAAAATAATCGTCAAAATCGGTTCACCCAGTCGAAAGTTCTGAGGTAATAAACATAAAAAATAGAGTCGAATTGAGAACCTCCTCCTTTTTTGAGTCGGTTATAGAGAAGAAGATTCAATTCTTTCTACGTTTGAATATAATTATTATATGTACTTTATAGCAGGAAAGTTATACAAAGGCGAGCATAATGCTAGATAGCATTCTCTACCTGTGTTCGGCTAGGGTCTCGTATTCTAGTTCGAATCGAATGACGTTACCTCGATGTTTATTACCTCCACTGTACGTTTCGTCGATGGGTCGTTGCCTCGAAAGATCAGTACCTCGAAGGGTTTTTACCTCGACAGGTCTCTACCTTGACGGTACGTTTCGTCGATGGGTCGTTACCTCGAAAGATCAGTACCTCGAAGGGTTTTTACCTCGACAGGTCTCTACTTTGACGGTACGTTTCGTCGATGGGTCGTTACCTCGAAAGATCAGTACCTGGAAGGGTTTTTACCTCGACAGGTCTCTACTTCGACGGTACGTTTCGTCAATGGGTCGTTATCTCTAAAGATTAACAAAACCAAAGTTAATTTAAATTATTACAGAATAGAAATCTAATATGATTAAGACTGTGTATCCTTTATTATTGAATAAAAATGTATTATTATTTAAAAGTACCTAATATTTTATTACCAGAAACAAACTCGTTCTGCCTTCCATTCGTAATGTTGTTTACGTCCAATAGGGTGACTTACATATACTTAATCACCTACATATAATGCGAGCCAATTCGATGACAACAATAATTATTATTAAGTATCTTTATCTAGACTCCATGCCATGCATATGGATTTCAGTTATTGTTATTGTGATTTGTTGACAATTAGCAGCTAAATGACAAATTGATCATATGTTTTTTTTAGAAGAGCATGTACAAATCTGTAAATTAAACAAAACAAATGTGTGCTCCAGCTTACAAGATCTCTTTTCTATACTAATACTAGCTGCTCCCCGCGGCTTCGCCCCCGTGGAAATCTATGTGTCAAATTGTTTAAATGATAAAAAGTATCCTATGTTAGACTCCTGGTTCTAAGCTAACCTCTCCGCCAATTTTCAGCTAAATCGGTTCAGCCGTTCTCGAGTTATAAGTGTTGTAAAAAACACGACTTTCTTTTATATATATAGATTATAAAGAGGAAAGGTTTGTTTTTTTGTTTGTATTTGAATAGGCTACGAAACTACTGGACCGATTTGAAAAATTCTTGATACAATTGATCAGATTGAGTGAAGCAAAGAAAGATTTCAGTAACAGTTTGGGATATTTGGCAGTATGGTGTAATAGTCACTTCGAGCTTAACTTTCCAACCATTGATTTGATTGATGTGAAATTTGATGTAGACAGATTGGACTTGTGCAATGTAATTGTAACCTGGCTAAATCAGTCTAATAGTTAGGTTAAGGTTTAGGTACATTTAAGTCTACATTTAGACTCGATTTGATCTATTATTCATGGTTTTGCTAGTATAGACAGCCTAGCCAGCCACCCAGAAACACAGAATTTCCCTGGGGTCTTCACAGGCTCTGGGTCAAGGCTTATTAACACTTTGATTGCTGAAATCACACCGTATGTGTTTTCTACAAGTGACTAATATGCGTAAATCCACACTAGCGCAGCAGCTGAGAAAATACAGATCTGTGTGACTCGGCACAGCCGTAACGTTTTTAGAACGAAACACATGTGCGGCGCAACACAACCGCTGTGTAGAGCGGAGGCACGAATGTATTAGGTTAAAAAAAAGATCGCAGTCAAAGTTAACCTTGACAGGTTAAATTTTTTAGTTTAAGGTCCAAAGAATTAAGCACATATTTCCCAATTTCCATAGAAGTCTGGTAAATCACACAATGCGCAATGGGAATCATTAAATTGTTTTAATCATCATATATTGCTGGAATCCAACTGCGAAGATTGATGAAGACACATCATGCAAACCAAGGTTGATCTATTGTATGTAGACCTGGCTTGCACCCTCGGCCATGAGCATATTGACATAAGATGATTGTCTTTTATTACTAGACTACATTAAAATGATAATTGGTTTAAAACTTCTGAAACTATCACGGTTATTAACACTAAAGTAATTTAAAACGGGATATTTACCATAGTGGTAATGTTCATAGCAAAAGACAGAAAATGAGGGTAGTTCGGTAAATCTGCTCATAAAAACGAACTCGCTGTGTCTTCAATTATTCCATGATCATGGAGCATGAAACTGTGCCGAAATATTGGATAACTCAAAAATCAAATCATGGTAAATATCCTGTTTTAAATGATTTTAGGGATAATTGGTTTGAATTTAGAGGCTATAATAGAATTTCAAGAACTGTTGAACAGGCAATTTATTGAGAGGTTTCTAACCTCTCTGATTGATAATACACTCCTTGCACTAGGACTTAGAAATTCTCAGACGTCATTGCAATTCTATGAATGAAATTTGTCTCTACCGCAAGTTGGCACCACATTGAAACTGTGACTGCCATACTGAGTCATCCTCTAACCTAAGAGGTGCTTAAGTCTGAGGGCTAAGGTTCATTATCACAGGATGTTGATCACCAGGCCTGGGAATTTCACCCTCGACTTGCGCACGCACGCGACGCAATGCAGGACGAGAGAAATATCGATTTTTTCAGCCATTTTATGAATGATGCTAACCTTTTCTGTTAGGTATATGAGTTATGACGTAAACAAAGGCGAAATAGGTAGGGCGATGTGGAAAACTTACCCCCTGGCCATTTCCAAGCTCTTGATGAGCTTCTTGATCTTCCAGATCTCGACATTGCGATCAGCAGAGGTCTCGTCTTGGCCGGACATTTTTGTTTTGTAGGCTTAGAAAGTTCCTGTATAAGTTTTCGTTGTACAGTCGTGAAAAACCCACAATACACAACGCGGAGAAAGGGGTTTGTATTTTAAAAGGTCGGTAGGTAGGTAGCTGCTCGAAACCAGATCAAACCGGACATGCCAAACACCACGATCCTACAAACACTTTGAACAATTCACGTTTATAACTCCCGTAATCACTTAGATCCCGCAGTGCGAGGATTTTCAACTGTTCTTTATATCTGTTCCCATGTGGGGCAAGGTATTTTATTATCGTGGGACAAAAGATGACGTTGATAAAATTAGTAAAGACAGACGCGGCGCGGCGAGTTCACTCGTTGTCCGCCGTAAAAAGGGTTGCCACATAGGATTGAACGTATACCGTAAGTTTCTCTGCAACTAAGGTATGTTTTTTTTATATAAAATGTGTAGTTAAGATGCAAGTTTTTCCTACTCTTTGTTACTAGTTTATAAAGTTACGAAAGAGTAACAAAAATTTTGGCAGCTCAGTCCGCTCACCGGTACTTATCATTTTTATATTCCTAAACTCGAAAGTTATTGCGGCTTACTTCACTCGCTGTTATTACTACATTTATCTATAACCGCAAACCTTAAAAAATTATGGCTCGCTCCGCTCCCCACTAATTGTACACCTATTTTAAGGAGTTGAGGGTCGGAATTATCAACCCCCAAGGTGGCAATTATGTGCATGATAGAAAACCAAACCACGCTTGCTACACCCGCCACGTCGCCCGCCACTGTTTGTATTGTCAGTGTTTAGTTTAGAAGCTTGAGTACGTCTGTAGATCAATTTAATTCGTTGAATAATGATCTAACTTGTGGTGTATCAAAATCAATTTGGCATGAAGTTTAATTTTTATTCTACAAAATGCAGGAAAATCTTCTTCCCTTCATTGTCCCTTCATATATCTTTGAGACTGCTGTGTTCGTAAAAAGTAATCTTAATTCCTTTGACAAACTCAAATGTAAGCGCCTTGACGTGAAAATATGTCTACAAATAACTCGGCACTTTTTAAGAAGAGCATATTTTGTATGACTCCTCGTATCTATTCATCTACTTATATGCATTAGAGAAAGTAAAACAATTCATTTTTTTTAATCTACTAAAACAATTGTTAAATGATAAGGCTTATTACAATATTTATGAATATCTAATGGACAAACTCTAGAATAAGAGAATGAATTTGTCTTATTCTAGAGAGAAATTCAAATAAATTAATTGATTAAAAATAAATTTATATCCTGACATTGTAATAATTTATAATAGCTACATTTATTGTGACTTTGCATGCTGCTATAAACCTGATCATGGTTCTCCTATTTGTAATCTAACAACATTGTAAGCCAAGTTTCGCAAGATAAATGAATTTGAATTTATCAGCAGAGATTTCACAAAAATTTGGTACTTTGATAGGTAGTGGCAACTCGGTTTTTCAAATACATCACTGTCAAAAAATGTCTATGGGTTCTTTCCACAGATTAGACACATATTTAATTTCATTCATTAATTTGATTACACACTGGGTAAAACTAAAGCGAAAATGTGATTGAATAGAAACAATTTTAAGTTTCGCCGGTAAAGGCTAGAAAGACTGCAAGTAGATGATGGATGCGTCAAAATGAAGACACCAAGCGGTTTTTAATCCGTTTGGTGCGGAATATTACTTTTCTTTACCTTACTAAAACAATTTTAATTCACTTGAAACGAATTGGAAAAGTGAACAAGCTTCAAAAATGGGTATCTGGTAATGGTTGAGTGAAGCAAACCAAAAAACACGCGTTGAGTGCAGAGTGTACATTAGGGATTCATATTATGAATACTCGTGACCGTCAACTGAGATTTGTAAGTGGCAGCGATGACTACATTATTCGCATGAAATAAGGTGCAAATCAGAATTCTGGCATTATGTGAATTTTAATTTCTGATTTGAATCTTATTTCATAGGAATAATGTCGTTTAAGTGGCAGCGATTACTACATTATTCACATGAAATAAGGTTCAAATCAGAATTCTGGCATATGCGAATTTTAATTTCTGATTTGAACCTTATTCCTTGCGAATAATGTAGTCATCGCTGCCACTTCCCAACCCACCCAAGGAGTCGCAGCTGACGGTCACGAGTTTTCATTATATTAATTTAATTTCTGATTTGAACCTTATTCCATGCGAATAATGTAGTCATCGCTGCCACTTCCCAACCCACCCAAGGAGTCGCAGCTGACGGTCACGAGTTTTCATTATATTAATCCATAATGCATATTACGAAGTTTTGCTTGGGAGGAAGGGACTTGGTCATGAAAATCTGTCACTGGTTCCCGCCGGACCAGACGTTAAACCAAATTGATTTGCGTGACGTATCGATTATGGTAGGAGGTGATTTTATTCGTCCAACTCGTCCAAGCACTATTCACTTTTTTTCAACCACTATTCTTTTACTCAACCACTATTTGTCACTTAATGTCAAATTGTCAAGTGAAGTCAGATCAAAAGATTAATTTTTGCTTTGGATATTTTTCATGGACCTTTTTTGAGGTTATCTTTTATCATTTCGCAATAGCTCACGTTATGTTATGCAGTAGATATCTACAAATAATACTGAACAGGGTACCAGCTGTACTTGATAGAGATAATGTACAGTGTCGTTGTCTTGTTAGAGCGCAGCTGATACTAAAGCAATGTCAATTGAACAAGTTGTTCACGTCGCTAGTCAAAAATAAGAGACAAGTCCCTATCATGTCGGTTAGGTTTCTCATTCGGGATCTTGGACTGAATAAGCTGCGTAACGTGTGGTTGCGTAGAGTTAACGTTAGCAATGTTGTGAAGAGGTACAGGAGAGACAGAAGTGTCCGTGAAGTGTTCTTGTGCTTCCGTCAAACGTTTTTCCGTCCACGGGGAACAATATTACTATCAGCGACTGCCGCTTGCAAAGGGAAGGATGATGATAAAGATGACGGAAATGGTGAATTACCCAGTTGCACTCAGGACATCACGGATGAAGAGTTACAGGTACATTTTGCCAGAGGACAAGGTTGCCTTAATAGGTTTTATCTTTTGTTTACTTTTTCTTTGACATCCCAAAGGTCATTAGAAGAACAAGTAGAAATAGATAAGCAGATTGCAGAAAGTCTAGTTTTTAGATGCTGGTCTGTGAAAATCTCCTGCAATATTTATATTTGGAAACAAAGACAATAGCAACAAACTATTCTTTGTTTACAAAACTTCGACGGACTATCATGGTTATTACCTAACGCAAAAGTCGTTTGTAACGGGATATTTACCATGATTTGATTTTAAAATTTTCCTATATTTTGCCACAGTTCCATGAGCACGGAATAATAATGACTTTAGTATATTTTTTCTTCCTGCAAAACATTAAATAAAATTGTTGAGAATGGATCTGGGATCTTCACAGACTTCGCGGAGTGGCGTGCGGGTTGTATCATACGAATTTATATGATAGACTAGACTACACATACTCCACCGGCCCAGTGCAGGTAAATTTGTATGAAATAACCTGCACGCTTTCGCCTCCAGCCCGGCCACGGTATCTGAGGTATCGTTGAGAATGGAATTGGAAATATAATTTTGACCTTTTATTCCACTATCTATAGAATGCTTATGCATGTTACCTGCACTAGTCCCAGCTTCCGGTCATGGGCAGTAAGGATGTTGGTATACCTTGTTCAAAAAAAAAAACTAATAGCAAATCTCTCATCAACAGAGCATGCTTGCGGCCTTCGATGGGATCGAGGAGCTCTCACAAACAATATTCTGTCCAATTTGTAACAAACGGGTCATGATTGATAGACGGCTATCCACGATTAAATATTGCACGTAAGTATTCAGAAGATTAAATGTCAGTGATTTGATTTCCAGAATCGCCCGCTTATCACTGGAAATACTGCTTACGTCTAATTCTAGTCTAGATAAAGATACTCAATATATTTATTGTTGTCGTCATTGGCTTAATAGGTACGTGATTAATTTATTATTTAGTATTCTTATTTAGATAATCTGTGGTACACCCCCTGCCTTTTCTTAAATTCATATAATTCTTTCCATCCAAAGGTTGCCTGGAAGAGATCGCTTCTAAGCGATAAGGCCGCCCATTGTACCTGTCGCATATAATGTATTTTTGTAATGATTAATTGGATTATGGTGTACAATAAAGAATTTTTGTATTGTATTGTATTGTGATTAAGTATAGGTAAGTATCACAATGTGAACCCTATCTAGCGTTAACAACAAGTGGAAGGCAGACCGAGGTTGTTTTGTTTTTGGTAAAAATATCAGGCATGAGCTTCTGAACGCCACTGTACAAATGCTTTACTTAGCGCATGTCACTGCAGTTGTAAAAAGTAGAATTTCCTAATTTAGGACTGCATTTATTTCTTAAATTACGTCACCGACATCCACATAAACTGAAGCTACAACCGTGCTATGTGATTCCAGGTGCAAAGAAGCAAGCACCCCAACGATATCAGACGATGGCTGGGAGCCCTATGTAGAGGCTGAGGACACTATCATCTGGCGGAAGGAGTACAAAGTAGGACAGGGCCTGTTTGCTTACAGAGGTATTGAGACTTTTGAAGCCGGTGTGATTGTCATTTGTTTTACATATAGTGTCCACGCTCGTCACAAATCAACTTCTTGCTAGAATGGCTCTGTGTCTGGATTGACGCAATTCAGTACACGACAAATAAAACGGGATGACGTGGGCTTCTTAAATTTGTACCTTTTTTTATTATCTAATATACATTATATTTATAATGATATTAGATAATATTATATAGATTTTTATATATTGATATAAAAATATTGAGCTCTGACTTTTTCTCACCATCTGGCGTGGATGATGAGGATGACTCGAATTTGGCATGCGAGTAATGCAAATATAATGCAGATTGTCTATTATATATCGATATTTTTGTTGATTGTAATCTTGTAGGTTATCTGTTTTCTTTCTGTATCTATTCTTAGCTTGTTCACATTTTTTATGTTTCGTCGTGAAAACCTCTTAATAGCCTTCTGTTTCTATTTTCTTATTTTTAATTTACTGCTGGTTTTCCTTGTAATAAATAAATAAATAAAATTAATAACGTAACAACAGATAACGATTATATTGAAAGGTAAACTAATCAGGTCAAAGTCATTAGACACTTTAACTAGCATTATGGCGCCTCCATTATCGGTCTATCGCTGATGAACGTGACGATTACATCGCCGGGGATCGTCAACGTAATCGTGCGATCATCAACACTAGAAATAAATAAAATAATAATTGACGTGGAAGGCCCAGGATGCGATGGCGCGACGAGCTCGCGGTACATCTTCCATCATGGCCTGTCGCAGCGTTGGATCGCGAGGAGTGGAAGGAGAAAAGTCCTTTGCCCAGCAGTGACAATAATGGCTTAAAATAAATAAATAAATAATTGTTTATTTCGAGTACAGGGGTACATACAAAAAAAAAACATGCGGTACAGTCTTCTCGGGACTGCCGATAGAAGTGAAAACTAAGTAATTTTATATTTTATTTATACTGGGAGGCGTGCGGTAATAATGACGGGAGTATCACGCTTTTTGTTCACACAAAAAGTACACATATACAGGATGGTTTATTGAGAATAGTAGAATATAATAATGCTGGACAATTTACACAGCATCATCTAGCCCCAATCTAAGCAGAAGCTTGTGTTATGGGTACCAGATAACTGATATACATAATACAATACATTACATAGATAGATATTTTTTTATTATACATAGAAAACGACCAGAACACCCGGAACAAATATCTGCAGATCGTGCACACAATTGTTCCGAGGCGGGAATCGAACCCGCAACCTTCTGCGTAGCAGGCGGACCTTCGCCCACCGCGCCAAATCGGTCGTCAAATAAAATCGTATATATAGATAGATAGATAGAATAAACTTTATTGCACAAAAAGTTGTATATAGGCGAGCATAATGCTAGATAGGAATCTCTACCTGCTAACCTTTGGGTAGTGTGGACAACAGTTTGGTAGGTAGTGCTATATAATAGAGATAATAAAATATACTACTCATAATGATACTAAGCTACTTATATTATACTTAAACAGTAATATATATACCTATATAAATAATTAATATATGATTATAATTACGTACCCAATTATTCTTGTGAAAGAATATAGTTCTAGACTCATATATATATTCTCTAACTCTCGTGGTTTCGGACTTGGCAATCACCGCCTTTCTCAACAAACCACCCTGTATACACAGTTAAGAAAGCGTTTCTTCTTCCACTGGTGGACAAAAAATTGAAGTGAACATCAATATAATAATGAATAGTATAAAATATGACTTGTCCAAGTGCCTATTTGTAGGCCTAAAGAAATAAACATTCATTTCATTTCATTCGGTGACGATGACGAGAGTTACATGATTTTTGTTCACCCAAAAAGTGCTTAATGCGCCTAAGATTATCTTACCTTTATTTTGTAAAATAAATAATACAGGACAACTCACAGCATGAGCTAGCCCCAAGCTAAGCAGAGCTTGTGTTATGGGTACTAGATAACTGATATACATAATACGATACTAACCATATTTATCATTTCCAGTGTACGGACGGTATAAAGAGGTGTTGGCAAGCGACTACGCAGCCGTGAACATCGACACAGCGTACAGGAAGCAATGGGACAATGCCGTGGCGGACCTGTCGGTCATAGAGCGGAGTCCGACGGTGGCTGGCCAGGCGATCATACACTGGGAGGTGCTGTGGCCTGTGAGTACATTGACACAGCGTACAGGAAGCAATGGGACAATGCCGTGGCGGACCTGTCGGTCATAGAGCGGAGTCCGACGGTGGCTGGCCAGGCGATCATACACTGGGAGGTGCTGTGGCCTGTGAGTACATTGACACAGCGTACAGGAAGCAATGGGACAATGCCGTGGCGGACCTGTCGGTCATAGACCGGAGTCCGACGGTGGCTGGCCAGGCGATCATACACTGGGAGGTGCTGTGGCCTGTGAGTACATTGACACAGCGTACAGGAAGCAATGGGACAATGCCGTGGCGGACCTGTCGGTCATAGAGCGGAGTCCGACGGTGGCTGGCCAGGCGATCATACACTGGGAGGTGCTGTGGCCTGTGAGTACATTGACACAGCGTACAGGAAGCAATGGGACAATGCCGTGGCGGACCTGTCGGTCATAGACCGGAGTCCGACGGTGGCTGGCCAGGCGATCATACACTGGGAGGTGCTGTGGCCTGTGAGTACATTGACACAGCGTACAGGAAGCAATGGGACAATGCCGTGGCGGACCTGTCGGTCATAGAGCGGAGTCCGACGGTGGCTGGCCAGGCGATCATACACTGGGAGGTGCTGTGGCCTGTGAGTACATTGACACAGCGTACAGGAAGCAATGGGACAATGCCGTGGCGGACCTGTCGGTCATAGAGCGGAGTCCGACGGTGGCTGGCCAGGCGATCATACACTGGGAGGTGCTGTGGCCTGTGAGTACATTGACACAGCGTACAGGAAGCAATGGGACAATGCCGTGGCGGACCTGTCGGTCATAGAGCGGAGTCCGACGGTGGCTGGCCAGGCGATCATACACTGGGAGGTGCTGTGGCCTGTGAGTACATTGACACAGCGTACAGGAAGCAATGGGACAATGCCGTGGCGGACCTGTCGGTCATAGAGCGGAGTCCGACGGTGGCTGGCCAGGCGATCATACACTGGGAGGTGCTGTGGCCTGTGAGTACATTGACACAGCGTACAGGAAGCAATGGGACAATGCCGTGGCGGACCTGTCGGTCATAGAGCGGAGTCCGACGGTGGCTGGCCAGGCGATCATACACTGGGAGGTGCTGTGGCCTGTGAGTACATTGACACAGCGTACAGGAAGCAATGGGACAATGCCGTGGCGGACCTGTCGGTCATAGAGCGGAGTCCGACGGTGGCTGGCCAGGCGATCATACACTGGGAGGTGCTGTGGCCTGTGAGTACATTGACACAGCGTACAGGAAGCAATGGGACAATGCCGTGGCGGACCTGTCGGTCATAGAGCGGAGTCCGACGGTGGCTGGCCAGGCGATCATACACTGGGAGGTGCTGTGGCCTGTGAGTACATTGACACAGCGTACAGGAAGCAATGGGACAATGCCGTGGCGGACCTGTCGGTCATAGAGCGGAGTCCGACGGTGGCTGGCCAGGCGATCATACACTGGGAGGTGCTGTGGCCTGTGAGTACATTGACACAGCGTACAGGAAGCAATGGGACAATGCCGTGGCGGACCTGTCGGTCATAGAGCGGAGTCCGACGGTGGCTGGCCAGGCGATCATACACTGGGAGGTGCTGTGGCCTGTGAGTACATTGACACAGCGTACAGGAAGCAATGGGACAATGCCGTGGCGGACCTGTCGGTCATAGAGCGGAGTCCGACGGTGGCTGGCCAGGCGATCATACACTGGGAGGTGCTGTGGCCTGTGAGTACATTGACACAGCGTACAGGAAGCAATGGGACAATGCCGTGGCGGACCTGTCGGTCATAGAGCGGAGTCCGACGGTGGCTGGCCAGGCGATCATACACTATATTTATTTATTTATTTACTTTTTTTATACTAATGTATACGCCTTCCTCAGAGATTGGTGGGAGATCGCGCTTGACCGCACTGAGTGGAAAGGTTTGAGGGAGGCCTTTGCACAGCAGTGGGACGAACCAGGCTATATAAAAAATAAATGAAGTGATATTTTACGCCGAGCTTTAACGAGTTTTATTTGTTACTTTCTAGAGACTATTTGCAAATAGAGACTACGTATACATCAGACGTCACAAAGAATACAACGTCCACACCCGACCACACAACCCGTTAGAAGAAAAAACAGAAACAATCCAAACAATGGACGTATCCAACCCGAATAAAGTAATTATCGTTATAATACCAGATAGCAGTCAAGATATACCACCTATTCGAGTAGAAATTGACACTTCTTGCAACCCTAGTGTTGAGAAATATGAATCTGCACCGGAACCTAATGATAATAATACACAGACAACTAAAACAGAAGCCGTGGTCGAAGAAAAGGTTAAACCAAAGCAAGAGACGATAGTAGTAAAGCCTAAACCAAAGCAAGAGACGATAGTAGTAAAGCCTAAACCAAAGCAAGAGACGATAGTAATAAAGCCTAAACAAAAGCAAGAGAAGATGGTAGAAAAGCCAAAACCAAAAGAAGAGAGTAAAAAACCTGAAACTACTAAAGAAGTTGTTACCCATGAACCAACAGCTGTAAAACCAATAGAAGAACCAGAGAGACCGAGTGTCCATTCCAATGCTAAGCGGAAATCGCAAGAGATGTACAGTAAATTGAAACCGGAACCGGAGAGTAAGGATAATAAAGTGTATGTGATATTATCGAAGAGCTGTTCTCATCCGAAGGTGCCGGAGACCAGGAATGCTATACGGGTGACGGAGTACTGGAGCCAGATGGTTGTGAGGTCTACAGATGGAGCTGATAATGTGAGTGTTTTTTATTTTTTTTGTGTGAGATGTTAGTGTCTGAGCTGTAGTCAAGACGTTGTCTATACTAATATTATAAAGAGGAAAGGTTTGATTTTTTGTTTGTTTGTAATTAATAGGCTCCGAAACTACTGGACCGATTTGAAAAATTCTTTCACCGTTGGGAAGCTACACTATCCCCGGTGAACATAGGCTATATTATATTTTCAAAAACGTTAGGGATCTGTACTAAAACCGTGCGAAGCCGGGAAGGTCCGCTAGTTCCGAATATACATAGTGTTTTTTTTTATTCTAATTTAATTAGGTTCTCTTTTAATTTAATTAACAGTGTCTAAGTCAGTCCCATAGGATATCTTATAACTAGTTAATCAATATTTACAAGAATCTTATATGCGGACTCATATAGAGTGACAGCGGCAACAGAAGTTTGTTCCGCCAGTACACTCTTAAATGAACCCACATCAAGGACATTCATATTTCTCTCTTCTGCACCCCCTTATCTCAAGGAACGTTTCACTTTTCTCCACCATTCTCACGCTCTTTCTCTCCGTTCTTCTGAAACACTCATGCTTCAAGTCCCAGTCCACTCTACTTCCTTCTACGACAACTCATTTACCGCTCGAGCTGTACAACTTTGGAACACATTACCAGTCTCAGTAAGGCGTGCTAAGTCACTAGCAATATTCAAGAGCATGGTAAAGGAACACTATTTGTCCTGCTGTCACTGACCACACCCTTGTTTTTTTCCGTTATAAAATTAATATTATATATTTATATAAGTAGGTATGTATTATTTGTTATAAAGTATATATGTATTTATAGTAGATAGGTATTTGTATGTAACATAATAATAAATAATAAAAAATGCTGGACAATTCACACAGCATTATCTAGCCCCATGGTAAGCAGAGCTTGTGTTATGGGTACTAGATAACTGATATACATAATACTATATATAACATAGATAGATATTTTTTATTATACATAGAAAACGACCAGAACACCCAGAACAAATATCTGCAGATCGTACACACAATTGTTCCGAGGCGGGAATCGAACCCGCAACCTCCTGCGTCGCAGTCGGACCTTCGTCCACCCCGCCACATCGGTCGTCATGAAATTTCATATGAAATTTAAACATATGAAACTTCATGTTGTAATTAACTACATAATAACGCACACAGATCCCCTTTTTCAATCCAACGATCCTATCCATCCACGGTTGTCTGGTAGAGATCGCTCTTGAGCGATAAGACCGCCAAATTGTCACATATCTTGTATTATTATTGTTTACCTTGTTTGTTTTATTTTTAAGTGTGCAATAAAAGTATTATCTATCTATCAATCTATTACACTTCGCTATCAACTCTTCTCTCATGGATGCGCTACGGGAACACTCCACCAAAAAGTGATAGGTGTCATTCACTACGCCATATGATTCACACATGGGGCTTGCTATGTACATATATTCGACGACCTTTGTGGCGCGGTGGGCGAAGGTCCGCCCACGACGCAGGACAATTGTGTGTACGATCTGCAGATATTTGTTCTGGGTGTTCTGGTCGTTTTCTATTTATAATAAAAAAATATCTATCTATGTAATGTATTGTATTATGTATATCAGTTATCTAGTACCCATAACACGAGCTTTGGCTTGGGCTAGATAATGCTGTGTGAATTATCCAGCATTATTTATTTATTTGTTTTCCTAGATAATAGATTCAGATAATTTATTGTCATAATTCATACACACAATAAAATCACAATAATGTAACTTAAATTATGAGACTGTGACTAATAACTAATAATATAACATTATGCTTCTCCAGGGCATCACCTACATAAAAAATTGTATATATGTACAGACAGAAGCATTAATTCGGTTTAAAGAATCTTTATTTTTCTCAAAGAACATAGTATATATAACGTTCACTTAATGAGAAGTATTTACAATGTTTCTACTTAGTACCTACATATAAAATACGTACTTAAGTATGTGCTTAAGATTATATTAGCCGAGTGCGCTTACACCTATATTAGTATAATCCTGGTATAATGTACTTACAAACAAAAACAAAAGAAAGATCTATAGTAGAAAAAAAACAACCTAACTAATCTAATAAAATAAAGTAACAGTAGGAAGGTAGGAACACAGCGGTCTGCATTCATTTTACCGGCTGATAGCTGCTCATAGGTACTTAGGCTTACGCTATTGTTTTGCCAACAAAAGACTTTTGTGCACGTTGACTGCGCGTGCGTTTGTAGTCTATTAACTGTCGAACACTAATAACATAAAATTTCATTGCTTTGATAACTGGTTCATTGGTTTAGTTGTTTGGTGCGTTCGTTACTTGTTATGTGAACGATTGGATGCCTGGTTCGATTCCCATATAGGGATAGTAGTCCTATGTATAGAAGGGGTAGGGCCGATCACAGATAGTCAGTTTGTTTGGTTCAACACTGCATTTACACGAATAATAATTAAAAACAATTAGGGAGCTCAGGCAGCACGCGGTCTATGCATAATTAATTCATAACATTATCGTTTGTGTCGCGGCCTGCCAGTGTAGTTCGCGGTCTCGCTCACGCACGCGGCGCGGAGCCTACGGCTCGTAGGTCTCCCTCGCACTCGTGCGCAGGCAGGGTTGAAAAAAAACCAGTTTTTTTTATATTTTATAAAACAAACAGTTCAAAATGTTTAAAACAAGTGTTCTTTTTGTTTTTTTTACTTATCAATTTCAAATCAATTATAGCGAATAATAAAATAATCCATTTCTAAACTATTTCCTAATTCACATTAGTAAAAATTAACAAAACGATAAATATTTACTTTTGTTGCATATCTACCGTACCTCTAATCTAATTATTCTAAATTATTATTATTAATCAATACAAAACACTTTACATACACCTTGTATGTAGTGTTGTAGGTAGGTAGAGAACTAGAGAGAGAGCGGGGAATAGGTACCGTACCCACTAATCCAGTGAATTACTTTCTTTCGACGGCCGACATAGGGACTTTCCCTCCTTCCCGACTTTCCTGCGGGACTTTACTGGCGGGGAGTTACCTATGCAGTGTATAAATACCACACCCTGTCTGTGGTATTTATACACATTCATTTGCAATTAAAGGTAGTTTTAAACCCTGTTTTTTTCTTAATATAAAACATAGTTTTATTTCAAACTGTTTTAAACACTGTTTTAAACACGTGTTTTAAAACAACTTGTTTTAATCATGCCAACCCTGTGTGCAGGCGCATAAATTCCATTGCAAAGTACTTATGTAGCCTACATCACCCCCCTCCAGAGACCGTCACTACGGTCGATAGTAGTCCGGAAACCGGACCATGCGGCCAGAGCGATACAATTTTTGCCTCAACTTAGTATTTGAGTAAAAGATTTGTAAATCGTACAGTGATTTGCAATGTAAACTTTAGCTATTTGGGGGGTTACCAATTAATGCTGCTGTCTGTACCTATAATATATTTTCATGGAGGGTCATGGAGGTAGTCTTATTTTAGTCATAAGGTGCGTTTTCAGCAGTCAAAGTGTTAATATCACCTATAAAAGTGTGTAAATAAATGTTTTTTCTATTCTATTCTTTATTTTAATGAATTATGTACACTTTCAGAATGGCATGGAGTTCGTGCTTACATACTACGACGAGCCGGCCGTGGGAGGCCTGCCTAGCGGGGTCTCCTCGTGGGCCTCCGGTCGCGCCGCGCCCACCTACCTAGACAAGATGCGAGAGGCCGCCAAACAGTACGACGCCTACAGGCTCGAGCACGGATTGGCCCCGGTAAGTAGCCCGCACTGGAGGCCTTTCTAGCGTTTCAAATATCAAACATCAAATTGCTTTACAGTACTTTACAGGACATGTCACAAAATTCAAATTACGTCCTACTTCCTACTAATATTATAAACGTGAAAGTTTGTATGTATGGATGGATGTTTGTTACTCTTTCACGCAAAAATTATTGAATCCAGCATCTACCTGCAGTCTTTCGCAGGTCGTCATCCCACCCGGTCGGAGAGCGTCCTACACTACGTTTACCGAGTCGTGGTCTCCACTCAATGCACAACCAAATCAACCTTACTGTACTAATTTAACATTATTTTGTTTCCAACAGGGAGATTTAGATGGTCCCCGGCCGAAGCCAGTTTTTTACCGGGAACCAGAAACGAACTCGAATTTAAACGAACAGGACATGGAGGTAAGTCATGGCATATCCACCACCGCTACCGCACAGCAAAATAAGCATTCAATGGGGTACTCGTTTTCTTAACTCCGTATTCATTTGTGTTTTTTTTTTATTATTTATTTTTTCTTGCATTAATTCTAAGGTCTAAGTGAATGGTTAGATAAATATCTTGTCACAGGTACATGTACCAAATTCATTTTTTTTATTTCTTTAGGCGTACAAAATACAACACTTAGACAAGTCAAATTTTATACCATAAATTATTATCAAATAAGATTGTCTATTCACTTAATTTTTTTGTCCACTAGTGGAGGAAGTGAAAAAGAAACCACTAGTACATTGATATATCACTTTGAATGATAATAACACGGTCTGAACTGTAAATAAGCAAGCGACAACAGGTTATGTTTTGTATTGCAATCAACGTCAAATGTCAAAAACAGTTTTGTTGCTATTCTTCTCTATCACGTTGAATCAGGGTTGCCATGATTAAAACAAGTTGTTTTATAATAAAACACGTGTTTAACAGTTTGAAATAAAACTATGTTTTATATTAAGAAAAAAACAGGGTTTAAAACTACCTTTAATTGCAAATGAATGTGTATAAATACCACAGACAGGCTGTGGTATTTATACACTGCATAGGTAACTCCCCCCCAGTAAAGTCCCGCAGGGAAAGTCCCTATGTCGGCCGTCGAAAGAAAGTAATTCACTGGATTAGTGGGTACGGTACCTATTCCCCGCTCTCTCTCTAGTTCTCTACCTACCTACAACACTACATACAAGGTGTATGTAAAGTGTTTTGTATTGATTAATAATAATAATATTTTTTAATAATTAGATTAGAGGTACTGAGATATGCAACAAAAGTAAATATTTATCGTTTTGTTAATTTTTACTAATGTGAATTAGGAAATAGTTTAGAAATGGATTATTTTATTATTCGCTATAATTGATTTGAAATTGATAAGTAAAAAAAAAACAAAAAAACACTTTTAAACATTTTGAACTGTTTGTTTTATAAAATATAAAAAAACTGTTTTTTTTTCCAACCCTGCGTTGAATACAGTATCTGTGCATCTTGCTTGCACACAGATAGTGTGAAGTTGGCTAGGGTAAACCACTGATAGTTATTCTCTAGGAGTCTAGATAATAGACGATTGAAAAATTTAAAATATTTATTCGCCCGATAAACAGACAGATAATTTTATACGCTAGATAGCTATTAGACGACTTAACTGAGGATTGAAAAATTTTCCCTTAATCTATATATAAAAGAAAGTCGTGTTTGTTACAACACTTATAACTCGAGAACGGCTGGACCGATTTAGCTGAAAATGGTGGAGAGGTAGCTTAGAACCAGGAGTCTAACATAGGATATTATTATACTTATAGAGCTGGTAGATCCACAATAACAGCCACTCAACGCTTTATAGAAAAGGTCATGAGTCATCTTGAAGAAAAGAAAAAAGTAGCAGGCGTGTTCCTAGACTTATCAAAAGCATTTGATTCCGTAAATCATGAGCTATTGATAGAAAAACTAAAGGTGTACGGACTGGTTGGCAATAGTTTAGATCTCATTAAATCGTTTTTAAAAACCAGACAGCAGACTGTAGAAGTCAAATTAAATGGAAAACGAGTCAGATCGGCTCCCAAATACTCTATAGGAATTCCCCAGGGGTCCGCATTAGGAAATACCTTATTCTTGGCGTTCTTAAACGACATAGTTTATTTAAATATTAAGGGTGAGATCATTCAGTACGCAGACGATACCACCGTAGTTTTAGCAGCAGAAAACAGTGAAACTCTTATAAGTCACATAAAGGACACAATCGCTAAATTAAGCAGTTGGTTTCAAATGAATGGCTTAAAACTAAATGAAAATAAAACAGACATAATATTTTTTTCAACGACTATACAAACAATACATAGTATACCAATTACCTTATCTGACGGGAACACCTTAATTAGTTCGAAATTAGTAAAAATGTTAGGCTTTGAGTTAGATCCACTATTGTCTTGGAAGCAACATATTGACTCAACATGTAAAAAGATGGCTAAAGGAATTTATGCACTTAAACAGCTTCGACCTATTACTACAGCAAACGCACTAAAAGACATATATTATGCATATATTCACTCTATAATGTCATATGGCATTATTTTATTCGGGAGCTCAACAGATTATGAAAGAGTACTGAAATTGCAAAAGCGTGCCATAAGAGTGTTATTAAAAGCTAAATATAGAGACTCATGTCGTGATCATTTTAAAAACCTTCGCATACTTACTTCAGTAGCAGTATACATAATGGAGGTCATTAAGTACGTCAGGCTACATTTAGGTGACTACACCTTAAGAGGAGGTCCTAGTAAACGCACTGCGCGAAATAAAATGATGCTTGAGCCCATCCAGCATCGACTAAATATGCAAAAAAAGCTACCTAAAATAATGGGTCAACAACTATATAATAAGCTCCCTTTAGAGTTGAAGCTTATTAAAAATGAAAATAGTTTCATCCAAGAACTAAAAAATCTTTTAATCGACAAAACGCTGTATAGCATCAAAGAGTTTTTAGAAAACGATTACAGTAAATATAAAATAAAATCAGACATCCCCGTAACATCACCTAGCCGAGAGTAACGTTCACTTTTATAATTTTAAGAATATAACATAATTATTATGTTTCCCATACATCAAAATTGTATATTACCTGTTTTGACGAGTCGTATCCTTAGCATAATTAAGGTATATATATATATATTATATTGTACACTTTTATGTAAGAATTATGACAATAAAGAAATCTGAATCTGAATCTGATACTTTTACTTACTTTTATCATTTAAACAATTTGACACATAGATTTCCACGGGGGCGAAGCCGCGGGGAGCAGCTAGTGTCTAATACATTTCATTTGTACCCTGAAAGGGCACTGCAAAATTAGTTCGACTTCGTTTACACATTTGACATGTGTAAATGAAGTCGAACTGAGTTTTGTATAGAATTTAATTTATTTATAGAATTTTGTATAGAATTTAAAAGTACTTACATTGTCCAGCATTACATTATTTATTTTATTATTTGCCAGTCCTCAAAACAAGGGCCGGAACTTGGACTAGACAAAGATGATGTAAGCAAAAAAGACACCAGCGAAAAAGACACCGGAAAAAAAGACACCAGCAAAAAAGACACCGGAAAAAAATACACCAGCAAAAAACCGATAAAACTAGACCGCAGCAAAGACGAGCTGAGCAGAAAGAACGAGGCGACGCAAACAGAAGTATTCAAGGGTGTTAGTGCGAAAATACCAGATGTAGACGGGGATACAGCTGATGTTAAAACAACAGGGGACGATCAGGTAAGGACTAAAAGTAAAGTAAAGTAAAAAATCATTTATTTCTTTAGGCTTACAAAATAAGCACTTAGACAAGTCATATTTTATATATAAATTATTATCAAATAAAATTATTTTACTGTTCACTTCAATTTTTTGTCCACTAGTGGAAGAAGTGAAAAGAAACCACTAGCATGTTCATCTCTTATATGTGACTCGGTTTTTAAAGAAAGAAAGAAGAAAGAAAATATATTTATTGATTCACTGTAGGTACAACTTGCTACTACATAGTACTTATAAAAAATAAAAATAAAAATAACTACTTAACTATCAAAAACAAGCGACTCCACAAAGCGAACCAATAGGTCCTGTCTCAGCATAATGTTGCTCTACTTCTCCACAAGAAGTAGAGCAACGCTGGTTTTCTGACAGAACCATAATAATGTTTTTAACACTTTGACTGCGGTTTTTTTTCGACGACTGCGATCTTTTTTTTTACCTAAAAAATTCGTGCTGCCGCTCTACACAGCGGTTGTGTTGCGCCGCACATGCGTTTCGTTCGAAAAATATTACGGCTGTGCTGAGTCACAAAGATCTGTATTTTCTCAGCCGCTGCGCTAGTGTGGATTTACGCATATTAGTCACTTGTAGAAAACACATACCGTGCGTTTTCAGCAGTCGAAGTGTTAATGTATTTACCAACTGAAAAAAATGTTACAAAAAACAGCTTACTAATAATACTAAGAAAACTAAAAAGGTTTTTATAGGGGTGTTATTACAATATAATAAAAAATACTAAATGTACACCAGTTACAGATCATTATAGAAGACATCACATGATACATGTACAATGGGCGGCCTTGTCGATTAGAAGCGATCTCTTCCAGGCAACCTTTGTGACTTTAAATTAGCGAGTCAGCCGAGTAATATAGTGTCCTACTCTATTCTATTTATGGCAATATTTACAAATTCAAACATTACTCTAAAGCTAAAATTAAAGTGAAAAAAGGCTTTATTATTTATTTATTTTTTTCAAGGTAAGGTAGCGGGTTCAATTCCCGTTAAAGTCGATTTTTTTTGGAAGTTAATTTGATATCTCTATTTTCTGTTCCAGAATTCATCTGAACAAATCACAGAAGATGACGCTGAAGAATCCAAAAGGTCGTGGTGGCCCAACCCGTTTTATTTTCTTAATTAAAAACATACAGCCAAAGGTATGTCATTATTGTAACAGTTTCAAATGGTCAACAATGCCAATGTCTTTAAATGTAATGACATAGATATTGAAACTACGGCCCATGGGGAGATATCGTGTCTTTATTGTAAGAGATTTCGAATGTACAAGAATGCCAATGTCATTAAATGTAGTAAGTAACATTGATGTTGAAACTACGGCCCATTGGGGAGATATCGTGTCTTTATTGTAAGAGATTTTGAATGTACAAGAATGCCAATGTCATTAAATGTAGTAACATTGTTGTTGAAACTACGACAAATGGGGAGATATCGTGTCATTATTGTAAGAGATTTTTAATGTACGAGAATACCAATATCTTTTAATGTAGTGACATTGATATTGGAACTACGGTCCATGGGGAGATATCATTTTTGGTATTCTTTGTTTCTTTATTGTAAGAGATTTCGAATGTAAAATAATGCCAAGTTCTTTAAATGTAGTGACATTGATATTGAAACTACGACCCATGGGGAGATATCGTGTCTTTATTTAAAGAGATTTCGAATGTACAAGAATACCAACATCTTTAAATGTAGCTACATTGATGTTGGAACTACGGCCCATGGGGAGATATCGTGTCTTTATTGTGAGAGATTTCGAATGTACAAGAATGCCAATATCATTAAATGTAGTAAGTAACATCGATGTTGAAACTACGGCCCATTGGGGAGATATCGTGTCTTTATTGTAAGAGATTTTTAATGTACGAGAATACCAATATCTTTTAATGTAGTGACATTGATATTGGAATTACGGTCCATGGGGAGATATCGTGTCTTTATTGAAAGAGATTTCGAATGTACAAGAATACCAACATCTTTAAATGTAGCTACATTGATGTTGGAACTACGGCCCATGGGGAGATATCGTGTCATTATTGTAAGAGATTTCGAATGTATGTACAAGAATGCCAATTTCTTTAAATGTAGTGACATTGATATCGGAACTACGGCCCATGGGGAGTTTTTGATATTCTTTTGTTTCTTTATTGTAAGAGATTTCGAATGTACAAGAATGCCAATTTCTTTAAATGTAATGACATTGATGTTGGAACTACGGCCCATGGGAAGATATCATTTTAGGTATTCTTTGTTTCTTTATTGTAAGAAATTTCGCATGTACAAGAATACCAATGTCTTTAAATGTAGTGATATTGATATCGAAACTACGGCCCATGGGGAGATATTTTTAACGGTATTATTTTGTGTCATTATTGTAAGATATTTCGAATGTACAAGAATACCAATGTCTTTAAATGTAGTGACATTGATATCGAAACTACGGCCCATGGGGAAATATTTTTAACGGTATTATTTTGTGTCATTATTGTAAGATATTTCGAATGTACAAGAATACCAATGTCTTTAAATGTAGTGACATTGATATCGAAACTACGGCCCATGGGTAGATATTTTTAACGGTATTATTTTGTGTCATTATTGTAAGATATTTCGAATGTACACGAATACCAATGTCTTTAAATGTAGTGACATTGATGTCGGAACTACGGCCCATGGAGAGATACTGTTTGCGATATTCTTTTGTGTCATTATTGTAAGAGATTTCGGCGCAGCTAGTCTAAGTCTAGTAAAAATCCATTGCTGTCCGTTAGTCTCGCTAAAACTCGAGTACGGCTGGGGCGATTTTGCTGATTTTGGTTTTGAAATCTTTGTCGTAAGCCCAGGCAAGATTTAAACGGTAAATAATTATTCCACGCGGGCGAAGCCGCTGGGCGCAGTTAGTTACAAATAAAAAGTCGATGCAAAAGGAGAATTTTGGATTTGTGCAGTTAGTTGTTTATGATCTTTGTAAATTGAGAATGGCTTGAAGTAAAGGTTCTGAGTTCTCGTTCTTGGTAGATGGCAGCACTGTACGAATTACTTCACTCTTTTTTTGTTGGTAATACTTTTGCGGAGGTTGTGTCATCGATGCGTCGACTATAGAATAATATTTAATGTACTTTTTAATGTTTTTTTTTCACAAAGTTTTTAAACGTTGATTAGATTGCATAACAATGTGTAGATACAATTAGTTAGGCTAATCAGTCGTTTTTTTTAATCTACTTTTACATATTGTATAAGAGTTTTATTGATATAAAAATACAAAACAAAAACTAAAAAAAACATAACCTAAAAAACGTAAGAGATACACTATTCTATTTAGGACAATATTTACAAATTCAAACATTACTTAATGTACTAATGTTAACCCCTACAAGAACCCGAAACGCTTCGTTAGCGCGATCTAGCGCTCGTCCACTATTAGCAGCGCCATCTAGTTAAGCTCCAGCCTCAAGTTTGGAACTTAATAGACACTCAATATGTCATTTATTTGACATGAAATTTTTGTAAATAATTAAAGCGGTTTTTATTTAATTTGACACCATTTTTGCAATGGTTTAGTTGAATTCCGAGAAACCAAATTACATGTTACGCTATATTAGTAGTAGTTACATAAAATTCACCCCGTCCACTCATTTATTTGCTGTTTGGCACATGCACTACTATGGAGTTCCGTAATTGTTGACAGGTGAATGAATGAAGACTTAATGGCAGAATGAAATACTTGATAGACACGGTTACTTTTAAAACTCTTGAAACTATCATGGTTATTAACACTAAAAGTTATTTAAAACGGGATATTTACCTAAAGACAAAATGAGCGTAGATCGTTATGTCTGCAAATAAAAACTAACTCGCAGCGCCTTCAGTTATTCCGTGATCATGGCACATGAAACTGTGCCGAAATATTGGATAACTCAAAAATCAAAACATGGTAAATTATTTCCTTCCGAGATAAAATAATGTAATATGCATTAGGGATTAATATTATGAATACTCGTGACCGTCAGCTGCGACTCCGTGGGTGGGTCGGGCAGTGGCAGCGATGACGACATTATTCCCATGGGATAAGGTTCAAATGAGAAATTAAAATTAGCATAGATAGATTTCTTTTATTGCACACTTTAAAAGAAAACAAACTGATGAGCCCAACCCAAATAAAACGGCGCTTTGTAAATCACAAAGGTACTTTATTGTAAAATAGCAAAGACAAACTAACCGTTATAGCCGAGCTCAAAACAGAAATTTAAGGGGCCTCCGGAGGGACGAATTCTTCATACAAACGTAATACCAAAATTATTTCTAATTCAAGCATATTTCCACTATAATATTGCATTATTTGTATTAAAATAGTATTTATCTAGGTTCACAAATACATTTTTTTTCAAAATACTTACCTAAAATGAAATTAAAGCCAATCTCATTTTGCACATTTTTATGCGAAAATGGACAAGTTTTCTTGCTATTTGTTTCGTATTAAAAACATCAATATCTTACGTTTTATTTATTAAGGAACATAGCTTATATTGTCTAGTTACAGAATAACAATACTTTGTGAAGAATACAAAAAGGTTTCAGTCATAATTTTTGGTATTACGGAACAAACCAAATTTTGAACGGCTAATATTGCTATCGCGCACGCATGAGGCGCGGCGCAAGGGTTAAACAGGGACAGCGATATTCGGAGCGATTTTTGCAAGCGAGGGTCGCCGGACCCTAACTGCAACCTTAAGATGCTCGCGTGTGTTCTCGTCAAGTGTAATTTTTAGTCGGGTACCATCAAACTTGGGAAACGCGTACGATAAGTGCAGCTAAAGCGACGATAAAGTTCCGACCAAAACAAGCGCACGGGTTCTCGGCAGTTGCGTAATGTTCGCCGCTAATAGCCTTGTTAGCTAACCGTTGGATTACCTGAGCTAATAGCCGAGTAAAGTTTTATGTTTTTTAACGGGTACACTACAATATTGCATGTATATGTAATAATCTTCTTTGTATGCAGGGAGTTGTAACTGTAAGGAGTAGCGTGTTTGCATACGGTTAGGGTCTGCAATAAAATACCCGCCGGGTGATTATGTAACTCGCGACCGGTTTGCGACAGGCATGAATTAAGCAATCAGTGCTTTCAAACGTCAATTTTGTATTAGTTTGACACTAGCTACAACGTCAAAATTGACGTTTGAAAGCACTGATTGCTTCATCAATGGTCTTCAACAGTTCGTCTTTCGAGCGAAATGCGGTTAGAATCGAACTAAGGTTCTTTCTTCTAGCTTCAACGTCGAGCGAGACGTCACTCGAGTCTTGAGTTACAGCAATGAGAGTCCTGCCGGCCTCTCAATTGCTGTTCAGCAGCCGATTGGCTGCGATGGCCTTCTTGCGTTAAGACATCATCGTGGTGTTCCAGCAGTTCCCGGGGAAGTGGTCGCCAGGAAGGTCTTGTATCTGGCGGCCTCGCGTGTAGGGGAGCGAGTCCGTTGAGGTGAGCGTGGCGGGAATTGTCCGCACGGTCGTACATCCTGCGCGCTAGCTTCACCACGAACTCTTCTACTGAGGGTGTTTGTAGGTCTGATTGCTTAATTCACGCCTGTCGCAAACCGGTCGCGAGTTACATAATCACCCGGCGGGACGGATTGCCTTTTGTTCTCTAGTCATTTGACAACAATAAGAACCCGTTTTTTTATAACTGTGACAATTTCTGAGAAATTGATTTTTGACCGGCTAGATCGACAAAATACCCCTATGTGCGTCGTTCACTTTTACTAGCGACATCTCTTGGCGTGCTATCAGAACTTTTCGGAATTAATCGACTGATCGTTTTACAAAATCCTCTAAACACAAACAATACAGAATAAAATACAAATTATGTGATAATTTGGCGGTCTTATCGCTCAAGAGCATATTCCAGAGTTCTGATTTGATCCTGCCTCCCGGACTATAAATTTATGGATCCTGTTTTATATATTAATTAGGTATGTATATAAGAATTTATTTATTTATGTATTCTACCGTAGGTACATGTTAATACACTTGATTTCGTTATATCTAATTCACTTATTATACATCCTACTAATATTATAAACGTGAAAGTTTGTATGTATTGATGTGTGTTACTCATTCACGCAAAAACTATTAAACGGATCGGGTTGAAATTTTGCATACAGGTAGTTCCAGGCCCGGAATAAAACATAGGCTACTTTTTATCCAATAAATCAGTTCCCATGGGATAGAAATAACCTTAAAACGTTTCTATAGAAACAACGCGTGCGAAGCCGCGGGCAGAAACTAGTATAATTAAAAAATTCTCGCATGACGACATAAACAAAGTCCCTCCTTGCTATGTATGTATGTAGTAGTCTAAATATGAAATCGCTGGGTGAATCACATTAGTATATGTCTCTATGTATGCTTAGATCTTTAAAAATACGCAACGGAATTCGATGCGATTTTTTTAATATATAGAGTGACTCAAGAGGAAGATTTCTAAACCATAGATTTCCATGCGAGCGAAGCCGTGGGGCACAGCTAGTTATTTATATCAATATCTGCACAAACTAACGAACAATATTTATTACTATAGTGTTTCAATCTCAATAGTAGCTCGCATAAAACCGTTGATACCTCAATTATATGAAACGTCCGCGCAATGCTTTAGTAGTTCTAATGCTTTAGTTGTTCAAGTAGGTCTAATGTCAACCAGATGCCATAGATACCTACATTGTGATATTTTGTCAATTTTTGTATATTTTACTATAAAACGATGGTTTGACGAATTCATTGTGAATGTAAAAGAATCAGTCGTTAACGTGAGCACGTTAATGATTTTTTGTATAAGAAATGAAATAAAGTCCCATGGCTATGGAGCACCCTGTATGTCAGAACTTAAAGTTATTCAAGTCAATGTATTCACCCTGTAATCGTGCAAAGTGCAAATGTTGTGAGAGTAAAATTATTATAATAAACATAGGTAATTATTATTATAATAAATTGTTTAATGTAATGTTTAATTCTCACATTATAGTCACTACATAGCATCTTTAAAACTACGCAACGGATTTAGATGCTTTAAATTTTAAACCATTTAACACATAGATTTCCACGCGGGCGAAACCGCGGGGCGCAGCTAGTACTAACATGGACATTATGAAGTTCCTTTTGAAATTATTAAGTATTTTTAAAATAAACTCGAAATCTTAAAATATGATAAATCGATTAAGAAGTAATTATTCTTATTTCTAAGGTACGGATAAGATGTAAAAATAGTACAAAATTAAATTTTATAAAGTGAATCTAAAATATGTAATAACAACCCAATAGATAATTGTTAACAAAGATTATTGTGAGAATTAGGCTCTAGACTGGACGGACCGCATTTCAACTACAATCCAACCGCAAATTGCAGTTCATTTGCAGTTCAATGAACATGCAAATGAACTTCAATCGGACTGCGCAGTTGGTTTGCAGTTCTATTGCATTCAAACTGCAAATGGACTGCAATTTGCGGTTGGATTGCAGTTGAAATGCGTTCCGTCTGTCTAGAGCCGTTTATTTCTTAAGTTATGTCTTGGACAATAGATAAACTAAATGTAAAGTTTTATCAAAAGTTACTTCGGTATCTTAAGGTTTATATGCAATGTAACAATTAAATGCATTTTGTAAATAGATGGTTATTATGTAAAAATTGTTATATAGTTTTATGTGCAACAACAAATAAAGTTCTATAGAATTCAAAAGGTTTTTTATATTTATCTACATACCTACTAGAATATATATATTTGACGACCGATGTGGCGCGGTTTCCCGCCTCGGAACAATTGTGTGTACGATCTGCGGATATTTGTTCCGGGTGTTCTGGTCGTTTTCTATGTATAATAAAAAATATCTATCTATGTAATGTATTGTATTATGTATATCAGTTATCTAGTACCCATAACACAAGCTCTGCTTACCATGGGGCTAGATAATGCTGTGTGAATTGTCCAGCATTATTTATTATTATTATTATATTGGAGGGAGATATTTAGAGTTCTAAAATACTAGATTTTTTTACAGAAATTTTGGTAGAGACTTTATTATTCTTGCTAAATCTTAGAGCTTCAATTTCATTAATTTCATATAATTTTTATTCAACTTCTTGCAAGATGGCTCTGCGTCTGGATTGACGTAATTTCATCTTTTTCCAACTTCTCTTTTTTCAACTGAGCGACTTTGAATTGTCTGCTTTGGCAGAATTGGGTCAATCCAGACGCAGAGCCATCTAGGAAGAAGTTGAATTGTCTTCTTGATTTTTAATATTGTTAGGCCTAGAAAGAGAAGTCCATGGAAGGATAGCAAATGCCATCTCTATCACACAAGAAAGAGAACAATATATGCTCAAAGCCTGAGAAGAAATGAGATAGGTTGACTGTATTTCTGTCTTGCTCAGCGTGTCAAGGTCAATCTATCTAGTGATCAACAAATGTGCCTGGACATCGGTGGGTTTCGACGCAATATTGTTGTTTTCAACATTACAATAAGTTTTCTTCAAATTTAAATGTGGTAGAGTGATTCCACGAACATTACTACACCTCCAATCAATAAAGAACCGAAGTGAAGATGGTTCAGAGCAGTGTTTTTCAGTGTAAAAGTTACAGTGAAGTGAAAGTGCCGGATTCATCATTCCACTGGTAAGAACAATTTATTTTGACTACAAAACGATTCAAAATGTACCGTCTCTTAGATTCCCATCGAGACAAGGCTCAAAAATTGTGTTTAAAGTTAATTTTCAAAAAATCATGAAAATTTAGGGTTGCCTGCACTAGAAAACAAAATTACCCACATGTCGCATTGAAACATTTTGAATTCCTTCATTGTTTAATAATGCATTCATATATAAAATAGAATTATGTAACGATTTTACGCCTTCTTTGACTAGAACCCACGGGTCGCAAAGATTACGAACCCAATAAATATTTAAATACATTATATATATGAAACATTTTGATGAAAATTTATTGATAAAAAAGAAACAGCGTAGGTAGATCTGTGCCCTCAAGATGTTCCAAGGCTGGTAAGAAAAATACTTGAAAATAATGCCTCCGTGCCACAGTGGGTGAAACTCTGTTTGAGACTCAGAAAAGTTTGTGATACTATCTTTTAGTGTTCCTACTACCTACCTACTATAATAACCAACCAAAATATTTTAATTCTATTGGGTAGTATTACTAATATTACTTTTATATGTACCTATACTTGATATCCATATGCTTCAATATTTTATTTGAGACATGTAAGATAAAAACTATAGAAAAGTATCGTATGGAAAGTGAACTTATCAAATACGGTAAATTTTATTGACAAATCACTTTTCAATTTTTTTTCTGTCTCCATGATGAGGCAGCCATTTTGTTTTTCTTTTACCTCTAAGCACGGATTAAGTCATATCTACCCACGTAGAGGTCCTAGGAAGACGATAGAGGACTCATTTGATAGCCAATAATGTAGACAATAAAGTAATAACATTGCTGCAATTTCTATTTCATAACAGAGGAATACCAAATTTATAAAACACAAAGTAAGTTTTTTAAATAATTAGAATACCACGTAGCAATAGATTCCCTACCATAAATGATATTTTAAAATTTACGTATTATGGTTCTATAATTATTAAGGTTTAAAAAGAATATTCTGTCGCCTATGCCTGAAAATAATAGATTTTTTTATTTTTGTTGTATTTAAAGCTTACATACCAATAAAATATAAAAAAATAGGTAGCTAAACGTTGTTTTATTTTTATTGTTTACCCATTTCCGCATACTTTCTTATTTCCTAAGAAAAACGCAAGTAAAAAATAGGACCTATCGGGTTGACGAATTATACCTTCAGGCTGTAACAAAAAGTAAGGACCAAAAACCACCACATTAACCTACCAGTATAGGAAAGACCTACAAAGGTTCGGTGAAATTCTAGGTTCTGAATTTATTGAAAAAGCCCGAAATATTTATGAACTTGAAAATCGCAAATCATATGCCAGGAATTTTGGGACATTCGGCATAAACTAAGTACCGAAATAACATTCGCATGCATCAGGTAACTTCGCGATAGTAGGTTTGATAGGATCTTTATTTCTTATAATATTGGGGTTATTAGCTATATAAAATATCACCAAAAAACCTGACATAAGAAATCTAAAATCGGGGTAAAAACTTTTAATGGCAACACTATTTCGTATTATCTGTCCCTCACACGAACCACGCTACCCAGACATCTTGTACTTTATTAATCTATGTTGTTAGGCATTAGGGATGATGATTCATTGGTAATGGCAACTGTGTCTGGTTGGACACTTTTCTGTCAGTGTCAAGTAATGGAAAATAATTGTAAAATCGATTAATTATTAAATTATGAAGATTGTTTGAT
This sequence comes from Eupithecia abbreviata, assembly GCA_943735965.1. Lineage (NCBI taxonomy): Eukaryota > Metazoa > Arthropoda > Insecta > Lepidoptera > Geometridae > Eupithecia > Eupithecia abbreviata. The sequence continues at coordinate 816,168 of OX031003.1, read as the reverse complement.
ATTTCCACCAGGGCCTAGTTCGTTATCTAGCAGGGTGTACCACGTGCTAGAAAGGGTGCAGGTTAGGTTGGACTTAACAACTTCCAAGTATCGGGAACATTTCCTCACCGACAACCAGGTTGATATAGCGGTAGTCGGTTCTTCGCGAGATATATCCTGCCCACTGCCACTTAAGCTTGCTAATTCTTAGAGCTACATCATCTCCTTCCATAGTCCATAATTTTAATGTTCGAATAAAGAAATTTTATTAGTTTACAATCAGTTGACAAAGAATTCGTTGGCGCGTGCGTTCTGGTTGTGGCGCCACTTGCCTGCAAGTCCCAGTGAAAGTTAACTGTTCGAAAATCATTGATGCAATAACCGAAACAAACAATTTTTTAGATTGTAATCAAAAAATTATCTTGATTTTTTGTAATTCTTAATATGTTATTTATAGACAATATCTGAATAAAGAAAGTTTATTAGTTTACAATCAGTTGACAAAGAACTCGTTGGCGCGTGCGTTCTGGTTGTGGCGCCACTTGCAGGCCCAGTTCCAGCAGGACATGCCGGCCCACGGCTCGTCCGTGTAGAACACCTGCCCGTTCTGGTACATCTGGAATAAAAACGTTTTTTTAATTATTTTTGACTTAAGGTGCAATTCCAATATGGACCGCAGACCACAGACTGCAGCTGCAGGCTGCAAGAGACACTACTTGTTTATATGCATCTCTATGAAAGTTAATCCAAGCGCAGCGACCACAGACTGCAGCGCCAGTGGTGTCAAGTGTTGTCGCGCACCACAGAGAGTTCAGACGTCACACACAAAAAAAATTCTACTTTTTCGGAAGATGAAGAGAAATTTATTAACTACGTTGCCGGTCATCCAGTCATTTACGAACATCCAATCCAAATTATCACAATAATTTGATCAAAGATAAATGTGTGGAAAGTCTCTTCCCAATAACAAATTGGGAAATAACAAAAACAAATTAACAGCGAGAACAAAAATAGGCTACCGGCTCAGCATTAATTGCTTCATTGACGCGGGTGCCAATGCAGCGCTTCCGCGTTTTCTTTTCAATAGTAGTAGCTGTGGTAGTAGTATAAAGGTACTTACGAAAGACAAGTCAGAGCTCTTGTAACTAACGCCGTCATATCCAAAGCGGAAGACAAAGTTCATGGAAAATATGCTGAAGATACATCTGACATCGGTGGTCGCGGGGATGAAGTATCGATACGGACCGCACCAGTACGATATCTTAGGCTCGTACTCCACTGACTCTGGGAACTCCTCGCGAGGGTTTATCCTGGGGAAGTATGATATTAGTGACTATAGAATGAAGTACGGTGCGGGCCGCGGGGCCTAGTTATTTTTCAAATCGTATCTCGTGCTTGCCCTGTTCTCAAGCACTAGGCACGCCACTGGTTGAAAAAATAGACTAGACTAGAAACTCACTTGTAAATGCACTGCGCATCGCTCCAGTTATCGTCCGAGTGACAGTAGAGGCCCTGACTCGCATCTTTGGCCTCGAACTGCTCCGCGTGGGGGCCAATGTACTGCATCTCTGAATGCCGATGGTAGAAACCGCTGAACGCAAAGGCACCTGGCACATACAAAATTAAGGCTAAAAGCGGTCTCCGTAAATAAGAGCGCACTTGAGTTAAGTAAATGAGAATAAGTGATCTATATTTTTAACTTTAAACAAACAAATAAGTAATATTTTGTTGTTATTTTTGCAACTATTGAATACACATTGCGACATTGTGACACGTGTTTACGTTGGCTGTGTTTCAGTAGTAAAGTAAATATTTATTGCATCAAATACATGTAAATAGGGTACATAGGTGGTGTATGTTTAAATAAGACACAATGTATTTCTACCTTTGTGGCGTGCAAAACCTGGTTACAATAATTGTCACTTAATTTAAATTAAATTTGCACATACTTAGTAAATAAATCGAATATAATAATGAATAAATTTAAATAAAACTGTTAAATAATGAAAAGCTAGAGATGTCATTTGCTTAAATCTAAAAAATGTTTGTCAGTCATGAAATCATTTAATGTATAGTAGCATTTAGCTTCCAAAGTGGCTTTTATCTTTCTCCGAAACAGTGTGAGAGGTAGTTCTCTCAGTGATTTTGGCAGTTTATTGTAAATAGAAGGGGCCATGCAGAAGATACTCTTGCGCATCAAAGCAGTACGTGAATTCGGCATGCAGACTTTGTATTTATCACGTCGATTTCGAGGAACAGCATTGTAATTTAATTAAAAATTCAAACGAACTAAACACAATAAGTGCTCACATTACAAGTGCGCTCTTATTTACGGAGACGGATTTTTTGCGCCGACCCGATAGCTATAATTTGTGATCGCAGTGTAAATAGGTGGCGGCGCTAGTGTGCCTCGGGGTAATAATAATAGTATGCGTTATGGCCACAGAACAGTGAAAAGAACTTGTCTGTTTTTTCTGTTCTGAGGTTGAGGCCCTAGCTACAATGCTGTATAAATGAAGATGTTTAGTAAATAACCTCTGAAGGTGTAGTGTGATAAAATGAAGATGTAAATAACCTATGAAGGTGTAGTGTGATTAAATGAAGATGTAAACAACCTCTGAAGGTTTAGTGTGATTAAATGAAGATGTTAACAACCTCTGAAGGTGTAGTCTGGTTAAATGAAGATGTAAATGACCTATGAAGATGTAGTGTGATTAAATGAAGATGTAAATAACTCTGAAGGTGTAGTGTGATTAAATGAAGATGTAAATAACTCTGAAGGTGTAGTGTGATTAAATGAAGATGTAAACAACCTCTGAAGGTGTAGCAGTGTGGTTTCCGCTCGCTAGACAGTATCATCTGGGCGTCCTCCTGGTTGTGCGCGCTCGCGATGTAGTACGAGATGTCCAGGCATTTGAACTCTGGAAAAAACAATTACAAACATCTTATACAAGCATATTATATAGTCATCAGCCTATGTTAGTCCACAGCTGGACATAGGCCTCCCATAATGAGCGCCATAGCGCCCTGTCTTCAGCTTGACGCATCCAGCATCTGCCTGCAGTCCTTCGCAAATCGTCATGCCACCTGGTCGGAGGGCGTCCTACACTACGTTTTCCGAGTCGCGGACTCCACTCAAGAACACATAACACACGAAGGTCGTACGAGTATAAGGTAATACTTATTTATTACCTTATTTATATTGTTCTTGACGCAAGAAATGCGATATTTCTTAGATCTTCGAATATAACTACATAGAAAACAAAGTCGCTCCCGCTGTCTGTCTGTCTGTCTGTCCCTATGTATGCTTAGATCTTTATACCTTTATTCTAAATTTTTATTTCTGTATTGTTTTCTGTTTTGTGTGGTATAATAAAGAGTTTTCTATCTATCTGTCTGTATTTCATTTTGTTTATTCCTGTATTGTTTTCTGTTGTATAATAAAGTGTTTTCTATGTGTCTATCTATTTTTTTTTGTCTTGGACTGGCTAGTTTTAATATCTATTATTTTTACTAACCAGGGCTCACATAAAGTCCGAAAGGTATCTTGGCTTGCGTGGACTTGATCTTAGACTCGGAGGTATCCATCTTCTTGTTCAGCTTCAGGAGTACCATGGACATCAGCGCCGTGTCTGTATGGAACAGCAGCCGCTTGAGGTCCTTCACGTGGGTGTCGATGAAGTCGAAGAGCTTCCGTTCTGCGCTTTCGAGGATTTCTCGGCGCTCTGTCTGTGGAGATATATATGAAAATATATAAATAATGCTGGATGATTCATACAGCATTGCTTAGTCACAAGCTAAGTAGGGTTTGCGTTAAAGGTGAAGATATATTTGCATAAACATGTATAGGTACCTTAACAAGATTCTACAAACAGTTTATGTAGGTAAGGTTTGATACCATGTTTTACAGAAATTTAAATTCATTTTTTAGAGAAATGGCATGCAACAGAGACTTGCTAAAATTATAATTGTATCATTAGAAATCACGTCAAAGAAATATTAAAATCCGTTGAAGTTAACAATTTCGCAAGTTGCTGGTAGCTCTTTGTTCACTTCATTACTTTATAAACAGACAACTGTCTGTTTATAAAGTAAGTTACGCAAAATTTGCCCTTATAGCGTCCCTACATTATTATTACCTCCTTGATCGTAACACGTTAGCTGTCCAAAGATAATTTGGGGTATATATACCACACTGCGTCCTGCATGTGTGATATCTTCATATGTTTTTAGAATCAGGTCATCAAATAAAGAAAAATAAATTAAAGAATATTTATTATTAATATTTATTCATACCTATAAATTAGAATATAATTTATATGAATAAATATTCTTTAATTTATTTTTCTTTATTTGATGACCTGATTCTATTATTTATTCATATAAATTAGAGTATAATTTATATAAATAAATTATATTTATATAAATTATATTAGAATTATATTTATAATGATATAAAATTAATTATAGGTATATCATTGAATTTCTTCTTGTCAACTCTTATAGAAATTTAACACCAACTTTGAACCTCATTTTCATTAAAAAAATATATATATATACATAGAAAACGACCAAAACACCCGGAACATCTGCAGATCGTACACACAATTGTTCCGAGGCGGGAATCGAAACCCGCAACCTCCTGCGTCGCAGGCGGACCTTCGCCCACCGCGCCACATCGGTCGTCTTTGAAATGTGCATGTTTTGGTTTAATCTCATCGTTAGGTCTAATATTCTACGCCAATTAGAAGAAATAGGCCTTACGGGGTTATGAGGCTCCTTCATCCGTCCATTCATGAAGCTGTAGTACTCTTGAAGTTTCTCGAACTTCTCGTCCGCGTAGCTTTTCTTGGGATCTATTATGTTAGCCGGGGGTAGATTCTGCGGTTTCACATCTACGGTCGGGAACGAGAGGCGGGCTAGCTGGGGAAATCAAATAACTTTATTAAAACTAGAATACATCACTATACATGCGCATTTGGGAAACTACGTCAAGTCTTCACGTCATCCATACCGCGATGCTTGAAAACGAAAGTTTTCAATCAGTGCGTCCTACCCGTTATGACCTACGGAGCTGAGACATGGACACTCACGATAGGGCTGGTCCACCAGTTCAAAGTCGCTCAGCGAGCTATGGAAAGAGCTATGCTCGGAGTTTCTCTGAAGGATATGATTCGCAACGAATACATCCGACAGAGAACCAAGGTTATCGACATAGCTCAAAGAATTAGCAAGTAGAAGTGGCAGTGGGCCGGCCATATCTCGCGAAGAACCGACGGCCGATGGGGCAAACGTGTTCTTGAGTGGAGACCACGACTCGGTAAACGTAGTGTAGGACGCCCTCCGACCAGGTGGGATGACGACCTGCGAAAGACTGCAGGTAGATGCTGGATGCGGCAAGCTGAAGACAGGGCGCTATGGCGCTCATTGGGGGAGGCCTATGTCCAGCAGTGGACTGCTATAGGCTGATGATGATGATGATGATGACATCACTATACATAGTATAAAACCTTTTCGCTTTTCGCTGTCTGTCTGTCCCTATGTATGCTTAGATCTTTAAAACTACGCAACGGATTGCGGATGTGGTTTTTTTTTATAGATAGAGAGATTCAAGAGATAGGCTTATAAACCATTTGACACATAGATTTCGAAGGGGAAGCCGCGGGGCGCATCTAGTCTATATGTATACTAATATTATAAAGAGGAAATGTTTGCGTTTTTGTTTGTTTGTTGGCACTGAATAGGCTCCGAAAAAAAAAAAAATTAAAAAAATATTTATTTTCATCGCTATGAGGCGACGTGGAAGGCCCAGGATGAGATGGCGCGACGAGCTCGAGGCACATCTTCCATCATGGCCTGTTGCAGCGTTAGATCGCGAGGAGTGGAAGGAGAAAAGGGAGGCCTTTGCCCAGCAGTGGGACAGTAATGGCTTAAAATAAAAATAAAATAAATAATAACTACTTACCAGTTGAAAAGAAGAGACATCATTGGTATTTGCCGCCGCTGAATGAATGTACAGGAATAACTAAAATAAATAGAACAACATATACGAGTAAGTTAGCGTTTCTTTATTAAGGCGAGGAAAGCCCCAAAAGGACTCGTAAATAGCAGGGACTTAGCTATTGAAAGAATATGTTTATGTTAGACAACAGTATTTATATTATTATTATATATATTGCTGCCATTCGACATGTACTTCATCAATCAATTGCAAAATAACATGCTTTTTAGAAACTTTTCTAAAAAGCATGACGACCGACGGACATACGATGACATGAGTTTGACGACCGATGTGGCGCGGTGGGCGAAGGTCCGCCTGTGACGCAGGAGGTTGCGGGTTCGATTCCCGCCTCGGAACAATTGTGTGTACAATCTGCAGATATTTGCTCCGGGTGTTCTGGTCGTTTTCTATGTATAATAAAAAATATCTATCTATGTAATATATTGAATTATGTATATCAGTTATCTAGTACCCATAACACAAGCTCTGGTTACCATGGGGCTAGATAAAGCTGTGTGAATTGTCCAGCATTATTTATTTATTTATTTTCTTCTACTTGCCCTGTTAATCTTCAACCTACTATATTTTCGACCATTTCTGTTGTTAAGTTTCTCCCACACGTACCTACCGTACATACATGTATTTTGTTTATTTATTTTCGCTTTATATACATTCGGCTAAACATAACAAAATAAGAAAATTTTAAGTATAAATTATAAGGAGTATCGTAGGTACTAAGGTCCTACTAACTAACATCCCCTCCAACCTCCCCATGGGTAATACCACCCGCGCGACCGACACCGTGAGACAAGAGTCACTCGGGTGACTCCATACTCTACACATCCTACGCACTGTTTCCCGAACCTCCCCCCACCCCCCACCTCTGCGGTCACATCACATCACAGATTGCCGGGCTGTGACACCCCAGTGAGGTGCTGCTCTGTGCCATCCCAATTCAATTGTTCTTTCCTCAGCGCGCCTAAATTTATGTAAATAATAAATAGGTACCTAATGCTTGACAATCCACAAAGCTCCAAGCTAAGCCAAAGCTTGTCTTATAATGAGTACTAGATTATGTACTAATAAACATGATACAGATATTTTTTATTAGACATAGAAAACGACCAGAACACCCGGAACAAATATCTACAGATCGTACAAACAATTGTCCTGAGGGAATCGAACCCGCAACTTCCTGCGTCGAAAGCGGACCTTCGCCCACCGCGCCACAGAGGCCTTCAATGCTTTCGCAAACCTTTTGAGTTCACCAAAGTTAGCCGCGTTGCTCACTTGCGTAATGCGTAATAATAAGAACGAACAGTATCTACAGATTAGCCAAAAGCATACAAAATAACTCACCAAACATAATTTAGTACGGACCCCGCCGCCGAGCATTGTTCATGGAAGCCAAACGTTATGTGCCGCGTTAAGGGGCAATTAGAGACCCGATAGTAACAGCCTAGTTATTCAGCCAACAGCCTACCTATGGTAATTGGGACCTGCCTGGCATAGTGGTTGCCAAGCCAAAGAGAATAACGTAAGAATGTTTGCTCGCAGTCTTTCAACTCAACTCACACCACGACACGAATCTTGTTATATATTTATTTAAATATTATAATGTAGGTATCACAAAATGATCTGAAATATTATTAATTTATTAAAAGCTAGCTGCGCCCCGCGCCTCACCCTCGTGGAAATCGATGTGTCAATGTCAAATGGTTAAACCATTTGACACATCGATTTCCACTTGCCTTTTGAATCACTCTATCTACTAAAAAGACCGCATCAAAATCCGTTGCGTAGTTTTAAAGATCGAAGCATGCCTATATAGGGACAGGGACAGACAGACAGCGGGAAGCGACTTTGTTTTATACTATGAAGGATAATTATGATTTACAATGGACGTGTAAAGTGCTATTTTTATTAATAAATTCTAGTATTCTTTGCCCAACTGGTGAGGGTTGACGAATCGTAAAAATAATATTATTTTAATTATGCAACTCGCTCATAGTGGTTTCTTTTGAATTCTTCCACTAGTGGACAAAAAATTGAAGTGAACAGTAAAATAATTTTATTTGATAATAATTTATATTTAAAACTAGCTGCGCCCCGCGGCTTCGCCCGCGTGGAAATTTCTGCGCAATTTTACCATTATTTCTCACCGTTTAGACCTACCCTGGACTACGACAAACATTTTAAAACCAAAATCAGCTCAATCGGCCCAGCCGTTCTCGAGTTTTAATCAGACTAACGAACAACAATTCATTTTTATTTATATATATATATATATAGAAGATATGACTTGTCTACATAAGTGCTTATTTTGTAAGCCTAAAGAAATAAATGATTTTTTACTTTACATATACCTTTGTTTCCATGAATTTTAGCGTTAAGTACCTACAGTCGCCGAAAACGAAGTCATTATTTAGGTCCTTAATCTAAATCTTCTACTACTCTGTTATTTTTTCTGGAGACTTGTAGTACTGGTTTTTTCTAAAACCTATAGCAAGATCCAGCCTATCACAATACAGGTTTAACATGTTACTAAACATTGTGTCCTAATTAACTTAATTTTAAGTAAACCTATTGTGAAGAGGAAATAAACAATTTTATTATTATTAGTCACTGATTTATTTAAATTCTCGTATCAAATACATTTTTTACTATAGAAAATACAATAAAATATTATAAAACTATTCTACAGAAAAAAATATATCAAAACGGTAGATCACCGACCGCGAAGCTAGGCTCAAGCGGCCGGTGACTAGGGCTGCAGAGAAAGGAACTTCCTGACGATACGTGCCGAGTCCAAGAGTACCGCCTTCTGGATCTGGCCCTTGATCCAACTTCCTAGCGAGAGTCTCTTCAGGTGTTGATCGAGGCTCTTCGCTATTACGCCGTTAACCGAAACGACTATCGGGACGATGGTCGCTGAATCTACATCCCACATGCTGACAACCTCGTTAGCCAAGTCAAGATATTTGCTAAGTTTATCTTTCTCAGCTCTAACGAGGTTAGCATCATGCGGTGACATCAGCGAGCACCGCCCTCCGTTCTAACCGATCTATCAGTACAATATCAGGCTTATTCGCAAGAATAGTCCTGTCCGTAATGATAGATCGGTCCCAATAGAGCGTGGCACGGCCATTTTCAAGAACTGGCGCCGGTGTGTACTTATAGTACGGAACTTCAGGACCAGTAAGGCCGTATCGGAGAGCAAGTTGCTGGTGTATAGTTTTGGCTACTTGGTTGTGTCTGTGCAAGTATTGAGAGTTAGCAAGGTGCGAACAACCCGAAAGTATATGACGGAGGGTCTCCCCAGGAAGATGACACGCTCGTCAAATATCGATCGTGCCGTCTATTATAATTATTTTTAAAACATTAAACGCAACATGCCCTCATGACGAACGAGTTCTGCCTGTAGCCTTTTGTATGAACCAGTGGTGATAACTTTGTTTCATCCAGATAGGTTGGCATTTCTACCAAGTGAATCCACGGGCTGAAACTAACTAACTTAACATAGTGCCTACTATTATATTACTTATACCTATATATGTAAAACTTTGTTATGTTTAATCTGTGGACCGTTACTCGAGACACGACGACGTCACCCTAATTTAAGGTCCAGCCTGAAAACCAGTGTCATTATCGTCCTCGGTCGATAATGACAACAAGCTGAGATTGGTCCTTATTAGCCGCGCACATAGGGAAAGACCAGTTATTCTTATACTTGGGACTCTACTACCACGGTACATTATGTATAGTTTAAATCCCTACTACTTAAGTTGTTTTGTATTTTTAATGTGTTTTCCTTTTTATGTAACTTGTTTATTATTGTGTGTGGCTATAAATAAATTCTTTATTCTTTTTAGTGCCACCGTCTTTAATGTTCTCTCATACATGACCATTCCTAAGTTTATCTGGTAGAGATCGCTCACAGCTAAGGCCGCCCTTTAGGTATACTTCCTTTATTCCAAGCATGCATAATAAAGAGTTTTCTATCGATTCATATTTAAGGGTTCAAGTAAAAACACAAAGTAAACTTTAGTCAATATATTTCATTAACTTAAAATTAAATCATAACTAAAAATATCATATCTCGCTTTTTATACAGTCTTTAAATATATAGGGCTCCGAGTTTGTGACGTCAGAGCGTGGATTGTGGATATTTGGAGGAAAATACAATAGACAATCCCGCGAGCTTTCATTAATTGATCTATATCCGCGAGCTGATGGCAGTGTTATTAGAAGACCCTGTCTTGGTAAGTGCTGTCTTGGGGCTGCGCGGGCTTCGCTTGCGGACCGGGCACGTGGTGGTGGTGCCTGCAACAACGGAGTACTATAAATACACAGACTCATTTCACTCGTGGAGTAGGACATTCACCAAAGAACTACGAAAGATACGCCGCTCACATGTTTATTTAACTTTTGACACATCATCTTTTTGCCTAGCTTTATATATTAATATTCTTTATTGGCAACATTGTTACAGGTCTCTCAAATTACATTCATAAATAAATAAATAAATAATGCTGGACAATTCACACAGCATTATCTAGCCCCATGGTAAGCAGAGCTTGTGTTATGGGTACTAGATAACTGATATACATAATACAATACATTACATAGATAGATATTTTTTATTATACATAGAAAACGACCAGAACACTCGGAACAAATATCTGCAGATCGTACACACAATTGTTCCGAGGCGGGAATCGAACCCGCAACCTCCTGCGTCGCAGGCGGACCTTCGCCCACCGCGCCACATCGGTCGTCATTAATATATAAGTTAATGTAATAATTTAAATTCATAATAGCATTAAAACATAATAATAACTATTGATATTAAACAATAAAATTTTATAAATAAAACATAGGTAAGTCAATATCAATTAATTAATTTTCATTATCATATATTCATTAACATTGTAAATACACGTCAATATGCAAATTTTTAAGCTTGTGCTAAAGGATAGTACAATCCGGGAATAAACATTGGAATAAAGGAAGTATAAATGCATTTGTTTGTTATTCTATTCCTGTATTTTGTACCAGTGTCCAAATAAATGCTTTAAAGGGCGGCCTTATCGCTGAGAGCGATCTCTTACAGGCAACCTTAGGATGATTAATTGAGTGAACTATTTGACATTTTGTAATTTTATTTTATTTTGAATCAATTTGATATTTTATGCCGTTGGTTAACCTATTCTTATTTTCCTCAGATACGACGCGGACACAGCTCTTAACCACGACTTCTTCTGGACGGACCCGATGCCTTGCGAGCTCGCGAACATGTTCGCGAGCTCGCAAGTCATCGGGTGCGGGTGATTTCAACTGGCAGTCTGTTGTACGCACTCGGGCCGAGAATGTGCACCAGCTTTTTGGATTTAGCCAACTTGTGGTCAATGGTCCTCAGTCTCTTGGCGTGCGTTTAAACTACTTTACCTACTTAAAAACTTCACTTTACACACAGGCCCCCTAGCTCTACACATTATTTTAAAGTTAAACTAGCATATTAATAAGGTAATTAAAATGGTACCTAAAAATCAAAGTTGGGATCCCTCTCATCTAAGTCTCTCATACAAGATTTTTCTTAAAGAGTGAGGATTCAAGAAGTTAATTTACATTTTCTTTGTAAAAAGGCTTATTACAAAATATCAGATTATCTAGAAGATAAAAGCTTGGAACGAGTTTTGCTCCAACTCAAAATCTAACAACTTACAGATAAGCAAATCATATGTACTAGACACATAAGTTATGAACATACTAGTGGTTTCTTCTCACTTCTTCCACTAGTGGACAAAAAATTGAAGTGAACATCAGTATAATAATGAATAGTATAAAATATGACTTGTTTAAGTGCTTAATGTAAGCCTAAAGAAATAAACATTCATTTCATCAACATCTATTAAAAACTCTGTATATATTGATACATATGAGTTTAAATGTAAGTTTTTATTTTTGCGTCTTTATTTTGTATACTAGCGGACCTTCCCGGCTTCGCACGGTTTTAGTACGGATCCCAAACTTTCTGAAAATACAATATAGCCTATGTTCACCGGGGATAGTGTAGCTTCCCAACGGTGAAAGAATTTTTCAAATTAGTCCAGTAGTTTCGGAGCCTATTCATTACAAACAAACAAAAAATCAAACCTTTCCTCTTTATAATATTAGTATAGAGAAGGTGATTGTAATTAGTGAAGTATATCCTTTCAATTTATTAATTTCGTACCTACACTTCCTCTACCTATTTCATCGCGTCGCTTTATATCTTTATTTATAAGTTGTGGTACCATCACGCTGGTCTAACGCCTTTATACAAAAAATATCCAGGTTTTTGAATCAGAGGTGCACAACATTTTTTTGTAAAACAAATTCTTGACCGAATGATTATGGCAAAGTTTCGAGGAGACATGTTCAGTAAATGCCCTGGTGAGAATGCTCTATTCTACAGTACCTGAGGTATCCAGGCCTGCGAGGCGGCATTTTGTGCCCACATGTTGGCGAGCGTGAGTGAACATGTTGTGCAGGTGGGGTGACCTGTTCTAACCTGATGGCAGATGCTGGACGAGGCTAAAGGAAAGCGCTGTGGCATGAGATAGGGGAGGCTTTTCAGCTGTCAACTTTTAATACTCTACACGAAAGGAAGACAGTGACACCATAGCGAGCGCTGTGTTAGTGTGCGAAGCCTACCGTGTTTACAAATTATCTCTAATAATATCTATAATATTTTTAGAGGCTAGTGTCTAGTTAACCCATTCAATGCCTCAAGTTTTTTATTTCTTTTCATTATGACCCACCCCTTTAAACTTAAAAAATACATTACTTAAAAAAATCTAAGTACAGATAGCCAGCAACGCATATGGCGCGTTGCTGGCACAAACCAAATATGTGTAAAACGCCAGGAGTGCGTTGCCGGGGCTGAATGGGTTAAACCTTTTTTTAGGATTTACGGCTTTTGCCTGGTTATATATTTTTATAATGTATTCTGTATATACCTGAGGTGTCCGGGCCTCCGAGGCGGCGCGAGGTACTCGAACATGCTCTGTGTGTGTTGCGCCAACATGTTCGCGAGCTCGCAAGGCATCGGGTCCGTCCAGAAGAAGTCGTGGTTTAGAGCTGTGTCCGCGTCGTATCTGGGGAAAATAAAAATAGGTTAACCAACGGCATAATATATCAAATTTATTCAAAATAAAATAAAATTACAAAATGGCAACCTTAGGATGATTAATTGAATAGTGATAATTGATTAGTGATCTCGATCTCTTCCAGGCTGGAAGAGATCGCTCTCAGCGATAAGGCCGCCCTTTAAAACATTTATTTGGACACTGGTACAAAATACAGGCATAGAATAACAAACAAATGCCTTTATACTTCCTTTATTCTAATGTTTATTCCTGGATTGTTTCCTGTTTTGTGTGCTATAATAAAATGTTTCCTATCTATTTATCTTTATAGTGACATTGCTCAACAAGCAAGAATTTGAGTTTGTTTGTTTTTACCTTTTCGCGGGGTCCAGCTGTAGCAACTTATCTAGTAGATCACAACCGTACGGGTCCTTCACGTAGGGCTTTAGGCGTTCCTGGAACAATAACAAATGTAAACCCTTCTTAAACTAACATGGTTATTAACATACCATGCTCGACGCATTTTCCGTCAGATATGCACCGACCCTAACATAGGCTGATGATGTTGATGATGAGTACCGACCCTGGCTATAAAGCACTCACCTTAACCTTCCTCTTCTGCCCTTTAGGCAGTTCCATCTTGGTGTAGAGATCCAACGCCTCCACTCCCGGCCACACGTCCGGGGTACACGAGCCACACAGCTGAGAGATGAGGATCAGCTGCTGCTGTTCTGTTGGACCCTGAAGATTATAGGTTCATCAGCAAGCTTACTTAAGACAACTCATTAACAAAAAAAAGTGCGAGTCGGACTCACGCATGAAGGGTTCCATACTGTATGTTAAAATCAAATTTGTTATAAGAGTTTAAATATTTATTTTATAGTATTTAAGTACCTATTTGTTGTTATAGAGGCAATAGAAATACATAGATAGATAGACATCATCTGTGAAAATTTCAACTGTCTAAACTAGGGGCCATCTATAAATTACGTCACACGTTAAGAGGGAGGGAGGGGGTCGTCGAAGTGTGACATTGTGTGGCAAGTGGTGGGAGGGGTCCTTAATTTCGTGACGTCACATTTTAAAATCTATTTTAATCTTAGTGTTAAGTAAAACACGAACTTTGTACTACTGACCAAAAAGTCGCAAACATTGTCCGCCACTCGCTCTTCTAGGGTCACGCGTGTTATAATTATAATAGTTTTTTGTTAATTTAATTTCTTGAAATGAATGTTTGATGTTAGTTATATTAAAAAATCATTTAAATTGTTGTAAAACAAATTTCATTACTGCTGGTTTTATTCATTAATTATTTCTTAAATTAAATTTTCTTGTATTATTTTATATAATTTTGATTTGTTTCTTTTCATGAAAAATATTATTTGTACACCAACTTATAAAATGTTAATAATTAATCTGGCAAGAGCGGTTTCCTCTAATACAAGCAAATGTTGCTTAAAGGGGGACTCCAATATATGTATGTTTAATTTATAAGTTACCAAAATAACACATTATTTTTTTTATTTATTTATTTATTCTAGATGTAACGCTGTAAAATATGTGACGTCAGAATAGGGAGGTCTCACAAATGTGACCAGCTATGACAAGGACGGGGTGGGGGGTCAAAAATTATGAAATTCGTATGACGTAATTTATGGATGGATGGACAGTGGAGACTTAGTAAAAGTGTAATGTTTTACCTCTTGGGTACGGAATCCTAACGGGACCATTTTCTGTGTCCTCTGATTTTATAAATGATTTAACCTAATTATCATTTCACTATAATCATTCCTTCAACTCTAGCCATAAGTCTCATCTCCAAGTTGTAAATAAATGATCACCTGCATGATGGGTGACCGTGTCCACATCTCAGCCATGATGCAACCAGCGCCCCACATGTCCACTGGTGGGCCGTAGTTACGATCGCCTGAAATTTTACTCTATAAGCACTAGTTATGAGAGGCCTTTGCCCAGTAGTGGACATCTTTGGGAGGGATGATGGACTGAATACCTCAAAATTCAGGTATTTCTTTGTTTTTTCTGTCACAGGCAACTTGTGAATCATTTCATTGTTAATTTCCATCCGAATTTAAGTAGTGTACTTCTTTGTTATCCTTAAGTCATAAGATATTTTGAATAAAGTATTTTATTTATTTATACAAACAAACAGTGTTTGTATGTATAAATGAAAAAAGCCAGATGTCAATAACTTTATTTCTTCAGGCTTAGAAGTAAGCTGTGTGCTTAAATTATTATTTCATCATCATCATCATCATCATCAGCCTATAGCAGTCCACTGCTGGACATAGGCCTCCCCCAATGAGTGCCATAGCGCCCTGTCTTCAGCTTGCCGCATCCAGCATCTACCTGCAGTCTTTCGCAGGTCGTCAGCCACCTGGTCGGAGGGCGTCCTACACTACGTTTACCGAGTCGTGGTCTCCACTCAAGAACACGTTTGCCCCATCGGCCGTCGGTTCTTCGCGAGATATGGCCGGCCCACTGCCACTTCAGCTTGCTAATTCTTTGAGCTATGTCGATAACCTTGGTTCTCTGTCGGATGTATTCGTTACGAATCCTATCCTTCAGAGAAACTCCGAGCATAGCTCTTTCCATAGCTCGCTGAGCGACTTTGAACTGGTGGACCAGCCCTATTATTTATAAATTATAAATTATTATTTATACATTTTAAATTATTACCTGTGTGTCTGATTTTTAATTCACTTACATTTTTGTCCAGGGGAGAAGAGGCACATAGACAATACATATAATAACAATTTCTTATTGTTGTACGAGTATCTGTTAATGAAGTGTATTTGCGAAGATTTACTTACCTAATAATAGTTCTGGTGGCCGATACCACAATGTGACTACCCTGTTAGTGTATTTATTAGCTTGCCCGGACTTGGCAACACTGAATGCTCTCGCCAGACCAAAATCGGCCAGTTTCAGTATCCCGTTCTTTGTTATTAGCACATTGGCAGCTTTCATGTCACGGTGCAAGATCTTATTGCTGTGTATGTAATATAATCCATTAAGGAGTTGCTGCATAACCTTTTTTATCTCGCCTAAACTGAATTTCACGTTAACATTCGAAAGTAGACCAGCCAAATCGTGTTCGCAGAAGTCAAAAACCAAGTAAAATGTTGACCTATATTTGTTGTGTAGTGTTGCTTTTGTTCTGCATATTTCTATCAAGTTTACAACGTTCTCGTGTTTTAGAAGCTGCAGGATTTTGATTTCTCGCAGCGCTGTGATGGGGAATCCCTCTTTTTCGTTGTCCATTAGGACCTTTTTCATGGCAACAAACTTTTTGCTGCTGTTACGGGCGCGGGCTTTGAATACCTCTCCGAAGGTTCCCTGCCCGATTTTAGCGACTTTCTCGTATTTGGAAGACTCATCGCAAAAGGGGAAGTCGAAATCTTCAATATATTTCTCCTTTTCCCTCATACTAAGGATTGTAGAACTTGTGCTCAATACAGGTTGCGTGGCCTCGCGAGGCGCAGGAGCGCTCACGCTTTGCATTTTCTTTTTTATAGCAGCAATTTTGGCGGTTTATAAATACTATCGGGTGAGAAGCATGAAAGGTTTTTATTTGTGTTTATTTGCGGGCATGTAAAGACACTGCTTTTGCCAAAAACCATGAGTTTTTCAGCTGTCCGAACGAAAATAACACGAAAACAACAAATAAACTAAGATGGAAAGAAAAATGACGTGCGTGACGTTGATTGATTGAAGCTAAGAGAATTGTTGACGTATAAAAAAATTCAAAAGTGTAAAGAGTGAATGATTTACTTTATTAGTGTTTGCTGCAAGATAATCGACTAAATGTTACTATTTGCCTGAGATCGAAACATTTCATAGTTTTATAAATGAGAACGGATTTTAATTACGTTTCTTTCCACACACAAGGTAATATTTTGTAAGGAAGTTTTTTCGCACATCATTTATTTGGCAAACGGAATGTAAATGCTGTCATCCTTCGGATATCGGAATCGAAAAATCTTGATTTGTTGTTTTTATCGCAAATTATCTGTAAAAACGCCGATACAGAGCCAATTTTACGTGAGTAAACGTTTTTAATATAAATATCCGAGCCCAGAGTGAATATCAGTGCTAAGCAAAACCATTTCAAGTGTTTACCTTGCAGTTTTTATTGATCCAATTTTGGCGAAGTAGGGCAAACGTACGTTTTTCTTTTCACCTTTGCTAATAGCTTTGTAGAACATGATAAATCGTTTTATTAGCATAAAAAATTACTATTTATAACATTATACACGCATATCCATGTTATCAGAACATATTACCGGGACAAAATATTTACCGCAACGCCCCTTTTAACAATATTTTGAACAGGTAATTTTACGATTTCCTTTGTGAAAGTACCTACGTCTCAAATCCTATTAGTACGTTCTTTGTACCGGCACGTATTTGTCCTCAATATTGACTTCTGTTCAAGCGAGTTTAATCCTTCATACCATAGGCATAAAGAGATTCTACACACCTCTACTTGCAGTTCTAGATACTGTCCTAAGTAAGCCGTTACTATACTGACTTTAATCAGCTAGTGACAGTCTGTTGGACTAATGCTTGTGTGCACCAAAAGATAAACAGACTATCAGCAAAACTTAATAATAATAAATAATGCTGGACAATTCACACAGCATTACCTAGCCCCATCGTAAGCAGAGCTTGTGTTATGGGAACTAGATAACTGATATACATAATACAATATATTACATAGATAGATATTTTTTTATACAAATAAAAACTTCTGTACACTATCTGAATTAAAATGTAATCACCTGATTACTATCTTTTCAGATCCTAGTACTTGAATTATAATAAATAATACTGGAAAATCCACATCATCTATTCCCAAGCTAAGCAGAGTTTCTGTTGTGGGTGTTAGAAGACTGATATAATTAATACAATATAATGTCTATGTAATTACATAGACATATATTTTTAAATAATAAATAATGCTGGATAATTCACACATCATCTAGTCCCAAGCTTAGTAGAGCTTGTGTTATGGGTACTGATAAACTTAAAACAAGATTCAGATTGCTTAATGTCATACAATTCATTACATAGATAGATATTATATATGTGGGATTCGGCTACGGCTCGGCCATGCATACATAGATACATATATAAATAAATAAATAGATAACACCTAGAACTCTTGAAAAAATATCTCCACATCTCACATTTGTCCTAAGGCCGAAATAAACCCCACAAATCTTCAAAACAAATTATGTCTACTTAACAAATCACAGCAAAGCTTTTTAATAACTCTTAAAATATGTAAATTCCAGAATCATGGCCACCGCCAGCGAGTCCAGTTCCGCAATGCTAGACCTGAACGATGCTGACACGGAAGACACAGATGCTCCGAGCGTCACAGATGATGTCAGGGATGCGGTGCCCTTGATCATGGAGCATGGATATGATATAGCTGTGAAGGTAAGCTCAAATGTTTTCTGTCAAAGTGAAGAGTTAATGCTGGACCATCCACACACCATTGTCTAGCCCCATGGTAAGCAGAGCTTGTGTTATGGGTACTAGATGACTGATATACATAATACAATATATTACATAGATAGATATTTAATAATAATATAATAATTATAAAATATTTATTTTACTTTAAGCACATGTTAAACGACTCTTTAAAAATATTAATGAGAGATGTGTAAGGGGCTTGTTAGAGCTATTCCATAATTGCAGATTAGATACTTATTTATTTATTTATTTATTTCGGAACACCATCAGCTACTGTAATATCTATAGACTTAAAAATTACAACAGAGAGCTAATAATAGGTACAATATTTCATACTTATTATAAATACAAAATATCCAGAACAAATATTTGCAGATTATACAATCATTTGTCTGCTGAACTACGAACCATATGTCTTCTAAGATTCATAACTGACTTCATACATATTGACGACCGATGTGGCGCGGTGGGCGAAGGTCCGCCTGCAACACAGGAGGTTGCGGGTTCGATTCCCGCCTCGGAACAATTGTCTGTACGATCTGCAGATATTTGTTCCGGGTGTTCTGGTCGTTTTCTATGTATAATAAAAAATATGTATGTATGTAATATATTGTATTATGTATATCAGTTATCTAGTACCCATAACACAAGCTCTGCTTACCATGGGGCTAGATAATGCTGTGTGAGTTGTCCCGCATTATTTATTTAATTATTTATTTATAACTAACCCACATACATCCGTATTTAATTCGCCAAATTACTGTACAAATAATACCTAGGCTCGTATTTGATGAAAATACGTCCAGCCATTTTATAATAAGAATCATCCTTATCTGACTTAACATCAATGGGTTTACATTTTTTTTTTCTCATCCATTTTTGTCTACAATCGGCTGTTAAACCCAGTGAAATTGCGCGCGGGCCGGTCTTTCTGCTGCTCTTGCCTCCCTTTCTCGCCTTCCCGCGCGGCGTTCGTTCGTCCTTGTCTCGAAAAAGCGAACTCATTTCGCCTTAAGGCGTTTGTTGGTATCTTTGTCCTGTAGTAGGTTTACAAATGAACATAAATCATTGTGTTTCCAGGTAGACGCTCCGATGAAGCAGCTATCCACTCTGGAGACATTCGTGACGTACCGCGTGCGCTGCGTGTGCGCGCGCTGGCCCGCGCCTCCGCTCGTGAGGCGTAGATACAACCACTTTAAGGTAAATTAAATACTACTACTTGTAGCATGTCCACCATCATCCCCCGTAGATACTAGAACATTCTCCCTAGATACAAAATCTCTCTTATATACTAGAATGTTGCACTTAGACACAAGAACATTCCCCCTAAATAATAGAAAATCCCTCTTATATATTAGAATGTACCCTTAAACACTAGAACATCCCCCTAGCTAGATACTCCTATGTGTTTTTGTTCGACCATCAGATGCAACAGGAGAGTCTAAGACAAGACACAAGTATTTTATAAGAATTAATAAATAGGTAAACTTCTTATAATCTATATAAATCTTATAATATTTTATTCTAAATATATATATATATATATATATTCTGTTATGTTTGCTCTAAATTTCACTTTTGTTAAGCATACATGTACTTAACATATTATTTTTTATTATTACATTCTATTTGTATTCTTGTTGATTTTATTTATAATAGTGCGTTTTTGTTTGTTTGTATAGCGGTAGTGAGTAGTCAGTCCGTAACACCAACAAATTGCTTTGCCGGAAGATCAGCGTTGGTTGCTAGCATGCTAGTCATCCAACTCATGCTGAGGCAAAGCCATTTTGTTACTGGACTTACATGATTACGGACACGTTTAGTTTACATTTAAGTTTATTATGTCTGTGTAAGTCTTTTAACAAATAAATTCATTTCATTTAATTTTTTTTATGTACTAGAATATGCCTCTTAGACTCAAGAATGTCTCCCCTACTACTAGAAAATCCCTCCTATATAATAAAACTTGAAACTATCATGGTTATTAACATTAAAGTCATTTAAAACGGGATATTTACTATGATTTGATTTTTCAGTTTTCCAATATTTCGGCACAGTTTCATGCGCCATGATCACGGAATAACTCAAGGCATATATTCGACACAGTTTCATGGCGCATGAAACTGTGCCGAAATATTGGAAAACTCTAAATTCTAATCATAGTAAATATCCCGTTTTAAATGACTTTAGTGTTAATAACCATGATAGTTTCAAAAGTTTTATTATATAAAACACAACATAAGGTAATAACTACTAGCCCCCTCTTTACTATCGCGTCCTCCCCAAGCAAAAAGGTTGGCCTGGCTGATCATCTATGCCTAGAAAAAGGGTCGACACTTTTCTAGAAACCATTCAATGCATGTTCGTTCATGTGGCTTATGAAGTTATGAATAAAGCTATTTTTTTTATTCATAGAGGTATATTAAGATAAAAGACATACGAATTTAATAAGAATATCGGGGTTTTATCTAAATCCAACGATAATTCTGCTAAGAGTCACGCCTGTAGCACACCACTGCATAAGCCTTAAAATTCGAAATTTATTTTCGTTCAACAGACTGCCAATTTCGCGGCGTCGTTCATCGGTTCCATGGTGTAACGGTTAGCACTCAGGACTCTGAATCCTGCGATCCGAGTTCAAATCTCGGTGGAACCTGACTTTTTGCACATCAAATATTTTTAGATTCATTTCTTTGGTTTTCTGAAGTATAGATTTATCAAGAAACTTGTGAAATGCGCAAAACTGCCCATACCGAAAAGTTCTTTTAGCACTTAGTTTTCAACTAAAGTTCGGCTTGATATGCTATGCTAAATAACGAAACATTTTTAGTTATTTTCAAAATAATAGCTAATTATTTTGAAAATAACTAAAATACAACATCGACTTAAGTCATTTAAAACGGGATATTTACCATGATTTGATTCGAAATATTGGATAACTCAAAAATCAAATCATGGTAAATATTATAACCATGATAGTGTCAAAAGTTTCAACATCGACTTCCTTTATTTATTTACACAGTTTTTTTAAATTTTGCTTTACAGATCGACCCCAGGAATAAAAAATAATGGTAGATCAATGTATAGCAAATTATTAGAAAGCATAGAATTAGGCGAACTTACATAAGAAACATTCATACAGCTGAATATCCGTCTCCTTTTCCAAAATTCGGATAAAAACATGTGGGTATGGGCGTGTAGCTGAGTTTTCCTAATCTCCCATACCTGTTTGTAAAATCCTTGGCTCTCCGTAGAGGTTGGAATGTTGACGTTGGATGAAAGATAGCGATAGATTGTCGTGTCGACCCCGCATGCGGTATTTTCAGTTTTTCTGTATCTAACTAGTTACTAGATAGATGCAGAAAAACTGAAAATTCTAATGATGTTTTATTTCCAGCAACTCCACAAACGGCTGTGCGCGTCCCACCCCTGGCTAGCGCCCCCGCCGCTGCCTCCCCTACACACAGCGCGTCAACAACTGGACCGGTACTCGCCTTCCTTCGTGCACATACGGACCATGGCTCTGCATGCCTTCCTAGGTGAGCCCCCCTAGTGACTAGACTGTCCCACCCCTGGCCCCCCATACCCCATACCTCACAAAACACATACTTTATCTCTAAGATCCCATTCCCACTCTCATAAATTGAAACTATGATTCATTGTGAGTGTTATTATAATATTGACGATTTTTTCAATGATAAACTTGAGTAAATGTTAAGTTATTGCAGGTCATTCTATCTCAAATATTTCTTTTGCATACCGACTAACGGTCAAGCATGTTGATGCATTCAATGTATTTACTTGTTGCCTTACATGACACATGTTTTTGGCAAATAAACATCAACATATTTTAGGTTTAAGGGGCCTCCGGAGGGACGAATTCTTCATACAAACGTAATACCAAAATTATTTCTAATTCAAGCATATTTCCACTATAATATTGCATTATTTGTATTAAAATAGTATTTATCTAGGTTCCCAAAAAGTTTTTTTTTTTCAAAATACTTACCTAAAATGAAATGAAAGCCAATCTCAAATGGACAAGTTTTCTTGCTATTTGTTTCGTATTAAAAACATCAATATCTTACGTTTTATTTATTAAGGAACATAGCTTATATTGTCTAGTTACAGAATAACAATACTTTGTGAAGAATACAAAAAGTTTTCAGTCATAATTTTTGGTATTACGGAACAAACCAAATTTTGAACGGCTAATATTGCTATCGCGCACGCATGTGGCGCGGCGCAACGGTTAAACAGGGACAGCGATTTTTGCAAGCGAGGGTCTCCGGACCCTTAAGATACTTCAATGCTTAAACTCTTCCTTCCAGACCGCGTCGCGAAGCACCCTATATTCACACACAGCGAAGATTTCAGAATATTCCTTACAACCCCTGATGAAGAAATAGATAAGGTAAACACATTACTGCATATGTTTCATCCAAAAAATATCAAAGTCCTTTTCCTTTAGATTAGACCTAACACGAATCTTGACTCTTTCACTTCTTCCAATAGTGGACAAAAAATTGAAGTGAACAGTAGAGATTCCCGCCTCGGAACAAATGTGTGTACGATCTGCAGATATTTGTTCCGGGTGTTCTGGTCTTTTTCTATGTATAATAAAAAATATCTATCAATGTAATGTATTGTATTATGTATATCAGTTATCTAGTACCCATAACACAAGCTCTGCTTACCATGGGGCTAGATAATGCTGTGTGAATTATCCAGCATTATTTATTTATTTTATTTTATTTCTTAGGTTTTCAAAAGCGAAAGTGGCGCCATGAACTTGTGGGGTCTCAGCAGTGCCCTCTACTCGACCAACGAGAACAAACCGACCAACGGAGCCAGGTATAGAAAAAAATAAAGATAATTATAACATATTTTGTTAATAAGATGTTACAAACAAGTAGGTAGGTGTCAAATATGTTTTACCGATTACGGTGTACAAATTCTTACTAAAGTCATTAACACTTTGACTGCGGTTTTTTTTCGACGACTGCGATCTTTTTTTTTACCTAAAAAATTCGTGCTGCCGCTCTACACAGCGGTTGTGTTGCGCCGCACATGCGTTTCGTTCGAAAAATATGCGGCTGTGCTGAGTCGCACAGATCTGTATTTTCTCAGCCGCTGCGCTAGTGTGGATTTACGCATATTAGTCACTTGTAGAAAACTCATACAGTGCGTTTTCAGCACTCAAAGTGTTAATTATTGCGAGTTAGTTTTTATTGGAAGATATACCGATCTACCCTCATTTTTTGTCTTTTGCTACGAACGTTACCACTACCACCGGTTTCATCATTATCGAACGGAGCTTGGATAAATCAAAAATCAAATCATAAATATCCCGTTTTAAATGACTTAACACTTTGATTGCTGAAATCACACGGTATGTGTTTTCTACAAGTGACTAATATGCGTAAATCCACACTAGCGCAGCGGCTGAGAAAATACAGATCTGTGTGACTCAGCACAGCCGTAATGTTTTTCGAACGAAACGCATGTGCGGCGCAACACAACCGCTGTGTAGAGCGGCAGCAATTTTTTAGGTTAAAAAAAATATCGCAGTCGTCGAAAAAAAATCGCAGACAAAGTGTTAAGTGTTAATTACCATGATAGTTTCAAGAGTTTTATTGTAATAAATGATTTGTCTTCCAGAGTGAAAGACCCAGAATGGACCTCGTACGCTGAATACCTCACCTCCCTGCAACACAAACTGACTACTCTCTGCACTCTGACTACCAAACTACACAAGGGGACTATCTCACTCTCCAATGAGATGATCAAGTAAGAGTTTCTTGTTTTTAGAATGCCATCGGAATTCAATTCAATTCAAATTCTTTATTATCAGACAACAAAGGTCCAAAAAAAACACATACACAAAATTACAATAAGGATAATACAATTACAACGAAGAAAATAAAACCAAAATAACTAAATCTAGAGTATAAGTAATGTAACCCAGTGGTGTCGTATTGGACAGTCATATTTACTAGATATTACTTTCAGGATGCTGTTGTTACTATTACAAGTATCAAAACCGGTTATGTGTAACAGTTTTTTTTTTATGAAGGCCCCGTTTTCGTAACCTACACCCTCGATTTGTTAGAAATCGATATCCATGAAAAAATATTTCTATTAAATCTATGAATATATTTGTAATTTCAGTATGAAACGCACCTGTTCCTCGTGGTCCAGCCAAGCCCGCGGCGACACCGCCGTCGCAGCGGCCGCTATAGCGCGCTCGCTCCCCGCCGCCCCGCACGCCGCGCCGCCCACAGCCAGGGCGCTGCTGCCGCTGCTGTGCAGCTATACCGCCGCGCATCTAGACAAGATCAAGCAGAGAGACCAGCTGCATGGTGAGTATGACACGCACCTGTTCCTCGTGGTCCAGCCAAGCCCGCGGCGACACCGCCGTCGCAGCGGCCGCTATAGCGCGCTCGCTCCCCGCCGCCCCGCACGCCGCGCCGCCCACAGCCAGGGCGCTGCTGCCGCTGCTGTACAGCTATACCGCCGCGCATCTAGACAAGATCAAGCAGAGAGACCAGCTGCATGGTGAGTATGACACGCACCTGTTCCTCGTGGTCCAGCCAAGCACGCGGCGACACCGCAGTCGCAGCGGCCGCTATAGCGCGCTCGCTCCCCGCCGCCCCGCACGCCGCGCCGCCCACAGCCAGGGCGCTGCTGCCGCTGCTGTGCAGCTATACCGCCGCGCATCTAGACAAGATCAAGCAGAGAGACCAGCTGCATGGTGAGTATGACACGCACCTGTTCCTCGTGGTCCAGCCAAGCCCGCGGCGACACCGCCGTCGCAGCGGCCGCTATAGCGCGCTCGCTCCCCGCCGCCCCGCACGCCGCGCCGCCCACAGCCAGGGCGCTGCTGCCGCTGCTGTGCAGCTATACCGCCGCGCATCTAGGCAAGATCAAGCAGAGAGACCAGCTGCATGGTGAGTATGACACGCACCTGTTCCTCGTGGTCCAGCCAAGCCCGCGGCGACACCGCCGTCGCAGCGGCCGCTATAGCGCGCTCGCTCCCCCACAAGGTAGGACGCTAGCCACTAAAAGGGGGGTCGGTTAAGTAACTATATTTTCATTTTCTGTGTTATTATTATTAATGCTATACAACGGGGCGATGCAGCCAACATGCGACGCGGGGACGCGCGCTGACTTGTAGTTAACTCAATCGTTTTAATTATAAATACTAGTTCTAATTCGTTTCTATTATTTAATTGTGATTTTCCTTAAGGTTATGATAATTTATTATTTCAGTACTGATGATGAATATTTCTTTTTCAGCTGCGTACGTCGCCGGGGCGAGCGCTACGGGGGAACTTCACAATAAGTAAGTCATTGATTAGCCCCGGAATTATGGAATATGCTAATTTTAATTTCTGATTTGAACCTTATCCCATGGGAATAATGTCATCGCTGCCACTGCCCAACCCACCCACGGAGTCGCAGCTGACGGTCACGAGTATTCATAATAATCTTGAATCGTCAGGAAGTTCCTCTCTCTGCAGCCCTAGTCACCGGCCGCTTGACTCTAGCGAGCGGTCGGTGATCTACCGTCTTGATATACTTTTTACTGTAGAATAGCTTTATAATATTTTACGGTATATACATATAATAAATAAATAATAAATAAATAATAATAAATAATGCTGGACAATTCACACAACATTATCTAGCCCCATGGCATAACATATATATATATATTTTCTGTAGTAAAAAATGTATTTACAATGAGAAATTTTAATAAATGAGTACCTATACGAGTGAGTACCTATAAATAATATAATATTAATCCCTTAATAATGGCGCGACGAGCTCGAGGTACAATCTTCCATCACGGCCTGTTGCAGCGTTCGATCTCGAGTAGTGGAAGGAGAAAAGGGAGGCCTTTGCGCAGCAGTGGGACAATAACGGCTCAAAATATATAAAATAATAAAATCCCTAATGCATTTTACGAATTTTCGCTCGGGGGGAAATAATTGACCAAATTTGTAACTGGCTCCTGGACTATTTGCTTTCCGTGGGGCTAGATAATGCAATGTGATTGTGCGAATGGTCCAGCATTATTTATTTTAATTCAAAATTGTTTATTTCATATTGTGTGTACATGTAGTGGCAATTTTTTTTAATTTTCAACCTATCACTGGCACTGGTCTCTCACAAACAGGTATCTGTATCTACTGCACTGCACCTTGCATAACAATTATGTACCTGTATTATGTACATTTACCTGTATTATGTATTTTATGTACCTTTTTGTGAAGAGATTTTTTTTATTTTTTTTATTAATTGTCTATGTGTATATTTTTATTAATTGTCTATATGACGACCGATGTGGCGCGGTGGGCGAAGGTCCGCCTGCGACGCAGGAGGTTGCGGGTTCGATTCCCGCCTCGGAACAATTGTGTGTACGATCTGCAGATATTTGTTCCGGGTGTTCTGGTCGTTTTCTATGTATAATAAAAAATATCTATCTATGTAATATATAGTATTATGTATATCAGTTATCTAGTACCTATAACACAAGCTCTGCTTACCATGGGGCTAGATAATGCTGTGTGAATTGTCCAGCATTATTTATTTATTTATTTATATTACATTTCTTATTATATTTTCTTCCAGGCTAGAACAGGCCACGGAATGCCTCCGCTCGGAGCTGGCGGACTGGCTGCCGAAGACCAGGTCTGACGTGACCGGCCTGCTGCTGGAGCTGGCTCGCACGCAGCTGCACTGGCATACACAGGTATACCATACCACCCTCGGAACTACACTTGTTATTGTGGGATTTCTTTCAAAACTAATTTTTGAATGAAATATATCCTACTAATATTATAAACGAGAAAGTTTGTGGGGATGTATGTATGTTTGTTGCTCTTTCACGCAAAAACTACTAAAAGGATTTTGATGAAACTACACAATAATATAGCTAACATATAAGAATAACACATAGGCTACAATTCATAAATATATATTGTATATTATCCAAAATATCTATGACCAGGCGAGTGTCTCAGTACACAGTTATTTATTGAAATGCGATACAATATATTTACTAACACTGCTAACTTAAATTTTTCATCATGATCAGCCTATAGCAGTCCACTGCTGGACATAGGCCTCCACCAATTTACTGACCTACATTTCCTTACAGGTTTACCAGTCCTGGGAAAACGCCCTAAAACTATCCAAAGAAACCAACCCCGAAGATATATTCAAGACCGTCTCCCTAGCCGGCGTCACGCTCCTCTCGCCCTCCCGCGCGCGGGCCTTCCAGACCCCAGGGGTGTCTCAGACCCCGGGGGTCTCTCAGACCGACGTGGTCTCCCACACCCAGCCGGGGACGCAGACCGAGGAGTTGGAGGAGCTGGATAATTATAGTAATTCTACGGACTGTGATGAGGTGCTGGATTCTAGGACGAGTCAGTGGAACGGACAGGTCAGTCAACTTATCACTACATAGTATAAAACAAAGTAGCTTCCCGCTGTCTGTCTGTCCCTATGCATGCTTAGATCTTTAAAACTGCGCAACGGATTGTGGATGCGGTTTGTTTAAATAGATAGAGTGATTCAAGAGGAAGGTTTATAAACCATTTGAGACATAAATTTCCATGCGGGCGAACCTGCGGGGCGCAGCTAGTTTATTTATATTTATACTAGCTGTGCTCTGCGGCTTCACCCGCACCCTTTCTCACCGTTTAAACCTTCCCTGGATTACGACAAACATTTCAAAACCAAAATCAGCTAAATCGACCCAGCCGTTCTCGAGTTTAAGCGAGACTAACGAACAGCAATAGATTTTTATATATAAAGATTTTACTAGTTTCTGCCCGCGGCTTCGCAGTTTTTATTTCTATGGAAACGTTATAAGTTATTTCTATCCCATGAGAACTGATTTATAATAATAATAAATCACCGGCCGCTTGAGCCTAGCTTCGCGGTCGGTGATCTACCGTTTTGATATATTTTTTACTGTAGAATAGTTTTATAATATTTTATTGTATTTTATATAGTAAAAAATGTATTTTATACGAGAATTTAAATAAATGAGTGTATAATAATAATAAATCATTTATTTCGGTTGTTCACCATATTTGTTAGTACACCTACCTATATACTATACTACCTATAAATTGCTTTTTCCGTTATGACCTACGGAGCTGAGACGTGGACACTCACGATAGGGCTGGTCCACCAGTTCAAAGTCGCTCAGCGAGCTATGGAAAGAGCTATGCTCGGAGTTTCTCTGAAGGATAGGATTCGTGTGTAGGCATTATTTAAAAATCTCTTTCTTTCACAGGAAACAAACCATACAGAAAGCAAACAGGGTGTCCCGGAAAGCGAAGCCCTGAGTATACAGGGTGTCATCAAAGCGCAGGACAAGGAAGACTTTCTGAACGAAATTCTAGACGAAGATAAAAAAGACACTAACTCCGTGGGAAAGAGCTCAAAGTCGGATGTCGTTTCAGACCCTTTGAGGGATTTTTCTGATCCCCTGAGGGATTCTAGGGATTTCGCTGAAGTGGATTTGGGGGATTTTGACTGATATAATTATAGTATTGTAGGGTTTTCTCTGAAATATATCAATTTATAATAAACTCTTTAAAGTATTAGTACTTTAAAGATAATAATATATATAATACAGAGAAAATGTTTTTAAATATATCTTATTCATTTATATAGAAGGTCATTTGGAACGACTGGTCTGATTTTGATAATTCTTTGATTAGATTGCTACTTTTATCCATGGATGACACAAGTCTTGTAAAAGTTGAGCGAAGCCAGGGGATGAAGATTGTATGAAATGCAGTATGAGGGTATTCAAAAACCCAGTAGTGAAAATATAATCTGGAGTATTTTTAGCATCTAAAACAAATCTGTGAATTGTATAAGCAAGTTCTTAAGTGTGTTCTTCCAAGGATTTTAAAATGTTTTATATTTTGAATAATTCTGAGTTGGGGCCGTTCAAGTATTACGTAAGCACTATGGGGGGGGGGGGGGTCTTTGTTTTGCTTATTTTGGATGACATGGGGGGTAGGGGAGTCTAAATGATGATTACGTCATCGGTAGTTATTAACTTTTTTACGATTAGGGGAATTACCGCGCGCTATTCACTTGTCTAAATTTCCTCTGTCAGTGTATTATAATTATATGTAACATATATATATATTTTTATTTAGCCTGTTTCGTCCCACTGCTGGGCAAAGGCCTCTCCCAAATCTTTCCATTCAGTGCGGTCACGTGCGATCTCCCACCAATCTCCGAGGAAGGCGTTAAGGTCGTCTCGCCAGTGCTTTCTTGGCCGACCTCGCCCGCGGCTTCCTTCCGGGACCCAGGGTGTTGCAGCATTAGCCCACCTCTCGGGGTGCATTCGGCTAATGTGCCCCGCCCACTTCCATTTCATAACATATATAAAAAACATATGTAATTATAATTTAAAAAAAATACATTTATAATTGAAAAATGTTTACGTAAGCATGGGGGGAGGGGGTAAGAGCTTTGCTTACTTTTGCTGACAAGGGGGATGGGGGGGGTAAATAATTGTAATAAATCTGCTTACGTAATATTTGAACGGCCCCATATTCCCAAGATAAAAAAAAATATCTTAAATAAGTACTTACTTCGACTTATTGTCGCATCACTTAATCGGAAAGTAAGTTAATTTATTATACATCTCAATTTTTATTTTATTTATTATGCCTCCGTAGCATTTTTAAATAATATTTTAGCGGTTAAAAGATTTTTTTGTACAAAAATACAAATCAGTCAATATGTTAATATTATATATATTCTTATAGTAAGTAGTAAAAAAAATCATAATAATATATACTATTACTACTATAATACCTATACTGATATATTATAAAATAAACCTTGACGACCGATGTGGCGCGGTGGGCGAAGGTCCGCCTGCGACGCAGGAGGTTGCCGGTTCGATTCCCGCCTCGGAACAATT
This sequence comes from Eupithecia abbreviata, assembly GCA_943735965.1. Lineage (NCBI taxonomy): Eukaryota > Metazoa > Arthropoda > Insecta > Lepidoptera > Geometridae > Eupithecia > Eupithecia abbreviata. The sequence goes on along the minus strand of OX031003.1, from coordinate 785,585 downwards.
GTGTGTACGATCTACAGATATTTGTTCCGGGTGTTCTGGTCGTTTTCTATATATAATAAAAATATTATGTATATCAGTTATCTAGTACCCATAACACAAGCTCTGCTTACCATGGGGCTAGATAATGCTGTGTGAATTGTCCAGCATTATTTATTAAATAAATAAATATTAGCTACTTGTGGGCTAAAGCAATAATTCATTAATGCAATATTTAAAAAAAGTTATATTAATCATTAATTTATCAATTATATGATAGTTTCTAAGCTTTTTAATTCATATCATATTTAATTTAACTAATACTTTGTAGAAAATACATTATCCTACTAATATTATAAACGCGAAAGTTTGTAAGTATGGATGGATGTTTGTTACTCTTTCACGTAAAAACTACTGAATGGATTTTAATGAAACTTTACAATAATATAGCTTATACATCAGAATAACACATAGGCTACAATTTATAAAGATATATTGTATATTATCCAAAATATCCGTGGGTGGAAACCGCGGGGCACTGCTAGTAATAAATAAAACCCATTATTAGACATTGTGTAGCATGTATTGCTAAAGTGAATCGTTTCGAGATTCAGTTCAGTTCAGTTCAGTTCTTTATTAATAAGAAATAATGTCAAACATATTTTTTTTTTAATTTCAGCAGTCAAAGTTTTAAGAGATGTGTGGATTATATAGAGATATAATAATAATATATATCATCATCATCATCATCAAAAGCCCTTAGCAGTCCACTGCTGGACATAGGCCTCCCCCAATAAGCGCAATAGCGCCCTGTCTTCAGCAGTTCAGTTCTTTATTAATAAGAAATATTCTTATACTTTTAACATAAATAATACATAAGAAACAAAGAAAATACATTACGAAATAACAAGAAAAATACAAAATAGTTCGAAATCAAAGTACAGGTGTTTATAATAAATAATTCTATAATTTATTTGGTAATTTTACCAATAGTGACTTATTCAAACCAAAGTTATAATAAATATTATTATATGTGGATCAGCGACATTGGCGTTATCTAATTTATCATTTAGAAACTCTTCTAAACTGTAGTGTGCCCTGTCCACTAGGATTCTCTTCAGTTTGTTAATGTATATAGCGGTTGACGCGGCGCTGGTTATAGAATCCGGCAGTTTATTATATATTTTCACTCCTATATATTCAATTTTGTTTTTTAGTTTGGCTAATTTAATTTGGGGAAGTTTTAGTCGATGCCGATGTCTAGTAGGGTAGTTGTGGGTATCAGCCCACGCCGGGAACTCCTTAAGATGACTTCTGACGAATTTGGCCGCCTGCAGAATAAACTCGCTTGGCAACGTCAGTGGAGTGGGACCATCCCGCTAGGGATAGCGGGATGGTCCCACTCCACGCCGCACAGGATTCTGATCGCACGTTTCTGTATTCGGAATAGTCTTAGACGTTCAGCCGCTTGTCCGAAAAATTCTACGCGGTACGTCAGTACAGATTCAAACATTTCGGTATTTTACCATGATGATGATAATTCTTTGTTAATTTCAATATGTGTCTGGTTGGACACTTCTCTGACAGTGTCAAGTAAGGCTCTAGATTCTATTGCAGTTGAAATGCGGTCCGTTTGTCTAGAGTCTAGACAGACGGACCGCATTTCAACTGCAATCCAACCGCAAATTTGTAATTTTGCACGGTCCGTCTGTCTAGAGCCTTATGGAAAATAATTGTAAATTATCAGAGTTATCAAATAATGAAAATTGTTTGATATTTCCACCAGAGCCTAGTTCGTTATCTAGCAGGGTGTACCACGTGCAGGTTAGGTTGGCGTCGGAGACGAGATGCTGGAGTCCCGCTTAATCTTCATAATTTGATAATTCGGATAATTTACAAATATTTTCCACTAGCTGCGCTTCACGGTTTCACCTGCGTGGTGATAGATATTTTGGATAATATACAATATATCTTTATAAATTGTAGCCTATGTGTTATTCTGGTGTATAAGCTATATAATTGTAAAGTTTCATTAAAATCCATTCAGTAGTTTTAACGTGAAAGAGTAACAAACATCCATCCATACTTACAAACTTTCGGGTTTATATTATCAGTAGGATTACTTAATACAGTTGCCATTAATATAATTAATCATCAATGCTTAAATGTTGTCATTCTAAGAGGATACCATTGTTATGGCAGCATTATAATTTATTGGAAATAGGACTCAAACATTTGTCCCGCACCTGGTATCGAACCCATAACCTGCAGGGCGGACGGTCACTGCGCCGCTGAAGTCGTCAATTATTGTATTTCAAGAAGTCCTTATGACAAATAATTAGGTTCCCAAAGATTTGTATTATGTATCTACCTTAAGGGTCCGCGACGCTTGAGCAACTTCAATTCGAGGCGCTTACAAAATTCGCTCCGAATATCGCTGTCCCTGTTTAACCCTTGCGCCGCGCCACATGCGTGCGCGATAGCAATATTAGCCGTTCAAAATTTGGTTTGAATTTGGTTCTGTTCCAATATTTTGCTGAAATAATCTACTTATATATTGATTAGAAAATATCATAATTACTTAACTTTATTTATTACTTGGTTGTACCAAGCTATCATTTTTGTATAAAGATTATTTATTTCAATATAATTAATTAGATTTTTACCTATATGTTGTTTTATTTTCAAGTATTTTCCATTCCTAATACATTGTGGGAGGTCTTAAAACTTCACTTATTTTAGGAACTAGCGGACCTTCCCGGCTTCGCACGGTTTTAGTACGGATCCTTAACTTTTTTTTAAATATAGCCTGTGTTCACCGCGGATAGTGTAGCTTCCCAACGGTAAAATAATTTTTCGAATCGGTCCAGTAGTTTCGGAGCCTATTCATTACAAACAAACAAACAAAAAATCAAACCTTTCCTCTTTATAATATTAGTATAGACTAGCTGCACCCCGCGGCTTCGCCCGTGTGCAAATCTATGTGTCAAATGGTTTATAACCTTCCTCTTGAATCACTATCTATTACAAAAACCCCATCATACATAGGGACAGAGACAGCGGGAAACGACTGTTTTACTATGTAGTACATGATTAGAAGCCAGACATCTTGAGAGGTAGCTAAGCTAATCATTAATTATTTCTCCATTATTAAGGGTCCGGCGACCCTCGCTTGCAAAAATCGCTCCGAATATCGCTGTCCCTGTTTAACCTTTGCGCCGCGCCACATGCGTGCGCGATAGCAATATTAGCCGTTCAAAATTTGGTTTGTTCCGTAATACTAAAAATTATGACTGAATACTTCTTGTATTCTTCACAAAGTATTGTTATTCTGTAACTAGACAATATAAGCTATGTTCCTTAATAAGATATTGATGTTTTTAATACGAAACAAATAGCAAGAAAACTTGTCCATTTTCGCATAAAAATTTGTAAAATGAGATTGGCTTTCATTTCATTTTAGATAAGTATTTTGAAAAAAAATCTATTTGGGAACCTAGATAAATACTATTTTAATACAAATAATGCAATATTATAGTGGAAATTTGCTTGAATTAGAAATAATTTTGGTATTACGTTTGTATGAAGAATTCGTCCCTCGGAGGCCCCTTAACAAGTTGTTTGGGTTAAAATAATAAAACAACGATTATATATATGGATAATTTTTATTATACGAAAATTATAAACAAAAACAGCCTATTGTGACGATTTTTGAGCCAAATTGGATACAGTAAATCAAATGACTACAAGTATTTAGTGGAGTAAACATCTATAGGTAGATACTAATTTATTTTTTGTCTTATAATTAATAATTAAAATGGGTAATTAAATGTATATGTATATTCTAATGAAAGAATGGACTGGAAAATAATTTTAAATACTTTGAAACCTTAATTTTTGTACTGTTTATGACTTGGCGCCAGAAAACAAAATGGCTGCCGAAGAAATGCACTAAAGTGTACTCTCACAGCTAGTAGTTAGAGCGAGTCCAGGAAAGTGACATTGGCAACTGGAAAGCTAACCACTGGTTGGTGTTGTGTAAGTTCAGAAAACACTGTCGTATGCATTATTCTTTGATAATCGAGAAAAAAGTGACATAAGATATTTTTAACATCTATGTATTTCGTTAGCCGTTGAAGACGAAAAGCCGCGCAGGTATTCATAGTTTTGGGACAGTAAATCAGCGGATTTACGATAGACCGAATATATACGTCCATCTTGTTTTACTGCCTACACACTATTACGTCTAGCAACAATTACAATCAAAATTTCTAGCTTTACGTAGGTAGGTAATAATAATGATAGAAATAATGTAATTTCCCTTACTTTTCAGTCGTATAGATAAAGATAATGATTGATCAGATATTTTATCAAATAATTAAGATCTAAGGGAAACAGCATGACAATTTCAATTAGGTTCTATTTCTTGAGTTAGCCTACGTCGTGTCGGGCAGGGGCCGGTTAGTATTTCGCCATCTTGATCAATCTTTATCTACACGACTTATAATAATGGGTTAAAGAACTAACAACTACAGTAACTAAGCGACTTAGATGTTCATGCCCATAAGTTTCTTGTCGAAGAGGAACTCTCCGAGCGACGCGTGGCGCTCCATCATCTTCTTGAGAGTGCTGGCTTTGCCCGCGAGGTCGCGCTGTCCCTTGTACTGCTCTTCTAGGAACTCGCCAGTTAGGTAGTCGACCAGCTGTGGGGGAAACATTTTTTATAGATTAGTGTTGTTTACATTACAGAAAGGTTTACCTAAATTACCACAGTAGGTCCTGCAATTGACCATCTTAGAGGGTTTTCTTCGAAACGACCATTTTCTTATTTGATATTTTATTTTATATCTAAGACTACCTAAATGTACTATATTTATCAGTGAGTATATAGATTTTTATCTAACTAAAGAGGGGGTTCTTAATTAAGCTGCATGTTATTTATTTACTAAACGGTTTCATTTTAACAAGAAGAAATTCGAAATTATGAATACAACAAACATGCAATTAAATTATTCTAAAGCCACGACAGAATGATCATCATTCACAATTGAACCTTTTTACATTTACGTGAGGCCATCCTTAGGTTGCCTGGGAGAAATCGCTATCAGCAATAAAAATACTTTTTATGTTAATATTTAGATATTAAGTTTTATCCTGTTACGTTTTCAAGTGCAATAAAGTGTACCTAGGTACATTCATTCATTCATTCGTGAGGTTATATTATCAGTGGCATCAAATATTACTGTAATACATACATGGTAGTCGTTGAACTCTGGGTCATCCTCGCAGTCCTTGATAACCTTGCGGATGCTCTGCGTGACCGTGGTCTCCAGCTGCAGCGCGTGCTCCAAGGCCTCCGTGCCGCTCTCCCACTTGCTGCGCTCGGGGGGCTGGCAAGAGAGTAAACGGTTTAGTGAGTCAAGTCAGTAGCACATATACCAACGTCCACTATTAAGGTGATATGCTAAAATATTTCTATCGACTGGGGCGGATTATGCGAGACAGCGACAGCGCGATTACACAGCTTGCCGCGGGAAGAGGTTAGATATAGACTTGTGTCGCTTAGAAGTAACTGACGTAAGCGACAAATGATAAAGGACCGTTTTTCTTAAAAAGTTGTAAATAGGTACTTACAGAAATCCTTTTCTATTTATTTAAGTACACTCAATAGTATAAAAATGAACCGTTCAAATACTTACGATCGCCGCGCCACAGAGGTCGTCAAATATCAATCGTTGAAGCTCTAGTTATGGCAATGTATCTGTGTTACATGATTAAATTAATGAAATACTCACCCTGATAGTAATAAGCGAAGAGACGTCAGTGGTCAGCTCTCCTCTCATGAGCAGGTACTCGATCAGCTTCATGGCGTGCTCGCGCTCCTCCGAGCCGGCGTCGAAGAACAGTTGAGCGAAGCCGGGGCGGTTGATCTAGAGTTTGAAGGTTTTATTAGATTTACTATTTTGTTATTGCAATGCAGCAGTAAAAACAACGGATCAGAGGCCACTGCCCTCCTTACAGTGACAATCTTCGACCTGACAATTATCAAGATGCGGTGCTTCCAACCTATCTCCGAGGGCTTTCCATAAGATACTGGTAGGAAACTGAAGCATCAGCGTGGACAATACAATCCGACAATGCGTCTAGCGCGATTTCGTATAGACAGGTATTTACTGTTGTGTATACATTATATATGTAGGTAGGATATTGTATATCCCATAGCCCAGACTATTCTAATATTTTAACATCTTAAATGAATTTAAGCTACTTCCTAGCAATCACCAAAGCGCTTTATTTGCTTTCGACCTTACAGGACACGTCACAAATTTCATATTGCATAATTAAACCAAGAAATAAAGTGATCACTTTGATTGTTAGTAATTTAGTTTATTAGTACCTATGTATTTTATACTCACAGAGTCCTTAGAGAAATGCGCCCCCATAGCGAGATACTGCAGCGACGCGCCCACCTCGGTTTGTATCTGCAGCCGCATGCTGTTGCGGCAGCCGCGGGTGACGGTCTTCCAGTCCGTGGGGATGATGACCGGGTTCAGGTTGCCTGGGGACAGCCAGGAAATTAAAGTCAATAATGTGAAAGCACCCTAATGTCATGCCTATCATGCATGTGGTAAATATGTTTTTACGCTTGTTTGTAATATGAATCGAACCCGTGACCCGATTACCGCAGTACTTAAGCCACTTTCCTCGTCTAAACGCGGCTTTATTTAACTTCCGGTCAAGACACTATGAAGAGAACTATGTTTACATCAGAATTAGCCATAACAAAGTAAGGAAGTATTTTTAAATTATCTATACAAAACGTGTTTTGTTTTGGCAACGATTCCTGTTAATTTTTCAACAACAAAATAAACAAAAGGTCATAGTCCAATGACACTGAATACAATAAAGTAACTTCATCAATCGATAGCACAGATAGCATAGCGTCAATTCAAAATGGCCGGTGTGCTAAATGTGCAAATGATTATAGCTTGATAAAAAACTAAGTTACATAGGATCATGGTTAGATAGGAACATCTAAATTCTAGATTATTCTAAATAATGCTTGTAAGTACCTACCTATGAAAGTTTTTATAGTCAAAATACAGCTATTTAGTCTATCTTTCTGCAACGGGAAAAAAGATTCAGGCTTCAACTCAAAGGATGGACAATTCAGCTGTCCAAATCTCTACTTTTTTTTTGTAAAAATTCTAACATAGATTTAACATTTTATCAGCTATGGTTGCTGTTGGTACCTGTATAAAAAATGTAATGTAAATAATTCACTTCTTATCCGTGTCGAGCCCCTAGGTAACCAATGAATTAGTTATAGTTCTGTAATTAGTTTATTAATCTAATTAGGTAAGTATCGATTAGGCTTGGTACCAACCTAATAAAAATAACAAGTCTACCTACCTAGGCAGGTCACATTTTTAAATGCCGTGCCCAATCAATCAAGTGATTGTTTGTTATTTACTTCTTGTTTTGTGTTCCAAGTTACAAAGCAAAATACCTACCTTTAAGCACAAAGTACGCTCTGGCTTAGGTACAATAATAAACAATTCTCAAATCAATGTAAAAAAAAACAATGTATTTATCAATATACATTAATTGAAATAGTCAGTCGTTTGATTACTAGTCCTTGCAAGGACCCCGTACGCTTATTTAGGGCACGACACAATTCATTTGGTGATTCCATTTTAAGTTTATTTGTTCTCACTTTGAACCAACGAACTTCAAATAAATGTTTATTAGCCGGAGGGGCTTTATTTACTTATGTTATAAATATAAGCGATACAATAGCAATACATACTTAAAGAATAAGAATATTTTATCGTAAAAATTGCGAATATCATACTTCCTCGGTCCTAATTAAAGTAGTTATCAAAAATTTTATCCATTTCGGACATACAAATATATTTTAACAATTCAATAGCTGGAAATTGTATTTCCTAAATAGGTAAGTACCTAGTCTAGAATAGATTTTGGTTATTACTAACTAGCTATCAAAAAAATACTTTAGGTATTGTTTAATTTTTGCACCAGAGCCTAGTTCGTTATCTAGCAGGGTGTACCACGTGCAGGTTAGGTTGGCTTGGGAGACAAGATGTTGGAGTCCCCCTTACACCCTTACCTACTATGATAAATGGTAACTATGTATAATATACCAATTAATTTATAAAAAAATTACGTGAATTAGTATTGTGTAGGTATAGGTTGTATATACAATAGACCCAATAGATAAATTAGTATAGGTAGTTATATCATCGCCTTAGGGCTTAATAAAAAACCTGTAATGAATGATGTTACTTGTTAATTGTTACTATCTCAATAAATAAAAATTTAAAAACTAAGTTGGTATTACTAAGATGATAACTAAGATGACATTACCATATTAAAACAAAGAAGAGTCAGTAGCCCGTAGATACAAGCCTAATCTGTATAATCTTCTAACTAAAGTGTCCAAGTGTCTGATAAACAAAACAGTCAGCCCGGCACGTAGGTTTTATCTCAAGGAGGTCGTTTACATCGAACGAGAAGATATAAAGATTAGAATTGAGAAATGATTGGCAGATGATTAGATTAGGTATTGTCTTTATTTCTAATCGTAATCATAAATCATGTTTATGATTTTGGAATATAAATCTTGTCTAGATTATTTTTTATGATGACATGGTAACTTCATTGTGTGGCAACACAGTCCTTTGTCAATTTTCGACCTTGATTTGCCGTGCTTTTTAGTTCATCATAATTTTGCTAAGCTATCCTAGCTAATAAAAGTAGCGCTTTCTCTTTCTTGCATACCTTTTGATATTCAATTCTGATTTCTCATTTAATCTGATGGATGTTCTATGACTTACGAACTAAACAAAAAAAGGCTAGATGGCGTTAGTTTAGCTCTTACAGTCCAATGTCAGAATTATACATTTCAGGGATTTATATTAATTATTATATTATTTATAAGGATCTAGCCAATCCTTGTAATTTAAATAAAACAAGTTTTCTAGGTTAGATACTTTATAGACTTTGTTCGTTTAAGATAATAATTAGGTTGTTATCTATCTATATCTTCATGCAACAAGCTGTAATGCAAACACTAGACAAACCTTCTCTGGTTTTTAGTGTCTTATAAAATAAGAATAGGTAGTATAAGTGTTTGATTAAAAAAGAAATCCCGTACTACTTTTTGATTCCTAAGAATAAACTCCCATACATATCTGTTATATGTAGAGCGAGACACAAGTATTTATACTTAAATGAAGGTCTCCACTACGGTGTAAACAATTGTTAAACTGTTACAGAAATAATTTTTATTTATTTATTTATATAGGTCTCTAGTAATATTTATTATTTACAGAGATTAATTGTCAATTACCAGACGATGACGCCTTAATCATTGTTCCGCTAAGTACCTATTGTGCTTGTGATTCATTAGCGATAACTAGTATCAGAACAACATATTTACTGTAAACATGTGCTAATACCCCAATTCAAATAAATCCCTGTTGATCAATTATTAAGTGGGTATTAAATTTACCCACGTATCATCTTATCTAAGAACCTATTCTTTAAGTGATATACATTCTAATTGTTTTATCATAAGTAACCTTAACTAATACTACTTGACTACGGTTTTTTGACGTTTCAAAGAATTGCTAAGATGTTTTATTATTCAGAGGATATAATCTCAAGTTTCTTATCTTTTTTTATAATTTAGGGTCGTAAATAAAGCTCAGACAATAGGTATTATTGTGATTATCAACCAAGGTCTTTGGACGCTTCCAAGTAGGTAACTCTTTAAATGTGTCACTGTGGAAACAAAGAATAGATTCAACCTTTTTGTGTGCGCTGTTGGCAAGAGAACGCAAATCCATGTTATCCATGCACCCACGCTTTTTACATTAAAATAATTTCTTTTATTTATCACTCTTATCCATAATTTGAATTATTTAAAAATATATTTTCTACTTTTTAGTTCGGTTTATTAAAAAAAGCGTGTATTTTTAGTTTTTTTAACCAATATTTATTGATCACGTGATTTCTATCTATTCATTATTTCTACCCTTTAGTAATTACACCTACATAGCTGCTTTTTTCAAACGTTTATGAAGTATTTTGACAAACATGATCTGAGATTTTAAACAGCTTTTGTATCTGTTTAAAATCAAATCAATCATGATAATTATTTAAATATCCCGTTATAAATAGTAAACATTTGAAATTTTGACATTCACATGCTGAGGAGGCTATGGAGGGAAAATAATGATTTTGAGATGCATTATTAGCTCACTAGGTTACCTACATAAATACATTTGTACATTCAATATAGACTTAACTTAAAGTACATTTAATACTCGTACAAGTTTATGTGTCAAAACAAGATAGTAGGTTAGATATATTTCCTATAGGTTATTATGTTTTTGCATATCTACTTTGCTACTATGAACCGCGCTGCGCGATTCTGTGAAGAGATATTTTATATGGAAAAGAAACAAAGTGGGTTTGTTTTGAAAAACCAACTGGAGACTTATTCTTAGGCTTCGGAGAACTGTGCTGTTGAGGATTTTATAAATTATGTATAAGAAAGGAAAGAACAAAGAACCGTACAAATAATCTCCTGGTATAAAGAAGCAAGTGATGATAATAATAAGACCCCTAATTTTACAAAGTCAGCATGCATATTTGGATTATTATATTAGTCCATATTAATAATGATAAATTTGAAAGTTATTCAGTCTGCTTTTCACGCTTCAACAGCTGAACGGATCTTAATGCAATTTGACAAGAAGGTCATCTAAGGAAATCCCTGGAAAGGACATAGGCTAGGTACTTTTTCCCAGAAAAACGCAAGCGAAGCTATTACTATTTATTTAGTTATAAATAAAAGAGCAAACATAAGACACAGAGTCTGTTGATATAAAAAAACCTTACCCGATGACTTATGTATACAAATGATACATCAGTAAATGATCACAATGAACTTGTTTTCTGTGTTTACAGAATAAAACATTGTATGATATCTGTGCACCCATATAGGTCTGTATTTATATGACACAAAGTACTAAAACCTAATTAGTCTTGTAGATAACCTAACCTAGCCTTGATTATAAGTTCGCCGAGCGAGATACACATACTGCCTAGGTACCTAATACTATCTATGTTAGGTACCTTTGATTGAAATAAGTACCTAAGTGTCCCAACTATAGAAATAAACTCAACCTCTAGGTAGGTATAGGTACTTAAGATTGTGCCAACCTAAAGAAGGAAGGAGAATACTATTGTTAGTCGCCTACCTAGCTTAGAACGAAGGACTAATATATATGTGTATCTAACTAAAGTATAAAATGTGACTTGTCCAAGTGCTTATTTGTAAGCATAAAGAAACTAATTTTTTGAAATCTGAAATTGAAATCTCTGCCCTAGCCGGGTCCAAAATTACATGTCTTATGCAAAGGTTTAAATCGATTTATGTAGGTAGGTACAAGATGGTTGTAATGATTGATGATTGATTTGAATGGAAATTATGTTTGCAAGTATTGCAACACCAAAAGATCATCTTTTTCAAGTTTGGCCTAAGAAGCTATGTATGTTTAACGTGACGTTATAAATTATCATCAATTAGATTCACTATAGGTTCATTTATATTGTGATGCTAAGTGGGTAGGTTAATATTATTCCATCTTTTCTTATTCATTGAAGTTATACCTACAGATTAAATTGTTAACTATAGTGTAGGTAATGTTGTGTAAATTAAGTACTGCGGTTCACGAAGTAAATAATGTCATTGGTTTGATTGAAACAAGGTTGGAAAAATACGTATATCAATTTCTTAAGTGCAGAACGCCATGCTTTTGCGTTATTGTATTCATCATTGTCGGTAGTTTTAGGTTTTATCAAAATACCTACGATAATATTTGACATTGCTTTTGTTTATTTAAAGCTCTCCAAGATTTTTTTTAAATAATTAATTTTCTTTCATTATAAATTTAATAAAGATGGCCGTCATCTTATAACCTATCAGCTGTCTTTGTTTACAAAAACCAAATGTCATTTATTTTGACATTTACATTTATTTAGGCCATGGAATCGTATTTTATAAACGCCCCCTTTATGTACCTACATTATTTTAAATGAAGTCTCCGACACAAGCTAAGGTAGCTAGAAATATCTTTAAACATTATTTGAGAAAGGAATAGCAAGCACCTTTGAGTAGAAAGAAAATAATCCCGATGTCAACTTAAAAACAAATCTATTTTGTTTCGAAAATAGATCAAAACTGTGATCCAAAACAAAACAAAAATTGCAAAGAGTAAAAATATCAGGAAATAACTTACATTGTGTCGCGGAAGCAGGCGCGTATACAGCCAGAAGGCAAGCGAGGGCAATCAGGATCACCTTCATCTTTAATTCTACAAAAAATCACAGATACTTTGACGATTATTTATTAAAATAAACAAATACTACTCTCTGAAGTCAAGCCTTTACACACACTGGTGTAGAAGGCAGACTTATCAACAGCAAAACTAGTAAGAGACGAACTATTCCCGTGGTTGACTCCGATTATTATAAAATGTACTACGCAGCGATAACACTAACATCTCTTTGACAAGTGACTCAAGTGGAAACGAGAGCGAGAGAGATAGCACTAGGTGTAACAAAAAATTCCCAGAGAGGTTTTGTGTTTCGAGACTTTCGTGGAATGTTCCAGTGTGTTTGATTAGCTTTTAATCTGTTTTTATAGCGAATTATTTTAAACAATAAAGCTTAAATCTCATGTATTGTCATATCGGAGCATTATCATGAGCTTATAAGATTTCGTTAAAGAAAGAAAATGACGAAAGAGGTTGTCATTGTTGGAACAATAAACCTCCACATCGAGAACGACGTCATTATAAGGGTCGCATAGCGGAGATTTCTGCGAAGGGGGCGAGGTAGTCTAGTGATGCCAACTTGTATTTTTCCCTACAATTTTAGAAATATTTATCGAGCGACACCAAAACCAAATGTTTAAATCCCCGTTAAAACTGTTTTCTAATACATTCACTAAACCCAATATTAACTGAATGCACGATTATCTCCTTAATCTTGCACGAACATTAACCTGGTAGCAAAATGTAGTATTTTCATGGTAATTTTTCTTTTGCAGCTGGCATCCCCATTTTGAAACAGATGCCAACTTCACGTGATATGACAGTTCAATCACTGATTCTACTTGAGTTTGCTGCTTATTACGACGCAAACAAATAAAATTGTCTTTATTTCTCAGTCTCCATTGCGAGGCTATCAGTTTTACGTATTACTTTGTTGGCTTTGCCTTCTGCGCCAGTGTGTGTAAAGGCCTAACCAACAGTACTCATTTGCACATTCTATTTTCGAATTTGTTGTTCTATTGAAACTATTGAAAGTTGTCGCACTATTATTCGGTGAGTGGAATCTTTATTCAACCTATTTTAATCATAATTAAAACAATATTGTTGACTTCCGGATTAAAAAACAACATTTTTGTTTTGTTTGAAATAATTCTGCAGCAAATATTTTTGTGATGTACTTAAATAATAATTGGTCAACAAAGGTTAAATTATTTCACATATTTTAAACGCCCCTTATTTTTCTTGGATTTTATACCTACTTATCTCAATGATATTTTTGTCCATGTCCAGCCATCTTTGAGACTTCGATAGTGTAAATTTCAATTTCAATCCCTTAGCTACTATATGCGAGGACACATAAATGGTTATAAGTTATTATTTAAGTTATCTGTTAAGTGTGTAAAACAGTTTGTCTTCCGAATAAAGCAAAATAAAATAAAAGTAATAGACAAGGGGGAGGGTATGTATTTTTCTTTGCCCTTTTCTCTGTGATTCGGATGTTTCATGGTAGGTAGGTAATTTTTTTCTACGTACTTACCATTTGTTATACATCTTACCTATGGTAGTGCCTACTTTTAATTGTTGTAAAAGAAAATAACAAATGAGTAGGTACCTAACGATTTTATATAAACTTGGTGATAAAAATAAACAATAACTAATCAATAAATTAAATAAGAAACACTTCCTCATCCGTTTTTGTATATACACTACAAGGTTTCTTGAATTTACACAGTTCCTCAAACTTTATGCATGAATGGCGGGTCTAACTCTATAATGAAAAGTTCATTATCATCATGCTTTCTTTGTTAGGTTGCCTTACCTGACAGAGATTACATTTGCAATAGCGTTAACGCCGCCATCCATTGTCTTCACTTGATTTAATGTTTTTTTTTAATCTCCTTTCTCATAAAGGCACTTAAGCAAAGTATATTTAAGCAAAGCCTATGTGAAGGAGAAAAGAGTGGCCTTTGGGCTGTAAATATAATAAAATATGGCGAGATAACAACGAAAAATATCTAGTTTGCAAATGAAATGTTTAAAAATTCAAAGCTGAAATAGCAGGAAGAATTAAACTTTGAAGGTTAAAGAAAAAAGTTTTGACTAATCTAAAGTAACTAGAATTGCAGATAAAGCTGAATTGGTACCTATTGCTAGATCATCTTCCAGTGTTTGTTTACTTGTATACCAAATGTTTATAATATAGGTGTTATATATTTAAAAAGAGACAAAATGTATGGGTATTGGCTAGGCCCAATACCCATTATTTTTAACCAACTTCAAAAAAGAGTGAGGTTCTCAATTTGACTGTTTTTATTCATTTTCAATTTTAAGGAATTTGAAGTCTGTTTTATTAAACACGTTAAATTATTTAAGTCTGTAATTGTACTTTGTGAGCAGCAAAGAAAATATTAAAGCTAAAGTCATTTAAAACGGGATATTTACCATGATGCTTTAGTATTAATTAATAACCATGATAGTTTTAAAAGTTTTAAATAATATATTGTCCATGTCTTCCAGCATCATGAAGCTCATCATATTCGCCGCCGTCTGCCTCCTGGCACCCTCAGCGCTGGCCGTGGACTCCTGCTACCAGGACGTGTCTCTGGACTGCGGACAGGCGAACCCTAACAGCTTGGGTAAGTTTTATTCTTCTTAACGAACAGATATTTTATAAAAAAAATGCAGCCTTACCAATATTATGCCTAAAAACTATCATATTTTTTGTAAATGAACTTCTTAGTACCTTATAATCACGAAATTGTAACACTGCTGTATGCTGCTTCAATAAAATGAAATATGTTTAGGTACCGAGTTGGATTTTGAAATGGGTAGGTTATTTTACTATGATAGTAAAGCCTAGAGTTACATTTTGCAGCTTGAAGAGAGTCGTAGTTACTATTGCACAAAGTAAAAGTAAAAAATAAAAAAATCATTTATTTCTTTAGGCTTACAAAATAAGCACTTAGACAAGTCATATTGGGAGCAGGAGGTTGCGGGTTTTATTCCCGCCTCGGAACAATTGTGTGTACGATCTGCAGATATTTGTTCCGGGTGTTCTGGTCGTTTTCTATGTATAATAAAAAATATCTATCTATGTAATGTATTGTATTATGTATATCAGTTATCTAGTACCCATAACACAAGCTCTGCTTACCATGGGGCTAGATAATGCTGTGTGAATTGTCCAGCATTATTTATTTATATTTTATACTATAAATTATTATCAAAAAAAATTATTTTACTGTTCACTTCAATATTTTGTCCACTAGTGGAAGAAGTGAAAAGAAAACCACTAGCATGTTAGCATGCACAATATTAGTGTATTAGTTTAGTCATAACATACCCGTAACTGATTCAAAATTTAAATTAAAAATGCAAATGAATGATATTTCTGATACTAGAAAAATGACTAAATGCTAGTACAGTGGAGCGTCGATTATCCGAACGAATTGGGGGACATGGGTGTTCGGAAAACCGGTATTTTCGGATAATCGAACTACTGGTTTTGTCTGCATTGTAAACGTTTTCGAGAGCGTAATTTTCTTCGTTCAGTATATCCCTTAGTTTGATTTTAAATGATGATTCATGCTGCTGATGGATCAGCAGATAGATTTTCTCCTTGTACCTATTTAAAGCTCACGAATGCCATGTCTTGACTTCAATCGTTTTAACCAGCCTGCGCTTGCTTGAAAATTTGACGGCCCTCCCAAGTTTTTCTTGTGCATAGAAAGAAGAACACGTTTACGTTTAGGCATTTAAAATCGAGAGTTTACATATTTTCACGCGGTAAAATTTAGTTTATCAACTAGCGGTTACTTGGAAGTGATATACGGGTACAATAACAAGTGAACGAGTCGCGACAAGTGCGCGAAAAATTGTAGCGCAAGAGGCGCGAGCGAGGCACGTGCGAGTTGGAGGGCCTGGACCCGCGCGTTACTACTGTTCGGATAAGCGGTCGTTTGGATGAACGACGTTCGGATAATCGTCGCTCTACTGTAATTATAAGTATTGATACAACGGGTATTTATCGCGTTTATTTATCTATTTTTCCCGACATTTCAATACTTATAATTACTTATGTGCTCAGATCGCGTAAGTTAAAAAAAATTTAAATGCTAGTAGATAAACTTGAATAATGATTAAAACGCTAGTAGGTCGGACCTTGTAGATTTAAAAAATAGTTTTGCTTTATGGTATCAAAATACTGTTACACTGGGAGGATGCCACTGATTGGTTCACTGTTTCATTGATTGAATGCTTGGTAACTCGCGTAAGAATTCCATTTATTTTTATTTATTTTATTTTTGTTTATTTATTATCCATCATTTATTTACACACAAAATCACGAAATATGCAATATAGGTAAATAATATAGGTAGTTATGTATTTATATACATATGTATATTATTACCAGAGATCGGAATAGGTAGAACGATTTTATGTACTTGCATCAAAGTTTCATAACATGGATATGGCTTTTTTTCCGGAAAGTTCCTATATTAACCGGATTGCGATAGGTTTTGTAATTGACGTAGTAATCTAGTAACTACTACATTTAAAATTTAAAGTAAGTGATAGTGAAACTTTTATAGGTAAATTAATTTTTATTGATCTGTTGAATAAAAAAAATTAGTTTCCGCCGTATGCGTTTGCATAAAATTCATTCAATTTATTTGAAGCTTTATTGTATGTGTTACTATGTTCAAATTTTTGATGTTGTCTACGCATTGTGCACAAATATACCTACGTTTGAAAATTGACCTAATTCTCATTACAACATGCTGGACAATCCTCACATCATCATCTAGCTCCAAGCTAAGGAGAGCTCACACTCATAATTATTTTTAATATTCTTCGACATCCATTACAATTTCTAAATTCAGATCTTTATCTATACAATTAAAATAAATAACCATTAGTTTTTCAACATTTTTTATATTCAGTCTATTTTTTTTGGCGTCTAAGATCCATTTATAGATGGAAAATGATCTTTCTACATCTACTGGACGTCAACGGAGTGAATTTGAAATATGATACTACATCATCTGCCTCATTTTTTTCAATCTTTTCACTATATTCTCTGAGTGTATCTAAATCAGGGTTTCGGCACACGCTAAGGGGGCCTCCCCCTTAGCGTGTGCTAATCTCCAAGTCTAGTGCTGCAGTGAGTGAAGTGAGACTGCGGATGATGATGATGATATTGATACGTTTCTCAATTTACGCCTCCATGTAATATTTATGAAATGACGGAAAATAATTCTTGATAATTTTAAAATACCGGAATCCCCGAAGCATATCCATACTAACCTATCGTTTGATGTCATTGACCCTAAATCGTTCTACCTATTCCGATCACTGATTATTACCTATGCATTAATCAGATTTATGTTTTTTTACTATAAGTATGTGTACTATCAACCCTTTTTACCCTTTCATATATTTTTCCCACCCCAAGGTAGCCTGGGAAATCGCTCTCAGCGTTAAGGCCACCTTTTATTTTATTTATTATTTATAAAGATATACTTTTTAATGTGTTAGAGATCCTTTCTTCAATATATAATGCTTAGGTACAATAATTCTATCTAATTAAAACTCAACGCAAACCAAGTGAGTTTCAGTTCTGACGACCGAAGTGGCGCGGTGGGCGAAGGTCCGCCTGCAACGCAGAAGGTTGCGGGTTCGATTCCCGCCTCGGAACAAATGTGTGTACGATTTGCAGATATTTGTTCCGGGTGTTCTGGTCGTTTTCTATGTATGTATAATAAAAAATATCTATCTATGTAATGTATTGTATTATGTATATCAGTTATCTAGTACCCATAACACAAGCTCTGCTTACCTTGGGGCTAGATAATGCTGTGTGAGTTATCCAGCATTATTTATTTAGTTAAGTGTCGTGGTTTGTTTAGAAACATTTCTCATCGACTTTGGCTAGTGTAGTATCTAAGATCATTTAAATAAACCCAATAGATAGTAGGTTAGTTGTTCAATAACATCCGATCTTATCAAGTTTCGATATAGAGGTTAAATCTACCTACTTTGTAAAGTATGAAGGTATATATTTACGTATTTATCTCGATAGACATGAGACTCGCTTATCTTTGCAGCTGGGCGTTTCGGTCTTTGTAAGTAAATGCATCTCTATATTGAATGGGACACTGCATTTTGTTTTAGCATGTACTATGGACTTTTTAGTGCACGGATTCCTTGCATTGTCTCAAAACATTTCCTCATGTAGTAGACAATTGTGCATTTTTTTTTAATAGTTGTGCATAGACACCCTTTTTATCATTATTAACACAAAAGTAATTTGTAACAGGATAATTACTGTGATTTGTGTTTCGAGGTTTCCATTATTTCGGCACAGTTTCATGCGCTATGATAACGGAAAACACTATTATTCCGTTATAATTGCGCATAAAACTGAGCTTTCCATTATTTCGGCACAGTTCATGCGCTATGATAACGGAAAACATTATTATTCCGTTATCATTGCGCATAAAACCGAGCTTTCCATTATTTTGGCACAGTTTCTATACCATGATCACGGAATAATAATGAAATACCTATTGAAAAGCTCAAGCCTCAAATCATGGTAAATATCCCGTTGTGAACGACTTTTGTGTCAGCCATGATAATTTCAAAAGTATTATCATTAATTTTCTTTCCATATTGCACAAATTAGGTTATACATTTTTTCCATGCAAGTTTTCATAAGCTACATGTATAAAAACACATACTTATTGACAATTTCATATACTATAAACAAAAGTGTCATGTCCGTCCATCTACAGATTTGTTTATTATTAAGTGTTCAAGCATGCTGTAAAGTAACTAAAGTTCTACCAGAGTCAAAAGTTACATTGGAATTTACATATAATCTTATAGTTAGAACTGTAGTTACTTTTTAAACTGAATGGGTACATATCGTGTCGAAATCGCCGGAGGGAGCCGATTGAGTCAATCAAATATAAATTACGACAACTCATCCGTCTCAGCGCGAATAAATAAACGGCGACGTTTCGTTAACTGCGTACTTATAGAATGAGATTGAGTAACCAGTCTTCTCAAGTAGCTCTGCTCAGTCCGGATCGAAAATATCTGATCTGAGCAAGACAGCATGAGAGATAATGTAATTTTTTAATAATGTGTACGGTTTTATTATTATCATAAAACCAAAAATCCTAGTAGTTTAAACGAACACCATCATCTCAAGCCGGGTACTGGCCACTACAGGGCGTAATATGACGTGTTACACAGCGAGCGTTCGTGCAGTCAGTACGGGGAAAGAAGGCGCTCGCAACGAGCAATGACAGGGATGTTAGCACTAGGCGTAACGTATAATAAACACTCGGTGCGAATGGTACATTACGCCCCGTAACACAGCATTTGATAACAATTTACAAAACTCCTTCGGCTCCCTCTTGCCTTTGACTCGGAAATGCCACTGCCTCTAGATTCTGGAACAATCTCCTTCTTCCTCCCACAGCCCTTGCCAGCTGTAACGCAATCTACGGCGAGTACGGAAAGCACGGCAACGTAGCCAACGAGCTGCAGGCCTACGCGAACTTACACTTGGAGAGATCGTACGAATATCTGCTGTCGTCTGCATACTTCAACAACTATCAGACCAACCGCGCTGGCTTCAGCAAACTCTTCAAGAAGCTGTCTGATGACGCGTGGGGGAAGACTGTTGAGATTATCAAGCATATTACTATGAGAGGTAAGTCCTAAATATTTTATTTCATTCAGTTAGTTGTATCACACATAGGTAGTTTTAGCTTGATAGTCGTAGTAGTAGTTCGCCTTCGCCGTCGACTCATGCGTCATTAAATTATTATTTATTATATTATTTACCACTATTTACTATTATCTTATTATCCAGGTGGTGAAATGGACTTCGCCAAGCGCTCATCCCAGAAGAAGTCATCTGTCGTCCTCCGCAACTTCACGGCTGAGCTGCATGAGCTGGAATCCCTGGCCAAAGCCCTGGACACGCAGAAGGAGCTCGCGGAGCGTGCCTTCTACATCCACCGCGAGGCGACCAGGAACAGCCAGCATCTGCATGACCCTGAGGTAAGTTAGCAACTTCACGGCTGAGCTGCATGAGCTGGAATCCCTGGCCAAAGCCCTGGACACGCAGAAGGAGCTCGCGGAGCGTGCCTTCTACATCCACCGCGAGGCGACCAGGAACAGCCAGCATCTGCATGACCCTGAGGTAAGTTAGCAACTTCACGGCTGAGCTGCGTGAGCTGGAGTCTCTAGCCAAAGCCCTGGCTGGACACGCAGAAGGAGCTCGCGGAGCGTGCCTTCTACATCCACCACGAGGCGACCAGGAACAGCCAGCACTTGCATGACCCGGAGGTAAGGAGCTAAGTTAGAGTTGGGGTCTCTGGTCAACGCTCTCCAGCAAGCATCTGCATGACCCGGAGGTAAGTTACCAACTTCACGGCTGAGCTGCATGAGCTGGAGTCTCTGGCCAAAGCACTGGACACGCAGAAGGAGCTTGCGGAGCGTGCCTTCTACATCCACCACGAGGCGACCAGGAACAGCCAGCATCTGCATGACCCGGAGGTAAGGAGCTAAGTTAAGAGTTGGGGTCTCTGGACAACGCTCTGGACTTCCAGGAGCTCGCCGAGCGTGCATCGACCAGCCAGCATCTGCATGACCCTGAGGTAAGGGCAGCCCTATTAAGGCTCCTAATAAACCGGAACAATAATAAATAAATAATGCTGGAAAATTCACACAGCATTATCTAGCCCCATGGTAAGCAGAGCTTGTGTTATGGGTACTAGATGACTGATATACATAATACAATACATTACATAGATAGATATTTTTTATTATACATAGAAAACGACCAGAACACCCGGAACAAATATCTGCAGATCGTACACGCAATTGTTCCGAGGCGAAAATCGAACCCGCAACCTCCTGCGTCGCAGGCGAATCTTCGCCCACCGCGCCACATTGGTCGTCTTAATAATATATATAATAATATGATTATTATTTATTATTAAACAACATGTCATGTGTCTTTATTATTAATATTGTTCGGGTTTTGTATATTATACATACATTTTTTCTAGACACGAGATCCGAACTTGTTACTAATTTCATTTGTATATTATCTCCAGGTGGCCCAATACCTCGAGGAGGAGTTCATTGAAGACCAGTCCAAGACCATCAGGAACCTTGCCGGACACACTTCAGACCTGAAGAAGTTCATCACGGCCAACAACGGACAGGACCTGTCTCTCGCGCTGTATCTCTTCGACGAGTATCTGCAGAAGACTATCTAAATAGATGACATCTTAGATGATAAATTATTCTTTAAGCATCCAATTTGTGTCACAATTTTAAAAATTTCCGATGCATACCTACAGATATAGAGACATCTAATTAAGTTTTTCTATCTATCAAGTTAATGATACCTATTTAAACTATTGCATACAATTTATCTAAATAAGAAAACTATCTAAATAGATGACATCTTAGATGATAAATTATTCTTTAAGCATCTAATTTGTGTTTGCAGAAAACTGCTTACAAATAACTATATGATATCTATATGAAACCATCTAAAATCATCAACTAGATGACATCTATATTTGATTAGATGAACTCATCAATTAGATGACATCTATATTAGCTTTCTGATTAGACCTAAAAAACATCTGCAAATCTCTTCAATATCTAGTGATGCCTAATATAAGATCACACATAGATACATTCATAATTACTTATATATTATCTGAAGATTGTTAGCGATTTCATTTACTTTTGATGTTTAAATATCTTTCCATCGTTTCATTCGATTATTAAAACCTCCACTTTAAAAGTTATTTGAAGCAGAAAATCGAATTGTATTAAAAAATGTGTTTTTGAATATTTAAATACATTATAATTAACTTTATATTTTCATGTACAAAATATTTGGCTGTTTATTGTGATTATGTTTCGTTATTATGTACATAAATAATGCGAAACTTGTAGTTATTAAGTTATTAGTATCCATAGATTGTATTTTTCAGTTATTTTCAAATAAAAATTATTCACTAACCTCTATGGAAATTTAATTTATCCCTCAAGGTATTAAATCACTAATTTTGAACACAATTTAGAAAAATTGAGTTATCTATCTTATGGTATAAATTGCATGTTCATATCTCAATCATGACATTATTATTATGTATAGCTGGGGTCATAAAACCTCTTTTTATTCTGCCAGAACAGAGACGAGTAGTTTACATACTCGTATAAATTAACCTTAAATTTACAGAGAAACCCTGCTCTCCTCCCTAGACCGAGACACGTTCTTGGTGACCCCGTTGACCCACTCACACACCCGACCAATAACCGACCCCGCCGGATGCGGGGTCGAAGAATTCCCCGTTTCCGCCCTCAGGTGCACTCGTGCACCTAAGGCGTTACCTCCCTACCCTCTTATAGCATCTGGCAACAGCCCAAGCCGAGGCTCGCACCTAAGTGGTGGCCCTTGTGCGTGTTGCCCCAAGCTAATTTTTACCGGCGAGGCGCCCTCTGCACCCGCCAAAAGACCGGTAATGCTGTCATGGCTATCTGCGGTCAACAGCATTTATGTCCATTCGAAAAAAAGAGAAACCCTGCGATAAACTGATGAAATCGGTCTCCACTCACTATGTGCTATGGTAGAGCAGATCATGCCATAGCGCTGGTCTTACGTGGAGACAGAGGTGCGCAAGGTGGCTTAACATTTAAAATTCGTAAAAGTTCTGGAATTAGGTATATTGGTACATTTCAAAATAAAATAAAATAAACCGTTGTTTTTTTTTATAATAATATGTATATCAATAATCTTATAATCTAAAAAGGATAATTGATATTTGTAATTATCTGAATAAAATAAGTTCACAGCATGGTCTTGAGTGCGATCCGGTCCAGTTTGCCCATCGCCCCCCGCGGGAGCTCCCTCACGAACCTCACGCCCCCCGCGAGACGCATCCTGAATGTTATCTGTAACATTTATAAATAAATAAATAATGCTTGACTATCCACACAGCATCATCTAGGCTCAAGTGGTTACCCATTCGTCTTCGTCGGAATGCTCATGTTCTCAATCTCCTTTATTCTGTCCTTTACCTTCCATCATCACCGTCTTATCTAAAAGACCGTTTTGAGTTCCTCCATATGTCCCACCCACGATCCCTTCGCTCGTCTGATACCCTTCTCTTAAAAATCCCATCACACACTTCCCAATTCTATGGTGATTCCTTCACGTTGCAGGCCGCCAGACTCTGGAACCCTTCCCGTTTAAACGGCCGCGAATAAATGATGAATAATAAATACTCGTGTGAAGCCGGGAACGGCCGCTAGTTGTTTATAAAAAAGAACTTGGATTCGAGAATTACCAAGATCAACACGTACCCTGTCTTCCAAGAACTGCACCAGCTCGTCCCCTCCCACACCCTCCCCCTCCTGCAGCACGACGAAGGCGGTGGGGGCCTCGCCGACCCCCGCGTGGGGGGCGCCCACAACCCCCACCTCCTTCACCGCAGGGTGCTGTAGTAGGATCGACTCGAGCTCGGCTGGAGCCACCTGGAATACAGACAATGTTGAATGTAAGACAAAAATGCTGGACTTCAGTGTTTCCTCTGTAGATTTTACTTGATTTCGTGGCATTTTTTTTTTGACAATTCAGACAGTATCATCTATCCCCAAGCTAAGCAGAGCTTGTGTTATGGGTACTAGGAGATTACTTAATACAATTGGTACAGTAGTAGGTACTTAGACAGTTTTAATAGACATAGAATACTACTCGAACATTCGGAACAAATATCTGCAGATAGATGGTACACTCAATATCGGGAATCGAAACCGCAACCTCCTGCGTCGCAAGTGAAACTTCGCCCACTGCAAAATATTTCGTCTTACCTCTTGGTTGCTTCCCTTGGATTGGGCACATCATGTAGCTTAATTCTAGATGAATAAAAATGATTCTAAATGATCCTCAATAATTCTAAATGGTTCCTCACCGATATATCATTGTATTTGATGAGTTCCTTCAGCCGTCCCACCACGTAGAAGTATCCGTCTTCATCGTAGAACCCCAAATCTCCAGTCTTGTAGAACCCCTCGGAGTCTTTGTAGTCTCGGTTTTGAACCCCGAGGTAGCCTGCAGGAACAAATTATAGGAGTTAGGGGAGTGTGGTCTGAGATGGCATATGTATCGAATATATTTTTTCAGGGAAGACTAAAATAAATTGAAATAAAAAACAATTCCGTATGAAATAATGTTCTATTAACTTCAAAATTAAAATACAAAAATTCAACACGTTAGTATTTTCTTCGACAAATATTTTGTTTCTCACCCGACCCCCGTTGGTAAGATGGCATACATAGCCATAATTGACACCCTTCCAACTAGGGTTGCTTACATATGTCACAAATTGCTGTATTTGGTAACCCGTACAACAGATAATATAACCCGTACCAAAAACAGCAATTTGTGACATATGTATTCCGCGTGGCACCATGCACGGCAGGTTTGGCATTGAAGCCACCTCTCTGAAGCGAGAATGACTCCAAGGCTCCATGCAATAAAAGCAAGATGGGTCTCCATCGTCTGTTGCAACAGGTTTTTCCTCGTCACTAGAAGCTGCTAAAGACGACTCTTTTTGTACATATTCGAGTGCCGACCATAAACTGCCGACCTCAAGTCGGCAGTTTATTTGTCAATTTGTCAACAATAGCATTAAATTGTGTATATATTATGTGTTTATATATATAACTATATCCGGAGATGCACTTAACATTCCGAATTTAGCTTTTGGCGTTAGACTTAACTCTGTGTGGTCGTTGGACAAGAGCTCACAGACTATGGTGGAGCAACATCTGAAACAACGACTGACTGGGTTCTGAACACTCTGCTACAGATACTAGGTAATATTATAAAGAGGAAAGGTTTGATTTTTTGTTTGTTTGTTAGTAATGAATAGGCCCCGAAACTACTGGATCGATTTGAAAAATTCACCGTTGGGAAGCTACACTATCCCCGGTGAACATAGGCTATATATATTTTCAAAAAGTTAGGGATCCGTACTAAAACCGTGCGAAGCCGGGAAGGTTCGCTAATTGATTATATACTGCGTGGTCGGTCTACCTAAATATTCTAGTTTCAGTTCAGTTTCAGTTTATTTATTAATAACGTTTATAATGTTACATGTAATTTTCTAAATTCTAATTAAATTATCAATAATCGGTATATAATTAGAGTATATCATCAATATTCATAATAAATTGATTAAAAATAATAAATTATATAATGTCAAATACATTTAATGAACAATGTATAGTCATCATGATCATCATCAGCCTATAGCAGTCCACTGCTGGACATAGGCCTCCCCCAATGAGCGCTATAGCGCCCTGTCTTGCCGCATCCAGCATCTACCTGCAGTCTTTTTTCAAATTTGTTTAGTTTGCTTTTGAAGGATTGCAATGAGGAGGCACTGACAACCGTAGCTGGAAGACGGTTATAAACAGCAGGCCCCATTACATGCACCAGCTTCGAGGATCTCGTGAGACGCCGCGGCGGCACAGCTCTCAACCTGTATTCTACTTTAATCATATAATATCTGACCTGGTGTGAGACATAGAGACTTGATGCAGACCTCCCCGCGCGCCCCGGGGCCCAGCGGCTGCCGACTGCTCGGGTCTACCACCTGGAATAAACGTTACATATTAAATAAATAATATAAAATCACATTTATCATTATTACAAAGCAGCATTTTAGGAAGGTAGCATTCTCGCGATCCATTATTTTCACGGAAAAAATGTACCTTAGGGGCGGTTGCGGTCTACCTATTGGCGATCAAACACACAAAAACAGAGGAGTATTACCTTGAAGATATTTCCGTATGTCGGGAGGCCCACGCTGCCGGCGCGGGGTCCCCGCGATGCCCCCAGCTCGGAGCACACGCAGTCTGCCTCCGACGTGCCGTACATCTAGTACACCGCAAGCAGGTTGGGGAGGCTGCAGTTAACATTATGCATCTTCTATAGATTAGTTATTACCTTGAAGATATTTCCGTATGTCGGGAGGCCCACGCTGCCGGCGCGGGGGCCCCGCGGAGCCCCCAGCTCGGAGCACACGCAGCCTGCCTCCGATGTGCCGTACAGCTGGTACACCGCAAGCAGGTTGGGGAGGCTGCAGGGAACATTAGTAAATCAGTGACAGTAGCAGCTACCCCGCTATTTGGTACCTACAGACACTTAACATAACTCACGTTATCAGCGTTATTACGCTAATTTAAGCGCGAAAAACGCGTTTCTACGGTTTATTAACGCTAAAATGCGCATTAACACGCGTTATTCGCGCTGAAATCTGCGTAATAAGTATAATAACGCTGATAAAGCGTATTTTGGTTTGTTAGTGTAGGTACCTCAGAACTTTAGACTGTGTGAACCGATTGTGATGATTGAAAGCTGGTGTTTCTCGTGTGGCCCCATTTCAATTTGGTCCAGTTCTGACAATGGCATCCATGAGAAAACCATATAAGTCTTAAATTTGCATTAAGTGTGTGCGCGACAATTGGACGAATAACTCAATATCACGCCAACCGGTTTCGATGATTCTTTTTTTAAAACTTAGTTTTAAATTTAAACCCATTTTCATAATTTAGGAATTTGAAGTCAGTTTATAGTTTTTTAAACGCCAAATTATTGTATGAGTCAATCAAAGACACAAAGGAAAAGTAGTTTACTAGTCAGTTTTTTCCGAAGACTATGGCGGGGGCCCCTCTTTTGTGGAGGCCCGGGGCATTAGTCCTGGTTGCCCTCCCCTAAATCCGGCGCTGAGATAATGGCAAGGAACCCTTCGTGCGCGTGTCCGAGTCGCACTTGGCCGGGTTTTATTATATTTTATTATGATACTGACCGGTCCATAACGGCCTGCACTTGGTCCGCCATGATGGTTGTACTAGACGAGATGATTCCCTGCACCGAGGATAGGTCGTACTCCTGCAGGATCGGAGACTTGATCAGCTCCGTCACGGATCCAGGAGTTAGCTGGAGGTATTTGATCTGATGGTGGAAAAATATATTTAAACTTACGCGAGCTTTGGGCTAGATAATGCTGTGTGAATTTTTCAGCATTATTTATTATTTATTTATTACTAAAGATTGGTGGCAGTGGGCCGGCCATATATCACAAGGAACCGATAACCGCTGGGGTAAACGTGGATCTTCCCACCACCCCATAAAAGGTCGTCCAATTTCCTTGATCTATATCTATATATATTATAAAGAGGAAAGGTTTGATTTTTTGTTTGTTTGTTTGTAATGAATGAAGTAAGCTCAAGCGCAGCGTTGTGGGTGGAACACTTGTGCAGCTGACACCGTACTCTACCGTGATTACAACTTATCTATAGGTACTTTTAGATATTTTTAGAGGCTGTTTAGATAAACCTATGAAGATTATTTATCGGGTATTAGCGTACCTACCTTTTTTTCCCCTACGTAGATTTTTGGCACAGAGTTAGTTGAAAGGATATGGTGAGAGTATGAGAGTAATAGGCAACTTTTTTATCCTGGTTAAACATCAAATTGTGTGTACGATCTGCAGATATTTGTTCCGGGTGTTCTGGTCGTTTTCTATGTATAATAAAAAAAAATTATCTATGTAATGTATTGTATTATGTATATCAGTTATCTAGTACCCATAACACAAGCTCTGCTTACCATGGGGGTAGATAATGCTGTGTGAATTGTACAGCATTATTATATTATTATTATTATAATTCCTACGGAGATTTCAATTTCCCAGGGTAGATTTACAGGAATATCTTTAAAATTGTTCTTCTATACATAAATTTATCTCTCATCTTAGATAAATTTGACTTGTCCTAGTGCTTCTTTTGCTAATTTTGAATTTTGTGCACTATAAATAAAACTTTTGCCCGTAGGAGTAGTACCGTGATTATGTATAGTAACAGAGCGTACCTTATACCAGACCAATTTTGTGAAGTGGGCTGACTCACTATCCGAGGCGTATGTGCTGGAGAGCGGCGTGAGACAGGGGGGGCTGACGTCTCCACTGCTCTTCAATATATACGTTAATGACCTCATCGTGAGGCTGAGCAGCATGTGTGTCGGATGTTGGATAGATGGCGAAAGCATAAATACTATTAGCTACGCGGACGACATGGTGGTTCTCTGCCCTACGGTGGGTGGATTACAGGAACTGCTGGGAGTCTGTGAGCAATACGCTGTTGACCATGGGCTGACATATAATGTCAAAAAAACAGAATACATGGTCTTTGAGTCTGCCAGAAATTGTCCAGATAAGAACACCTATAATATTACCCTTAATGGAATGAACGTTAAGCGGTCCAAGATATTTAGCCCGTAGGAGTAGTACCATGATTATATATAGTAACAGAGGGTACTTTATACTTCTGTATAGCCGCCAGACAGTCTGCCAGTTGGTTCGTACAGCTGTAGACGATGTTGGCGCCGCGGTTGAGGCCGGCGATAGTGTACACTAGCCCGTAGGAGTAGTACCGTGATTATGTATAGTAACAGAGCGTACCTTATACTTCTGTATAGCCGCCAGACAGTCTGGCTGTTGGTTCGTACAGCTGTAGATAATGGTGGCGCCGCGGTTGAGGCCGGCGATAGTGTACACTAGCCCGTAGGAGTAGTACCACTCTCGGGTTATCAGCAAGCCGTGACCTTCGAAGCTGGAAATAATACAAAGAATCCATAAAGGTCAAAAGCGACTCTGTGGCGCAAGGAAATGCAGGAGGTTACGGGTTCGATTCTCACCTCGGTACAAATCTTTGTAAGTAGGCTCAAAGGAAGAATCAGAAACGTTCACATATATCTTATAGATAACCTATTATAAAAGTGAGTAGGTATATAAATCCAAAGCAGACCCCGTCTCGCTATTTTTCCACGAAAAATAGCGAGTCCATTTCCAAAATAAACATTAAATAAATAAATAGTTTATTGGTTACAGGACATGGAACAGAAACACTTTTGAAAAACGATATCCTATGCAGTAGTCTTTTGGTTTTAACTCTGTGTCTCGTAGCGTGCTCGTTTGAATTGTTCAACCTGTTTTATTGTATCTCTATGTTATTTGTATGCGTGTCTTTGGTACCAATTACATTTTTTATCTATTTTCCGTACCTTTCATCAGCGTTGCTTTGGACATTAACAAGAAGTGCAAGATGTGTCCACGGCACTCCCTTCGGCAGTCCGGTGGTCCCAGACGAGAAGAGAATCATCAACAAATCACTCCACCCATCCACTGGCACTGACACAAAGTCATTCACATCTCCTGTTACTGTCAGAAAGTTTTTGAATGATAGTCCTTGCGTTGTTTGATTTGCCTCCGGTTTCGAATTTGCTTCCTAAATGCAGAATATTGAAGAAAACACAGAACTTACTAAGGACACCTTTCTTAAAATTAAAAGTGTTTGTTTGACGTAAAATGTTTTGTTTTTCGATGCAACTGAAACAAATTACCTAAACTTGATGTTATTTGTTTTTTTTTTTAAGTTGAATAAAAAACAAAACTACTCGTATCTTCTTTTATGTACCTTCCTAATGTATTCAAGCTTTGTGCCACCTCACCAGGACCTGTCTGAAAATCAGCACCGCTACTAACTCCGGCTTGTAGCGGCATTATGCTGAGACAGGGACCTTTTTGGCTCCTTATGTATCACTTATTTGTACCTATCTGTATGTTTTATCTATTTCCTTATATATTTTTTTCTTGTTTGTATACTTTCTTATTAAGTAACGAGCATCTAGCCGTCATAGTCCTTCTGGTGAAAACTATTACTTTCTACTGTTTCACTGTGTGACAAGTTCTTACGTATTATGTGAGTAATTTTTTTTTGAACTTTCGAGATTTGTAATATATTAAAGATGTGTCGTGTTATGTATGGTGTCAAATAAAGGTATTTTCTTTCTTTCTTTCAAAACATTTATCGCCTTGAAAGTTTTGTGTTTTCTTTTTAATTTACGAGTTTTTAAGTAGGCGTTGCAGTATTCTTTTTTTCTTTTAATTAATTCTCAATATAAGCTTGTGTCTTGGCCTGAACTCTTCGTATTTCTTTCATTTTAACGTTTTACTCGATTATTTTTACATCAGCCCGTAGTGTCGACTCCTGTACGCCTGGCGTCTCCTCGTCGTACACGATGTACGTCTCGATGCAGCCCACGGTGTCGAATAGCCCCTTGTGTTGATCGAAGGCGGAGGGTGAACAGAACATCACTTTTGGGCGGGCTATTTTAACTCGATGAAGGAGTGGTACTGGACAGAATAAGAAATGCTTTGATAAGATGCTAACGATAAGAGCTGCATTATTATTAACTAGCTGCCATCAATCGCCACGCGGTTTCACCCGCGTGGTGATTGATATTTTAGATAATATACTATATGTATATCTTTATGAATTGTAGCCTATGTGTTATTCTGATGTGTAAGCTATATATTATTGTGAAGTTTTATTAAAATCCAGTCAGTACCTACCTAGTTTTTACGTGAAAGAGTTGGAAACAAACATCCATCCATCCATTACAAACATTCACATTTATAATGTTAGTAGGATTAATATTTATAATTTGGTCCTAGTTTATAAATCCCCAGCGGACGTTCCCGGCTTCGCACGGTTTTAGTAAGGTTCGGATCCCTAACTTTTTTGAAAATAAAATATAGTCTATGTTCACCGGGGATAGTGTAGCTTCCCAACGGTGAAAGAATTTTTCAAAACGGCCCAAACCTTTCCTCTTTATAATATTAGTATAGAAGTATAGATAAATAAAATTATTATTAATAAGAATTAGCAAGCTGAAGTGGCAGTGGGCCGGCCATAATCTCGCGAAGAGCTGACGGCCGCTGGGGCAAACGTATTCTTGTGGAGACCACGACTCGGTAAACATAGTGTAGGACGCCCTCTGGCCAGGTAGGATGACGACCTGCGAAGAACTGCAGGTAGATGCTGGATGCGGCAAGCTGAAGACAGATCGCTATCGCGCTCATTGGGGGAGGCCCATGTCCAGCAAGTGGGCTAACATTAGGCTTATGATGATGTACATGTAGAGGCAAATAAATGATATGCCTCCTTCATTTGACGCCCGATGTGGCGCGGCGGGCGAAGGTCCGCCTGCGACGCAGGAGGTTGCGGGTTCGATTCCCGCCTCGGAACAATTGTGTGTACGATCTGCAGATATTTGTTCCGGGTGTTCTGGTCATTTTCTATGTATAATAAAAAAATATCTATCTATGTAATGTATTGTATTATGTATATCAGTTATCTAGTACCCATAACACAAGCTCTGCTTACCATGGGGCTAGATAATGCTGTGTGAATTGTCCAGCATTATTTTTTAATTTTTTCATAGACGATGTTAATGCTTGGCCAGATGCCGCTCAGTTCCGCGCCGACAATAGTATGTAAGAAATTCAATGTTGTAGCTTTAAATAAATATTGACATGTATCTAACTTCGCATTATATTTAGCTATTGACTTTGTCTCTATGTCTAGAAGTCCCTCACCAGCTCCGTAAGTAATATCGGTCGGTGAGAAAGTGGCGCCCGCGCAGATAACGCCTAGAACAGTCGGGATGAACTCAAATCTTCTCTCGCTGCAAATGCTGATCACCTCTCCCTTTCTAACGCCCATGCGAGTGAGCGAGAGCGCGATGTCGACTGTTTTTTGGGCTATTTCGCCGTATGTTAGGCTGTCGCCAGTGTCAGAGTTGACCTGAAAATAGACATACATACCTTAGTTAGAATAAGATCCAACGCAAATGCAACTAGCGAGACCAAAAAAAAAAACGAGATCCAACGATACCATCCATCCACGGTAGGTAGAGATCGCCCTTGAGCTAGAAGACCGCCAAAGTCATATATTTTGTTTTTTTATCATATCAAATAAAATGCGTTTAATTGTAGCAATATATACATGTACAATTAGAAAGAACCGTTACTTAATAAAGAGAATACGATACAACTATTTATTTATTTATTTACTAGCGGACCTTCCCGGCTTCGCACGGTTTTAATACGGATCCCTAACTTTTTTGGAAATATAATTATAGCCTATGTTCACCGGGGATAGTGTAGCTTCCCAACGGTGAAAGAATTTTACAAATCGGTCCACTAGTTTCGGAGCCTATTCAAACAAACAAAAAATCAAACCTTTCCTCTTTATAATATTATTATTAGTATAGATTTACAAACATTTATTTATTTTTTATTTATTTATTTATTTAATTATTAACTAGCACGATTACTTATATTACAACCAATTACACTAGTTAATTACAATACCTATACATATATTAGAACAAATGAAACATACAAAAATAAGAAAAAATTATACATAAAATTACACAATAAGAAAAACGAATAATAATTGATCATTTATAAAAATTCCAGGCATATTAAATTGTATAAAAACATTATGCATTTTAAAACTAAAAATAAATTAAACAAACAAACTCAAAATATTACTCCTATCATTCATCTCTCTCGCAAAACCTCAGGCACACCAACATAATATCCTTCCATTCGTCCGCAAATATATCACAGTCCGGGTTCTGTTCAAGAAGTCTGTTGAGGGCGGTGAGTGTGCGAGGCAGTGGAGAGTTTGCGCGAGCCACGGTTCTGCAGAAAGGCTCTGAAAAAAGCCTAATATTTCTGTGGCGAAGGTAATTATCGGGTAGGTTAAGACGAAAGAGAAGGTTGTGCAGACCTGGGGCGTCGATCATACCGCGGAGTATCTTGCACAAAGTTGCCGTCTGATCGTACGCCCTCCTGGTTTGTAGGGAGTTGTACCCGAGACATCCCTGGAGAAACTTGGTTGGGTACATGAATGGGTAGTACCCAAAAAGTCGCTTGTACAAAAACCTTAGGAACGCCTTTTGAACTTTCTCCAGTGACAGAGCGTACGTACTTTCATGGGGGTTCCATACGCAACAGCTTGACTCCAGCTTGCTCCGTACAAGAGCCCCGAACAACAGCCGCACCACACTGTCACTGCGAAAGTCCCGGGCGTTTCTCAGGACAAAGCCAAGTCTCTGGTAAGACTGCTTGGCGACTGTGGTGATGTGGTCGTGAAAAGTGAGCTTTCGGTCAAAAGTTACTCCCAAATCCTTAATTAGCGTAACTCTAGGAATCACGTTACCGCGGATAGTATAATCGAAGGATACCGGATTTTTCTTTCGACCGAAACTCACCACGGAGCATTTGGAGGGATTAAACTCCATCTTGTTATCTAGGCTCCATCGACAGACCGCGTTGACATCACCTTGAAGCACCACACAGTCTGCCACAGAGTGTATGACAGTGTAGAGCTTTAGATCATCCGCGTATAATAGGCACTCCGCGTGCTCTACAATAGCTGGTAGATCATTTACCATTAAAATAAAAAGCAAAGGTCCTAAGATAGAGCCCTGACTTATACCAGACCGGGTGTGATATGGTGCAGATTCATAAATTCCGTATCTGACATACTGCTGGCGATCACGCAGATAGTCGGCAAGTAACCTAAGGAGATCCGGCGCAAATCCAATGACGCTCAGTTTGGCCAGGAGTATGTCATTATTGACCCTATCGAACGCTTTTTGAAAGTCAAAGTAGAGTACATCTACTTGACCTCCGAGGTCTAAGTTGGTTGAGATATACTCTACAAGAGTCAAAAGGTTGGTGTTGACTGACCGTTTATCTCTGAAACCATGCTGAGCATTACTTAAGAAGGCTTTGACTTGCGAGTAGATAATTTTGTGCAAGACATTTTCAAAAACCTTGGCAGGAGAAGATAGTATGGCGATGGGTCGATGCTCCTCGACAACTAACTTATTTGATGTTTTTGGAATCGGTGTTACCCTTGATACCTTCCATTGCGCTGGGTAGCTACCTGTCCGTAGAGCCAAATTAAAAATGTGATGAAGTGGGGGCATAAAGCTTTTATAGACTGACTTAAGTATGGCTGGCGGTACGCCATCAGGTCCGATAGAGCTCTTAGGTTTTAACTTTTTAATTGCGTGGATCACATCCTTAGGCATAAATTCAAGAACACTGACATAGTTGCTATTGCAGCTCTTATCGCAACGATTAATATTTTCAGCGTCAAGTATTGGGATATCAGGCAGAAACATACTTCCGAAAAAATTGGCAAAAGCTTCGGCCGCTGCGACACCCGAACACGACTCTCCCTTAAACGTAACATTTGCTTCAAACCCACCCTTAGCTCTCAAACTAGAGACGTGGCTCCAAAACGCGCGGGGGTTCAATGCTAAGTTATTTTCAATATTCCTGAGATATAAATTATAAGCACTAGATACACGTGATTTTAAGGAAGCTCTCATGTCTGAGAATAATCTGTACGTTTCGTCAGACTTGGTTTTTTTCCAATTGGCATGGAGCTTTATCTTTCTCTTTGTATTGTTGATAATTTCAGGAGTGAACCAAACGGGATAACGCCTACTGTTCGTTTTATGACATGTATCTTCATCTATTTTAACGGGCACACCGAATGCAATAGAGTACCTTTTATAAATTTAATATTAAAATTAGATATCATTATACATATACTACAGAAAAACAAAACAAAAAATCATT
This sequence comes from Eupithecia abbreviata, assembly GCA_943735965.1. NCBI lineage: Eukaryota > Metazoa > Arthropoda > Insecta > Lepidoptera > Geometridae > Eupithecia > Eupithecia abbreviata. Next base: position 750,622 of record OX031003.1, on the reverse strand, counting down.
ATAAAATCATACATTACAAATCACAAATAAAATCATAGCCAGGATAGCCATCATAGATCTATACTAATATTATAAAGACGAAAGGTTTGATTTTTTGTTTGTTTGTTTGTTTGTAAATAGGCTTCGAAACTACTGGACCGATTTGAAAAATTCTATCACCACCGTTAGGAAACCTAAATATCCGTGGTGAACATATGCTATATTATATGTAGAATAAAATTACATTAAAAAATAATATCAATAATATTGATAGAAATAAAAAAAAAACTATTTCTAAGTACGTCGATAATGCGAAACATATTATTAAACTTAGTTTTAGCTACAAAATGATTCCAACTCAACTTATGCAGGTGTTAGTAAAAATACCAGCGCTGGTCTCTGCTATATTATATTTTTATATGTTTTTTGTTTAATATCTGTCCTAGATAACAAAAATAAATATAACAAAGAACACTCACCATGGCAACCAGATTTTTATAATTCATCATTCTTTCCAGTATATGCTGTCCAAAGTGCATATGCGACGGAATTTGTGCATTCTCCCCGTACACATAGAGCTTATTTTTCAGCATTTTGTCCTAAATTTTATAAAACTATTTAAAAAATATATTACTTAAGGAATCTATTTATTACTTCACTCACTTCAAAGTATAAATAACATTATGAAGAAACTACATACTGAAATGTATGAAACATTTTTTAGAGGTCAATATCTCATGGCATAAACGAAACCCTTTGTTTCAAATTCAAATTCAAATAGTTTCTTTAGGCTTACAAAATAAACACTTAGAAAAGACATACTTTATACAAGATTATTTTACTGTTCACTAAATTTTTTTTCCACTTGTGGAAGAAGTGAAAAAGAAACCACTAGTATGTTCATATCTCTTATGTGACTAATACATGGTTATTTGCCTATGTAAGTAAGTTATATCTGACAGAAACAGTTTTAGCCGGCTTCAGGAGGATGTTCTGCTGTCCGATATTCGGCTGTATTTATATATTTTTTGTTTATAAATTCAACCAAGTAAATTAAATAAATAAATAATGCCGGACAATTCACACCGCATTATCTAGCCCCATGGTAAGCAGAGCTTGTGTTATGGGTACTAGATAACTGATATACATAATACATTGCATAGATAGATATTTTTATACATAGAAAACGACCAGAACACCCTGAACAAATCTGCAGATCGTACAATCATTTGTCCCAATTCAATTCTTTGGGGGTGAAAATAGTGCATTACTAAATACACTACACGATTGACTGTACCGATTCAGCGTAACCGACCCGAGCGTGACTATTAAATTAAGTTCGTATAAAAACGATTGTTTTTTAAAAACCTGTGTCATTTCATCTCTATGGATTTTAAATTTCTAACGATCGGTTAGGGCATTTTATATGGTGTGTATAGTGGATTCGCTTGGGGCTAGATGATGCTGTGTGGATTGTCCAGCATTAGGTATTTATTTATTAAATAAACTCACTTCCTACATAAATAATATGAACCCTGAAAACATAAGGTATTTCTTGTTTGGCCAGCTCTTCTGAAATCATCAACAGTAATATAATGCGAAAGTTTGGACGGGTCGATGTTTGTTGTGTCTAGTACTATGAAGTTCCTCATAAAATGCATCATCATCATCATCATCAGCCAATGACAGTCCACACCTGGACATGGGCCTCCCCCAATGAGCGCTATAGCGCCCTGTCTTCAGCTTGCCGCATCCAGCATCCACCTGCAGTCTTTCGCAGGTCGTCATCCCACCTGGTCGGAGGGCGTCCTACACTACGTTTACCGAGTCGTGGTCTCACAACACACACGTTTGCCCTAGCAGACCATACATTTCGAACAACTCTAATTATTTTTCAGTGGAACCCTATCCTTGTGCATGTTCTGACACGCTCTTGACTCTACTTATCGATATACATTTAGAATTAATATTGATCTTATCTAATCAACTTCAACACTTTCTATATGAATACTTGTTGCAACAGCGAAAACTGTCTGTATGTCGGTCGGCAACCTTTCTGACTAGGTCCGGGAGCCAGGTACAAATTTGGTCAATTATTTCCTCCCGAGCGAAAATTCGTAATATGCATTAGGGATTAATATTATGAATACTCGTGACCGTCAGATGTGACTCCGTGGGTGGGTTGGGCAGTGGCAGCGATGACGACATTATTCCCATGGAATAGGGTTCAAATCAGAAATTAAAATCTATTCCAGAATTCGGATTTGAACCTTATTCCATAGGAACGAAGAACGAAGTTTTACTTGAGAGGGACTTGGTCATGCAAATCTGTCACTGGCTCCCGGACCATTAAGAGCGCGCTCCCACTGGGTCTTGACCATCGTGTTAGAATATAATAATAATAAATAAATAATAAATATAATAAACAATTCACACAGCATTATCTAGCCCCATGGTAAGCAGAGCTTGTGTTATGGGTACTAGATAACTGATATACATAATATACATTACATAGATAGATATTTTTTATTATACATAGAAAACAACCAGAACACCCGGAACAAATATCTGCAGATCGTACACACAATTGTTCCGAGGCGGGAATCGAACCCGCAACCTCCTGCGTCGCAGGCGGACCTTCGCCCACCGCGCCACATCGGTCGTCAGAATAGAAAGTAGATGACCGTATTACACCGTATAACGCAGCAGTAAATAATGAAAAACGCGAGTAAGGCAACTGGCAGAAGCCAGTCGACGACATATCCTCTATATATCACTAGCGCAGGTGACTTCATGTACTTGTTTTAAAGGTCATCCATTATCAGAAGATAATGCTTTTACGTAAGTATGCATTGTATTGTACTTGTTGCTTCGCGAAGATAACCTTGCCCTTGTCTCCTTCATCATCAGCCTATATTAGTCGACTGCTGGACATAGGCCTCCACCAATGAGCGCCATAGCGCCCTATCTTCAGCTTGACGCATCCTGCATCGACCTGTAGTCTTTCGCAGGTTGTCATCACCCCTGGTCGGAGGGCGTCTTACTCTACGTTTACCAAGTCGCGGTGTCCAGTCAAGAACACGTTTACCCACCGGTTGTCGGTTTCGCGAGATATGGTCCACTGCCGCCACTTCAGCTTGCTAATTCTCAGAGCTATGTCGATAACTTTGGTTCTCTGTCGGATGTATTCGACTATTCGTTGCGAATCCAAGTGACCGAAAATATGTATTTATTGAAAATGAAATACACAATAACAATCTAACTACCACGGTTCATGCTTGATACAGCCTGGTGACAGACAGCCGGACAGCGGAGTCTTACCCCCATATCTTTAGTCATTACCTCGACTTCGATTCAAACTCTACTCAACCTCCAAATGCGTTTCGGTATGCTTGATCGTAAAAAAATCCTTCACTCGAAACATTCTTCGAGAATTTTTTCATACGAGTGGAATAACGAACTGTCATCTCAAGGTACCTCGCTACCTACCTTGAATGCTCCTCGAAATAGTTTGTTGTTATTTACAATGGATTTTGGAGACTATCTCAACTACATTTACGATGATGAAACCTACAATTATCCATCGCGAAGGTATATAAGAGAGGTTGATATATAACCAAATGAACGACTAAGCATACCAAACTCGAGCATGTTTTGGAGGAATGCTCGAAACGCCCTTGAACAAGTTTGAGTGGAGAATTATTTGAGGTAATGACTAAAGATATGGGGGTTAGTAATAAGGACCCGTTTTACCCTGTGGGAACGGATCGATAAAAATGATATGGCGGCTGGAATCTAACCTGCAACCTTCAAGGCGGACCTTCGCCTAGCGTGTACAATTTAATAACCTGGTTAAGACTTTCCTAACACCTACTGTTCTGAAGTGGATATGTGCAAGCTATTCTGATAACAAATCGTTTAATCTTGTGTTAAATAAATATATATATCTAACTACTGACTGCCTGCGGTTTCGCTTACTTAGAACCACAGGGCTTACTAAAAGTTTTGCATATTTGACGATATGCATAAAAGTTTTGTTACTTGGAGCAGACTTTTTATAGAGAAGCATGGAAGGACCGGAACCTGGAGGAGGCTTTCACCACTCTAAGTGGTACTGCCACAGAGCTATAGTTTAAATTCAGTGTATAGATAAAAATCGTGGAACCATACCTAATTAGTTAGGACCCCTCTCGAGTAAAGGCCTCCTCCAGCTCTTTCCAGTGTTGGTTTTTTTCACGTTTAATGGAAACACATAATACAAATTCAATATTTAATCAAAAATCAAAGTATTAGCAACTAAAATAAATGTTTATTGGGTGTTTAGAATCGGAAATTAATTGTACATTTTGGGAAAACAAATTGCAAATAACACAGGTAAAAATACAAGATATCCAAAATTTATTACATTCAAAATTTATGCAAATGACATTCCTATAAATTATCAAAAAATAAAGAAATTTGAAACTCACATCGCAGAAAAATGAATGAATGCTGATCGTTCTTGTAAAATCAGCAGTTAACGTGAATTTCCATTTTATTATTTTTCCATTTTTGCTGCCAAATTTCAGCATTGCATGGTTTATGCGGAAGATCTTTATCCAAGCCACATCCCAAAGTGTAGTTGTTCTTCAGACAATTACTGTCAATGACCTTGAATTGAACACGATAAGAAGTACCACCAATAACTCTTCTCAACGCTTTGTCAATACCAACCACAGTATAAGCCCTCGCGTCCTTGTTTTCCGTCCTGATTTTATCCAATGCAGCATCAGTAACTCTCTTCACATCTTTATCCTCAACGGATACCTCAACCCAGTCTTGGATGGGAGACACACAGTGTTCTGATAATTTTACAATGAAAACCACCAATAGAATCTGTTGCAGCTTATTGTAACAAGCCATCTTGAACGTTTAAATTATAAATTTTACACTTTTTTTCAACTGCTGAAGGAATCGCGGCGAGCTCTTCCCGGTGCTGATGTAATAATAGTCCAGTATAGGAACAATGGCTATATTATATAAAACTAAGACTAATAAGATGTTAATGAATGCGGTTCAATAGAATTAGGTGTGCAATAAAGCGTATTTGTATTGTATTGTTCGTACGGCTGCTGGCTGTTGGCACGAGGAACAGGGTTGGATTGGATACAGAGCTTCAGAAAATTATTGTCTATGGAAATTAAAATTACTTTTCAGAAATTATACTAGTTTTGTTTTTGTTTTAGATTGAAAAAAAAATGCGTTAATAAGTACTAATGTTTTATTATTTATAAAAATATAGGTAATGTACAGCAACAAATTCCTTTTATTGTACTTACTTTCTTTTACCGCATCGCAAGAAAGTATCAGGGTTTCAATGGAGCAAGTTGCAAGTTTATTTCGGAGCTTGGTTTTTGATAAGTTGATTTTGCTGAATACTCGCTCACAATCAGCGTTTGCGTGAGGCAAAACCAGAAAATCAAGAGCAAATTTGGAAATATCTTGAAATGGGTAGTTTTCGGACATATCACTCCACTCACACCTGATGATATAATTATGGTATTTTCGCGTAGTATAACGGCCTTCCGATACTACATACTACGCATAAAAAAATAATGGTAAATATAAAATAAAAAAGCCTTTTAACCTTAAATAACATTGATCAATCATGCTTATGAAAAATTTGTTAAATCTAATGTAAGTATGTCAAATATTATAGAAAATGTCCGTATGTAGATTTAATAATTTAATAATGTATTTGAAAAGTTGTTTATTTCGATTGAATTTAATGCATATATTTAATAAGTAGTTAGGACCCCTCTCGGGTAAAGGCCTCCTCCAGTTCTGTCCAGTGTTTGCGGTCTTCTGCGACGCTTGTCCAATTTTGTGTTTTTACATATTTTTTTATTTCATCTGACCATCTTGCTAGGGGTCTACCAATTCTTCTTTTGCCTTTAGGACCTTTCCATGAAGTGACTAAAGTAGCCCTTAAAACAAAATAACCTTTAAACGTAACCTTTAAACAAAATAATGGTACAATAGCATAATTATAGTACGAAATCCAACCCTGCGAAAAACCTACTTAGGCCAATAGGTGATACAACTAGGTGTATGAATATGTATCGAGAATCGAGGTTAAAACTCGAATTAATTTAATTTTAAAGTGAGGGTATTTATATTTGAGTGTGACATATGAACTATCAGCATAATGAGCAGCTCTGGCGATATTAACGACTACCTGCACCCCGCGGCTTCGCCTGCGTGGAAATTTGTGTGTACATTATTTGACGACCGATGTGGCGCGGTGGACGAAGGTCCGCCTGCGACGCAGGAGGTTGCGGGTTCGATTCCCGCCTCGGAACAATTGTGTGCACGATCTGCAGATATTTGTTCCGGGTGTTCTGGTCGTTACCTATGTATAATAAAAAATATCTATCTATGTAATGTATTGTATTATGTATATCAGTTATCTAGTTACCCATAACACAAGCTCTGCTTACCATGGGGTGATCATAATGCTGTGTGAATTGTCCAGCATTATTTATTTATTTATTCATTATATCCCACCAAAAACACTTATTACAAAGTCACTGCACTGCACTGTTCACTGTTTACTTTCCTTTACATTCCTTAACAGTTGCTCACTGTAAAATAAAAACTAACTAAACTTGCAAACAAATTCTACGATTTTCCGGGCTATACCTATCTCTTTCTATATTCCAGAACATTTCCTCAGACATTTCTGATTTCCCTTTCTATCCTTTCTATTCGTTCGACAACAGGTACATAGCTAGGCAGGAAACACAGAAAAAAAAAAAAGAAAAACAAAAAAAAAATAAACAATCCAAATGCAGCCAAAAAAAAAATTTGAGAAAGGGAAAAAAAAAAAAAGATATTCCCACAAAACCCAAGGACCGAGGGGTCGTCACCCCTCGAGTTGACGCCGGGGTAATGAGGCCAAGTCTCGAGGCCCCTCTCTGTGCCCCCACCAGGGCCGGAAAGAAATGCATTGATTGAGCTAGGCAGGTATATACGGGCCGGTCCCTAAAAACTCCACTGTATTCTATTGCGCAATCGGAGACGTAGTACTATTGCTTATTCTATGCAATGCGGATTCTATTTTTAATTTAAACCTTATTTCATTGACATCAGGTCGTCGTCGCTAACATCACTAATTTTTTGATTTTTTTTTATTTTTTGATTTTTTCCTACGCTTACACACAATTACCGAGCTGGATTCCAAATTTCATCCTTCTAGGTCATCTGGAAGTAGGTTAGATTTAGGTACTATATGTATGTCAGTCAGTCAGTGTGAATTTTTACGACTTTTTGATCTTCATACCTTTGTAACCGTTTGAGCTAGCTTCATGAAATTTGGGCTTCTACATGTCCTTATGGATATAATTAAACAGACGTAGTTTTATGTGTTTACGTTAAAGAGGTTATAGAAGGGTCAAAAGTGGCACCAAGTGGTTGTAATGATACACTCGGCGCGTTCCTTTGCTTGAACTTGGCTTGGACACGCTGCCGCGTGCCCTAATACTCGGGCTTTTACATTTTATGGCCGGCGGACAGCGCGCTCTGAGATCTGTCTGTGTTCGATACATCGACCAAGGAGGTATATTAGCAGCATCAGCAGTTTGGCCTAAGTAGGTTCCTCGTGCCGCGCGCGGACTGGGCGCCTACAGAGGTCAGTGCATCACCAGCAGCCATTCAAACCGCACGCATTAACATCATATTAGTCGTAGTTTTATATACAATATAGCTATTGTTACTATACTTATTATTACATCAGCATCCCGGGAAGAGCTAGCCGCGATTCCTACAATCTGTGTGTGGCTAGTACCAAGTTAAAACATGCGTGTCTCATTATTTACTTAAAAGTTTAATATTACCTACCATGTTTTAAGTGAATGTGCGAAACGTTAATGTGGTACCTACCCACATTTGATGCCAAGCTGAACCCTAACCACTAACCTCACTTTTTTGGCTCTATGTATGAAACACCTGTAGCCAACCAAATAGTAAGTTTATTAAATGTAATTTTTTTATTAGTATTTAGTTTTTTTAAAGTTTTCGTTGGAATATTTTTTATGAGTTTAGTATAATTCTCCATACAATAGCGAAATTGTTAGAAATGATTATCAAAATACAGGACTACTAGCGCCACCTGTCATTCTCTTGTGTACTTACCTAACTGTCAAGATTGATGTATGTATGTATGTAGGTAACTAGCATATAGAATTAAGAAATAAATTCAGTTGTTTGTTGATCATCCTCTTACGAGTTTTATTAGAGACTAGCTGTTCCCCGCGGTTTCACCCGCGTTAAACTCGAATTTCACTTTATTAGGTGAATTTTTACACCTTGGTTACCACGTTACATTATTGGAGTTTTAGTAAGGATCCCTTACTTTTTGAAAATATAATATAGCCTATGTCCAACGGATATTTAGGCTTCCTAACGGTGATAGAATTTTTCAAATCGGTCCAGTAGTTTCGGAGCCTATTCGTTACAAACAAACAAACATATAAACAAACAAACAAACAAAAAATCAAACCTTTCCTCTTTATAATATTAGTATAAAAATAATTATCCAAATCGGTCCATACTTTACGGAGAAATCGACGTACTTTACATGGAAAACACACAAGCCGAAACGCAGGTTGCGGGTTCGATTCCATCGAACCCGCAATAAAAGACATAGAATCTGATACCTTATTCATAAAAATATTAAAGAAATTATTAATTGACAAATGATATTGATATAAATGAATTTTTAAATGACAAACTGACATTATGATAAGAATTAATAAATAAAACTGACATTATGATAAGGAAAATAAAATATAATAATTAATAAAATTACTAGACAAGTAGGTACTACTTACCTTAGTACCTACATATTTATATTTTACCAAAAACAACCTCGTTCTGCCTTCCACCTTGTTGTTCACGCCCAATACGGTCCACATTGTGATACTAATATACTCGTATACATAAGAACCTACTAATTAAGCCAATGTGAAAACAACAATAAATATATTGAGATATATTCTATCTAGTACCCATAACACAAGCTCTGCTTAGCTTGGGGCTAGGTGATGCGTTGTCTGTCTGTTCCTATGTATGCTTAGATCTTTAAAATTGCATTAATGTGAGGTAGCATTAAGCTGAGGTTGAACCCTTTGGTCAGCACCGCTGCAGCATAGAGCCTACCTACACTCAGTATACTTAGTTACTGGACTATTTGTTGGTTGTACCTGTAGACTGTTGCTCTGTACCTAGGTACTTTAGTTAAAATACACTCGCGTGTGGTGGGTGGGCAGGTTAGGTGTATACCTCCTACTTTTAAGTATTAAGTAAGTCTTATAATAGTCTTATAATAATGATTCTTTATTATACCACAGATACAAAAAAAAATAACAAAGAATTTAATAACCAAAAAAAAAAAAAAAAACAAATAATAACACCTTAATTTATGTACATATTCTTACATTATAGAGTTGATTGATTGAGGTGTTGCAGTTAACACTTTGACTGCGGACTTTTTTGGACGACTGCGATCTTCTTTTTTTTAACCTAAGCCATTCGTGCTGCCGCTCTACACAGCGGTTGTGTTGCGCCGCACATGCGTTTCGTTCCAAAAACATTACAACTGTGCTGAGTCACACAGATCTGTATTTTCTCAGCCGCTACGCTAGTGTGGATTTACGCATATTAGTCACTTGTAGAAAACACATACGGTGTGATTTCAGCACTCGAAGTGTTAACAGTGACCCCCGCACTAGGCTAGGCCTGTTTCGCAAGGTATCAAAACATTTTCTGTTTGCTGGTAAGCTAAGGAAGTGCACTAACAAAAACTTTAGTAACAATACCTAGAATAAAACTAATATAATACATACTATATATTTTTTACCTTATTTTTGTTCTGTACTGTAATTGTACTTGGTCTCTCTCTCTCTCTCTCTTGGTCAATAAATGTTTCTCTATCTCTATCTATCTAAAACTAACTGCAACTGATTTACATAGATGCTGTTTTTTTAATAGATAGTGATTCAAGAGGAAGTTTTATAAATCATTTGTGACGGACGGAGCCAGGAGCTGAAGAAATTGTCCTCTTTGTAGCCCTTTCGAGAGGGAAAGCAATGTATCCCCGTCTCTCTTTAGCTTTCGTGTATATAATAAGTATGTTGTATATATTCATAGTGTGTGTGTAAGAATCGTTGCTCGCCCTACCAGTATGCGCTGGAGGGAATTTTTTTATAATATAAGAAGCGCCGATTTGCATACAAATTTGTAATCGTCAAGTAGTCGGCAAGTGTCGACGACCGATGTGGCGCGGTGGGCGAAGGTCCGCCTGCGACGCAGGAGGTTTCGGGTTCGATTCCCGCCTCGGAACAATTGTGTGTACGATCTGCAGATATTTGTTCCGGGTGTTCTGGTTGTTTTTTATGTATAATAAAAAATATATATCTATGTAATGTAATGTATTATGTATATCATTTATCTAGTACCCATAACACAAGCTCTGCTTACCATGGGGCTAGATAATGCTACTACTGCCCTACTCGTAGGAACGACACAGTAGGAGCTAGGACCCCCACACCATTTGACACATAGATTTCCACGCGTGCAAAGCCGCGGGGCGCATCTAGTTAATAAATAAACCATCTTTATGTATAATATTAACTTACGGATACCAAAATAAAAGAAATGTTATTCAATAACTTCACTTTATTACATAAAATAGCTAACCGTACAACTTATGTTTAGTTAAGATTATTTGGTAGCCCTAATAGGCGACATCGAAGTTTCTAAGAGCTTCGATTCTTGACATACAGGACTCTATGATGTATCGCGGCGGAGTCTCAATGGTACCTTAAGACCCTGAAATGAAAAATTACAATTACACCACAGTAAATAAGCAAAAAAAACTATAAAACAGAAAAATTTATAGAAACTCCTATGGCAGAGCATTTGGGAACTGGTCTGACCCGGAGGGTGATTATGTAACTCGCGACCGGCTTGCGACAGGCGTAAATTAAGCAATCAGTGCTGTCAAACGTCAATTTTGTATTAGTTTGACACCAGCTACAACGTCTAAATTGGTCAAAATTAATAAATAAATAATAATGCTGGACAATTCACACAGCATTATTTAGCCCCAAGGTAAGCAGAGCTTGTGTTATGGGTACTAGATAACTGATATACATAATACAATACATTACATAGATAGATATTTTTTTATTATACATAGAAAACGACCAGAACACCCGGAACAAATATCTGCAGATCGTACACACAATTGTTCCGAGGCGGGAATCGAACCCGCAACCTCCTGGGTCGCAGGCGGACCTTCGCCCACCGCGCCACATCGGTCGTCATATTGACGTTTGACAGCACTGATTGCTTAATTTACGCCTGTCGCAAACCGGTCGCGAGTTACATAATCACCCGGCCGTTTTCCTTTAACTATCAGTTCTACTATCTGCCGTCTATTTCTTAAAAAATATTTTAGGAGTTCTAAACTATTTCCTGCCATATAGCTTTAGTTTCTCAAACAACAGTTCACGATTCAGAGATAGAGTCAAAAGCTACAACAAATCTAAGAAAACTCCCGCTACTTTTTTCTTAGCTTCAAGGTGATTCAATACTTTTTCACCATAACCATTTCAACCACATTTACCATAAGTTGTTGTAGATTAATTACCAGTGTGTCTTATAAATATAGTCCGTACCACAAACCAGTGATTTTCCTTGACCACTAACCAAACACCAATCTACCATACCACTTACCAATCTCAAAGGGCTTGGGGATCAACCAGCATCATTCACCACAAGCCCCCAACCATAGTCCTTTTCAATAAGCGTGCTGACTATGTAACAAAAGTACTCGAGAGTGTATATTAACATGGCGTCTACTCAGAGTGTGAACTAACAAAGCGTCTACTCAGAGTGTATACTTACATGTCTACTCAGAGTCGCTGGAGTCAGAGTGCGGCTCCCCCACGGTCACGTTGAACTTGTACTCCTGGTCGGCCCCCAGGTATGCGTCCGACATGAAGTACAGGGTGTACGTGTAGGTCCCGCTCGCGCCGCACACGAAGTCCAAACGCACCTGTGGGAAGGAGAAAGGTAGATAAATAATGCTGGACAATGCACACACCATTATCTAGCCCCAAGCTAAGCAGAGCTCTAAAGTCATTTAAAACGGGATATTTACCATGATTTGATGGTAAATATCCAGTTTTAAATGACTTTAGTTTTGATAACCATGATAGTTTCAAAATTTTGAAAAATTGACTGATATACTTAACACTTTGAGTGCTGAAATCACACGGTATGTGTTTTCTAGGTTTTTTTTAGGTTAAAAAAAGATCGCAATCAAAGTGTTAAGGCGGTACCCCGAGGCACACTAGCGCCGCCATCTATTCGATCTTATACAATACAATACAATACCATACAAAAATACTTTATTATACACCAGATACAGATCATTACTAAAATACATTTCATGCGACAAGTACAATTGGCGGCCTTATCGCTTAGAAGCTTATTATTGGATGAAGGAAATTAAAAAAATAATTATAATACTTTTTTCTCAAACGTGTTTTCACATTTGGGGAACCACACAAAAAATACTGAATTTGATTCCCGTGAGCACTGACATGTAGCCCTAGTTTAACAACCGAAGTATTATTTGTTACCTTAGCGTTCTTGGCCAGGGTGACTCGTTTGATGGAGAGCAGAGAGTTGTTCTTGGGGTCTCCGATCACCACCCACCAGCCTTCCTCGCGTTTCTGGAACAAACAAATTATTGGCTTATGGGTTTATAATTGACTAGCGGTCCTTCCCGTCTTCGCGCGGTTTTAGTACGGATCCCCAGCTTTTTTGAAAATATAATATAGCCTATGTTCACCGGGGTTAGTGTAGCTTCCCAACGGTGAAAGAATTTTTCAAAACGGTCCAGTAGTTTCGGAGCCTATTCATTACAAAAAATCAAACATTTCCTCTTTATAATATTAGTATAGATACTTGTTTAGCGTATTTATTAACTCATTTATTATCAGATTCTCAATCCATATACAAACTTAAAAATAAAAACATACAAAATTAAAAATAATGAGTATTTAGCATAAGTAATTCTAGAGTATGCATTGTTTTGATCTGGTTGAAATTGCATAGACATAGCTATAAGCCTGGAATCAAACATGACTTTTTATCCCATTCCCGTAGGAAAGAAATAACCTTTGAACGTTTCCGCGGGCAGAAACCAGTTAATTCCAATGATTTACCTGCGGGAAGAAAGGCGCGATGACAGGTCCCAGTATATCGTCCTCTCGCTCTAACGTCACCTCCACCACGATGGGTTTGCCAGCTCGAAGGTGGTGCGAGTTCTTAACCTGGAAAGTTAAAAAAAAGATTAGATATTGTGACGACTGATGTGGCGCAGTCTGTCTGCGACGCAGGAGGTTGCGGGTTCGATTCCCGCCTTAGGATTGATAGATCGATAGATAATATTTTATTACAACCTTAGTATATAGTAGTTAGTTTTGACGACCGATGTGGCGCGGTGGGCGAAGGTCCGCCTGCGACGCAGGAAGTAGCGGGTTCGATTCCCGCCTCGGAACAATTGTGTACGATCTGCAGATATTTGTTTCGGGTGTTCTGGTCGTTTTCTATATATAATAAAAAATATCTATCTATGTAATGTATTGTATTATGTATATCAGTTATCTAGTACCCATAACACAAGCTCTGCTTACCATGGGGCTAGATGATGCTGTGTGAATATTCCGGCATTTATTTATTTTATATTATTTATTTTATAGGAAACTGTACAATGTAAACTTCAAAATTAAGATAATTTTTTTTATCGTCAAGAGCGATAAGACCCCCAAGACAATCCGTGAAGACAACCATCTCTCCCAGACAACCATGAGGGACAAATGTTTTTATAAAAAATAAAATAAAAAATAAAAATTGTTTATTTCGAGCACAGGACTCATACAAAAGATAACATTAAAATTTAACATAATTTTTTTTTTTGTGATCTGCAGATATTTGTTCCGGGTGTTCTGGGTATTTTCTATGTAAGGTATTATATAATAAAAATATTTTTGTAATGTAATCTATTAAGTATGTAAGTCATCTAATACCCATAACAGAAGCTCCGCTTAGCTTAAGGCTAGATGATGCTGTGTGGATTGTGGAAACAATGGACGTCGTCCGGCTGATAAATAATAAATAAATAAATAATGCTGGACAATACACACAGCATTATCTAGCCCCATGGTAAGCAGAGCTTGTGTTATGGGTACTAGATAACTGATATACATAATACAATACATTACATAGATAGATATTTTTTATTATACATAGAAAACGACCAGAACAACCGAAACAAATATCTGCAGATCGTACACACATTTATTCCGAGGCGGGAATCGAACCCGCAACCTCCTGCGTCGCAAGCGGACCTTCGCCCACCGCGCTACATCGGTCGTCAAAGATAGTAAGATGAAATAACCTGATGCTGCCTGATGCAGTCAGGACTATCTTCCTACGAGGAACCCAGCTTGGGCCTAGATGATGCTGTGTGGCATTATTTATTTATTTATTTCATTGTGCTGGTTAACGTTTAACGTTCTCACCTCGTAGTTGAGCTCTACATTGGGGTACCGGTTGCAGAAGCGCGCCACGTCCGCCATCTCCGTCTGCGTCAGCTGGAGCAGCTTCGCGCGCGCGCTGTCTTCTAACTCCATCACGTCGAACACTGTTTCCACGCCCTGGATATAACATATACATTAGTATTATATAATATCGCATAGTAGTAGTCCGAAGGGTGTCAAGTTCCGAAGGTTCACTGGCCGCCTGCAAGGGGACACCGCTGCACCGCCCGCGCCTTTCACCGACGTCAACTGACACCCTGATTACGACATCTACACGCTGTCGCCGTAATCACAAAAAGCGTGTTATTAATTTAGTATTTTTATATTTGACTAGCTGCTCCCCGCGGCTTCGCCCCCGTGGAAATCTATGTGTCAAATTGTTTAAATGATAAAAAGTATCCTATGTTAGACTCCTGGTTCTAAGCTACCTCTCCACCAATTTTCAGCTAAATCGGTCCAGCCGTTCTCGAGTTATAAGTGTTGTAACAAACACGACTTTCTTTTATATATATAGATGTATTGTAGTTTTAAGGTACATATTACTAAGGACCGTAGAATAAGTTAAATAAAATCTGTTACTTTTATATAGTCTTAAATAAATTATTTATTATTATTATAGTTTTTAACCCATGCCGCAAAAACGACGGGGTGTTATAAGTCTGACGTGTCTGTGGTCCAAAATGGCCGCCGCCATAATAAGGCGTGTTGTTTAAATTTTAAATCAATTTTAATGCTATAAAAAAATTCTCTGTATGTCTGGTGGAAGTGACGCGTGACCCGAGAGCTGGTGTGTATCTGGCGCAGCGCATCAGCATTGCCATACAGCAGCCAGCGTCGCGGGGACGCGCGCAAACTGGTATTATTTTATTATTTACTTTGGTAGTCATTAAGCAGGCTAGGTAGGGTATTTCTAGAAATATAATTTGACGACTATAGCTCTTTTTTTCTAAAGGACTAAGATGCTGTTGACCGCAGATGGCCATGACAGCGTTACCGGACTTTTGGCGAGCGCAGAGGGCGCCTCGCCGGTAAAAATAGGTTGGGGCAACACGCACAAGGGCCACCACTTAGGTGCGAGCCTCGGCTTGGGCTGTTGCCAGATGATAGAAGAGAATAGGGAGGTTAACGTCACGAATGCTTAAGATGAGCAAATCATATGTACTAGACACATAAGTTATGAACATACTAGTGGTTTCTTCAAACTTCTTCCACTGGTGGACAAAAAAATTAAGTGAACATCAATATAATAATGAATAGTATAAAATATGACTTGTCTAAGTGCTTATTTGTAAGCCTAAAGAAAACTAAACTTTCATTTCATTTCATTAAGGGCGGAGACGGGGAATTATTCGACTTGTAGATTTTTAATCGATGTGTAGTGTGCGGAAGCGAAATAGTTGCCGTCACCTCCCGGGTTAGTATCAGTGATTGGGTCAACGAGGTCACCTAGAACGTATCTCGGTCTACGGAGGAGAGTTGACTGAAGCTCACCCTCCGCGCATCGCCATTTAACAGACACGCGCCACCGCCTCCCAGCGTCCACGCCCCGTCCACCCGCCTTGCATCTCCCACTCGTCTACTGAGGGTATACCTTGTCCTGACATCTCTTCATGAGGTCGGGCGTGCAGTGCGGCAGCTGGCGCAGGTAGCTGTCCCGCGCCCACATGGCCTGCGTGCACATCTGCGCCAGCTCCATGCTTGCCACGGCGGGGGACAGCCAGCCGCTCGACGAGACCACGTCCACGCACGCTTGTATTAGACGAATCGCCTGGAAATAAATACATGAAACTGTTAATAGACCTCGAAACTTCTCTTTTTTCGGGTTTCGTCCAGGTGCGATAACCTTATGGTCTCGCTACATTTGTCCTTTTTTAGGGTTCCGAACCCAAAGGGTAAAACGGGACCCTATTACTAAGAATCCGCTGTCCGTCTGTCACCAGGCTGTTTTTCAAGAACCGTGATAGTTAGCGCTCGCAGTAACACATGCGCTTTCACGTAAGGATCGTTGTATGTGAGTATAGGAGCTATCAGCAGGCTACAAGGTCCACATTACCTTGACCAGCACGGCCGCGGTGTCAGCGTGTAGCTCCGCCGGGAGATGCATCCTCGAGAGATGCGCTTGCAGTAACACGTGCGCTTTCACGTGAGGATCGTTGTACTTGACGGTTCCGGAGGAGGCGGATGGTTTGTGGGGAACCCTGAAATAAAATAACAGAACATATGTTTATAATAAGTTCATAAAAACATAACTAGATGTCGCTACTAAAAGTAGACGGAGCCTGAATCGCGCTTTCGTTTGGTTTCACATATTTGTCGACATCTGAACCATAATTTTGAATAAATCAGTTCTCATTGGAAAAGAAACAGTTTTGTTACTTATACCTAGTAAGCGAGTTAACACTTACTTGGCCGCCAACGCCTTGATGATACTTTCCTCCTTGTGCCGTATGCAAAGCTCTGAGAACTCCGCCGCTGAGGAAATGATCTCCAGAAGACCACGGATCTTGGTCTTTGATGTCAGGGACAAGCTGAACAGTTCTGTGGACAAAGATAACAGGTTAAATCAAATAATCCCAAGATGCATATTTATAGGATGACAAATACATATAATATAGCGCTTATTTAGATTAAGATATGGTTGGTCAAGGTCACCAATTAGTGGTCTGATAGATACATTGTGTTAATACAAAGGTATTAACCATTGCATTAGCACTATATGCACTAACATATAGCTGTGGAGTCTAACAAGGCTTGATGCGGGGCCCCCTGTTGTTCCTCGTATTCACAGTAGGGGTGTAGAACGATATAAGTATCAACAGTAGTAATATAAGGGAGCTCACCGATGGTGGTATAGTTGATGCAGTAGTAGGAGGCGATCATGCCGAGGTTAAGCGCGCGCACGTCCATCTCGTCCTCTATGGAGATGCACTTGGACTGCTCCAGCTCGGAAAGAGTGCTCTCCACTAGCTCGGAGAGATGGTCTGACAGATGTCTGGAAGATAAAGGTTTTATGTTTAGTTAATATGTTTATGTAAACAATTTCATGATTAAAGTGCAAATAAAATAATAGATACGAATTCAGTGAGATACTAAAGAACAACATTGGATACTAGATAGATAGATAGTATTTATTTGCAACTTTAGGCATACACATACAAAATACAACAATTATACAGTACACTAAGAAAACAAACAATAATAAAACACAGTTGACTAAAAAAACAAACAGTGATAAAATTAAAATCTAGGTAAAATGGCTGTGTGCTCAACTGCAGTATGTCAAAAAGGCCTTGGGTCAGAGTAATATTTGGATTATTTTGATTTATTTTCAACCATAGCCATACTAAAATGAAATAATGAAATA
Source organism: Eupithecia abbreviata (assembly GCA_943735965.1). Classification (NCBI taxonomy): domain Eukaryota; kingdom Metazoa; phylum Arthropoda; class Insecta; order Lepidoptera; family Geometridae; genus Eupithecia; species Eupithecia abbreviata. The sequence continues at coordinate 732,625 of OX031003.1, read as the reverse complement.
AACGAAAAAGTGATATACTATGTTCTTTCGTTACGAAAGAACATAATTCGATGCTAAATGTAGACAATGGGATATTGAAAACTGAATGAGATACTAAAGGACTTATCGAGAAAGGGATATAGAACTCCTATAGAGGATAAAAATACTGATAGAATCAAGACAATGAGTTTCGAAACCGATAAAATCAATAAAAAATAGACCCCAGTAAGGATAGATGATGGATAAGATAAGATGAGTGACCTGTGAGTGACTCCCTGCAGGTTGTAGTAGTTAGGGTTCTGCGTGAGGCGGCGGTAGAGGAACGTCCACGTGAGGTAGTCGACGGCGTCTTGCTTGTTCTCGATGGTCTTCGTGACGATCTCGGCGTTTATGTGGTCGTGGAGGCGGTGGTCGAGGTGACTCTGCGGGTTGCATTTGAGAATGTTAATCATGAATTAATATGATGTGTACCTAAGCCGCAAGCAAAGGCTCTCAATAACGACAGCTATGAAGATTTCGCGAAACTATAAGCCTACTTTTGGGAGACCTAATGTCTCTTCAGTACAATAAATCTTGAGATATGGAAATGGATACGAGATTGCGCTATCTGAATGTATCTAGGATAAAGTGATATTAATTAAATCACGATATCACGCCCGTATATAATGATGTGACGTAAGCCCTAGTATATAATGATGTGAGATGAGAATAAACGTGGTCTTTTGTAAGATGTAGCGTGTTGTTTGATTACTCTTACCGTCCATCTACATGATATGACAATCCTAGATCTCGCGTATGATATTACTTCATTAGCGAGATTTAGGATCAAAGATTAATATACCAATCATATATAATTTTATATAAATGACCCCGGAGCAATGGTGCCACAACAGTTTGTTCAATGGCTAAACGTATAATAAGTTTAAACAACATATTTATTAAAATTAGCTACTAAACCATATACAAACACAGATCATAAATGAGGTTCGATGCAGGAAGTTCCCGCACTTCTTTGATCCACTATGAATGAACACCCTGTATATTACCTGAAAACCACCGCTCTTTCACAAACGACCTTGAATTGTGTAACTAAACTTGTTTGTGTGTTGTGTTTGTGTCTAATAAATATTTTTCTTTCTTTACCTCCAGCGGCAGACAGTCATTCAGCAGCTTGGTGAAGAACTGCTTCTGATGCTGAACACACATCAGCACCGCTACGCTGTAAGTGTCTTCCAGCGGTCGACACGCGCGGCCTATCATCTGTAGCACCGTGGTGATCGGGTATTGCTCGTACGAATGGGTCTTGCCGTTGTATCTGTAAGGAATAGATAATGCATTATTTAAATTAATACATAGTTTAGATGATGTTTTCATATAAGCGGAGACTTAAATCGTCTCGTCGAGAAGTCGTTCTACAGTATTGATGTTTTTTTTTTATTTAGCCTGTTTCGTCCCACTGCTGGGCAAAGGCCTCCCCCAAATCTTTCCACTCAGTGCGGTCACGTGCGATCTGCCACCAATCTCCAAAGAAGGCGTTAAGGTCGTCTCGCTGCAGCATTAGCTCACCACTCGGGGTGCATTGGGGGTGTACTGATGATTATGTGCGGAACATTAAATAATATTATATTATTCTGATTATTATTCTAATCTATTTGTTGCTTTGGTAGTGGATAGCTACTATTACTATTTATAATGACTGTGATTAGGAACAATAGGGCCGTGCGTCGAGCCTTGTGAGATAACACCTCAGTCAGTAGAATTATTGGATTTTTGATTAACCATTCAAAGCTATCAAATCAAAGGCCTCAGTGAAATCTATGTAGACTACGCAGTAGGTACCTGACGCCATCATGAAAACAGCTATAGATTCCGATGTCAAAATAAATGTGATTCTAGAACTAACCATTCACTAAGATGTAAGAATGCAAGTAAAAATAAATGAATATAAACTTTCAAACTTATGCGATTTGTTAGAAATTAGACTAGTAAAGCTAGGAAAAAGGAAACTAGATAAAGTCAACAACCAATCCCTCAGAAAAAGAACTAAAATAGAAGATGTTACAGTAAAAATAAGGAAACTGAAATGGTGTTGGACTGGACATACAGCAAGAGGAAGAGACAAATGGAGCAAAACGCTGATGGATTGGTTTCCAAGATACAAGAAGCGAAATAGAGGGAGACAATTCAAAAGATGGGAGGACGAGCTAAGAGACATAGCAGGGAAAACGTGGATAAGGTCGGCGAGAGATAGAGTAAAGTGGAAGGGGTTGGAGGAGGCCTTTGCCAAAAGAGGGCAAACTGATAATATAGATGTACCTAGTTTAAGCAATAGTAGTTAAGTAAAACCATATACTGTAAATATTTTCAGAATAAAAGGTTTTAAAAATGAAAAAAAAAAAAGAAATAATAGTAAAGACATTTCGCCTTCATAATATAAGTCGGATCATCGAGTATTTAATGTTAACAATATTTTTCCATATATTCTATGATGCACTCACGTGTATGTATCAGCTATTATAACAGTATGCACGTGTGCCTGGAAGGCGAAGGCCAACTCAGCAGCCACCACCACCAGCTGCGCGGCGCCGCTCTCGACCAACTGCTGGACCAGCCGTCGGTCGCCGGCGTCCACGCCCTCGTGCAGGTACGCCACGCCCGCTGATAGCGTCTCCTTTAGCATCTGTGAAAGGGTGTTTTTTTATATTACTTATTCCTCTAACATTATCAGAGACTTTATGTATCTAGTTTTAAATTAACATTATTATATTTTACTTAGGTATATTGTTTATATCTATTTATTCTTATCTAACTGCTTATCTATTATATGTATGCTATATTATATATTTTGTGAAAGGGTGGATGGATTATCTCATTTTTTTATTATTGTTATTTTTTTGAGTGTAGCCATATTTTTAGTTTTAAGGTTGTTTTTTACTAGGCATATAGTCATTATGGAAGCATTTTATAATGATATGTTCTGATGTGTAAATGTATATTTTAAGTGTATTCGTTTAGTGAACATTTAGATAATAATAAAATCTACGAAAAAACAATCTGTAATTGAAAGAGTTTACTAAATTCTGTGGTATTTTTTGATATCTTCTATGGAACTTCAATTCTAAATCTAAAGTTGTTGCCGTCACCTCCGGATTAGCGTCGGTGATTGGGTCAACGGGGACACCAAGAACGTGTCTCTCTACGGAGGAGAGAAATACTGAACTTCCCACTCCGCGCACCGCTATTTAACCAACGCGGATCCACGCGTCCACGCCCCTTCACCACACTACATCTTCCACGCCCCATCCCAAACCTCCCTAGAGTATAACCTCACCTTATCATGGATCCTCTTGAGGAAGGGCTGCAGTAGCTCCGCGCGCGCGTGCAGGAACCTCGCCGGGCGGCCGTGCGCTGCCGCCAGCGCCAGCAGGTCCGCGGCCAGCAGGCGCGCGTGCCGCCGCCCCGGCACGAACACGCAGCAGGCGCGCGCGCCCGCGTGCCGGATCACCGCGTTGTAGATGGATTTGGTCATGGAGGCGAGGCGGGAGCCCGCGTGGGATATGTTGAAGCCCTGCGGAAGAGGTCTCTATCAATAAATACTGTAGGAGAGAAAAGGGGCTCAAAAGGTCTAGCGTTATCGAGTCTTATTTGAAAAATGTGCGCGTAACATGATAGATGATAGTCTTTATTTGCAACTTCGAACACACACATACAAAATACAACAATTATACAGTACACAGGAAAACAAACAATAATAAAACAAAGTTGATTAAAAAAACAAGCAATGAAACTTTAGGTAGCGGACATACCTACCATACAAATCACTCCCTATCTTCAAAAAACTGCTGCATCAGCATTATTTATCCATATGAAATATTGATAGCCTTATGTCTATGTAAGTTTATTATAATGTTTGTAATGTAGGCATTTAGTGTATTTGTTACCAATTATTTATTAAAGTGCCACCGTCTATATTGTTCGCTCATGTCCAGTCCATCCCAGGGTTGCCTGTTAGAGATCGTTCTCAGCGATAAGGCCGCCCTTTATACCTTTATTCTAAGTTTTTATCTCTGTATTATTTTGTGTTTTGTGTGGTGTAATAAAGTGTTATCTATCTATCTATACCTGTATATGCAGCTCTAGCGGCAGCGGACGCACGCTCGGGTGGAAGTTGAAGGATGCGTGCGCGCTACACCCGAGCCAGGCCGAGACGTCGCGCGCGTCCGCTATGGGCAGCGACAGGGCGACTATGCGGATTGGCTTGCCTGCAAAGAAAAAATACTATGAATAAAAAGTAATATATATGTATATCTATAATAATAAGTTGTAATAATGCAGATTTAGCAAGGAACTATATCATACGGTTGGATATTTCCCAGTACTAAGTTCGAGTAAAAAAATTGTTTTTTTTATTTATTAATTTATTGAGATATCAACATAATTTCATGTAGTTTTTAATAGTGATTCCCATGGCGAAGCCGGCGCAGCTAGTTTAAAATAGATCTAAAACCCATTATCGAGAGAAGCCGCTGGCAGGCCTCTCATAAAGTGTGGGATAACCAGTGGAAGCGTGCTGGGCCCATAACCTGATGGGTTATGAACGAAATCAAAGAGTTTATTAGATAAATAAATAATGCTGGACCATCCACACAGCATCATCAAGCCCCAAGCTAAGCAGAGCTTGTGTTATGGGTACTAGATAACTGATATACATAATACAATACATTACATAGATAGATATTTTTTACTATACATAGAAAACGACCAGAACACCCGAACAAATATCTGCAGATTCTACACACAATTGTTCTGAGGCGGGAATCGAACCCGCAACCTCCTGCGTCGCAGGCGGACTTTCGCCCACCGCGCCACATCGGTCGTCATGATGAGATGAAATCGGATAAAGTTTATTGTAAATGGTTGTACACAAAACGGCCATTACAGAGAAAATGAGAGAGCCCATCTATAGACAGAGACAACAGTAGACTAAGCTAATGTCACTGACATGCGACAGTTCTCAAGCTGACATTGACTTAAGGTTAATGTTTACCATTCCAGCAAATATCACTCACCGATCTGTGACGCGATGTACCTCATCCTGGAGCAGACCACCTCCAGCACGGGTCCTTCTTCTCCGCCCAGGAGTTGCAGCGCGTCCACTATCATCAGGGACACGCTCTGGACACTCTTGCGAACTTTCCACCTGGTAATAAAGATAATGAATGAATGAATGAACTCTTTATTGCACTTCAAACTATAAAATAACACCTTATATCTAAATATTACACATTAAAAGTACAATAGGCGGCCTTATCGCTGACAGCGAATTCTCCCAGGCAACCTAGAGATGGAGAAAAAGATATGAGTAAACTAAGAGTTGGTAGATCACAAACAAACAGATGGAGGAGAATCAAAATAATAGATAGTATTATTTTCCTTCAAAGGTTGCCTGGAAGAGATCGCTTGTTAACGATAAGACTGCCCATTGTACTTATCGCATGCGGGAAGGCCGCGGGGTGAAGACCCGCAGAAATCGAAAATTTTTGTGATATTATTTAATTTCTTAGAGACTAACTACCCCAAGTGCTTGCACACTATAATAACAAAGAAAACTGATTTAGGATTCCGATTTAGTGTATTAGTCCAGCATTATTTATTTATAAAACTTTGAAACTATGATGGTTATCAACACTAAAGTCATTTAAAACGGGATATTTACCATGATTTTTGAGTTATCCAATATTTCGGCACAGTTTCATGCGCCATGCTCACGGAATAACTCATATTATATATTGTTTTTATTTATTTATGTCTGAATACGCGCCCGCTCTCGTATGTATGCATGTGTGTTTGTGTATTAGCAGGTGTGCGTGCGTTGAGTGGGGGGGCATTTCATTATTCTTAGGTTTTAAATAATGTTTGATGAATTCAAATTTTGTTTTATTTCTTTAGGCTTACAAAATAAGCATTATACAAGTCAAATTTTAACCCATAAATTATGATCAAATAATGTTTTTTTACTGTTCACTAAAATTTTTTGTGACGTTTTGGAATGTATATTTTTCTGTAAGTCAAGTATAAATAAATACATTTCTTACCGTCTCGAGAGAACGTCCCATTTGTCAGCGGTGGTGATGATCACCTGTCCTTTGTTCAGCAGCTTGTGGTCTGTCGCCGTCTCTCCGGTCAGCTGGACCACCTGTAAACAACCAAATATTATTTTGTGACAGGGACCTAATATTTATTTATTTATTGTTAATAGACGAGCAGCTTCTGGCTGATGCGTCTATATCACACAGCGTTGAATTCATTTATTGTTAATAGACGAGCAGCTTCTGGCTGATGCGTCTATATCACACAGCGTTGAATTCATTTATTGTTAATAGACGAGCAGCTTCTGGCTGATGCGTCTATATCACACAGCGTTGAATTCATTTATTGTTAATAGACGAGCAGCTTCTGGCTGATGCGTCTATATCACACAGCGTTGAATTCATTTATTGTTAATAGACGAGCAGCTTCTGGCTGATGCGTCTATATCACACAGCGTTGAATTCATTTATTGTTAATAGACGAGCAGCTTCTGGCTGATGCGTCTATATCACACAGCGTTGAATTCATTTATTGCGTTACTTTTTTAGTTTGTTATTTTTGTCTCGTAAGTTGTCGAGTTCATTCTTGAAGGCGTTTAATGATGTGGCTGATATAATATCTTCTGGTAATAGGTTCCAATTGTGCACCATCATCATCATCATCATCAGCCTATATTAGTCCACAGCTGGACATAGGTCTCCCCCAATGAGCGCCACAGCGCCCTGTCTTCAGCTTGACGCATCCACGAGTACCTGCAGTCTTTCGCAGGTCATCATCCCACCTGGTCGGAGGGCGTCCTACACTACGTCTACCGAGTAGTGATCTCCAATCAAGAACACGTTTGCCCCAGCGGCCGTCGGTAAATATTTTTAGTTCGTGGTAGTTAAATATCGTACGTCCATAATTAATGGATACACTGTTGATTCACCTAGCTTTTAACACTTTGATTGCTGAAATCACACGGTATGTGTTTTCTACAAGTGACTAATATGCGTAAATCCACACTAGCGCAGCGGCTGAGAAAATACAGATCTGTGTGACTCAGCACAGCCGTAATATTTTTCGAACGAAACGCATGTGCGGCGCAACACAACCGCTGTGTAGAGCGGCAGCACGAATAACTCGTCGAAAAAAAATCGCAGTCAAAGTGTTAAGATATTTTTGTACACAGTATCTTACAATAAAATAAAATTATAAATTTATTTGAATGTACGTACCTTCAGATTGAAGCTATTCGCAAACTTGTGGTACCAATGCGCGTACACGATGTCTGCTATCGCGTCCTTGGGCGTGAGGTAGACGCAGCGCGCGCCGCCGGTCGCCAGCTGCCTCAGCAGCGCCAGCTCCGCCACCACCGACTTGCCGGAGCCCGAGGGCGCTCCCACGAACACGTTATCGTCAGAGTTGTACACTGCGTTGAACACCTGCGGAGGAAATGTCGTTGTAGTTGAAATGAAGTTGGAAATCTTTGTTTCTGGTTTATCAACCTTCCTGTGGTGTTTATAAACCAACCTTCTTCTAAATCACTCTATCTATTTAAAAAAACCGCATAAAAATCTGTTGCAGTTTTAAAGATCTAGGCATACATAGCGACAGACATACAGCGGGAAGCGACTTTGTTTTATACTATGTAGTGGTGTTATGTATTATGGTATGTAGTGTATTTTTTTTCTTTTTTATATCAATATCTATTAAAGTGCTACCGTCTATGTCTATATTGTTCCTTCATGTCTGTCCAGTCCATCCTAAGGTTGCCTGAAAGAAATCTAAGTATTTTTTCTGTATTGTTTTCTGTTTTGTATCTATGTATATATTAATTTCTATCTATCTATGAATCCGTGTGGCTTCAGAATACGGTAAAAGCTTTGGGGAAGGCATTGTGCAGTGCACGTGTGTACCTGTGTCTGCACCGGGTTGAACTGCGGGAAGGCATCCGCGTACAGCTCCTCGTACTGCGGGTTGCGCAGCGCGGAGATGGGCAGCGGCTGCAGGTCCAGCAGCTCCGTGGGGGGCAGGTTCTTCTCCGGGAGGATCAGGTGACGGAAGGATACGGGGAGCTGCGTCTCCGCTGCAATCCATCTAGGAAACAGATTGCTTATTAATACTTTTATTAAGTCCATGATATCAGTTAAAAAACATTGTTGTAATTTAGACTTGTATTGCAGCTAGGGAGGTGAATAGCAGAAGTGGGGGTGCCTTGGAAAATATAATGATAATCATTTATTCAACTACCCACATAAATCACTTTATGTAATCAACAAAGACGACGCTAGGTGGCGCTAGCAGGATTAACATCGGTTCTTTGAAATTTTATTCAAAAACATAGTTCCGCAGGCTGATTATCTAAAAGCAACAGCAACAGCGACGCGACCGCGACCGCTCCGCGACCGGTTGCAAAGTGTCACTAGAAACCGTATTACGGAAGCCTGTCGCGCACCGATCGCAAAGTTGTTGCTGATTGCTCATTGCCCATGGACACTAGCGCCACTAGCGACAGAGTAGCAATAAGTGGAAACAATTATTTGTAGTTTTAACGTTCACTAGGGCCACTAGCGACAGAGTAGCAATAGGTGGAAACAATTATTTCTAGTTTTAACGTTATCTATGGTACAATTTTTATTCTGTGCGTCTTTCTTGATTTGTTTGTTGTTGTTTTTTGCAATTTTTTTCTTAGTTTTCAATTAATTTTACAACATTTCGTATACTCTCTTGGATATTGGATCTAAAAGTAAGTTATCAATCAATTATAATGCGTAATTTTGTTTCCTGTCTCTATAATCTTCTTGTAATTTAAGTGGAACATCGAGCTTCAGACGACCAGCTAGACTAGTTGCTGCAGCACCTCATAACGCACTCGAGCCTTGACAAAGGCTTTGGCTTGGGAGATAGAAAGGAGACCATAGGTCGTGAGTGAAATGATCTTGCTACGAGGCTTACAGTCACGGCGGCGGCGGGGAGGTGCAACAAAAACTGGCCAGCAGCGGTACAGAAGGTGTAAGAATCCAAACAGCATGAGGAGTCACGAGGGCGGCGGTTGAGGCTGTTAAGTCTTATATCATATTTTCTCAGAAAATGACAATTGCGATAAACAGCTGACCTAATTTATTTAAATATTTTATAGGTCAAAGAATTGGATCATCGTGGACTGTTGAATTGGAGCAGAGGCGAGTAAATGCAGAGGGCAAGCTGGCTGATGCCGCCGTTATAATAGCAGAGGCGGCGCGAACGCAAGCCGATGCCGCGCGCCAGCAGGCGGAGGCATCTCTCACTATAATAAATAAACAAATAAAATAAAAAAGCCTTTATTTGATCCTACTACATTGATTCCTAATTTAGGTACTGTTATTATGTTATTATATCTATAACACTATATATTTGATTATTAGCAGGGTCCCCAGGTTGGGTGAAGGCCTCTTTCACTATAATGCTCAATAAATTATTGGACATATTGTCAAAAATAATAAACTTAATATTACTTCCTTTCTTTATTTAAGTCATAATAGAAAGATATATATTTAATAGGATGTCACTGTACAATAGGTGTACCTAAACTTTTAACGGACACATTTATTTACTAAAAATCACACAGAACTAAACAGTACCTATACAATTGAACTACCTACTTACAAAAGGCAAACAAAAAATGTACTGAAAACTTTAATAAACTGATATAGACAAATCAGCTCAAAGCTACTAATTTATATATCACATATCATATATATGTAGTGATGCAGTGCAGGCTATGCTCTGTTATTCCACAATGGTAGAATATAAACTTGTCGACGCTCATTTTGTAGTATCTGGGACTCATTCTGGTCCTCAACGTATACCTATGTGGTTCTTCATTCCAAGCTCACTTTTGTTCGTCTTCGCTTTGCAGGCATAGGTATGTGGTTTAATTTTATGGTGTCGTGAGAATAACTCTTTAGAGAGCCTATAATGGGCTCCAAACTCGTAGGTATCTGAAAATGTCGAAGGATTAGCTTGATCTCTAAAATTTCGCCGCAAACGAGCGCTCTCAAGTTGAACTCTCCCATCTTCGCTATCAAGAGCCTCTACGAGAAGGACAGTACGTGCCATATCTTTGAAATTACAACAAACATTTATTTATTGTATTAAAGGTACACATTAGAGGACAATTTCTATCAAAGTAATGATTGTGAGATTCTGAAGGAAGGTATAATTTATTGAAACTACAACTTACCTATAGTTATTTTTATCGTTCCAATGAAAAATCTAAGCGTTTCACGGTTTTTATTTATAACTTGGGGTTAAACAGGCATATTTTTCATAAAATTCTGAATAACTTCTCAGTCGCAATCGCCAAAAATAAACAGATGCTCAGGTTGTTGCTGTGGACATTTCAATGGACAGATCAAATCGCTGTCATACTTTATATTCTCTTTGAAATCGAGTCGCTACTGCTGTCGTGTTGCTTTTACGTAATACCAATTTGAACCAAGATATATGAAAAGTACTTGAAAAGTAAGCAATTTTTAGTTCACCGATTGTCTGGCAGAGGGAAACCTAGTGCTCGATTGTTGGTTGACGTAGTACCTGGTGTCATCTAATACAAAATTGGCTTTTGACAGCACTGATTGCTTAATTTACGCCTGTCGCAAACTGGTCGCAGTTACATAATCAGGGGGCGGATCAATTGTGTGTACGATCTGCAGATATTTGTTCCGGGTGTTCTGGTCGTTTTCTATGTATAATAAAAAATATCTACATATGTAATGTATTGTATTATGTATATCAGTTATCTAGTGCCCATAACAAAAGCTCTGCTTACCATGGGGCTAGATAATGCTGTGTGAATTGTCCAGCATTATTTATTTATTTATAGTTTTTTTAGTATAATTCCAAGTCAGATGATATAACATCAAAATAAATAAGAGACACCAGAACAATTGTTATTATCCGAGGAATATCAAAGATTTAAGGATCTATCTACAATCAAAAAGTGAAATTAATTCAGTGCTCAAAGTGAACAAGTTGACATGGGCAAACCACATTAAGGCCAAAAGAACAGAAGCGAACATACAATTTAGGAACTTCTCCTGGCTATTGGGCCGAAAATCACGACTCTCTCTTTACAACAAGCTTCTTGTCTACAAGGCTATAATAAAACCGATCTGGACATACGGTATAGAACTCTGGGGATCAGCAAGTAACTCGAACCTAGAGATACTTCAGCGATTCCAAAATATCGCTCTACGGACAGTTTCCAGCGCACACTGGTTTGTGAGAAACTCAGAAATACACGAATACCTGGAAATGCCAACTGTAAGAGAGGAAGTCAACAACTACAGCAAAAAGTACAAAGAAAGACTGAACAACCACAGCAACACTCTAGCAAGAAGCCTACTACAAGACAAAGACCACATAAAACGCCTTAAAAGATGGCAAATACTCAACCTTGACCAGAGGAACTAAAGTGTTCAAAGCGAAAGAAAGGTGCTGGAGAGTACAGGACTAAATCCTCTATTCTAGCGGTTGCCCAGCCCTAGTAACTTTGGACGACCTGGGATAAATGAATGCTGGTTCAAAGCTTAAAAGTGAATCCTGCGGGATGCGGGGAACGGACACTTGTTGGAACGTACGCTGCCTTGGAAGAAAGCAAATCACCTATAAATGCCTTATAATAATAACTCACCTCAATTCACCACTCGCCTCGAGCGGAAGAATGCGTGCTTCTGGAATCGCCAGGATTCCCGTGACGTCACTGAAATGTCTTTGACACACACAAGCGGATTACCAGCAGTTGCCAGCGTAGCAGATGCGGTGGTATGCGGATTTATCAGAGTCCAACTTTTATTAAGATAAATTAGTGCGGGACGCGTGTTGGTCGATCTAATGACTTGCGAAGACTCGAAGCACCAAGATGGCGGTTTCTGGCGGTCCCCTGCATGGGGCGTGTCGGTGCAATCTATACCGACTTTTGACGGATAGTTCACCAAAATAAGTTATTAAAATAAGACATTCTTAATAGATAGGTGAAATACCATCCATCAAGACAGCGGTATAATTATTCACATTAATTTGCAAATAATCCCAACAAGCGTAACCAGGTGCTTTTCGCTGGAATGGCACCTGAAAATCCAACCCAAGACCATATCTAATTATGGCTAAACAGCCGATTGTAGATAAAAAAAGGGGAAGAAAAAAAAAAAAAAAAAAAGTGAACAAGTTACTACAATTTATTATAAGAAGTGAATACTGATGTGACCAGTATTAGGCCACCTCACACACCACGGTCTCCACGGAAGACCAGCGCTATGGTACGATCTGCTCTACCATAGCACATGCTAAGTGGAGACCGATTTTGTCAGTTCTCTATTAATCTTAGTCTAATTTATAACAGTTTGTATACAAAAAATACAAATACAATACAAAAAAATTATTTACCAAAAGTTTACAATTAAATAAATAAATAAATAATGCTGGACAATTCACACAGCATTACCTAGCCCCATGGTAAGCAGAGCTTGTGTTATGGGTACTAGATAACTGATATACATAATACAATACATTACATAGATAGATATTTTTTTATTATACATAGAAAACGACCAGAACACCCGGAACAATTATCTGCAGATCGTACACACAATTGTTCCGAGGCGGGAATCGAACCCGCGACCTCGTGCGTCGCAGGCGGACCTTCGCCCACCGCGCCACATCGGTCGTCAATGAAAAAATTATAATAACACCTTAACTTAGTTTATGTACATACATTTAAGAGTTTATTGGTTGAGGTGTTGCACTTAACAGTCACCCCCGCACTAGGCTAGGCCTGTTTCGCGGGGAACAAAACATTTTCTGTTTGCTCGTATACTATCTGTTCTGACAGAAAATAATTTTACTTTACTTTTACTTTTTAGTTTTATAAATAGTCTTACCTGTCTGAAACCACTCTGAGATAGTACTGCGGCGGCAGAGGCTCGAAGACCGGCACGAACAGCTTCACCTGGTGCTCGTCCTTGCAGTACTTCTCCTTCAGCAGGAAGTACTCGTGGTGCAGGATCACCTCCGAGTCCACATCCTCCACCAGGATCCAGAAGGCTTCCGACTGACCGTGGACCTGCCGATGAGAAATAGACATCTAAAACATGTTTGTATAAACATGCGAAAGAGACAAGTTGAGCACCTGTTATCAACTTAGGCGTTATCAACACAATGATGCAATAAAATAAGTAAGAAATATTAGTAAGCACTAGCGGACCTTCCCGGCTTCGCACGGTTTTAGTACGGATCCCTAACAATTTTGAAAATATAATATAGCCCATGGTGGGCAAAGACCACCACAGAGTGGAGCCCACCCAACGCTAAGAGGCGACGTGGAAGGCCCAGGATGAGATGGCGCGACGAGCTCGAGGTATATCTTCCATCATGGCCTGTTGCAGCGTTGGATCGCGAGGAGTGGAAGGAGAAAAGGGAGGCCTTTGCCCAGCAGTGGGACAGTGATGGCTTAAAATAATAAAATAATAATAATAATATAGCCCATGTTTGATGATAGTGTAGCTTCCCAACGGTGAAAGAATTTTTTATATCAGTCCAGTAGTTTCGGAGCCTATTCATTACAAACAAACAAAAAGCAAACCTTTCCTCTTTATAATATTAGTATAGATGTAACTCGTGGAGCAGCACATACCTTCTCGTCCCAGTGGAAGTCAGGAGTGATGGTCAGCTCCACCCTGAGCGTGGACCTGGTGATGGGCTGGATGTGCGTGGCCAGCTCCAGCTTGGGGAACTGGTGCACGTACTTGTGCAGCATCTTGCCTAGCTTCGGCGCGCGGACCAGCTCGCCGATCTCGTTCGGCCCGAGCTCGTAAAGTTTCTCCCACGGGAAGTTCTTCTTCTCTAATTTCTTTATTATCTGGAAAGGAGATGAGTTATATATAGAGATCGCCTCTCCTATAAACCTAAGGTTTGCTGTAAGAAAACTTTTTGTTAGGGTTAAGCTCGCCTATGTACTATGTATATCTTTTTTAGTTTTTTTAATGATTTTTTTATGTCCAATAAAGAATTACAGAATATAGAAAATACAGGAAATAAAGGCTTTAAAATACTGTTCCTTTTGTGTTAAAAGTTAGTGAATCTTTGTTATCAGTTTTATGTAATATCTAGGCTAAAGTAAATAAATAAATAAATAATGCTGGACAATTCACACAGCATTATCTAGCCCCATGGTAAGCAGAGCTTGTGTTACGGGTACTAGATAACTGATATACATAATACAATATATTACATAGATAGATATTTTTTATTATACATAGAAAACGACCAGAACACCCGGAACAAATATCTGCAGATCGTACACACATTTGTTCCGAGGCGGGAATAGAACCCGCAACCTGCGTCGCAGGCGGACCTTCGCCCACCGCGCCACATCGGTCGTCAAAGTATGTCGTAACTGAAACGCAATAGGTCACATTGCCCAGTCATCCAAGAGTATAATAGAAAACAAATTGTACGGAACACCGCACGACAGGTAAAGTCAATGAACTAGGTCATATAGCTCAGTAGATTCACCTACTGACACATGTATAAATCATCATCATCATCATCATCAGCCTATAGCAGTCCACTGCTGGACATAGGCCTCCCCCAATGAGCGCCATAGCGCCCTGTCTTCAGCTTGACGCATCCAGCATCTACCTGCAGTCTTTCGCAGGTCGTCATCCCACCTGGTCGGAGGGCGTTCTACACTACGTTTACCGATTCGTGGTCTCCACTCAAGAACACGTTTGCCCCAGCGGCCGTCGGTTCTTCGCGAGATATGGCCGGCCCACTGCCACTTCAGCTTGCTAATTCTTTGAGCTATGTCGATAACCTTGGTTCTCTGTCGGATGTATTCGTTGCGAATCCTATCCTTCAGAGAAACTCCGAGCATAGCTCTTTCCATAGCTCGCTGAGCGACTTTGAACTGGTGGACCAGCCCTATCGTGAGTGTCCATGTATAAATGCTTACGTTGTATTGTAAATTATTACTTACTAGCGGACCTTGCCGGCTTCGCACGGTTTTTGTACGGATCCCTAACTTTTTTGAAAACATAATATAGCCTGTGTTCACCGGGGTTAGTGTAGCTTCCCAAAGGTGAAAGAATTTTTCAAATCAGTCCAGTAGTTTCGGGGCCTATTCATTACAAACAAACAACCAAAAAATCAAACCTTTCCTCTTTATAATATTAGTATAGATTTGTAATGAATTAAATCAGTGTCAAACGATCACTCGGGGATTTGATTCGTTCTTTATCCTTCCCTCTACATCTTACACTAAATAGCTTATATCTGTAGAAAATACTAAACAAATCAATAATTATACTTGAATGCATCGGTGCTTTCCGGGTGTGCGACAAAGACCAAACATCATCATCAGCTTATAGTAGTCCACAGCTGGACATAGGCCTCCCCCCAATGAGTCCCCCCCTGTCTACAGCTTGCCGCATCCAGCATCTACCTGAAGTCTTTCGCAGGTCGTTATCCCACCTGGTCGGAGGGCGTCCTACACTACGATTACCGAGCAGTGGTCTCCACTCAAGAACACGTTTACCCCAGCGGCCGTCGGTTCTTCGCGAGATCAAACATAATTTTGATCTTTTTATTTTTCTTTAATACCGCATGAATATTTTCTATGTAGGTATGTATGTGTATTACCTCTTCCGGCATTTTCCGAAACTGTCTGAGCGGCGACATGGACTGCCACATGCGCCGGTCCACCATCTTGCACAGCGCCAGAGTCTTGTCCACCAGCTGGGCCCAGCCTGTCACAAACATAGACATATCATTTATTTGTCACTACTTATACTGTACACACAACATAAATATCTAAAGATAACGGACGACGGATGTGGCGCGGTGGGCGAAGGTCCGCCTGCGACGCAGGAGGTTGCGGGTTCGATTCCCGCCTCGGAACAATTGTGTGCACGATCTGCAGATATCTGTTCCGGGTGGTCTGGTCGTTATGTATGTATTATAAACAATATCTATCTATGTAATGTATTGTATTAAGTATATCAGTTATCTAGTACCCATAACACAAGCTCTGAAAGCTTGGGGCTAGATGCTGTGCCTCACCTCTATGCAGCACGATTTCGAAGATGGCGCGCAGCAGCCGCGCCGCGCTCTGCGTCACATACACCATGTCTGCCATCAGCGCGAACCCCTCCAGTTTCAGGCGGGAGATGTACGCCTGCAGGAGGACGTTGATCTTGGCTGATGGCTCCTCGATGCTCTCCTTTATTGGGATTGGGACCTGCAAGTCAAAATTAGATAAGTCGATGGCATGTCGTTACATCTCGGGGCTCGCTTCTCTCGCTACTCGCAAATACGAGTATAATGTATGATTCTATTATAGGTATGGTTCCAGAAATAAATGGCGAATGCCGAAATGAAAAGCGAGCTTAAACAATAAACAATAAATCGGCAAATGGAGCTTCGGAAACAAAATACAATATGTAAATCGGCCAGTGAAGCAAGCCACGAAATTACACAAAAAACCGTCAGCGTGAACCAACAAAACTCGAAAGAAAAAACCTAGCGAGTTGGGACGAAGCGCGACGCTTGTCGTCTGCTCTGAGTCAAGACGGACCACGGTCAATAGGGACGAAGCGCGGTGCGATACTCCTGATAAGACTTCGATGGGTCGAGACTATATACCCAGATTAGTTCAAGCAACATTGACCTAGAGGTCGCACAAACAAGAGGGGATTATGCCATAATCACCACGCTAGCAGGCGGATTGTTGATCGCAGTAAAGGTATTAAAAATACACAGAAGACTGCCATTCCTCTAGTAGCTTCCCTTGGTCGCTTCTTACGACATCGAGCTACATAGTGTAACGTTGAATCGTAATCTATGTAGTTTTTTTAATAATCTTAATCTTCAATATAAGCACTACATACCTCCCTAGGTAAGTATCTTAAAAATTTATAAATTTTTACTTGAGAGGTCTATTCTTACGCCACCGTCGCCAACTTACCCTTTCCATCAGCTTATGCAGTTCCAGTTTCTCCTCATCCCTGACCGCCACATGCTTGAACTCCGCGGAGAGAGAGAACACCCGGAACAGCTCTATCTCGCACAGAGTCGGCTTGAGCAGCTGGCTGTAGCAGGACATGGTCTCGTGGGTGCAGTAGAAGTGGGACGCTATCCGGCCCAGCTCGGTCGGCTGGAAGTGGCCGGACTTGCGCTCGTATTTTATTAATCCGGCTCTGGAACAAGACGGTTCATTTTAAGATCCACTACGAACGTGTTGGAATTGACATTGTAGTGACAATGCATGTGTATATGCAATTTATAAATGAATGCAATAAATGAACAAATGAATTCTTAAAGAAATACTCACTTGTCTAGCAGACTGGCCGCGGTGTGCACCAGGTCGGCTCGATGCAGCTCCAGCAGGCTGTCCTGCTGCACAGCCTCCGCCGAGATGCCGTACAGCGCGGGCTGGCGCAGCATTCGGATGTACAGATACGTGTAGCCTGGAACAAAACGTCAAATATAATATAAATACTAGAAATAAGAATAAACTCGCTGTGCCCTCAACTAGGCTACACAAGATAAATGTATCTTTCAAAGGGCAGTGTATACGCTTCTACAACAAAATTCCAAGTGAGTTGCAAAATTTTTCAATAAATAAATTGAAACGCCAAAGTACAGGTACTTTGGCGTTTCAATTTATTTTAAGGTCCAAAGAAAATTGAAGTTTGAATATACATTTTTTATTGAGTAACGATTTTTGCTGACCAGTTGCGACTCTGCTGGTTTATAGTTGATAAGGGAGAGTTACACCCATATTTGTAGATAATTCTTCAACGAATCCTTCACTCAAACTCGTCTTAAGTGCCTCAAGCATTCCTTCTTTGGTATGCTTAGTCGTTAGCTTCATCGTCAGTCTCCAAAATACATTATAAAAAACCACAAGCTCTTTTGAGGAGCATTCAAGGTAGGTCGCTAGGTACCTTGAGATGAAAGTTCATTTCTTCACTTGTATGAGAAAATTTTCTAGGCTTCATACGAGTGATGTTTTGCGATCAAGCATATTGAGTATAGATTCAATCGTGGTCGAGGTACGACTAAAGAGAGTTAGTATTGAAGTGGTTGGTTATGTATGATTCACTCACCGAGCCAGGTGACGGCGTCCCGGATGCTCTGCACGGTCCCGAGTACAATCTCCGCGTTCAACATGTCGGGCAGTTTGCTGACCAGCTGCGACTCTATGGGCAGCTGCTGGTTCAGGAGCGAGAGGTAGTATTGTAGCTCTGAGTGGTTGGTTATAAGAATTCCTGGGAGAGAGGGAGCAAACCACATTATTATTTACTAGCTGTTCCCCGCGGTTTCACCCGCGTTAAACTCGAATTTCACTTTATTAGGAGAATTTTTACACCTTGGTTACCACGTTATATTATTGAAGTTTTAGTAAGGATCCCTTAATTTTTTGAAAATATAATATAGCCTATGTTCACCACGGATATTTAGGCTTCCTAACGGTGATAGAATTTTTCAAATCGGTCCAGTAGTTTCGGAGCCTATTCGTTACAAACAGACAAACAAAAAATCAAACCTCTTTATAATCTATATATATAAAAGAAAGTCGTGTTTGTTACAACACTTATAACTCGAGAACGGCTGAACCGATTTAGCTGAAAATTGGTGGAGAGGTAGCTTAGAACCAGGAGTCTAACATAGGATACTTTTTATCATTTAAACAATTTGACACATAGATTTCCACGGGGGCGAAGCCGCGGGGAGCAGCTAGTATTAGTATAGATGAGACATGCTAATTATGATACTGAACTCTTTTTTTATTATTCTTCATTAATATCTTAAGTAACTAAGTGATCAGCCTCAACAAACAAACAAGTATGTCATACCTTCGCCTTTAGTATCGTACTGCGGCCGCCCCGCTCGCCCCAACATCTGCAGCACGTCCAGCGCTCCCAGCTCGCTCCAGCGACCCTGGAACAGGTACGGTCATTTACTATCCCTATACTAAAATAGCTTATTAGGGGAGGCCTATGTCCAGCAGTGGACTACTATAGGTTTTTTCACTTTGACGACATGATATTACCTTCTCCGGCGAGTAGACTTGCGTGCCCTTCACGATGACGGTGTGCGCGGGCAGGTTCACGCCCCACGCGAGCGTCGCCGTCGACACCAGCACCTGAACGAACAAACAAGAATTTGAGGATTGTTTAAAATAAATTAAATAAGCCTAAAATGTTGTTTACATAGGGAAAGGATGCCTTATTGCTAAGTTTTGTCTTCTAGGTATAATTAGTAGCAAGTCAGCAAAGGTTTCTTTTATTGAATTATTTATTTGTTATAACTTGTCTACGACAAAAGTCTCCTCCAAAGATTTCCATAAAATAATGTCTTTTACTGCACGGTTCCATATTGGACCGGCAAATTTACTTATATCATCCCCCATCTCTTAATAATAATATAATAACCAGTCCATGCATCCATCACAATAGCCTGGTTTTATTTCTTTCATTTTTCTTTGCAATAGTCTCTACACCTGACGGATACCATCTTTGGGTGTATCATATTGTGCATCCGAGGATGATACCCGCTATGTGCAGCCATCGCTTTTAGATTAACTTCTCAAAGGGCCTCTGTGCTGTTGGCTTCGGCCCCACGCAAGCCTTCCAAAGGACCGGGTCACTTTATGGCCCGAGATCATGGTAAATGAGACACATAATAATTCATTTATATCAGGAAGCATTAGTTTAGTACAGCTGTTCTGAGCACCTCCATGCTGGAGCACCAGTAAACAACCCACCTGTATATGTCTATCAGCGAACAGGTCTTCAACCAGCGTCCTATCCACACGCGTCATGCCGGCGTGATGGATAGCGAACCCGTACGGAAGCAGCTCCCTAAGTTCCGGGTTCTTCACCTGGTCTGCCTCGGTTCGCAGCACCTCCATGCTGGCTGAGCCTTCTCTGCAAGAGTTAGAGGAAGCCCCTATATGATACTGGTATTATATGATCTATCATATAGGGGCGGGTGATAGAAATATACATAGATAGCCTCTACTTAGAAATTAATAAATATATCATCATCATTATCATCATCATCAGCCTATAGCAGTCCACTGCTGGACATAGGCCTCCCCCAATGAGCGCCATAGCGCCCTGTCTTCAGCTTGACGCATCCAGCATCTACCTGCAGTCTTTCGCAGGTCGTCATCCCACCTGGTCGGAGGGCGTTCTACACTACGTTTACCGAGTCGTGGTCTCCACTCAAGAACACGTTTGCCCCAGCGGCCGTCGGTTCTTCGCGAGATATGGCCGGCCCACTGCCACTTCAGCTTGCTAATTCTTTGAGCTATGTCGATAACCTTGGTTCTCTGTCGGATGTATTCGTTACGAATCCTATCCTTCAGAGAAACTCCGAGCATAGCTCTTTCCATAGCTCGCTGAGCGACTATGGAATAAATATATAAATATATAATGCTGGACAATCCACACAGCATTGTCTAGCCCCAAGCTGAGCAGAGCTTGTGTTATGGGTACTAGATAACTGATGTACTAAGACATTACATTATTTAGATAGATATTTTTTATTATACATCGATAAGGACCCCCGGAACATATATCTGCAGATCGTACACACAATTGTCCAGAGGCGGGAATCGAACCCTCTTGCATCGCAGGCGGACCTTCGCCCACCGCGCCACAGAGGTCGTCAGTAAAAGAAATATCATCCGTGTGGATCAGTAGCGTGTAGAAACTAGTAGCTTATCGTCATTCATGAAAATACTTAGGTGTAATGTAAAGTCAGAAAAGGGGAATGTTTTACTCTATGTTATTAAGGCGGTACCCAGAGGCACACTAGCGCCGCCACCTGCCACAGGAATCGAACCCGCAACCTGCGTCGCTGGCGGATCTTCGCCCACACCACATAAATCGTCAAAAAAATTAATAGGGAATAAAAATTCCTAGGTTTTTAAAGTAATTAGCTCACCTCAAAAACTGTCCAAGCGTATCTTTCTCCAAGCACATGTCGCGAATGGCGCGCGCCGTCTTGCCGGTCTCCTTACGCGAGTGGACGAACACCAGAATCTGTAAAGAAATAAATAAATAATAAATAAATAATGCTGGACAATTCACACAGCATTATCTAGCCCCATGGTAAGCAGAGCTTGTGTTATGGGTACTAGATAACTGATATACATAATACAATACATTACATACATAGATATTTTTTATTATATATATAGAAATAAATAAAATTTATTCATATAAACTCGTTGCTAGACAAAACAGTGCACTTCACTACATAGTATAACACAAAGTCGCTTCCCGCTGTCTGTCTGTCCCTATGTATACTTAGATCTTTAAAACTACGTAATGTTTGATGTGGTTTGTTGTTAGTTTTTTGCATTTGCACCCGTGCGAAGCTGGGGCGGATCGCTAGTAAATAAATAAATATAGCTAAGTATAAAAATTTACAGACAGGGCGCTATGGCGCTCATTGGGGGAGGCCTATGTCCAGCAGTGGTCTGCTATAGGCTGATGATGATAACAAATTAGCCTGAGTGCTAAACTCTATACTAATATTATAAAGAGGAAAGGTTTGATTTTTTTGTTTGTTTGTAATGAATAGGCTCCGAAACTACTGGACCGATATGAAAAATTCTTTCACCGTTGAGAAGCTACACTATCCCCGGTGAACATAGGCTATGTTATGTTTTCAAAAAAGTTAGGGATCCGTACTAAAACCGTGCGAAGCCGGGAAGGTCCGCTTGTTACTAAATAGAATCAATTACTATTACGTTAAAAGCATTTATATACTACTAGCTGCTCCCCGCGTTCCTATGTTAGACTCCTGGTTCTAAGCTACCTCTCCGCCAATTTTCAGCTAAATCGGTCCAGCCGTTCTCGAGTTATAAGTGTTGTAACAAACACGACTTTCTTTTATATATATAGATATGCGTCTTGCGGCTTCGCCTGCGATCAAACCCGTTGCGTAGTTTTAAAGATCTAAGCAAAGATCTATTGAATGATTACCTTAACTTTATATTGACATTGATTCATTTAAATAAAATTTTCATAATAAGACATTCATTGAAAATGATAAGTAATTAAATTAAATAATTATTTATATAACTGCATGCTTTAAGATAATATAATTATGGTAGGTATATTGTATAAGCTAAAATATTAATTGTTTATTAAAATGTTTGTACGCCTAAGCGGCAGAATCTAGCGATCTAAAATAAGTCTTATGTATCTGACTATCCATTACCCTGATTCACAAACAATAAATGAATTATGAATTAAGCATACATAGGGACAGACAGACAGCGGGAGGCGACTTTGTTTTATACTATGTAGTGATTCTCTAGACACTGACCTGATTCCTTCCCGCATGCTCCATGGTCTTCTCGTAGACGATATCGTTCATGACTTGGAAACGTTTCAGAGCTTTCTTCTCTGTCACTCCGATGTACTGCTGCTCTAACGCCACTGGTCTGAAAGGGAGAACAACATTCAGTACAAATCTAAAACTAAATAGATAAACCCGGCGTGGTATTACAGGTACTAAAATGAGAATCAGTAATGATTTGAATAATTTGATAATTTGGCATTTAGAATATTATGTACGAGTTGGCAACTAGTGAGGCCGACAAATTGTCACTTTATCTTGTATTATTATTTTATTATCTTGTTTGTGCAATAAAAGTATTGTCTACTAGCTGCGCCCCGCGGTTTCACCCGCATGGTGATAGATTTTTTGGATAATATACAATATATCTTTATGAATTGTAGCCTATGTGTTATTCTTATATGTAAGCTATATTTGTTTTATAATAATAGGCGTGTTTGTGATGTTTCATCAAAATCCATTCAGTAGTTTATGCGTGAAAGAGCAACAAACATACATACATCCTCACAAACTTTCGCGTTTATAATATTAGAAGAATCTATCTATCTAAATACCTGAAGGAGTTGTCAAAGTAGAAGAGTCCCTTGTCAGGCTTCACGCGGAGGAACGCAGCGACATCTGTGTAGTTGGGCAGCGTCGCCGACAGACCCACGAGCCGGACCTGACGAATACAATAATAATAATAATAATCACGCTCTATTGGGACCGATCTATCATTACGGACAGGACTATTCTTGCGAATAAGCCTGATATTGTACTGATAGATCGGTTAGAACGGAGGGCAGTGCTCGCTGATGTCACCGCATGATGCTAACCTCGTTAGAGCTGAGAAAGATAAACTTAGCAAATATCTTGACTTGGCTAACGAGGTTGTCAGCATGTGGGATGTAGATTCAGCGACCATAGTCCCGATAGTCGTTTCGGTTAACGGCGTAATAGCGAAGAGCCTCGATCAACACCTGAAGAGACTCTCGCTAGGAAGTTGGATCAAGGGCCAGATCCAGAAGGCGGTACTCTTGGACTCGGCACGTATCGTCAGGAAGTTCCTTTCTCTGCAGCCCTAGTCACCGGCCGCTTGAGCCTAGCTTCGCGGTCGGTGATCTACCGTTTTGATATATTTTTTACTGTAGAATCGTTTTATAATATTTTATTGTATTTTCTATAGTACAAAATGTATTTTATACGAGAATTTTAATAAATGAGTGTATAATAATAATAATGTGTAGCCATCGCCTTTAGATTAACTTCTCAAAGGGCCTCTGTGCTGTTGGCTTCGGCCCCACGCAAGCCTTCCAAAGGACCGGGTCACTTTATGGCCCGAGATCATGGTATATGAGAGACATAATAATAATATTCGTTTATTTCTGTGGGTGTTCTGGTCGTTTTCTATATATAATAAAAAAATATCTATCTATGTAATGTATTGTATTATGTATATCAGTTATCTAGTAAACATAACACAAGCTCTGCTTACCATGGGGCTAGATAATGATGTGTGAATTGTCCAGCATTATTTATTTATTTATTTATTTCAGGCAAAAAACCCACATCACAAAAAAATACAATTACAATTTTAAAAATATGCACAAATAAAAATTAAAATACTTAAAACAAAAGATATCACGACGCTTAAAGCTGTCGCACGTCATTTTATGTTTCCCTCCATATGTAGGGAAATCCAGTGCATATATATGGGGTTGTTGTAGACCTGGTCAGAGACAGCCTTCAAAATGCTATTTTTGGAGCGGACCAACCTACCCCAGAAAGCTGCGACGCGAGAGCGGACGATGGCGAGATAATGACTAACTAAGTGCTTTGTTTCCATTAGACCAAACACTAAATTAAAACTGCATAAATAAAACTAGGAAGTAAAGTAATCACATTGATTTTTTGTTCACTTCAATAGTAAATAAATAGCCCCAAGCTAAGCAGAGCTCGTGTTATGGGTACTAGATGACTGATATACTTAATACAATACATTACATATGTAGATATATGTATATTTTTTATTATACATAGAAAACGACCAGAACACCCGGAACAAATATCTGCAGATCGTACACACAATTGTTTCGAGTCGGGAATCGACCCGCAATCTCCTGCGTCGCAGGCGGAACTTCGGCCACCGCGCCATAGATGTCGTCAAAAGTGTAGGTAAATATGTGTGAGCTGCAGTACAACATAGGCTCATTCATCATTCCTGATTGCATACTCTCAGTGGACAATCAACTTTTGATAGAGCTGCAAGAGTTCGGCAAACGTAATGTAGGACGTCCTCCGGCCAGGTGGGATGACGACCAGCAAAGGACTGCAGGCAGATGCTGGATGTCAAGCTGAAGAAAGGGCGCTATGGCGTTTATTACTGGAGGCCTATATCCAGCAGTGGAGTACTTTACCTGTTCCTGAGTCTGCTCCACGGTGCCGAGAGTCCTGGCCACCAAGGCCTCCAGCACGGGGCCTCGCTCGTCGTGCAGCAGGTGCACCTCGTCTATGATGATCAGGCGGACCAGGGAGGTGAAGGAACGCTCGCCACCTGCACAAATATACTGGTTAGATATGGAAGTAAGTAATAAAACAAATTAAATTTATTTCTTTAACAGTTTTAACGTGATTACAAAACTATCATCCGACTTCAAATTCGGTAAACGTAGTGTAGGACGCCCTCCGACCAGGTGGGATGACGACCTGCGAAAGACTGCAGGTAGATGCTGGATGCGTCAAGCTGAAAACAGGGCGCTATGGCGCTCATTGGAGGAGGCCTATGTCCAGCAGTGGACTGCTATAGGCTGATGATGATGATGATGACTTAGAGAAGTCTGTGTATTTGTCAAATCTCACCCAACTTACAACTTACTTTACTAAACGTGGGGATGTTATGACTAGACAAAAAAGGGCCAAGTTTCAGAACTTGCTCTACAAACCTCAATGTCGTAAGGATATCTACAATCGAAATGTTTTTAATATGTGCATAATTATTTATAACAAACTACCAGAAGAATTGAAGGATTTGAATGGAAACTTATTTAAGAGAAAGTTAGATATTTGGTTACTTTCAAATTGTTTTTATAGTAACGAATACTTAAATTTTAAGAAAATGAATTAATTATATTGGATACTTAATAAAGACGTGTTTAATATATGCACACCTGCTTGCGGGTCGAATACATTGACATTACATAGCTTTAAGATCTTGACATGTAATTGTTGTATTCTGCAAATAAACGATTGATTCTGATTCTGATTTAACTAAAACATAGTAGTGCTCTGTAGCAACACGAAAACAGCATGACGAGCGAAGTGAGCCGCGCTGTGTATTTCTCTATAGCTACGTGCCAACTCAGCGTGGCGAGCGAAGCGAAACGCAATATGTAATATGTAAATAATGCGGGATCAGCTTTGCTTGGGGCTAGACAATGCTGTGTCAATTCACACAGCATTATCTAGCTTATAGAGCTTGTGTTATATCTCACTTGTCCCTCTCACTCTAACTCGTACCTTTCCTGGTGATGATGTCCCACTTCTCAGGCGTGCAGACGATGAGCTGCGTCGCGTCGATCTGTTCCCGCGTGAGCTGGTGGTCGCCCGTCAGCTCGGAGACGGTCATGTTGTACGCGGAGAGGCGCTTCTTGAAGTTGCCCACCTGTGGGAGACAAGATATTAGTCGGGAAGATTGGTCTATCTGGGAGCAAGAAAGACAGGCTTATATAAGTCTTATTTAGGGACAATTCTTGTTAATATCAAGCAATATTTTAGGAAATCTGTAGTCAGTTTATTTTATTATTATTTTGGGGAACAACCCCGAGACATTTAACCTTTTTAGACACTTTAAATATCTTTTGAATGAAATAAAAATGAATTAGACACTAAAGTCATTTAACCTTTTTAGACACTTTAAATATCTTTTGAATGAAATAAAAATTAATTAGACACTAAAGTCATTTAACCTTTTTAGACACTTTAAATATCTTTTGAATGAAATAAAAATTAATTAGACACTAAAGTCATTTAAAACGGGTTTCTACCATGATATGATTTTTTAAATCTAATCATGGTAAATATCCTGTTTTAAATGACTTTAGTGTTAATAACCATGATAGTTCCAAAAGTTTTATGAATTTAGACAGTTTGAGAGCTCGCTTTAAGTATTCCCAAGGGCCCATATATGTATTTATACACTTTTATATAAACTTTAAGTGACTAATATCTATAACTCACCATCTCCTGTACGAGTGACCGCATGGGCGCCACATATATCATCTTAAAGTCGTGCACATTGACGGTCCCGTCATCGTTGACGTGCTTCCCCACTTCTCGTAGAATGGTGAGTAGCGCCACGTTAGTTTTGCCGGCACCGGTCGGTGCACACACTAGGAGGTTCTCGTCGGATTCGAGGGCTGCTTTGGAGATTCGACTCTGTTGAGAGAAAGGGTAAACATTAATTAGAGCAGTACTTATTCATACGTGAATATCTCTGAACCCTGACTTTGACATTACTTCTATTAACACTCATTTATTTAAATTCTCGTATAAAATACATTTTTTACTATAGAAAATACAATAAAATATTATAAAACTATTCTACAGTAAAAAATATATCAAAACGGTAGATCACCGACCGCTTGCTAGGCTCAAGCGGCCGGTGACTAGGGCTGCAGAGAGAGGAACTTCCTGACGATACGTGCCGAGTCCAAGAGTACCGCCTTCTGGATCTGGCCCTTGATCCAACTTCCTAGCGAGAGTCTCTTCAGATGTTGATCGAGGCTCTTCGCTATTACGCCGTTAACCGAAACGACTATCGGGACGATGGTCGCTGAATCTACATCCCACATGCTGACAACCTCGTTAGCCAAGTCAAGATATTTGCTAAGTTTATCTTTCTCAGCTCTGACGAGGTTAGCATTCTCAGCTCTGAGAGGTTAGCATTCTCAGCTCTGACGAGGTTAGCATCTATTAACACAATTATTATCTTAGCTACTGTCTCTGTTGCATGTCATTTTTCTCAATTTGTACACTGTAATCGGTAAAACATGTTGAAATGATATCCACCTACTTGTTAATTAACTCTTATTAACACATGTTTATGCAAATAAATGATAAATAATGCCGGACACAGCATTATCTAGCCCCGAGCTAAGCAGAGCTTGTGTTCAGGTTGACTGATATCCATAATACATGTCGGGAATGGAACCAGCAACCTCCTGCGTCCAGGCCTATCACGTCTACCTGTTCTAGACTACGGGCACCTGTTGCGGGCTGAAGACTGCTATAACGCTCACTAGGTCCCTGTCCAGCAGTGGGCTCGCATTATGTAGATGATGTTACGTATATTAAGTGATCTATAACGGGGTATTTACCATGATTTGATTGCTGAGTTTTCCAATATTTCGGCACAGTTTCATGCGCCATGATCACGGAATAAGTGAAGGCGCTGCGAGTTAGTTTTTATTCGCAGTACTTTCAGTTATTCAGTTTTTTGTTTATAACCATGATAGTTTCAAAGGTTTTCCATAACGTTATCTTCCGTGACGTCATCAAACGGCTCTATCGGAAGACCAGCGTTCGTTGTAACATGCTTACAACGAACTCATGCTGAGGTAGAGTCCGTTTTGTGACTCAATTACAAAAATCTGTTTTGTCTTTTATTTTTTGATCATGTTTGTTTTATTTTTTGTTTATTGAGTTGCAAATAAAATATTCTATTCTATAATATGTATGTAGTATGCTGTGTGAATTGTCCAGTATTATTTATTTATTTATTTATTATTATTTATAATGCTGATGACATTACCTGTATCCTGTTGAGCGTCTTGAACCCGTCGAAGGCCGGCTGCACGTACTTGGGCAGCTTATCGATGGACACCAGCGTCTCGCCCTCGTCGAACGGCTTCGGCTTCAGAGCTGGCACGTGGACTTCTTCGTACCCTGGAAAAATTATGAACAAATATAAATATAAAATAATCTATGTTATGTATTGTAAGCTGGCAACTGCCCTTCTCGCGAATGACGCAAGCAACGAGCGGCACATAAAATGGGCGCGGGCGACGGCGCTCACTCACATGGTTTCTGCACTTTGCGCTATTGGGACGTCATTTTCTGCTCTACCTTTCGTCTCCGACCGTCTCGTCTACCCCGTCCGTCTTCGCACGCTTGTATTGTAAACCATACCTTTCTTCTGCTTCCTGAAGGAGCCAGGTGGTAGCTGGCACCTCTTGTTGGCCATGAAGTGCGCGCCGGCCGCGAACACCAGGTCCTCCAGCTGCAGCACACAGCGGCTGCCGGCCACCTGCCCTGCGGAGTCACCGTCCGTCTTCTGGCGTTTGCGGGGGGCTTCGGATTGCGGGCCGGTGGTCTGGCAAGATGTAAAATACAAAATGTTTATCCAATAATAAAGGATACACAGTATATAATAAATTCCTTTCTGTTATAGCTGGCTGGCTTTCTTTCCCTGCAATTTACACCTTACCTCATCATCTCCCTTCCCAGTATCGAGCTGCGCTAATATCTTCTGCAGATGTGGCTTCTGTGACATCTCCTCGCGGATGGACGCGCGGTCGCTCTCCGACTGGGAGGAAGCCAGCTTGGTGCAGTACAGGACTGTAATGGAAGGTGGCAAGAATTTTAATATCTAGTTCAAACTACCCGCGTTATGTATATCCTATTAGGTCAATGACCTTCTGCCATTGACACTCGTGATTAGCCGCCATGTTTTCTCTGTCTTGCTGTACACCTTGTGAATACACGTGATACTTGAAATTAAATGTTTTATTTCAACGAGCTAGACCTGCCCTACCCGCGTTATGTATATCCTATTAGGTCAATGACCTTCTGCCATTGACACTCGTGATTAGCCGCCATGTTTTCTCTGTCTTCTGCCTGTGCACCTTGTGAATACACGTGATACTCGAAATTAAATGTTTTGTTTTCAATGAGACCTGCCCCCCTACAGAAGGCGTGAAGGTTTATTTTGATTTGTATGAAGCATCTATGTTAATTAAATAAATATAAATAAATAATGCTGGCCAGCAGTGGGACGAAACAGGCATTATCATTATTATATTAGCCCGGGGTGTCCCACTGCAGGGCAAAGGCCTCCCTCCCCTTCTTCCACTCATCTCGGTCCTCAGCAAGGAGAACCCACTCCTTATTGTATAGGTCGAGCTCATCCCGCCATCTCCGCCTAGGCCTTCCACGTTGTCCGGCAAACAGGCTTAATAAAAAAAAAATGCTGGACAATCCATACAGCATTATCTAGCCCCAAGCTAAGCAGAGCTTGTGTTATGGGTACTAGATGTCTTTAGAGTTATTTATTTACTAATGTACACTAACCTGTGTATCTGTACTTGTTGAGCAGTTTGACGAACTCGAAGCAGTCGTACCCGAGCAGCAGCACCAGCCTGTTCTCCAGGTCGCGGTCGTCCGCCGCCTCCGCCAGGGCTTTCAGCACCTCGCTCGACTTAGCCTGGAAACCAAGTCAATTTAGTTATACATTCACAGTGATTAAGTTGCTAACTTTTGAAAAAAATTATTATAACAGTAGCCCACAGTCTGCCCGCATTCAAATCTGAACTCAAACACTTGGCTTATTGAGCAAACTTTCTACAGATACGACTAATTCGTAGTTAATGTTAAGTGATAGTTAAAGAAATAATTCACAATAATTAAAATCACAATTTTTTGTCGAGCAAAATCCTCGTATTTGTAGACGCCCTCTCGATGAGCCATATATTAAGTTTCATTTTGAAGAAACTGTACTATAGTTAGACCGAAACCGCTGTACCGCGCCTGAGGTATGCTCACGGCGAGACGGGGGGGAAGTATCGGCCGCTCCGATCCATCAGTCTGCCGTCAACGCGTACTCTTGCTCTTTTATCCTCGCCCCCCACCTAGCCGCACTTTCCTAAGGAGCGGTACAGCGGTTTCGGTCACACTATAGCTACAAGATCGATTACCTGCGAGACCATGGCATCAGAGAAATGCTTGGAAAGTCTCCGTTGAAGCCAGTACGCGTCGATGTCCATCGGGTGTAGGTTCTGATCCCGCCGCTTTTGTGATTGTTCCTCGGATAGCTACAGACAGACAAAATAAATAAATAAAATAAATATTGCTGGACTATTCACACAGCATTATCTAGCTCCAAGCTAAGCAGAGTTTGTGTTATGGGTACTAGATGACTGATATACTAAATACATAATCATATTTTTTATTATACATAAATAACGACCAGAACACCCGGAACAAATATCTACAGATCGTACACACAATTGTTCCGAGGCGGGAATCGAACCCGCAACCTCCTGCATCGCTGGCGGACCTTCGCCTACCGCGCTACAGAGGTCGTCAAAGGGAATGTCTAAAATTGAAAAAAAAAACCTAAAATGGTCACTATACGAGTATACTTGGACGGAGTTAACTCCTGTATGATCTAGCTCGTACGAGCGCCCCCGAGAGTACTCGTATAGTGAAAACCCGGCTTAACGGATGCCGCTATCCCAGTGCGCTCGGATCACGTGTTTACACGATACGAGTAGCGTCCGAGTAGTCATCAGAGCGCACTCGGTCCGAGTATACTCGTATAGTGAAAACCCGGCTTTTAAAATCCGGGTTTTCACTGTACGAGTAGTTTTGTTAACAAATGGATTCCAAAATTGATTTCTAGAAATGAGTTTTACTCACATTAGCGTGTATGGCGTTCTTCTTCCCCTCCCCGTCGCTGTCCTCCCCCCCGGAGCTCTCCTTGTCCTCTTCATTATCCGTGCCTTCTCCCTCTTCCTTCTCATCTTCACGGACCTGAACATAATACGATATTTTATTAGTTAACAAGCTTTGTTGTGCAACTTATATTTGAGACATTTTTGTCAAACGAAGTTATAGTTTGACCGAAACCGCTGTATCGCGCGTGAGTTATGCGAGCGGCGAGACGGGGGGGAAGTACCAGCCGCTCCGATCCATCAGTCTGCCGTCAACGCGTACTCTTGCTCTTTTTCCTCGCCCCCCACCTCGCCGCACTTTCCTAAGGAGCGGTACAGCGGTTTCGGTCAAACTATAGTCTTTCACACCTTATACTCGAGTCTTTTTTACGACTTCAAAAAAGGAGGAGGTTCTTAATTCGAATGTAATTTTTTTATGTTTGTAACGTCAGAACTCTCGACAGGGTGAACCGATTTCGATGATTCTTTTTTATTGAAGGTGCTTCCCGTGGTTCCATTTCAATTTGTTCCAGTTCTGAAAATGGCATCCGTGAGAAAACCATACAAGGCTTAAATTTGCGACGAATAACTCAATAAATATTTTTAAACTTACGTGATCTGAACACATAATAATAAGTATTGATAGTCGCGGACACTGTTAGCGTTGTGTGTCGTCCGAGTGTGCAGATGCACATTCCTACTATTGAAAATCAAATGAGGGTAGTTTCAAATAAACTAGCCCCCGCTTCGCTGAGGCGGTAACTCCAGTACTCCAGTGATTCCGTGACCACGACAGTGTGTAAACCTGTTGAAACGTCGGAAAAAAGGCAAATAAACGCGATAAATACCCGTTGTATTAATACCTATAATTATGAATTTACTTTACTTTTATTTTTAAAATAAATAAATAATGCTGGACAATCCACACAGCATTATCTAGCCTCATGGTAAGCAAAGCTTGTGTTATGGGTACTAGATAACTGATATACATAATACAATATATTACATAGATAGATATTTTTATTATACATAGAAAACGACCAGAACACCCGGAACAAATATCTGCAGATCGTACACACAATTGTTCCGAGGCGGGAATCGAACCCGCAACCTCCTGCGTCGCAGGCGGACCTTCGCCCATCGCGCCACATCGGTCGTCGAATAACTCAATATCACGCGAAACGTTTTTTTTTAGTTTGAAACCCATTTTCATTATTGGATTTGGAAGTCGTCGTAGTGTATAGTTTTTTTTAAAACACACCAAATTATTTGTGAAGTCGGAATCGCTTAGAAACTAAAGTATCGGGAAAGAGGCGGCACGCAAAGCAAATACCCTGGGCCACACCAAGTTATATTAATAACTAGCGGCCCGTCGCGGCTTCGCCCGGGTGGTCATTTGTTTCAGGCAATTTATTTAAAATTTTCTCTTTTTTCTCTCCATAAGAACCATTCTAAAAGTAAAAGTCATTTATTTGAAAAACACGTGTAAAAAAGATGACAAATAGTTTTTTTGAGTCAGCATGTTTGACCAATATACATTGGTGTGCAAAAATAATTAGAGAGTATGGCATGCAGGTCTAAATGTAATTGTACATAACAATAACAAATTTACAAGATTATTAATACATAGCATAAATTTAGATTACATCATTTAGAAATTCGTCAATTTTATAGTAGCATTTTTCACATAAAAGTTTTTTAAATTTAGTCTTAAATAATAAAACTTTTGAAACTATCATGGTTATTAATACTAAAGTCATTTAAAACGGGATATTTACCATGATTTGATTTTCTTGATTTGAAAGACAAAAAATGAGGGTAGATCGGTATGTCTGCCCATAAAAACTCGCAGTGCCTTCAGTTACTCCGTGATCATGGCGCATGCAACTGTGCCGAAATATTGGATAACTCAAAAATCAAATCATGGTAAATATCCCGTTTTAAATGACTTTAGTAGTCTTAAATAAGTTTACATTTAAGTCTTTGTAGCTCTTAGGTATTTTATTATAGATTACAGGTGTCATGCACACTACACTCTTTCTCAACATAGTAGTTTTTGATTCGTGTCTGGCTAATCTAGTGTTGTCCCTTCTATTCCTAATTACAATGTCACACATTTGGGGAAACAGATTGGGATTATCGTACTTCAAGAAATATTCTAAAAAAAGAATTAGCGAAATCGGTTCAGCTGCTCTCGAGATTGGAGCTTAGCAACATATTCAGCGATTCATTTTTATATTATAGATAGTAATTCATTCAGAAACAGCTATTCCAATCCATTGACCTAAAAACACATACCAATGCAAAAGGCTCTCACTTCAAACGCCAGTAGGATCATCAGGGAATTCCTGGACAATGAGCTTCCAAGCTTTTAAGTTTCTGCCTTTGAATTGCACTTGGCTTAGGCCTATGCGCTTTGGATTTAAGTAATTTGAAACCTATCCTCACCTCTCCGTAAGCATCTTCATCGTCTTCCTCCGAGGACTCCTCGAACTGTACATTGATGCCGTACGTCTCATCTATCTCTGTGTTGCCCTCCGCACTGCTGATGTTGAAGTCTGTGATCTTCTTACCTGAAATGGAAAAGATAAATAATAATGCTGCTTTCTAATAGAAGACAAATAGAATAAAAAATTATTTAGCACACACAAAAACAAAGGAAAGTACAGCTTAAAAAACAAATTAAAGCACATAATAAAACTTAATTAAAAACACTTTGGTAGAGGCCTTTCCCTAGTGTGCAGCTAAACAGGTCCAGACTTAAAGAGTCCAGACTGAGTGGGACCTGTCGCTACCGCCCGAGAACTGTAACGACGCTGGTCTTCAGGCTGAACCTCTAGATGACGTCACACATACACAATTAAAAAAACAATAGACCCGAGTCGCTGTCGAAAACGTTTGTCCCGAGCCGTGAATCGAACCCGCAACATCCTCGTCGCAGGCAGCCCGTCGCCCACCGCGCCACAGTGGTCAATTATAACGCCTTGGAAAGTATTCTGCTGAGCTCACCTAGATTAACCAGCATCGCGAATCTCTCGTCGGCCACAGGTCCGAGCAGCATTTCAATCTCCTTCTTCTTGTCCAGGTCTTTTAGCTTATCATTCTTTAACACTACCAACACCTGTAAAAGAAAGAACATTATTTAGATAGAATATACTTAATTGCACAAAAGTTGTACATAGGCGAGCATAATGCTAGATAGCATTCTCTACCTGCTAACCTTTGGGTAGTGTGGACAACAGTTTGGTAGGTAGTGCTATATAATAGAGATAATAAAATATACTACTCATAATGATACTAAGCTACTTATATTATACTTAAACAGTAATATATATACCTATATAAATAATTGATATATAATTATTTGTTAGACACACATATTTAGTTACATAAATATAAGACGAAATAGTAATTACTGCGAACATGTGCTATGGGCCTGAACGGAGTTTTCTAGGAAAGCAGTCTATGCTTAGTTTTGTGCATTTGTTGGTTATGTTCTAGTCTTTTCAATTACAGCACTGGCGTTACTATACCGTTCGAGGCCCGTTGCCAATTCATCTGATTTGAAATGTTTTTTACACATTTTACTAAATGTGTAGGTAATAATTAATGTTGGGAGTTGGGATTCTCCTCTGACCGGGGCCCCTTCCGGTTGGGGGCCCGTGGCATTATACCGACTTGCCACCCTGTATGTAGTTACGCCATTGAATTAGCCTTTCTTGATCTCATCAAGCTTCATCATCATCAACCTATAATAGTCCTCAGCTGGACATAGGCCTCCCCTAATGAGCGTAATAGCGCTCAGTCTTCAGCTTGCCGCATCCAGCATCTGCCTGCATCTTTCTGCTGCGTCTTACGCAGGTCGTCATACCACCTGGCCGGAGGGCTTCCTACACTACGTTTGTCGAGTCGTCTTAGGCTTAGCAGCTTTGTTTCTCCATACCTCATCCACAGCTCCGCACAAGATGTCCCTGGGCTGGTCCCCAAGCGAGCCCTGCATGAATGAGAGCAGCAGCTCGTAGGCGTGCCGGGTGTGCTGCGCGCGCGGGCGGTACAGCACGCCCGGAGCGTCGTCCGCCCATGTGGCGCGCGAGGATTTGGACTTTGACAGCTCGTAGGAAGCTTCGTCGCGCTTTTGACGTCTGTGGAGATAAACAATTGATATTAATTGAATCCTCGTCTAACATCCAATTAACAAAATTGAAGTTCCCTTTTTAGATATAAAATTCTATAATGCACAAATAACGAAAAAATTAAGAAACCAAATCAAATAGGCAAGCAAATAGTATGTAGTAGTGTAGGCAAAAAATTATCAAAGCAAAAACAGGTCCTGAGTGGTGTACCCCAAGGTTTGGTCCTTTCAGCTCATCTGATTGGGATATACATTACTGATCTTATTGAATACTGGATTCGGAATCAGTCTTCTTTGCTAATGATGGTATATTGATGGTAGATTTATTTAAAATTATGCCAACCCAATTACTCACTCAGGTCAATTGCAGGATGACTTAAACTGTATTCAAAGGTGGGTTAAAGACTACATGCTTGATACGCTACATTAAGTTTGATAATCTAGTCAAACTTTTAACTAACTTCAAATAGGAAGAACACTCCATAGTCATCTGATTGAATCCTTCAAAATTCTATCGCACACCTGCAACGAGCCTGATATTCACAAAATAATATATACCCCGAAGGTGCCATTCAAACCAGCTGGGGGCCATAGTCTCACAGTGACTTGTAGTATATTATTTTCTCAAAATATCCAAACTGTCATAGAGCGACAAGTCACAAGCGCGACTTGACTAAACGAAAATAAATAACATACTTAGCTTTCCGCTCCTCAGCTTTCTCCGGCTTGGTCCTCTGAGCGCGGTCA
Source organism: Eupithecia abbreviata (assembly GCA_943735965.1). Taxonomy (NCBI): domain Eukaryota; kingdom Metazoa; phylum Arthropoda; class Insecta; order Lepidoptera; family Geometridae; genus Eupithecia; species Eupithecia abbreviata. The sequence continues at coordinate 696,589 of OX031003.1, read as the reverse complement.
CCCATGCGGGTCCCCGTGAGCTTCCCCGTTAGCGACAGGACCTCACCCGTCGCCTCATCCCGTCCACGACGCTCGATGAGCCTTACATCCGCTTGAAGGACTAAATTTGAGTTCTGTAAATGATGGAAGTTATGTGATATTGATAGGAAATATTTCATTAGTCAAGTTTTCATTTTTAAATGCTGGGGTTTCAGCGTAGAAGCTGAGGGAACTGATGCCCTGTTAGCTAGGAAAGATAGATCTGGAACTTAAAAAGGAGAAAAGAAAACCCAACTGAAAATCTGGGCTTCGGTCAGAGTTGTAGTTTATTTGACCTTAGATTGTTTTTATGTTTGTGTATAACTAAAAACTAAATTTATTCATAGAATATTATCAATCATGCCAATTGGACTGAGATTTTGTGGTGAAATTACACAATAATACGCAAGCAAACTAATCAAAACAAAACTTACAGCTTTGTACTCATATTGCAGCTGCCTGGCAGCCGCGTCAGCCATGGTGTTTTATAATCTGAACAGAAAACACGAAACACACGCATGTAATCACTATAAAATAACGATTTACTCTATAATTTCACAGCAAACTCGTAAATTATTAAAAATGGAGGTTAGGTTATGCCTCAACAAAACGCCATTTATTTTGTTGTTTGTCTATGGCGACGAACAAACAATAATTCTATCCTTGGTCTATGGAAAATTGGAAATCAAATGTGAATTGTGCGACGAAATCGTAGAAACTACTTTTTGGATGAGGCGTTAAAAAAACTTCTCGACGCGCTAATATAATTCTCGCCAGTCAGTTTTTCTTTCATATTTTCGATACCTGTGAAATAGGAAAGCTTTCAAGTTGGACACACTGTTTATGGTACTGAATTTTTTTTCTTTTTTACCATGTAGGTTTGTGTTTCTGGAAAATAAATTAAGTCAGTGTCAATGGAGTTAGTTTTATAAGGTTGGTTCGTGTAAATTTTCACACACACCAGTAACCAATGAGTAACCATGACAGCACGCCCACGCATAACACGACACGAGGGATTGTTTCGATAGGGATTTCGACTTTAGGGATTGAATAAAAATTCCCTTATCATTATTATTATTCGTTTATCTTAACATTCAGATAAAAGACAGTAATCGAACACTACGCTTCGATTCAAATGTCAAATAAGAATGCTTTACATCTTTATGTTTCAATTTGAGAATAAATAGGTAAATAAATCACTGATTTTAATTTTAGGAATATGTGAAAATGTTTTAGTCGCAGCAGTAACCGGCTTGTGTTACAATAAGAAAAAAAGTTTATTTATTAACTTGTATCAAAATGGTACGGTCTACTTCTTAAGCTTTTTAAGGTCACCCACCACGTGACAAACATGGCAAAGTCACGTGATGTAAACAAACAAGGAATGCCAACACACGTGCAAGTTAGATTGGTGCACTTGCACTTAGGTACAGTCAACGACCAAAATAGCTGAAGCAAATGCAATTAGGATAATAATAATTGTTATCCCGCCATAGGTCCACCAACAATACTTCTTAGTAAAACCTTGTGTGTGGTCCGAATGTGTCGTCAGTATAGTGATCTTTTAGTTTATGATAGTGATAGTATTGTTATTTTTAATATAATTTATTTATTATTTAATGTATGTTTTTAAAATATTTGAAAGCACCACGCTCTTTCAGGAGAGTGGCCGTTCTTTTAATAAATAATATATACATGTCCTAATAACTTTTTTATTTGTAATTTTTCAATAATAATGCATGTTTACATATTTCATAATCAGTTATTCTTGTATAGATTTTCAATGCGTATTCGCCGACATAGAACTGCACTTTGATCATGCTGTGTAGGTACACATTATTATTTGGATACAGTGTAGTTTTAAATATTGAGTCCTTCTATATTTGATTGCTCGAGAACGCCTCATAATATAGTACAGTCAGATACCAAAACGCAAAACACCTCGATATATACAACCTACACATAAAATAATCTTGGAATTTTAACCATTTTGGTCGATGAATGTACCTTACCTTGATAGTTAATTTTCTTACTAACTACATACATACATATCAATTTAATTGTAAAGCTTTACAGCGACTTCTCTACCTGTCTGATACGTGTACGTACCTACTACACACACCTTATACTGTATCTACTGAGGCCTAACACAAGATTCAATATTTGTAAATATTTTTTTATTTCACTTACGTTAATATTTTGACAGATTTTGCACTAGGTACTTGTCGATTTGAGATCCCACATACAATGCGTAATTCTAATAATTGTCAGAATTATGCATTGTAGGAAGCAGAGCAGCTTTTCAAGTTCGTCGGTGTTTAGATTTTAGTGTTGTGTGCGAGTTGTTTTGTTTACAAACATTGCTACTTGAGAATGGCTTGAGTATATGCACCACCCAGCGAAGTGAGCTACTTTCATGCTACTTTACATAAAACTCGGAAGGAAAAGGTTCAAAAACGTCTTAAATCGGTAAAATTAGGTACTTTTTTAGTTGCGAGGTCCGCCCAAGATCGGGACGCGCGCAATCCTTCTGACAGAAGGCTGTCAGTCAGTCATTGAACTTTTCACGTTAGTACCTACATAGCGTTTCAATTCAAGTCAAGTCGCGCGAGCTGGCGAGCGAGATGTACAGTTGAGTTAGTGACAGCCCTAAAATTGTGATAAATGTTATTCAAATATGGCGGCTCAATCAAATGGTAGTGGAAATCTGGTTGAAGAATTCGAAGAATCATTTCAGGTGAGATTTTTCATTGCAAATTGTTCGATAAAATGTAGAAATCTTTGTAAGACACAGAAAATTCTAACCTCAAACAAAATAGGTTTGTTTTGACATTTGGAAGTACCAACATAAAAAATCCAATTTGGGAATACTCGAAGCCTCGTATAGTGAAAAGCTGCGACTATTGATAATCTCCTTGTATTTTTGTGTGTACGTGACCTAATTTCGCTTACGCGTCTTCTACCAACGGTACAACCCTAGACGAAGGGATTTGCTGCAAGCGCATCGCATCTCCATGTCGGTCGTCCGTCGGCCATTTTACTGATTATGTTTTCACAATTAAATATATAATCGCGTGTGATTTTTCCAATAAAGAACTGAAACAAGAGACAAATACAGATACTTTACTGTATTGTATAATGATGTGTGCTGTGTTGAAAGTTGTTGTAATTTGACGAACTAAGTGATGAAACATTGTTGATTGGATTTGAGAAGTTTGTGATTGATACAAGCACCATGTCTGCAGCTGGGGAAGAGGCTGTTTGTTCCTCGAGTGGCGTTACCATACAGACCTTTCGTCCAACATGGGAGGAATTCAAAGATTTCAACAAATACGTCCAGTACATGGAATCGAAGGGCGCTCACAAAGCTGGGCTTGCGAAAGTGATTCCACCACCGGAATGGGTCCCTCGCAAGTCTGGTTACGATCTAGAGCAGCTCGACGTGATCATACCGTCGCCGATCTGCCAGGTAGTCACCGGCAAACAAGGTTTGTTCCAACAAATAAACATTCAGAAAAAATCGATGTCTGTAAAGCAGTTCGCAGTCATGGCTAATTCTGCCAAATACTGCACCCCTCGCCACTCCAGCTTCGACGATCTGGAGAGGAAATACTGGAAAAATGTCACATATGTGGCTCCAATTTATGGAGCTGATGTCAACGGCAGCATAACAGACCCAGATGTCAACGAGTGGAACATAAACAGACTTGGAACTATCCTAGACTATGTCAACACTGACTACGGTATTGAAATAGATGGTGTAAACACTGCATACCTCTATTTTGGCATGTGGAAGACTACATTCGCCTGGCATACTGAAGACATGGACCTTTATTCCATAAATTTCCTCCACTTTGGTGAACCAAAAACCTGGTACTGCATCCCTCCAGAACACGGCAAAAGATTCGAAAGAATAGCCTCTGGGTTTTTCCCGACTTCAGCTAAAACCTGCCAAGCATTTCTGCGCCATAAAATGACACTAATATCACCTCAAATACTGAAGCAATACTCTGTACCAGTGAATAAAATAACACAGGAGGCTGGGGAGATAATGATAACATTCCCATATGGATACCATGCAGGTTTCAACCATGGGTTCAACTGTGCAGAGTCCACAAACTTTGCTGCTCCGAGATGGGTGGAATACGGAAAGAGAGCATTGCAGTGCACATGCAGCAACGACATGGTAAAGATATCAATGGACACATTTGTAAAGCGATTCCAACCTGAAAGATATGACCTTTGGCTGACAGGGCAGGACATTGGCTGCCACCCGGAACAACCAGAAAAGATGGTCCCCGCTCCGCATCCGTCAGGCCAAGACATCCTCTGCAATAAGAACAACACAGAACTACCGGAATCCTTCATCCAAGCTGAAGAAGAAGGTTCCAAAAAGAAGAAACGTCATCCTCTACATCTGAAAAGAGCTATGGCAAGCAAGAGCATATCAGAAGGAGCAATAGCAGTCTCCATTTTAGGCCATGATGTTATGGATGATGATGAAATGACCATGGCTGAGGGTGACTTAGATATGATGACATCTATGAAGCGACCAAACATGCCTCGGCCAGATGATACACAACTAGATGTTCTAGAAGACATCTGGCTAAAAGGTGATGAAATGGAACCATCAGAAGCACAACTACCTGATGTAGGCTACATGGACTCAGATAAGGACTCAGACTATGAGGATCCTTCAGAAGAAAAAAAGAAGAAAGCGGCTGATAAGAAGAAACAGAAAAATGTTGATAAAAATAAACCAAAAAAGGCTAAAGAGAAGAAATCTAAAAAGGAGCCTGGTGAAATAGAAATGTCAGACGAAAAAAGAAAAGCACTGAAAGCAGCTAGTAAGAAAGTCAAAACTAAGAAGCTGTCAATAGATCAACTCGGTGATATGGATGCTCTGGTCTGCAGTTGGAATGATCTACCACAAGGCGATGAAGTGGTCATCCCCGCAGCACCAACTCCTGAAACCGACGGAGACCCTCTCAAAGAAGGCACAGACGCCGATGAAGATAAGAAAGAACCTAAAAAACGTAAATCATCTATAAAAAGTGTCAACGGCGAAAAGGTTGAGAAACTTAAAAAGGAACGCGTCCAGAAAGAGCCTAAAGAACCCAAACCTAAAAAAGAACCGAAGCCTAAAGTGGAAGGCGCTGAGAAGAAACCTCGCAAACCGAAAACACCTAAAAAGGTGACCAATTTCGAATACATGTCACCGCTAGCACCTGTGATGCACAGAGAGTTTAAATCTACGTACGCCAAGGCGGCAATTAGACCAGCAATAAAACCTCCAGGGATTTCCCAACCAAAGACATACAGTCACATGATTAACAAACAGAAAGACACACCAAGAGCAGCTACTAAAGCAGCCCCTAAGTCAGCACCAGCACAAACAGAGACCAAACCAGCCTTACCAGACACAACGTTACGAGTACCTAAACTGATTCCTCCACTAAACAAAAACCCGAGCGCTTTCGAAGGCGAATTCCACAAGTTCATGACACAAGCGGCACATGAATCACAACCCAGTACGAAAGATATAGCCACATTAAAGAGGACAGCCAAATCTAAAGTCACTAAAACAAATGATATACCCTTACCAGTCGGACAATATAATGATAACATGTTCCTACCCCCACTACCGTCACATCAACGTCAACTACCACCATCCCCCACACAAACTCACACTCAACCAAACTACAGTTTCCCTCCCCCCCAACCAGAAATGCAGTTTGACCCTAGAACTGATCCGAGAAATCAGTGGCCGACCCCAGAGTCTTACTACCAGACTCCGCAAATGCAAAACTTGGCAGCTTTCAGCCAAATGAACCAGTACTACAGAAGTCCATACCAATCACCGTGGCATTATCAATAATACTGTATTAGGATAATGTAGTTTAGGATAATACCTAATAAGGCTTATGTTATTCTTGAGTATCTTAAGTGTTTACCCATCGATTTTTCTGCACTTAAGATGCATTGAGTTGGTAGATTACTTTGTATCATTTTCAGCACATTTGTTGAACACCTATCAAAATATGGAGAGCAGATATTTTAAGACCTTTGATTTTTATTAAGTTTCTTAAGTCAAGTACCCTCTTATTATTATTTTAAGCCGGCAACAGGCCATGATGGAAGACTCCTAACAAACATTTAAAAACTTCACCATACTTCTTTTAAATTCTGCCAGAAGAGCATAATATGTTTTCAATAAAATCAGGAAAAGTAAAACTAAAAAGTGGAAAATTTAAAACATTGGCCCTTAGAGATATACAAACAACACATATAAAAATAAAGTACGGTCACGGCACGCTTAATGCAGGTTTATAGTAAATAGATTACACAAGGATCTAAATGACACACTTGCAGAAACTTATTATTAAAACCCTGATTAATTTTAACCAACCACCTTAACTTTCAACAATGTTTTTCTCATTCAAATCAACAGAAAAAAGGCCATTGTTAACACATGTTTATGGAAACCCTAGATTTTCACAAAATATACGGTTTCGTGATAATTTTGTTATTTGCGAGTGATCCATAGAACTACTGGTTGTTATCTTATCACTCTTATCACACACAGATGACAAATTATCATAATCCCCGAAAAACATTTGTTAACAAAGCTCCGAAGAAAATCCACTAAGCCATTGCGTAAAACTTTGTAAAGGGGATTTGTCTATGAAAAAAAATCACCTGAAATCTCAAATTTCTTTGAGTAACCAATAATATTAATAAATAAAACCCCAGCCCCCCTAATGGGTAGCCTAAGTATTGACTGAATAATTAAAAAATAACAGGTTACTTTTAAAGAATTCGTTTTAATTTTAGAATTATTTTAGTAAAATGGGTTCACAGCCATCATAATGATTTACAGTTGCATTATTCAGAGAAGAAATATACATTTTCAATCATAGATAATCTAGTCTCATAACCTGTTAATGATTGTGATATGATGTGAACCAACTTAATCCAGCTTTACTTGTACGATAATTGTATATAAAATGTTTGTATAAGTTACTTAAAGACAGTAATTTAACTGTAAAATGTTTTAATTAGTATAATTTCATTAATTAGTATTTATCAAATACTTTTAATTAAAATATATTGCAAGAGATCTATTTAAACAAATAACTTGATTTCGTATTAAATTCTGGTAAAAATGTACCTGTTAAAATATAACGGTTAAATTATTCAAAAAATTTTAGGTAGCTAATAATATAATGATTTTACCCCTTACCCACTTTTAAACCTCTCATCTGAACCTTATACTTAAGCTACCTAAGAGTCATTTGTTTTATACTGTGCACTTAAGAATGAGAAAAAGGATTTCTTATTATTATATATTAAAAGTACTTTTTTCTTTTTAATTTTTGTCTGAAATTATCGGCCAGTACAGGATATTCGTCCTCTTACATAAAGACTAGACTTTTTGGTGTACCATGCGCGAAATCACTGGAAATGACTGTGAATGTGGCCGATTTTATTTAAACTGTCTTCAAGCTATAAGTTGTAATATGGAAATGGAACAGAAGTGCAGGGAAATAATTAATACGAATCTATCTGTTGCGGTCTGAATCACGTGAATTATATTTAAAGACTAACGAATGAAGGAGAGAATTAAAAAGTGTGCAATGTGAAGGTTCTTTTTTCATTCCGGTCAAACCACCCATTTTAACTCGTAGTTAAACAATGGGGTGTTTTGACTCCTTGTTAAAGTATTCTAGTGTTTGAGAGATTGTACATTGAGAATTTATTTATGAAGATAATAGATACAAAATGTTAATTACTAAATAAATAAAGTGTTTAGAAACTAGAGGATTTCCTCTAAATAGTAGAGTGATAGAATTAAATAACTGAAATTTATTAAGGTTGTAATAGTAAATTCAGTCCAGTTAACTGTAAATATTGTTAAATAATTTCACAGAACACTTTTCGTTGTGCAATATTATTCACTTCACTGTTATTCCCCTCGTCTTGGCCGATGATGACTTAGTCAAAGCTTTTTTAATGTATGATTTATGATTGATATAAATGTATGATTTCAATATAGTAAAGAACATATTTTACTAGAAAATATTATTTAATCGGCCAAGATTCTCTCATAAAGCCTTATCACATCACACTGGCGATTTCAAAGCGATGCGATTTCGCAGCGGAAACGCCGCGATTAACGCGTTCGACGCCAGTGTTCAAAATCGTGTAACAGTGCGGTAAAGCCGTTAAACGTTAACCTAACTTTAAAATTTTGGTTTTAGATAATGAAATCACTATCTTCGCGTTACCTGCTTTAATTTATAATACTGTATAAAGTAGATTTTAAATTGAAACTAGGTATTTGTATGTTCACAGGTTTTCATCTTATTTGTATTTTTCAGTCTTAACTATATCTTGCCTATATTTAAAAAAAAACCATGATAAATAAGTTGGCTCTCATAGAAATTGTTTGGTCAGATAATAAGTGCTTTGGTTGGGATCGAAGTTCGAATTGTTTTCATTTAAATTGCTAAACAATTTCAATTATTTGTCGTTTGTCGATTCCAAATTCAGAGCAAAATAACTTGGGGTATCTTAAATATACAAAGTTTGTGTTTGCCCTTCTTTTGGAAATGCTAAGTATCTGGATTTTATTTTTGTCATCTTAAATTAATTTTAAGTCTTTCTAGCCTAAGATTGTAATTTATGCCGTTTTAAAAATGAATAATGAATTAAAATAATGATAAATGTTTATTTGTTTTCGTTCAGCCTTTCCTTCTAATAACAAGAATAAGTAGGTACCTAATTTATAAGATTAATATTGAGGTACCTGACGACCGATGTTGCACGGCAGGCGAAGTTCTGCTGCGTTGGTTCGATTCCCGCCTTGGGACGAATGTTTGGACGATCTACAAATATTGTTTATGGGTGTTATTACTATACAGGGCGTCCCACAGCCATGCCACAAGGAAGGAAAGTACCTAAAATATTGTAGATACATTTTACTGAAAGAAGACTTATTTTGATTTTAAAAACAATTTCAACTGCATTCAAAGATTTTTGAATAATCGCCTGTCTGAACCGAGAATCGAACCCACCAAATTGTAAAGAAAAATAACGCCTAATTTAACGATACCGATCAAAACTATCGTAAGTATTTTTTTTCCAAGTAACATAGCATCTTAAAAGGAAGACCATGAAATTGATGCGGGTGATGATGGCGTGAAAGCCATCAATCTGGGATTCCGCAAACAGGATGCGCCGCAGAAGCGGGGCAATCCCGACAATATCCTGAAGGCGTTATTATACTGTACACGCAGAGCGCTGAGCGATCTTTTAGCAAAGGCTGCCCGTTCAGAACGATTGGCGCTAGGTTTTGAATATACATAATTAAAAAGAAGAATAAAATTCTTAGTACATAGTATTTACTGTATCTTACTGTCCCTAGGCATGCCTGAACGTGCTGACGAAGCAGGAGGCGTCTCCGTGCGTGGAGAAGGAGGAAGTCAAGGTCGAGGTGGAACGGTTCATTGACCTCGCCAGGCAGATGGAGGCCTTCTTTCTGCAGAAGCGGTGAGAGTTCATTGTTTAAACGACTTTAAAGAAGGAGGAGGTTCTCAAAACAACTGTATTGTTATGTTTTTTACCTTATCAACTTTCGACTGGGTGAACCGATTTTGATGATTCATTTTTGATTTGAAAGCTGGTGCTTCCCGTGTGGTTCCATTTCAATTTGGTCCAGTTCCGACAATGGCATCCATGAGCAAACCATATAAGTCTTTTTCTTTAACCATGTGCGTTACAAATGGAGGAATAACTCAATATCACGCCAACCGATTCCGATGATTCTCTTTAAAAAACGACCTAAGTTTTCAACCCATTTTTATTATTTAGGAATTTTAAATCAATAAACATGTTTTTGAGTGGTCATCACTATTAACGGTAAACGTAGTGTAGGATGCCCTCCGGCCAGGTGGGATGACGACCTGCGAAAGACTGCAGGCAGATGCCGGATGCGGCAAGCTGAAGACAGGGCTGTGGCTGTGCTGTGGCGCTCATTGGGAGAGGCCTATATCCAGCATATTTGTAATGAATAGGCTCCGGAACTACTGGACCGATTTGAAAAATTCTTTCGCCGTTGGGAAGCTACTCTATAGGTACGCGGTGAACATAGGCTATAATTTGAATTTAAAGCGGGTGAAACCGCGAAAAACAGCTAGTCCAGTATAAAAGTAGTTGTCGAACCGCAAATCATTCAAGTTACCTACAGGCTACAAATCGTAGTGTTATACAAATAACGAAGTCGGCAGGTACGGTAGGTATTACCACAAGGATGTTTTGGTTGCGCGACCTGCAGCAGGTTCCCATGATGCCACTTTACGAAACAACATGAAACCTGAGAATAATCCGTGTGTTCTAGTCGTTATAATAATAATACAATTGTTTATTTTCCTCTTCACAATAGGTTTACTTAAAATTAAGTTAATTAGGACACACATTTTTAGTAACTATGTTAAACCTGTATTGTGAGAGGCTGGAACTTGCTATAGGTTTTAGAAAAAACCTGTACTACAAGTCTCCAGTCGTTATCTATGTATAATCAAATACAATACAATACAAAAAATCTTTATTGTGCACCATAATCAAATTAATCATTACAAAAATACATTATATGCGACAGGTACAATGGGCGGCCTTATCGCTTAGAAGCGATCTCTTCCAGGCAACCTTTGGATGGAAATAATTATATGAATTTAAGAAAAGGCAGGGGTTGTACCACAGGTTATCTAAATAAGAATACTAAAAAACAAATAATTAACATTACAAATTCCAAAATAAATAATACACTACTTAAATACATAAATAAATAAATAGTAAGTACCAATATTCATTCTATTGGCAGGAAAAACTCCTTGACGTGAGCTTTAAAAACAGGCAAGGATATAGTTTTTCTAATGGACTCTGGTAGTGCATTCCACAACCTTATGGCCTGGATGGAGAAGGATTTGTCGTAGAAACTGGTTTTATGAGGTGGCATATTCAAAACCAGATTTTCTGACGACCGGAGTACACGGGAAGGCTGAGAATGAGAATTGTGGAGGAATTAAAAAATAAATATATATCAAATATATCTATCTATGTAATGTATTGTATTATGTATATCAGTCTGCGACCACAAATAGTACCTAGATGTCGGTCGGTGCAAAAATTCCGTTTTAAGTCAAAGTTATATCATTTATTTCTTAAGGCTTACAAAATAAGCACTTAGACAAGTCAAATTTAACACTATTCATTATTATCAAACAACATTATTTTAATTTTAATGTTCACTTCAATTTTTCGTCTACTAGTGGAAGAAGTGCAAAAGAAACCACTATAAAGCTACAAATAGATATAAGATAATCTACAATTACTTACCTCAATTGCGCTCTTATTTACGGAGGCTTTTAGCTTTGATTTTGTATGTGACCCGAAATCTAGATAGTATTTGTGATTATCAGTTTAGTTAATTTATTTCCACCGTAGGTACACAATGTTACACTTGATGTCGTTAAATACTATTTTAAAAGATAAATTACATTTTTATTATATACTAGCTGCTCCCCGCGGCTTCGCCCCCGTTTAAATCTATGTGTCAAATTGTTTAAATGATAAAAAGTATCCTATGTTAGACTCCTGGTTCTAAGCTACCTCTCCACCAATTTTCAGCTAAATCGGTCCAGCCGTTCTCGAGTTATAAGTGTTGTAACAAACACGACTTTCTTTTATATATATAGATAACAATAACTAACTTATGACAAAGGAAAAACCATAGAGCATTGTGCAAAAAAAAAAAAGCAGACAGACATGCCTTCTTAAAAAATTAAAATAAATTCATTTATAATTATTTGTCACAATAAAACAGATAATAAATAATGGTATAAGTTAAATTGAATAATAAATTAGATAAAATGTCAAAGTAATCTGCTGTATAAGGGCATTGTCAAACTATACTAAAAATATTGTACAAAATTAAATAATATACGATTGCAGATATTAGTCATCTAAGTACCAACACAATAATAATATATAACGCTATCTCTGCTTATCTTGGGACTACATGATGCTGTGTGGATTCTCCAGCATTATTTACAATACAATACAATACAAAAATTCTTTATTGTACACCATAATCAAATTAATCATTACAAAAATACATTATATGCGACAGGTACAATGGGCGGCCTTATCGCTTAGAAGCGATCTCTTCCAGGCAACCTTTGGATGGAAAGAATTATATGAATTTAAGAAAAGGCATGGGGTGTACCGCAGGTTATCTAAATAAGAATACTAAAAAACAAATAATAAATATTACAAATTCCAAGATAAATAATACACTACTTAAATACATAAATAAATAAATAGTAAGTACCAATATTCATTCTTTTGGCAGGAAAAACTCCTTGACGTGAGCTTTAAAAACAGGCAAGGATATAGTTTTCCTAATGGACTCTGGTAGTGCATTCCACAACCTTATGGCCTTATTTATTTATATAATAATCTGTGCAGGTTCCTGCTATCTGCCATGAAGCCGGAACTGCTGGTGAAGGAAGACAACAACGAGCTGAAGTGTGAACTGCAGCGGAAGGAGGAGCTGCTGCGCCGGCATTACGACAAGATCACGCAGTGGCAGAATTTACTCGCTGATCTGCAGGTGAGCAACCCTCAGCCTGTACTGGCTCACTGCTGGACGCAGGCTTCGATGGAAACTTGTTAGTTGTACCTAAGCTTTATTGAAATATGTTAAGGCTAAGTGAGTTCGCTTTTTCGAGACAAGGACGGACGAACGCCGCGCGGGGAAGGCGAGAAAGGGAGGCAATAGCGGCAGAATGACCGGCCCGCCCGCAATTTCACTGATTTTTATTATTTTTAAATTTGTTTTTGCTCTAAAATCTGTTTCGCAAAAAACTAAAACCATAATCGTCTAAAGTATTTATTAGGGAACGCGTAAAAGAAATTTCATTACAATAATATTAAATAAATAGCAAAAAAAACTGATATACGGTTTTTCCGTAGAGATATCTCTGTAAAAATGAAGATTTCTAGGTCGTTGTCGATTTTTAAATCGATTTTTTTGTATCGTGTCAAGTTTACGTAAAATCCTAAATTCGTGATGCTCGTCAAGAATTTATAAAAAGTCTATGTTTTTTTTTTGCCTTATAATAGTTTAACAGTCAAAACGGTTTTCGAATTTACTTCGCCTTAATTGGCTGCGACTGTGACAGGCACGAGAGTTAAGGAATCCGTTTTTGCATTCTGACGCACGGAACCCTAATAAAAAATAAGCAAATAAACAAAATCAATAAAAGTATTATTTGTATACCACTACCGTAAAGTCCCATTACTTCGCCTAAGAAACCTATCTACGCCTAATTTAAAAAAACTTCTGTATACTAAGAATTTCGTTTGAAACCCCTATAAGAAACGACCAAATACGATGCATTTTTTCAACATGGTAACAATTTGCACACCATTTGTAGCCAAGTTCACGTCATTGACGAGGGATTTTCAATTAGGACGACCGATGTGGCGCGGTGGGCGAAGGTCTGCCTGCGACGCAGAAGGTTGCGGGTTCGATTCCCGCCTCGGAACAATTCTGTTTCAATTCAATTGTGTGTACGATCTGCAGATATTTGTTCCGGGTGTTCTGGTCGTTTTCTATGTATAATAAAAAATATCTATCTAAGTAATGTATTTTATTATGTATATCAGTTATCTAGTACCCATAAGACAAGCTCTGCTTACCATGGGGCTAGATAATGCTGTGTGTGTTGTCCAGTATTATTTATTATTTATTTATTATTATCAATTTTCTATACGTACTTTGTGCTGGTAGGCGAAGTTACGGAACAACACCAGAACTTCGCCTACTAGCTTTGGGATTATTTTATGTAGTTTGAATGCTTCCTAATCTATATGTCTATGGTCTAAATCGAATGGCAATGATCAAATGTGCCATTTTCTTTTTTTTAATCCATAGATGTCTAAATAAAGCACAGAAACGCAAAGTTTGTCAAAAACTAGGCGAAGTAAGGGAACTTTACGATACGATTTGTAGCCTGAAGGGTATTCTTAAAAATATGGTGAACAATGAATCCAGTTGAACCTTACCTTTCCTCAGGGTCACACCGTGTACAACAAGTGCCAGCCGCAGCCGCCGCCGCAGCCGATACAGCAAGCAGCATCGCCGCGTCAGCCGTGCAGCATGCAGCAAAGCGTTCAGGTAACACCTACCTATTACTATAAAATTTCTACGTACCTGTTGTAAAACGAATGTGACGTGTTATTCACGAAATAAATAGTAAAGTAAAGTAAAAATCATTTATTTCTTTAGGCTTACAAAATAAGCACTTAGACAAGTCATATTTTATATATAAATTATTATCAAATAAAATTATTTTACTGTTCACTTCAATTTTTTGTCCACTAGTGGAAGAAGTGAAAAATTATTATTGTTATTGATTATCTGATGAGACCCTCTGTGCCTGGATGAACTGGACAAACCCAAAATTCTTTATTCGCTTAGAAGAAAAATAAAATAAAAATAAAAAGAGCTTTATTGTTCCAAAAACACTAATGTTAACAATATTAACTAATAAAGGCTTAAGTAAGTATACTATTTTGTTTATATAAAAAGAACTTTCCTTAATTAGAATTAAATTAATAATTAACTAACTTAATTTTCCGCTTAGAAGAAGTAGACTTAAATAGGCTGACGATGATAATAATAAATATGATTATTATCATCATCAGCGTATTTAAGTCCACCGCTGGATATAGGGCTCAATCAATTCAATCCTCACAGCAGCATCCAGCCCCAAGTTAAGCAGATCTTGCGTTATGCTACGAGATGACTTACAGTATACATTTGACGACCGATGTGGCGCGGTGGGCGAAGGTGCGCCTGCGACGCAGGAGGTTGCGGGTTCGATTCCCGCCTCGGAACAATTGTGTGTACGATCTGCAGATATTTGTTCCGGGTGTTCTGGTTGTTTTCTATGTATAATAAAAAAAAATCTATCTATGTTATGCATTGTATTATGTATATCAGTTATCTAGTACCCATAATAATACAAGCTCTGCTTACCATGGGGCTAGATAATGCTGTGTGAATTGTCCAGCAATATTTATTTATTATTATTTATTTATTATATTTTTTTTGTAAATGAATGTGATTTTCTTTTATTTGTATGCGGGTAAAAACTATCTAAACTCAAGCCATTCGTGTAAAAATTTGTCTCGCGGCGGGAATCGAACGCGAAACCTCGCATCGTAGTCAAAGCTGCGCCACTGAGCTCGTCGTATGATGACTTATCATATCAAACACTACATCCGCCATTTGGGGTGTAAGGGGGACTCCACCATCTCGTCTCCCTCGCCAACCTAACCTGCACGTGGTACACCCTGCTAGATAACGGACTAGGCTCTGGTGATAATATCAAACAATCTTCATTATTTGATAACTCATTGATTTTACAATTATTTTCCATTACTTGACACTGGCAGGGAAGTGTCCACCACACCAGACACAGTTAAGAATAAATCCACTTTGATTTACATGCGCGTAGCATAGATGAACCTTGAACAGTGTCAAATTGATATGAGCGTCTAGAGTAGTCAAAATGATCTGAAAAACATGGCAGCAATTTGATATACGCAGTTCGAATCATCATACTGTTGTAAGCACCCAAGATGTTCAAAATATCTTAATGAAATGAAATGAATTTATTTGTTAAAAGACTTACACAGACATAATATAAATAATAATTGTTATTATTTATTTTTAATTTTTTAATAAATAATGCTGGACAATCCACACAGCATTATCTAGCCCCATGGTAAGCAGAGCTTGTGGTATGGGTACTAGATAACTGATATACATAATACAATACATTACATAGATATATATTTTTTATTATACATAGAAAACGACCAGAACACCCATGTAAGTCCAGTAAAAAAATGGCTTTGCCTCAGCATGAGCTGGATGACTATAGCATGCTAGCAACCAACGCTGGTCTTCCGGCACAAGGTGTTCAAAATATCTTACTACTCATTGTTTCATATTTGTCCAAAATCATCTTAGCAATTATGAGTTTGCATACTAACTTTGAGAGCTTGGTTTGCTTTGATTATTTTGAACACCCTGTCTGCTCATATAAATATGAAACAATGAGTAGTAAGATATTTTGAACACCTTATGTGCTAAGAACAATACGATTATTCGAACTGCGTATATCAAATTGCTTCCATGTTTTTCAGATCATTTTGACTACTCTAGACGCTCATATCAATTTGACGGTGACTGAACATACAATAGGTCACTGATAGGTTATTCCGTCTTAACACTTTGACTGCTATTTTTTTCGACGACTGCGATCTTTTTTTTAACCTAAAAAATTCGTGCTGCCGCTCTACACAGCGGTTGTGTTGCGCCGCACATGCGTTTCGTTCGAAAAATATTACGGCTGTGCTGAGTCACACAGTCAAGGCAGTCTTAATGGCGGAGTCGCTTGAGGAACTGAACCAGATGCTGGACGGCCTAGCTTCAGCCTCCCGATGTATCGGTCTTGGCATGAATTTGGATAAAACCAAAGTCATGATCAATGGTCAGATTGATCCAAGGCCGGTGGTCGTACATGGTCACCTTCTCGAAACTGTTTCCGAGTACACTTACCTTGGGCAGATTCTGCAGTTGGGTAAAAACAGTTTCGAGAAGGAGGCCAAAAGGAGGATCCAGCTGGGCTGGGCAGCATTTGGGAAACTACGTCAAGTCTTCACGTCATCCATACCGCAATGCTTGAAAACGAAAGTTTTCAACCAGTGCGTCCTACCCGTTATGACCTACGGAGCTGAGACGTGGACACTCACGATAGGGCTGGTCCACCAGTTCAAAGTCGCTCAGCGAGCTATGGAAAGAGCTATGCTCGGAGTTTCTCTGAAGGATAGGATTCGTAACGAATACATCCGACAGAGAACCAAGGTTATCGACATAGCTCAAAGAATTAGCAAGCTGAAGTGGCAGTGGGCCGGCCATATCTCGCGAAGAACCGACGGCCGATGGGGCAAACGTGTTCTTGAATGGAGACCACGACTCGGTAAACGTAGTGTAGGACGCCCTCCGACCAGGTGGGATGACGACCTGCGAAAGACTGCAGGTAGATGCTGGATGCGGCAAGCTGAAGACAGGGCGCTATGGCGCTCATTGGGGGAGGCCTATGTCCAGCAGTGGACTGCTATAGGCTGATGATGATGATGACGAGTCACACAGATCTGTATTTTCTCAGCCGCTGCGCTAGTGTGGATTTACGCAAATTAGTCACTTGTAGAAAACGCATACCGTGTGATTTCAGCACTCAAAGTGTTAACATTACTATAGCTAATCATATCTCACCATTAGTAATTCAAAGTTAATGATACTTAAGTTTTATGTTACTCCGCGTAGAGAACACCTAATTTCGCAATATTTTGCGCACTATTTCATTATTTACAAGAGTGATATTTGCTATTAACAACGAATCATCAATATCCGCCATTTTATCGTCCCCAGGCGCAGCAAATGGCGGCCGCAGCTGCTGCGCAGCAAGCCGCGCTGCAGCAACAAGTGTTGCAGCAACAGCAGGTACCGCGCCCCCCGCACCCGCCTGCTTACCCCGCGCAGCAGGGGATGCGGAGATAGGACCTTATTTATATACTGATAGGGGTTACATTTGAATATAATGTCTGTTGACAACATTTTTGTATTAAGAGAAATTAAAAAGACTCGAATTCCCCGTCAAAGAGAGGATATAAGGCTTGACTAAGGGCGTATTCACACAGCGGCACCGTTTTTAAAGGACACTAAAATTCAATAAATAAAAAATATTTTATTTCTTTAGGCTTACGAAATAAGCACTTAGACAAGTTATACTTTATACTATAAATTATTATCAAATAACATTATTTTACTGTTCACTTCAATTTTATGTCCACTAGTGGAAGAAGTGAAAAAGAAACCGCTAGCATGTTCATCTCTTATATGTCTAATACATGGTTATTTGCCTATTTAAGTCTAAATATAATATGATTCGATACATGTCAATATTTAAGTAAAGCTATGCACAACAACAAATTACTTACATACTATTGTCTGTGCGAAACTGAGCGACATCTGGCCAAGCATTGACATCATTGAGATAATCATTTATGGAGTACAGTTTTTTAGGGATTTTTCGCTACGGGAAACTATCGTTTACTAGATCCAGAATATTGTCGGGTGTACACTCGCCCCTATAAAATCATACGCCGCGCCATCGCGGAAAAAATGGATGGTGAAATGAGTCCTAAAACCCCTTAACGGATAATAAATTCTAAGGGAACAAAACACCTATTTATCGAATATATTTTGATGAGGATCCAAATTTTAGGATATTCGTTAGTAAGTTATGGGAGTCGAAACACGATTGACTAAACTTGACTCGATAGAAAAAAATGGCAAAGTTACCTCTAAATCTTAATTTTTACAGAGATATCTCTACGGAAAAACCAGTTTTATTAGCTAGTTTTTTAATATTATTGTAATGAAATTTCTTCTACGTGTTCCCTAATAAATACTTTAGACGATTATGGTTTTAGTTTTTTGAGAAACAGTATTATTTTAGAGCAACAACAAATTTAAAAACAAAAACCAGTGAAATTGCGCGCGGGCCGGCCATTCCGCCGCTCTTGCCTCCCTTTTAACGGATGCTGTGTGAATGCGCGTAAATGTATCTAAAGAGATGAAGCCCATATTTGAATGCACTTTTGTGCTGGGTGGCAGCGGTATTGGATTAAAGCGCAGAGCTTAATTGTTCAAAATGCAATACCATGCAGAATATACTAATTAATTCATATATTAACTAATTTGGAAGAGATCGCTCTCAGCGTTAAGGCCGCCCTTTATACTTGTTTATTTCTGTTTTGTGTGGTATAATAAAGAGTTTTCTATCTATCTATATAATTCAGTTTCTAAAGCAGTTGTCTCACCGGGAACGATGAACGAGTAGCGAGCAGAGCTAGAATGTAGAAACGAGTCGGCGTGAAGCGGGGAGCGAGTGCGCAGTTACGATAGTTGTGTAGCTCGGCTATAAGCGAGTGTGCGAGTGAGACGAGCGATTACTCGCATCACTCGCTCGCGGCGGCCAAACGACAGTCCGCATTGTAGAGAAATGACCGCTGGTTGCTCTCTCGGCGTGAGTTCTCTGATCGCTGAGCGAGTGTTATTTTCCTGGCTCTTGTCGCCCAGCGACAAACTGGTGAAGCGAGTCCTCGCCGGCAGTGTGAACAGTCAGCGATCAACTATTTGTATATGCATCTCTTTTGTTTACACGGAATGTATATCTAACTGTACGTTTCTTGAGCGAGAAAATAGCCGATAGTTAGTAGTTCTCTCGCCGGCGGTGAGACAACTGCCTAAGGAGGGCAAGAAATTCTATAGATAGACATATTTTGGGAGATAATGAAATAGGCTCTAAGTCTTTGGCGTGAGGGTTTCAAATTGACTGCACTTTGTTCAATTCTTAAACAATGTAAAACATATTTTAAAAGGTAATTATTACCTACTTAAATTTTTAAAGCTAAATAAATAAGATTTTTTGTATTGGGAACAAAACTGATAAAACTAAAGTAGTATTTATAAAACTTACTTAATAATGTGATTCTAGATTTAGGATAAGGTCTGTTTAATTAAAATAAGTTTAAGTTAATTAATTTAAGTTGTAGAATTGAGAATTTTGTAGTTAGAACTCATTTTTGCATTTTTTTGTTGAATTAATGTATTCATTCATTTAGATAAAGTTACTTTATTTTTATTTTGTGTTTTATTTATTTTTCCTTTGCACAGATTTGGAAATATTTTGGCATGATTCAAAGGTATGTAGTTTTTTATTTCTTATTTTAATGTACCTATGGCTGGAAGAAGTACCTATTCTATATATATTTTTAGTATCACGATTTTTAGCTTAGTCGCTAACGCATCCTCTGACGACCGATGTGGCGCGGTGGGCGAAGGTCCGCCTGCGACGCAGGAGGTTGCGGGTTCGCTTCCCGCCTCGGAACAATTGTGTGTACGATCTGCAGATATTTGTTCCGGGTGTTCTGGTCGTTTTCTATGTATAATAAAAAATATCTATCTATGTAATGTATTGTATTATGTGTATCAGTTATCTAGTACCCATAACACAAGCTCTGCTTACCATGGGGCTGGATAATTCTGTGTTAATTGTCCAGCATTATTTATTTATACAATAATATTAAAATCACAGTTTTGTAAAACGCCTTGCAAAATAATAGGAGCAAATTTATATTTTTTCAAAACAATCTCAACCTTAACGATCATATTTTGATATATAAGTAATATTATGTGTTTTGTTTAATTACTTATAAACAGGGTGTTCGGAAGGTCAATGCAAAGCCTTAAGGGGGGTATTACTCGTTAGGCTTAGGCATATAGGTATGCCTAACTATAGAAACGTCTTCCAAACACCCTGTATATAAGATTCGTTTTAAATAAATATTATAAACATCATCATCATCAGCCTATAGCAGTCCACTGCTGGACATAGACCTCCCCCAATGAGCGCCATAGCGCCCTGTCTTGCTTGCCGCTTCCACCATCTACCTGCAGTCTTTCGCAGGTCGTTCATCCCACCTGATTATAAACATACGCGCACAAAATTGGTCAATTTCTCGCCCCCCAAGATACCGCCTAGTTTTCTGTCAACAGTCGTATACCTTTATATAATCTAAAGTCAAATACTGTACCGCTAAGCTAAAGGTGCACGTCCACAGATGCAGAGCAGCCTCGCACAGAACATGTACATGGGCCGCGGGTACAGCCCGGCGCTGCAGGGGCCTCTCGCCTATCTGGAGAAGACCGCCACCAATATAGGTAAGCAGTACGTAGCGTTACCACATAACAATGCAGTGAGTTATTATTATATTCATCACTAGCGGACCTTCCCGGCTTCGCACGGTTTTAGTACGGATCCCTTATGTTTTTTGAAAATATAATATAGCCTATGTTAACCGGGGATAGTGTAGCTTCCCAACGGTGAAAGAATTTTTCAAATCAGTCCAGTAGTTTCGGAGCCTATTCATTACAAAGAAACAAAAAATCAAAACTTTCCTCTTTATAATATTAGTATAGATTAGCTGTTTCCTGCGGTTTCACCTGCGTTAAATTCCAATTTCACATTTCTAAAATATGATATAGTATAGCCGTATAGTGTAGCTTCCTAACGGTGAAAGAATTTTTCAAATCGGTCCCGTAGTTTCGGAGCCTATTCAATACAAGCAAACAAACAATCAAAACTTTCCTCTTTATAATATTAGTATAGACTACATACTATAAAATAAAATCACTTCCCGCTGTCTGTCTGTCCCTATGTATGCTTAGATCTTTAATACTACGCAACGGATTTTGATGCAGTTTTTTTAAATAGAGAGATTAATAAGGAAAGTTCTGCTGATAGATTTAAGTACGAGCATTTTATGGTTTCTCCTAAAGTGGTATTTCTTGTCATAATGAAGTTAGTGTTCACATATAAATATCTTTTTTAGATTCTATCAGTGAATACCTATTATTTGGTCTCTGTTGTAATTCAAAACTCTAGATACTAGCTGATGGTTTTCCATGATAATTGCAAAAATAGTCAGTCAAGAAACAAGGCCTATAATGCAATAGGCTGCGAAGACAGAAGCCCAAATTAGAAGAATATGTTTATATTGTTAGACGCGCCTAGAATATAGTAATTTTGTATATTAAGTTTTGTAAGTTTGGATGTTAACACTTTGAGTGTTGAAAACGCACGGTATGAGTTTTCTACAAGTGAATAATATGCGTAAATCCACACTAGCGCAGCGGCTGAGAAAATACAGATCTTTGTGACTCAGCAGAGCTGTAATATTTTTCGTACGAAACGCATGTGCGGCGCAACACAACCGCTGTGTAGAGTGGCAGCACGAATTTTTTAGGTAAAAAAAAAACCGCAGTCGTCGAAAAAAAACCGCAGTCAAAGTGTTAAGTTTTGTAAGTTTGGATGTTAAATGTTTGGATCTAGAGATGGATGTTTGTTACTTCAACACGCCAAAACTACTGAACGGATCGGACTGAAATTTCCTCTTTTTGTAATCCATTTTCCGTAATCCAACATTCAAACTTACGCGTTACGAAAATACATAAAAATCCATTCATCCGTACAAATCTTTTGTTTTTCGTTTCGTCATCACTAATACACGGGCAGCTCGAGCAGTTACCTAGTGATCAACATACACGGACCACTCTTGCAGTCAAGAGTCAACAGCTTGAGGCTGCCATTGATAACTGCTCGAGCAGTTGGCAATTTCAAATGCAACGAAGCGAGCGAGCGGGATGCGTGCGCGACGCGGAATGTAGAGCGCGGGCGGAGGTAACTGCGCGAGAGCATTGGACACCTCGAGCAGTCAGTGTATGCCTTGCGACTGCTTGACCGCACGATGAAATTTCACCGTGCTGCTAACCGCCCGAAGCAGTTGCAACCGCTTGAACGGTTCGTGTACGTACATAGAAATCTGTAGTTCACTATGCAGTCGCAGCTTGAAGCAGTCGATGCTGACTGCTTCAAGCTGCCCGTTATGGCTGGCCTAACATGCGCCTAGAAAATAAAATCACTATATTACCAAGCGTTGCTATTATAAAACAGTAGGCGCGTAAGCGACAGTGAGAGCATTTCCGTAAACAGGATTTTCAGGGGACTCACGGGGCGGTGCGGTGGTTATTACTATTGTTGTTGTTCTATTGTTGTTGTAATGCTGTTGTTGTTGTAGACATGGTGGGTCTGGGCGACGGGAGGAGGTGACGCGGCCGCGGGAGGGGCAGGGGGCGAGGCCGCGGCAGAGGACGTGGTAACTACATTATACATAATCATTAAAACATTCACTGCCCACTCACTGCGGCGCTAGGCACGGGCGGGCGCCAGTGAACAAAAGAACGGGAACGGTAGTTCCCGTTTATCGGTAACCAATATTATAACTATTCATTAAACTCATTCACTAAGTACTTTTTAACATACTGCAGCACACACACATATCTTATTTCAATTAGGAAGAGACCTGTCGACGTAGAAACCCTTCGAGGTATTGATCTTTCGAGGTAACGACCCACCGACAAACCGTATTTAGTGAACCTGAATAAGTTTCCAACTAAGTTCTGTAGGTGAAGTGGAAGTATATCTGGCGTTTCTTTCAGGTCGTGGCGCATCCCCTGAATATGGAGGCAGCATGACGCCTCCATAGCGCACCCCTCCGGCGTCGCGTTATATACATGCAAACATACATATAATAATATATACTACCCAGTCCATCCATCCATCACAATAGCCTGATTTTATTTCTTTCATTTTTCTTTGCAATAGTTTCTACATCTCGCGGATACCATCTTTGGGTGTATCATATTGTGCACCCGAGGATGATACCCGCTATGTGTAGCCATCGCCTTTAGATTAACTTCTCAAAGGGCCTCTGTGCTGTTGGCTTCGGCCCCACGCAAGCCTTCCAAAGGACCGGGTCACTTTATGGCCCGAGATCATGGTAATGAGATACTACATTCATTACTAGTAATTTACGTCACCTCACCTTGCCTACAGTTATTTTCTCTTATTTATATCTATTTACCTGTGTACTAGTTCCTTGTCTTGTTATGTAATAGATAGTATGTTATTATCCATGGAAACATACATATATACCCATACAAAATATATAAATGTAAGAATTTTAGCTTTCAAGAAGTATCTTGCCACATAACTTGATATCACATAGTTTTTTTAATAAGTACCCTATACCTACTTATTTAGTGTCCTTTTATTGAAAAACATATTGTGTAGGAAGGCAATAATGTTATGATATTTAGCTAGAGCATTCTTTTAGTCAATAAAGTGTTTGAATTCATTATTATTGTTTTAATTCTAGGGTTCCGTTCCCAAAGGGTGAAAACGATGTATTAACACTTTGAGTGCTGAAATCACACGGTATGTGTTTTCTTCAAGTGACTAATATGCGTAAATCCAGCGCAGCGGCTGAGAAAATACAGATCTGTGTGACTCAGCCGCAGCCTAATTTACGTTATTTAGATTACAGCCGTAATATTTTTCGAACGAAACGCATGTGCGGCGCAACACAACCGCTGTGTAGAGCGGCAGCACGAATGGCTTAGGTTAAAAAAAAGATCGCAGTCGTCGAAAAAAAATCGCCGTCAAAGTGTTAAGCAGGTTACAGAGCGGTGTTACGCGACGTAATGTAACATTCGCAGCGAGCATGATACCTTACACCGTTGTGTGCTAAAATCCGACGTACTCGGTGCTTATGCTTTCTTTCAGTACGCGGAAAGACTGCACGAACGTTCGCTGTGTGACACGTTACATTACGGCCAGTACCTAACCTTTTACCTACTCCTACTACCTTTAATTCAACTCAACTTCTTTTTTTATGGCTCGCTGTGTCTGTGTTGCCACAACTCTGCCAGTGTCCGTGTGAAGAGTCATAAACTTTAGTAGAGAAAAACAGAATGAAATTTTATTAATGATAACTAAGCGTAAACAGTTTTATCTTTTTGAGTAGTACCATTTTTATTTGTACCTGGAAAACAACACAAAGTTAAGAACCTACCTTTAAGGTTCCGGCGACCCTCGCTTGCAAAAATCGCTCTGAATATCGCTATCCCTGTTTAACCCTTGCGCCGCGCCTCATGCGTGCGCGATAGCAATATTAGCCGTTCAAAATTTGGTTTGTTCCGTAATAACAAAAATTATGACTGAAAACTTTTTGAATTCTTCACAATGTATTGTTATTCTGTAACTAGACAATATAAGCTATGTTCCTTAATAAATAACACGTAAGATACTGATGTTTTAATACGAAACAAATAGCAAGAAAACTTGTCCATTTTCGCATAAAAATGTGCAAAATGCGATTGGCTTTCATTTAATTTTAGGTATTTTGAAAAAAAAATCTAATTATGAACCTAGATAAATACTATTCAAATACAAATAATACAATATAATAGTGGAAATATGCTTGAATTGGAAATCATTTTGGTATTACGTTTGTATGAAGAATTCGTCCCTCCGGAGGCCCCTTAAGCTTACGACGCATCCGCTTATCTGACTGTCCATGACAGACACGTCAGTAACCGTTACTCACAACATTGATATTATTATAAATATAATTTGGATGTTTAGATAGATGGATGTTTGTTACTTTTTCACCCAAAACTTTGAACGGATCAGGTTAAAACTTTGCATAGATGTAGCTGTTGCCTGGAATCAAACATTGGTTCCTTTTTTTCATAAATGAGTTTCCATTAAATATAAGTAGATTACTTATATATCATGGTAACTCATAGAACATAAGTAAGCTACATATATAACGTTTCCACAGATTTCGATTAGATTACGACTAATTTCTCATGGAAGTATGATGTCTTTATGTCGATTAGTTTCTAACAGCGAATACCTGTTGTTAGCTCTCTGTTGTAAATTAAAGCTCTATAGACATTATTTTAGGTTAGGATGGTGTTCCGAAATAAATAAAAACGTTTCAATGGAAACAATGCGCGCGAAGCCGCGGGGAGAAACTAACAAGAAACGTATCACACTATTATACACACACACACAACACACCCTCACATACCACACATACACACTACACACATATTTCTCTTTTTTTATTTCTTTAAAGAAACATACCTATTTATTTTGTTTGCGGAGGTAGGCGCTGACTCCGCTACACAGTTTCTTAACTTTTGCGGCAGTCAGCCCACAACTGTACCCTATACTATAAGTCTCTTGTTTCTAATAAAGATTTTGTATTTGTATTATACATAAAGGCGGAAGTTTGAATGTGTTACCTCTTCCGCCAAAACTACTGAACAGATCAGGCTGAAATTTTGCATACAGGTAGTTCTAGGCCTGGAATAAAACATAGGCTACTTCTTAAACTTATAAATCAGTTCCCATGGGATATTAATATTATTTTATTTTTTTCATCGATAATTAATTCCAACCATATTGCAGTGGGTACACGGGTAAACAGGAATTACCCCTACACCCACCGGTCGGTGAAGCCAGTGGGTGCACGGGTCGCGCGCGGGTCATATAAATAACCAACAACGCGTGCGAAGCCGCGGGCAGAAACTAACAAGAAATAAAACCAATCGTTATGCGAAGCGCACGTTTATTAAAAAGTAAAACATAATTGTTCATGTATCATCCTTTAAAAACATTTAAAAATCTAATTTCTACACAAACAAAACAATTAAATGCTTTAATACTAACAATATGGAGATTTTTAACACTACATTACACTAAAACATATTTTTTCAAGTAATGACTGGGTTATAATTATATTTTTTTTTTGAAAATTCACACAGCATTATCTATCTAGCCCCAAGGTAAGCAGAGCTTGTGTTATGGGCACTAGATAACTGATATACATAATACAATACATTACATAGATAGATATTTTTTATTATACATAGAAAACGACCGGAACACCCGGAACAAATATCTGCAGATCGTACACACAATTGTTCCGAGGCGGGAATCGAACCCGCAACCTCCTGCGTCGCAGGCGGACCTTCGCCCACCGCGCCACATCGGTCGTCAATCTTTCTTCTTTTTACGAACACCAACATAAATTATTCGTTGATTGATTATGATTTTTATTAAACTTTCGCGATTTGTTGAATACTTAAAGATTATGAAAAATGGGGATAATATAACAAAAAATACGCGATAAATACTCTTTAATGTAATAAAAAAATAAAAAAAAATAATGTATTGCTTCAGCCTTGCGCATGTACCTGCTAAACTGACAGGGTCCCAATTCTATCGCTTTACTATGACAATGGTGTCGACACAGAATCGTCCCGGGGTCTTCCCGGGATGCTGATGTAATAATAGTCGAGTATAGGGACAATATATATATATGTCCAGCGACTTGTGGGCAAAGACCACCACAGAGTGGAGCCCACCCAACGCTAAGAGGCGACGTGGAAGGTCCAGGATGAGATGGCGCGACGAGCTCGAAGCACATCTTCCATCATGGCCTATTGCAGCGTTAGATCGCGAGGAGTGGAAGGAGGAAAGGGAGGCCTTTGCCCAGCAGTGGGACATAGCTATGTATAGATAGCTATATTGTATAAAACTACGACTAATATCATGGTAATGCGTGCGGTTTGAATGTCTGCTGGTGATGTACTGACCTCTGTAGGCGCCCGGTCCGCGCGGCACGAGGAAACCTACTTAGGCCAAACTACTGATGCTGCTAATATACCTCCGTGGTCGATGTATCGAACACTATCTTATCTATCGAAGTGTAAGTAGAACTGCGCGGCTGTTTTGATGAGTTGGTAAAAATATTCTTGGAGTGCGCCGCGCTTTCCATTGACGGTTAGTGCGCTTGCATCTGTAGGGCTCAGGTAGACGTTGTAAATTTTCTTCTACAGTATCTATTTCTTTAGAGTTGGTAAAAATAGCGTTAAAAATCTCCAAATTAATTATAAGCTAATTAATAAATACACTACAGTGTTATTCAGATCTCTACTCTATCACATATTT
Organism: Eupithecia abbreviata; assembly: GCA_943735965.1. Lineage (NCBI taxonomy): Eukaryota > Metazoa > Arthropoda > Insecta > Lepidoptera > Geometridae > Eupithecia > Eupithecia abbreviata. Next base: position 668,942 of record OX031003.1, on the reverse strand, counting down.
ACATTTAAGTATCCCATTTACAAAGGGAAATAATTACATACATTTATTTCGATTTCACATTTGCTGAAACTAGATGTCGCCACTAAAAATGTAGACAGAGAAAATAAAATAACATTTCATTATTGTAAACAATAGTTTTGTGTTTGTTTCTATTATTGTGACCTAATCTCAGAGTTTTTTTTATTTACATTTCCCATTTACATAATTAGATATTTCATAATATCACACAATGAAGCTTGGGTTTTCGACTCTTGACATAGATGGCGCTCAGTAAAGATTCAGAACTCAGACACGGAACATTATAATATGCATAACAAAAACATTTGCCCCGAGGCGGGAATCAAACAAGCTACCTTATTAGTTTGAGGCGAACCTTTGAAAATAAAAAAAAAATATGAAAAACACTGTTTTTTCTAGAGAGTTTTTGAAAAATATCGTATATAAAATTACTATAAGTAAATTTTCTAAGTTAGTACCAAACGCACTCAACAATCTATTCTTTAGAAAATACTATACTTTAGGCAACATTGGACTAATTTCGAAAAGGTCAATTAATGAAAGCTGGCACGATAGTAAATCTTATGTTTTTGTATACAATTAGCCACGATGACATGACGTCACAAATGTCTGTATTATCCAACATTATCTATTTATTTATTTAAATAATTCAACTCTGTACTTAGCTCCGTCTACAACAGCACCGCCTACTTCCAAAATATAAACATTAGTATTCACAAATTAAAATTAAGTATTATGCCGTTAAATAAATAAAAACAAATAACAAAATAAATTCGCGTAAGCTACAGGTTCCGTAGCATTTAAAACATCAAATCTCTTTTTTTTTAATACTTATTTTGACTAATAACACTACAGAACCCTAAAAAATCAGTCTAACATAAAAGGAACCCAATTTTAATTTTGTACTTCAAATAATTAGCATAAAGATATCTTAAAAAATAATAGTTAAATAATCATAAATTAAAATGAAAGTATGTTTTGTTGCAAAACCTTACTTTACTACCATTTATTATTTCAATAAATTATTATTTTTGAATATTGCATAACCTAGGATTTGCTAGGCCCATCGAATTGCATATAAGAAGGTTTTGCCCAGTAGTATTCAAAAGGCAGGCCAACAGTGGGATCCAGATAGGTCTCCCTTTTTGCCCTGCAGTGGGAATAGATTATAACTTAGGCCGTATTATCCAATAAAAAAACTAAACATTTCGTTGTGCTAAATATAATCTGTCGTACCTAATTCGATAAACGAATGGTTATTAAAATAAAACAAACAATAGTAAATCTGATCACGACAGATGGCGGGACGTGGAAGATAACATTAACACCGGAAGATTTGCCCAGCGATGGGACAATGCAAACTAACGTAACAATAAAAACGAGCGAGGATACAACGCTTTCTTTGTTGAGACTAGAAAATATATCTAACGCATTTCGATTACAAACATAATTTAATTAGTTTATAAATATACCAAAAGAGATTAGCGGATCAAAGAAACATCCCACGGCGGAAATCGAACCTAAGTAACCTGCTCTAGGCGTGTTCTACGACACAGAGCTACAAAATTATTTTTTGTAAATACAAAACATAGGTTGGTATAAAACACAAAGCAGAGCCTATGTAACCATTTTATTTAGGGGAGGCCTTGTATGTACGTGGCGTTCCGCAAGGATCGATATCTGATCCGTTTCTCTTTATAATGTTTATCAAGAATATTGAATATATGTTTGTAAGTACGTTACTTCAGTAGTCTTTCTTGCTCATCGGTCGGCGCGTACGCATGTCCGTTGCGCGGCTCGAGCGGAGCGCGGGCCAAGGGCGACGCCGGCACAGGGTTCGGAGATACCTAGAAATATTAATTAATTATAATACATTGTACGAATTAAATGATGACTGATGTCGAACCAGCCTCGGCGGCTGGGCAGCGGATGCATTAATAAAGTACAACGGGCAAAGTAAAGGTATGCATAGATTCACTCACCTGACGCGAAGGAGTCTTGTGTTCCCCAGTAATGCTCAGATCCTCATCCACCGACATCAGAAGCTGTGATAATAAAATAAGGTAATTAAACAAGGTCAGAAAGTATATCGGAGAAGGTTTTGCGCGGAATTGTTAATAAATATTTTAAAATAAAAATCACAAAATAAAAGGCTTTGGTGATATAGGATGGAAAGTCAAGGATAAGAGTCGAGCTATGACATCAGTGTCCAGAATTAGCAAGCTGAAGTGGCAGTGTGCCGGCCATATCTCGCGAAGAACCGACGGCCGCTGGGGCAAACGTAGTGTAGGACGCCCTCCGACCAGGTGGGATGACGACCTGCGAAAGACGCTGGATGCGGCAAGCTGAAGACAGGGCGCTATGGCGCTCATTGGGGGAGGCCTATGTCCAGCAGTGGACTGCTATAGGCTGATGATGATGATATTGATGATAACATCAGTGAACGTTGGTGTTCTACCAATACAAATAAGGTTCATAGTAAACCCACTTACATCCGTAATGAATACATCAAACTACGATATATTTTTAAAGTCTGTTGTTTTGATGCTCTTGCTAACTATTTACTTTAGATTGATGAAGTAAATTGGTCTTTAGTAAGACCAAAAAAAAAGATTGATGAAGTAAATTGGTCTTTAGTAAGACCAATTTACTTCATCAATCTAAATTTACTTACAAGTGATATGCCATTCTAAATAAATTTTAAAGTATTGTGGAAAATCATAGCATTGGAACCGCAAAGCGAGATACGCTGCGCAACATTACTTACTACTAGGGCATGGCGGTATTGGCCCTATTGACAATACCGGTATTTTTTCGGTATTCATATTTTTAAAACCGGGATCCCGGTATTTCGGTATTGTTTCGGTATTTCACTATGGATATTAATATAGTAGAAAAATATATATATTTTCTACTTCATGTAATATTTTTTCAGACTGAATTAATATAAGTACCTAAATTATAATAAAAAAAGGTTCTTAAAAGCATTATTTTTGAATCACACAAACTCGAAAGTACTTCCGAACATCAAAATAATCACGATTAAATAAAAGAGACAATTAAAATGTTCAAACTCAAGTTTTTTTCTTCTAACACGATAATAAAAATTCAAAATAATTAACAAGCTTTATTAATATGTAAAGGACGGTTAAATTTATATATTTAATTATAATTATGTCCGAGAAGATCCGTCCTTCTTACATATTAATGAATTTTTAAAATATCTCCGCCATTTTCGTATAGTTTCATTTCCATGCGTAAAACTGTCAATAATGTATCATCATCAATAGGATCAGATTCGTTTTCTATACTTTGGTGTAAAAAGTCCTTAGATGTATTTTTCCGCACCCTCATCGTCGTTGCTACTAGTTTTACCACTATCTACTGATATTGCCGATTGGTTACGGAGTTGAGTTGGCTGAAAACGGTTTATGAGGCTTGTTAAATTTAAAAGCAGTTCATCGCTTTTCATTTTCCAAGTTAACCCTTCTTCTGTATGGGAGATTTGATCTTCAAAATAAGCTTCATTTATTTACATAATAAATATTGTAGCATAGATGTCAAAGGAGTACGTCTTTGTAACACGCGTCTACGCATTGACACTGCCAGTTGTGTTGCGAGGGTGGTATTTTGTTTTTCTAATTTTTTAAACGAAAATATTAGAGTTTTGTATACTGTCAATAAGTTGAAGTTCTTCCGAAAATGAAATATTATGAGTCCACATCAGGGAGTTCTTTAAGGATACATGGTCTGAGACGGTCAAATCTTCCTACCATGTTTGCCATGCTCGAGCAGCTAGTCTTGCAGTCTAAAACTAAAGATAGTTTTTGTTTTCTTGTTGTTTCACATACTTTTGTTCGTCGTTTTTTGTGGGAGACTTCGTCAACAACTTCACTACTGCTCGAACTTTAGTGATAACATCTTTTTAATGTGGATTAATCGTGTAAGAACGTGTAGCGGATTAATTTAAACGTATTATTCAAAATACCGAAATACCGGTATTTGCAATTTCAATACCGGTATTCGGAAGTGCCTTAAATATTACGGTATTACCGGTTTTTCGGTAATACCGAATACCGGTATCCATGCCCTACTTACTACATTTGAATCCGTTCGAGAAGCAGAATAAATAGTCGACCGCCACACAAGTATATCTTGATATTTACCATGGTTTGATTTTTAAGTTTTCCAATATTTCAGCATAGTTTATGCGCCAAACTAAAAAAATTAATTCATGGTAAATATCCCATTATAAGTGACTTTTGTATACGTTGTTAAAATGTCGAAATACCCTCACTTTATGAATTCCTCTCCAGCATCTTTATTATCTTAGAAAGTTGAAACATCATAATCTGTTCAGTCTCCAATCTCCGGGACTCTATCGACAGTCTATGCTCCTTTATATCCTTCTCGTAGTCTATGGTGTCTCGTTCTAACTCGAGATATCGATCGAACGAGTCGACAGAATCGATTTCTTGGTTATTCGATTTTTCTTGGCGGGAGGAATCGCATTCGTAAGTGTAATCGGTTTGATAATCGAGTCGTTTGTGGCTTTCAGGTAAGTTAGGTGCAGGTTTGGTAATAATTCGATCGACGCATTTCGAATAATCAACGTCGAAATTTCGATTGAAATCTTCTGTGCATCTCAGCTCTCGATTCTCACATAAGTGACTAGGTAACTCTCGGTTCGATCTAGAATCGAGTCGAAAGTCTTCACGAGACTTCTGCTGAAGACTCGGCCCGTCCCTATTTTCACACAAGTGGCTGGTGTTACGCTCTAGGATTTTCGATTTTGATTCGTGTCTGAAGCTTGTCCCTTCTCGATTGTCACAACGTTCTCGACTATTTGATTTCGAATCTATTTGCCTGAACTCGTCTCGAGATCGCTCGAGATTCGATACATGGTCTTGCTCACACGCGTGGGTTTTGTGATCTTGATTACAATCTGTCTCTCTCTGACTAGTGGCAGATATGTTGTGAAAGGTAATAAGAGTGGAATCGGTCGTAAAAGTGGCTTTCTTCTTTTTGCATTGCTCTGGGTGAAAAAAATATGTTAAACTTTATTAATAATGCTGCACAATCCACACAGCAGCATCTAGCCCCAAGCTAAGCAGAGCTTGTGTTATGGGTACTAGATGACTGATATACATAATACAATACATTACATAGATAGATATTTATTTATTACTAGATGGCCATGAACGACTCGACTCAGCAAGACTGCAGGTAGATGCTGGATGCGTCAAGCTGAAGACAGGGCGCTATGGCGCTCATTGGGGGAGGCCTATGTCCAGCAGTGGACTATCATAGGCTGATGATGATAACGATGACCCTGAACTTTAAAGATTGTTTTCTTCATATTCGTGTTATTTTACTTATGTAGTATATTGTTTTGAAATTTCAAAGGATTTACATAATTTAATTGTAATATTTTCATAATGTTACTATAGTTTGACCGAAATCTCTGTACCGCGCCTGAGGTATGCTCACGGCGAGACGGGGGGGAAGTACCGGCCGCTCCGATCCATCAGTCTGCCGTCAACGCGTACTCTTGCTCTTTTTCCTCGCCCCCCACCTCGCCGCACTTTCCTAAGGAGCGGTACAGCGGTTTCGGTCAAACTATATCACAGAGGTCGTCTAAAACAAAGGAGGTAAAATCTTACCACTTTTGTCATCAAAACCTTTATCCAAAACAGTTTTGTCCATCCAAAAATTATTCCTCACGCAGACGGCGCAGCTATTGGCATCTATATCTGTAGCGGACTGTTTGTCTGCACATTTGTTAGACCCATCGTTGGTCGATTGGGGCTTTTCGTTGGAACATGTCGTTTCAACTAAGTTTTGAGGCCAGTTCTTCGACCATTTGCCATCTTTGGTCAGTATTGTACAGTCTTTAGTCCAGTTGGTATCTTTGGCCCAACTGGTCCCGTCTTTGGCCCAGCTAGGGTCGGAATCCTTGGGGATTCGCCTTTCGTTGGACCATTCCTGTTTCCAGTTCTTAACGAAGGCGTTGGAGGATTTGGATAAAGCAGTTTCGTTGTGGGTTACAATTTCGGATTGCGTTTTTTGATTTGTCTGCGAAATAAATAGGTTTTCACTACATTTTTTTCTCTAATCTACCTTCATATCTATCCCCGGCCAAGAGGGTGGGCGCTATGGCGCTAATTAGGCAGGCCTATGTCCAGCTGTGGACTAATATAGACTGATGATGATCTATCCATTACATAATTTTGTATCTTTTCGTGTGTCAAAACTTTACATGGTTAAATGATGTATTGGCTATTATTTCGACGAAGAAAAAAAAATAATAATAATAATAATGCAGGACACAATTCACACAGCATCATCTAGCCCCATGGTAAGCAGAGCTTGTGTTATGGGTACTAGATAACTGATATACATAATACAATACATTACATAGATAGATATTTTTTTTATTATACATAGAAAACGACCAGAACACCCGGAACAAATATTTGCAGATCGTACACACAATTGTTCCGAGGCGGGAATCGAACCCGCAACCTTCAGCGTCGCAGGCGGACCTTCGCCCACCGCGCCACATCGGTCGTAAAACTGTTAACAATCTTCAAAAATGTTTATCTACAATCAGATGAGATATTTTATTATAGATACAGGGTGCCTTTTTTGTTTATTATACAAATTTTCGTTCTGAAACGGTCATTGACAGTCGTACCAAATCAGAGGCAGAGCCATAATAGGGTAGTGTCTTGAAAAAATCTACCAAGTCCGTCAGTTAGATTATTAGAAGATATTGGACACGTGTTTTTTCTTTTATCAATTAAACAAAAAAATATGAAGATATAGCCAGTTAGAGTTCCGCGTGACGTCACGTCTCGCTACACTCTTTAGCAAGTTGTGACGTCACGAGCCCCCACTACTAAACTTTGTCGAGATTTATTTTTGTAAGTATTTGTTTGATTGACAAAAGAAAAAATACGTGTCCAATAGCTTCTGATAATCCAACTGACGGACTAAATAGAAACATATATTTTTTACCCAGGACTACCCTAATCAAGATGTTGGAGACATATTACCCTGTCGGAGCCAGTCTTCCCACAGGCGAGCGTAATGGTCTCTCTCGCCGCGTCGCAGTTGGGAACTTGCGTTAGCTCTATTATGTTTAGTCTTGAGTTTAACTGCAATTTGTATCAATATTATTAGCACTTGCTTGCCTGGTGGTAGCCATGACTAAGAAGCGCATACGCCTACCATGTGCAGTTCTGCTCAAAACAGTAGTTTTAAAACCCGTTAATATCATGAAATTAGAAATCTTCTACTATATTATGTTACTAGCTGCTCCCCGCGGCTTCGCCCCCGTGGAAATCTATGTGTCAAATTGTTTAAATGATAAAAAGTATCCTATGTTAGACTCCTGGTTCTAAGCTACCTCCACCAATTATCAGCTAAATCGGTCCAGCCGTTCTCGAGTTATAAGTGTTGTAACAAACACGACTTTCTTTTATATATATAGATTTACTCTATATGTTATTTACTAATAATCATTTTAGGAAATTTCAGTGTTTAAATACTTAGTTAAGAAAATATTTCGATTAATATATGTAGTACTAGCTGTTCCCCGCGGTTTCACCCGCGTTAAACTAGAATTTCACTTTATTACGTGAATTTTTACACCTTGGTTACCACGTTATAGTTATTGGAGTTTTAGTAAGAATCCCTAACTTTTTGGAAATATAATATAGCCTATGTTCACCACGGATATTTAGGCTTCCTAACGGTGATACAATATTTCAAATCGGTCCAGTAGTTTTGGAACCTATTCGTTACAAACAAACAAAAAATCACACCTTTCCTCTTTATAATATTAGTATAGATGAACGTGTTCTATCAAGATAACTTGTTAGAGGTTTTCTTAATTTCCCTTTCAAGCCCTTTCAGCATCAGTTATGTCTTAAAGATAGTCGCGGATACGTCGGGCACTGATGCCACGAAAATGTTCATTCAAATGACTTTGTTTGCAAGTTTAGTTGGGGTAACCAATATTACACGTAAAAAAAGTTCAGTATACAGTTCCTTCTGTACTTCGGTGTATTGAAAAAAAAATCTAGCTCTAAAAAAGTCAGCTACGCCACCAATACATAACTCTTTTGACACTATCATGGTTATCAACACTAGTCATTTAAAGCGGGATATTTACCATGATTTGATTTTTCAGTTATCCAATATTTCGGCACAGTTTCATCCGCCATGATGTAACGCCGCGGAATAACATTGTTATTCCGTGATCATGGCGCATGAACCTGTGCCGAAATATTGGATAACTCAAAAATAAAATCATGGTAAATATCCCGTTTTAAATGACCTTAATACTCTTTATTGTACACCACAAAATTAAACAAAAATATAGTCATTCATTAACATGAAACATAAAATTACAAATGGCAACATAGGCTACTTTTGATCCCATTATTCAGTTCCCGTGAGATATAAACAACCTTTAAACGTTTCCATAAACAAAACACGTGTGAAACCACACGCAAAAACTAGTAAACAACAACCTATAAACCTAAGGTTTGCTGTCAGAAAACTCTTAGTCAGGGTTAAGCTCGCCTATGTGCATATCTTTATTAATTAAGGTATTTATAATATATCTATATATATAAAAGAAAGTCGTGTTTGTTACAACACTTATAACTCGAGAACGGCTGGACCGATTTAGCTGAAAATTGGTGGAGAGGTAGCTTAGAACCACATCTTTTATCATTTTGACACATAGATTTCCACGGGGGCGAAGCCGCGGGGAGCAGCTAGTTCTGTTATATATTATATAATATATTAAGTTTTGTGTGTACAACAAAGATAATAGATAACACTTTATTACACCACACAAAACAGAAAACAATACAGAGATAAAAACTTAGAATAAAGGTATAAAGGGCGGCCTTATCGCTGAGAGCGATCTCTTCCAGGCAACCTTGGGATGGACTGGACATGAACGAGCAATAGAAAGAAAATAGAATTACAGAACGAAATTTCTTACCAATTTCCAGTCTTCTGCTTCCTCACAATATATAACTCTTACGTACAATTCTAATATGAACCTTATTAAAACCAGACGTAGAGCTCAGAATCTCTTCTTTGGTGGAGACGGTGCTGGTGGACTTGCCTAGCAGCTTCTTGGAGATCAGGGATATGGGGATGTTAGCGCTCGAGGTGCAGTACAGACGCTGGAAGGAAAGGGGGTGGGGATAGGGTATATAGGGGAGGGGAGTTGGTCAGGGAAAGATATAGGAGATAGGAAGTTACGATAAATATATTGTTTCGAACAAACAAACAAAATATATTACAAAAAAACAAAAAAAAATTATATTAAATAATAATAATAAATAATGCTGGACACAGCATTATCTAGCCCCATGGTAAGCAGAGCTTGTGTTATGGGTACTAGATAACTGATATACATAATACAATATATTACATAGATAGATTGTTTTATTATACATAGAAAACAACCAGAACACCCGGAACAAATATCTGCAGATCGTACACACAATTGTTCCGAGGCGGGAATCGAACCGCAACCTCCTGCGTCGCAGGCGGACCTTCGCCCACCGCGTCACATCGGTCGTCAATAATATCCCAAAAAATTTCATTTCGACGGAACTGCAGACTTATTTGGGATATTATTAACACTTTGACTGCGGTTTTTTTTCGACGACCGCGATCTTTTTTTTTACCTAAAAAATTCGTGCTGCCGCTCTACACAGCGGTTGTGTTGCGCCGCACATGCGTTTCGTTCGAAAAATATTTCAGCTCTGCTGAGTCACAAAGATCTGTATTTTCTCAGCCGCTGCGCTAGTCTGGATTTACGCATGTTAGTCACTTGTAGAAAACTCATACCGTGCGTTTTCAGCACTGAAAGTGTTAAATTGCTTAGAGATTACCCTACTAGGGCTAACGCGCTATAATAACAAAACCGTAAACAAAGAAGCAAATCATAATTGTTTAAACAGATTAGTTAGTAGGTACTGTTGGTATATCGTGCGATAGAGATAATTTGCTGTCTCTTTCCAAAGGTGCAAAATGTATGGTCGAGTTCTGTAATTATTATTATATTAGCCCGGGGTGTCCCACTGCAGGGCAAAGGCCTCCCTCCCCTTCTTCCACTCATCTCGGTCCTCAGCAAGGAGAACCCACTCCTTATTGTATAGGTCGAGCTCATCCCGCCATCTCCGGCTAGGCCTTCCACGTGGCCGTCGTCCGTCCGGGACCCAGTCAGTGGCGATCTTCGCCCACTGCTGGTCTGACATACGCTACACATGTCCAGTCCAGTCCCACTTGAGTTTGGCGGCTTTTTGGGCATCGTCGGCTATTTGCGTTTTGGAGCGCAGTAACGTGTTCTGTTTTAATTCTCTAAAATACGCAATCGTTTTATCGTCCACTTTTTTATGTAAATTGATATTTTAATTAGGTGTATTAGACTTACTAAGAGTTCACCAATTGTCCGGAACGAAACAAGTAATTTGGTGTTTCAAGAATTTAAATAGGGCGGCCCCAAAAAAGCATTTTTTAAATGTTATTCACAAATTTTGTTTATGTAAAATCGATAGCGTTTCTTTTTAATAAGATTTTATGTATTATTATTATTTTCAGCCATTATTGTCCCACTGCTGGGCGAAGGCCTCCCTTTTCTCCTCCATCGCGATCCAACGCTGCTACAGGCCATGATGGAAGATGTGCCTCGAGCTCGTCACGCCAAGATATAACATAAAATAATAATTTAGGAATGGCTTCGATATCATAGCTATTGATATCGAAACTGAAGTTCTAATATAAAACGTAGTGCAGAACGTACCTTATCAACCTCCGTGTCGAACTGCTCGTTCGTACCTCCTTTGGAAATGTTGCCCTTTTCCATGAGGGTGGCGCGTTTGGCCGCCAAGTACAGAGAGCTGGAAACACAGAGAAAACTACAATAAGTTTTGTTATTGTTTCGAAGACCTCAGTGGCGAAGGTCTGCCCTTCGATTCCTCGGGACAAATGTTTGTACAATCTGCAGATATTTGTTCTGGACTATGTATAATAGACAAGTGTGACTAAGTGCTTATTTTGTAAGCCTAAAGAATAAATGATTTTAACTTTTGACTTGACTTTTGAGCCAAAAATCTATCTACTAAAGTTTTTTTTTTTTTTTTTTTTTTTATTTTTATTGTTTCAACAAAATCAACAGCCCTTAATCTACATAATTTAAAATAAATAAATAAATTTAAACCTTAATAATCTAACTGACGGCCAATAAGAGATTTACATTATATAAAATAAACTAACAAAATACCAACAGTCTAACATTAACAAATCAAACAAACAAACAAAATACAACTAACAGAGATTATAAAACAGGTACAGTTAATTAGAAAAAAGATTATCTTTATGAGAAAAATTAGATACAATTAAAACACATAAAAACAAAAAAAAAAATACTTTTTAAAAAAATTAAAAAATTAAGTCATTTAAAAAAAAAAAAAAACTATCTACCTAATGTTTTGTAATAAGTATATCATTCATCTAGTACCCACAGCTTGTGCATCAATCGATAAATCGATAATAATGCTGTGTGAATTGTCCAGCATTATTTATTGGGAGGGATGAGATAAGGGGGTCCAAAGAATCTATCAGTTCAATCAAATGGCATATAATAAGGTTAAGACTAAAAAAGAAGTTGAAGGTTAAGACTAGATAGACGCACCGTTTGACAGTGAGATAGTAGAGAGAGGTGATGGCTCGCACGGAGTAGTCTGGCACGAAGGTGTGCCGCAGCATGGAGTCCATGTTGATGTGGAGAGAGCTATAGGGAGGAGTATAGACGCACCGTTTGACAGTGAGATAGTAGAGAGAGGTGATGGCTCGCACGGAGTAGTCTGGCACGAAGGTGTGCCGCAGCATGGAGTCCATGTTGATGTGGAGAGAGCTATAGGGTGGAGTATAGACGCACCGTTTGACAGTGAGATAGTAGAGAGAGGTGATGGCTCGCACGGAGTAGTCTGGCACGAAGGTGTGCCGCAGCATGGAGTCCATGTTGATGTGGAGAGAGCTATAGGGAGGTGTATAGACGCACCGTTTGACAGTGAGATAGTAGAGAGAGGTGATGGCTCGCACGGAGTAGTCTGGCACGAAGGTGTGCCGCAGCATGGAGTCCATGTTGATGTGGAGAGAGCTATAGGGAGGTGTATAGACGCACCGTTTGACAGTGAGATAGTAGAGAGAGGTGATGGCTCGCACGGAGTAGTCTGGCACGAAGGTGTGCCGCAGCATGGAGTCCATGTTGATGTGGAGAGAGCTATAGGGAGGTGTATAGACGCACCGTTTGACAGTGAGATAGTAGAGAGAGGTGATGGCTCGCACGGAGTAGTCTGGCACGAAGGTGTGCCGCAGCATGGAGTCCATGTTGATGTGGAGAGAGCTATAGGGAGGTGTATAGACGCACCGTTTGACAGTGAGATAGTAGAGAGAGGTGATGGCTCGCACGGAGTAGTCTGGCACGAAGGTGTGCCGCAGCATGGAGTCCATGTTGATGTTCTGGAGGGATCCCATTGCTGATGGCGTGGGGGATTCCGCTGAAAGAGAGAAACAGGTAGACACTGTTAGCCAAATATACTGTCTACAATGTGATACAACATAATTGTATGGCTCTCTGAATGGCTCTGTGATTTGTTATTGAGACAAAGACATCCCCTCCAATGTAGATCACCGAGCGCTTGCTAGAGTCAAGCGGCCGGTGACTAGGGCTGCAGAGAAAGGAACTTCCTGACGATACGTGCCGAGTCCAAGAGTACCGCCTTCTGGATCTGGCCCTTGATCCAACTTCCTAGCGAGAGTCTCTTCAGGTGTTGATCGAGGCTCTTCGCTATTACGCCGTTAACCGAAACGACTATCGGGACTATGGTCGCTGAATCTACATCCCACATGCTGACAACCTCGTTAGCCAAGTCAAGATATTTGCTAAGTTTATCTTTCTCAGCTCTAACGAGGTTAGCATAATGCATTAAATAAATAAATAATGCTGGACAATCCACACAGCATTATCTAGCACCATGGTAAGCAGAGCTTGTGTTATGGGTACTAGATAACTGATATACATAATACAATACATTACATAGATAGATATTTTTTATTATACATAGAAAACGACCAGAACACCCGAAACAAATATCTGCAGATCGTACACACAATTGTTCCGAGGCGGGAATCGAATCCGCAATCTTCTGCGTCGCAGGCGGACCTTCGCCCACCGCGCCACATCATTCGTCATTTGCCTAGCTTGGGGCTAGATAATACTGTGTGAATTGACCAGCAATATTTAATTTATTAATTTAACAACCTATATAAGTCCACTGCTGGACGCAAGACCCCCCCCCCCCCCCCCCCTACTAAGCGGCTTTAATGTCATGCGGGCTGGGGATCGAAGTTCTTCAGTCAAGACCAATAAATCAATTTATAATAATAAGTCTTCATAGAACTCACGTTGTCCAATGTTCTGCGTGAGCGCCTGTATCCCGAAGTAGGTGAAGGGTCCCGCCTCGAACACCAGGTTCTCCCGCCCCACCGTCACCTCCACGCGGCCCTCCAGGATCAGCACGAAGTAGTCCACCTGTGGGCAGGGAGACATGTGTTATTGACATACAGCAGACAAGCACAAGACAAGTATTGCACTAGTGTTAGTTACCGGTTTCCCCTGCTGGAAGACGTAGGTGGCGATGTCCTTGCGCGACTTCTCCTTCACCTTGATGTAGTGGATCACGTCCTGCCGCAGCAGACGCCGCAGCACGGTCTCCGAGACCGTGTCCCCGCGGAACGCTTCGACACCTGGACGTGGGGAAGCGAAGGGTTTTATTAAGGTATCGAGTGAGGTGGCGTTGGAAGAGAAACCGGGAGAAACAAGTTATGGATAAATAAATAAATAAATAATAGTGTTTGATGGACGATCCCATACTGTAAGTCATTTATCATGACTTTATTTTTTTCCTTCGTTACATACCTAAAGAGCTAAATGGTGTACTTTTTCAAACGTAGTGTAGGACGCCCTCCGACCAGGTGGGATGACGACCTGCGAAAGACTGCAGGTAGATGCTGGATGCGTCAAGATGAAGACAGGGCGCTATGGCGCTCATTGGGGGAGGCCTATGTCCAGCAGTGGACTGCTATAGGCTGATGATGATGATGACTCCGTTATGGATGATTTTTTTTGTTTAGATTAGTCACGAGACAAACATACTAAAAGACCTTACATACTAACTACATTTGAAGCGAGCCCTAGGGGGAAGGCAAGAAGGTCCCGTTGAAGTTTCTTGCTTACATCTCATAAACGATGGGTTATAGGAAATTTTGTTACTACATAATGAAAGCTGATAAAATTCTCTACAGCTTTGGTTCTATCCACAATCGATGTCTAGATAAGAGCTCCAATAGAATCGCTTTTCAAAAGGATATCCTTCAGGCTGTCATTACTTACTGGTGTTCAGGAACTGGAAGGTGGCGAGGGTGAGTTGTGGCGAGATGTGTATCCGCTGGTTCTCGTGCCGCTCCGCGAAGGCCGCGAAGTCCTGCAGCTTGTTCTGGGGCTGCTTGCGGCGCCGCTTCGACCTGTTGTCCACTGGTGGGGAAATATTAATTTTAGTCCGGCTTGAAGCAAGTTTTTATTTACTACTAGCGGACCTTCCCGACTTCGCACGGTTTTAGTACGGATCCCTAACTTTTTTGAAAATATAATATAGCCTATGTTCACCGGGGATAGTGTAGCTTCCCCAACGGTGAAAGAATTTTTCAAATCGGTCCAGTGGTTTTGGAGCCTACTCATTACAAACAAACAAACAAACAAAAAATCAAACCTTTCCTCTTTATAATATTAGTATAGATCAACTATCAAGGCTGTAAGTGTTAATTTGTTTTTACAAATTATTGATATTATTTAATGTAATTTTACTGTGTATTTAAACGGTTATGATTTTTAAAACGTTTAATCAACTATTGCGCTATAGTTTGCCGGCTACATATCACAAAGACCACCACCGCTGGGCTAAAAGTATTCTTGAATGGAGTCCACGACTCCGTAACGGTAGTGTAGGACACCCTACGGCCAGGTTAGATGACGACTTGAAAAAAACTACTAGCAAATGCTGGATGCGGATGGAGGCCTCCCACAATGAGCGTCACAGCGCCCTGTCTTCATCTTGCCGCATCCAGTACCTACGCAATCTTTCGCAGGTCGTCATCCCACCTGGTCGGAGGGCGTACTACACTACGTTTGCTCTGTCCATAGCTCGCTCAGCGACTTTGAACTGGTGGACCAGCCCTATCGTGAGTGTCCACGTCTCAGCTCCGTAGGCACTCAAGAACACGTTCAATCTAATGTATGGTATCAAATAAAGGTATTGTCTTTCACTCTCTACTCACTGAAGACATCGGTCTCGTCCACGATCTCCGCCTGTATCATCTCCTCGATGACGTCCTCCAAGGTGACGAGCCCGATCGTCTCGTAGAACGGGTCGCCCTCGCCCTCGTTGTTGATTCGGTGCACGAACGCCATGTGGCCCTTATGTCCTGGGGATAGAGTTCATTATTCATTATACATAAATCAAATCAAGATCAAATAATAATAAAAAAGTTTTTGTACGAAAACATAAATTTGTACAATTCAATAGACCGCTGCTTAACCCATTCAATGCCTCAAGTTTTTTATTTCTTTTCATTCCCAACAAACATTTCATAAGTCGCCACAACGTGCCGATTCTAACTTTTGGTTTTATACTTTGGTAGTAAATACGTCGCTATCACGTTAACACGACCCAAAAAGGGCACATTTTATACGAGTTAATGTCATAATAGAGTCGTGTATCAGTCGTATTAATCGCAATATGGTCGTGTAGTGGCCGTATAGATGTCGTGTGATGCACTTTTAATCGAGTTAAGATGTTTATTACCACTGCTTTACGGCATTTTATCGATTATGTAGTGTTAATTACCCTTTTTTTACGGGATTTTATTGTGAAGTGGATATATGACCCAGTCTTTTTTTTTGGGTTTTAAATAAATGTTATTTGATTATTTAATTACTAAAAAAAACTTGATAAATTTCATTACTAAAAAAAACTTGATAAATTTCATTACTTAAAAAACTAAGTACAGATAGCAGCAACGCATATGGTGCGTTGCTGGCACAAACCAAAAAATGTGTATCACGCGAGGAGTGCGTTGCCGGAGTTCGCGCTGAATGGGTTCATAAAAACACGAAATAATCGATATATGACGGAAATAAACAAAGGATTGGAAGAAGGTCTTGTACACATTTTGTAACTTAAAATATTAAATTCACTTCATAGATGATGGATGTAATCAGTCCCTTTAAGTTCAGTGTTTTTTTAGGTTGCGGTTTCGATTCCCGCCTCGGGAAAAATCAGTACGATCTGCAGATATTTATTTCGGGTGTTCTGGTTCTTTTCCATGTATAATCAAAAATATCTATCTATGTAATGTATTGTATTATTTATATCAGTTATCTAGTACCCATAACACAAGCTCTGCTTACCATGGGGATACCTAGATAATGCTGTGTGAATTTTCCAGCATTATTTATTTTATTTATTATTTATTAAACTAACTTCATAGATGATGTATGTAAGCCAGTGCCTTTGAGTTCACAGTTTTTTTTATTGTATTACATTACCAACTATCCGAGAGGCTAATAAGCTATTTACTAGTAATCAATTTGTTAGTCGATGAGATGTTAAATATACGGCTGTGCGACAGATGGAAGACTTCAAAAATAAGGAAAAAAACCAAAGATACCGATGTTCTAAAAAAAAAAATCTCATATGGAATTGGACCGGCCACACCAACAGAACAAATAAAGGAAAATGGACGAAATATGTGATGGAATGGTTTCCTAGGAATGGAAAAAGAAGAAAGGGACGTCAAATCAAGAGATGGGAAGATGACCTACCAAAAGGATGGAGAAGACTAGCTCGTGACAGAGATGATTGGAAGAAGCTAGGGGAGGCCTATGTCGAAGGACAACCTGACCAACAAACTGGTTGCTGAAGAATTCAGTTAGGTCATAGATGATAGGATCGATAAGATTCTTTTTAATAATACTTTATTTATCATTATCATACTTTGGTCAGTGAATAAAGACTTTTTTATTTTATTTATTAATTTGTTAGTCTATTTATTTAAGCCTCAGGGGGCGCGCCATGGGAACCTATAGTCAAATTCACTACACCTACACTACTTTTCCTATAGACTGCTTTTTCTAACATCTTCTGCTTGGTCTACTCATTTTCTTTTCGGTCTTCTGTGTTTTGTCCTTCAATTTCCTTGCAACATCGCCCGGTCTACTACTTTATCCTACATCCTACTGACATTTCCAGTCCCTTCCTCCCGGTCTACTCACCGTCTTTAAACTGCTTGAACATGATATCGAGCGTGACGTCCTCGAAGACGAAGTTGCATGTGTTCTGGTAGTACTGGCAGAGCGTGCGCAGCGGCGTGTTGTCGTCCGGGTCCACGAAGGCCAGGTCCTTGATGAACAGCACCGTCACTATGTTCCCGCGAGTACCCTCGTACACCGGGATGCGGGAGAAACCTGGCGAGAAGCAGTAAATTGAATAATGGTAGATCAACAAGCATGCCTTATGGTTATAACTTTTAGAAGTTAAGGCCGGTTTATATCTGCAGGCATTCTGCGTGTCTTGGCAGACAAAAAATAGATTTTAATTTTTAATTAATATTTATTTATGTGGGAAACAAAAATATTATGCTACTTATAGTGTGTGTGGCTATTAATGAATTCTTTATTCTTCACATACATACACGTAGCAGCTGATTTTGGTTGTATTTGATTAATATCTATTAGCTGAAGTGGCAGTGGGCCGGCCATATCTCGCAAAGAACCGACGGCCGCTGGGGCAAACATGTTCTTGAGTGGAGACCACGATTCGGTAAACGTAGTGTAGGACGCCCTTTGACCAGGTGGGATGACGACCTGCGAAAGACTGCAGGTAGATGCTGGATGCGTCAAGCTGAAGACAGGGCGCTATGGCGATCATTGGGGGAGGCCTTTGTCCAGCAGTGGACTAATATAGGCTGATGATGATGATGGCTAATATCTAGAAACTTGTCTTCCTACGTTATTTCACCCAAGATAAAAACACTCTGTAGACAGTGACGTCACAGCGCAGACACAGATCATAACATAAATCAGCAAGGACATCGCCGCGTATTTATGGAAATACGAGATCAGAAATATATTCTGGAGAGGCGCCAAACGTTCTCAGAGCCATGTAGATGGTCATATTTTAGGCAATATAAAAAACTGGGTTGAGTTTCACGAGCTAAGGTTGTATAAGAAAATATTACGGAGGACGACCTGACTGCATTCTTAGGGCGTCGTACACCTTTACCGAGTCGCGGTCTCCACTCAAGTACATACTGCAAATAATCTAAAGTCATTTAAAACGGGATATTTACAATGATTAGATTTTTGAGTTATCCAATATTTCGGAACAGTTTCATGCGCCATGATCACGGAATAACTGAAGGCACTGCGAGTTTTTATGGGCAGACATACCGATCTACCCTCATTTTTTGTCTTAAATAACTTTAGTGTTAATAACCATGATAACCATGATAATTTCAAAAGTTTTATTGCAAATAATGGCATCCCCGGTTTTAAACCCACGATACTCCCGAAAACTCCTCAATCTCCAACTCCGGCAAGTCGTCGGTATTCTCACGGGACACTGCATGCTAAACAAACACCTATTTAATTTGGGTATCACGGACAGCCTCTGCAGAGGGTGCATGAATGCAGAGGAGACGGCAGCGCATGTGCTTGTAGATTGCGACAGCATGGCTTCTCAAAGACCCCCCCCCCACCCGACACGCAAAAAAGGCCCACCGACGGCCAAGTTGCGGAAACCAGTATTTCAATAATACTTACTATTGAACCTTTTAATTAGTACCGTTAAAGTGTGATTTTTTTTACAATTTGGCGGGTTCGATTCCCAGTTCAGACAAGCGTAATTCAAAAATCTTTGAATGCAGTTTAAATTGTTTTTAAAATCAAAATGAAGTCGTCTTTCAGTAAAATGTTCTATCTACAATATTTAAGGTACTTTCCCTCCATGTGGTTTGGCTGTGGGACGCCCTGTAGAGCTACGCTTTGTCAGTATGAGGTAAACTGATACAAATTGCATCGTCTTTATTTATTTATTGTAATAAGTTTACAAAGCAGTTTACAATCACATTTATGCATTAAATAATATACAGTGGTGAACCAGATTGTAGAGCTAGATGTAAACATAACAAGTTTAGAAAAGTGTTGCAAACATAGCCAAAATAATTTCCATATAACTAAATGTTTTTATTAAAGTTAAAGTTTCTATTATATATACCTAAACAATACATAGTGTATTATTTACCTTTACCTTTACATAATAACGATATCAGCCCACACGTCCACTGCTGGACACAGCCCCGTGCTATACGACGCAGATAGCGGTCCACTTAGCGTGGGATAGCGGTAATAAGGTAATGACAAGATTCCTTCAAACGACCATTCAAACAATTAACGTTTTATTACTCTGAAATAGGATTTCCAGATCTAAGCATATATAGGGACAGACAGACAGACAGCGGGAAGCGACTTTGTTTATACATACTATAATAATAATAATAAGAAACCCGCAGGGCAGCTTGTGGCGAGCTGTTGGTGAGTAGCGACACCACGGGTACCGAGTGCTCCCGGGGAAGTTCCTGGTTCTCGTCTCCGCTAGCGGAGTGGCATCCCAAGAGAACCAGACCCCCACCTCTTGCTTGCCTTCATTGGCCGGTCTGAGTGGAGTCGCGAGAGATGTATCTTAGGCGTAATAGCGAGGAAACCCGCTCACGAGCAGTCTTCGTGATGGTGAAATCGGGGCCGCACCTCTCGACACCCCTCAGTCGTTTGCGCCGATGTTGTTCCTCTCCGGTAATTTACTCCGGCTTTTTAAGGAATCCATCCAGCATTCGGCAAGCCACCGTCTGCCACTCTTCTTAACATTATGATTCACTTGTTTATGGCAGACGTCCGCAATCTCCCCTATAGCCCGATTACCCAGTCCATCCATCCATCACAATAACCTGGTTTTGCACCCAAGGATGATACCCGCTATGTGTAGCCATCGCCTTTAGATTAACTTCTCAAAGGGCCTCTGTGCTGTTGGCTTCGGCCCCACGCAAGCCTTCCAAAGGACCGGGTCACTTTATGGCCCGAGATCATGGTAAATGAGAGACATAATAATAATAATATTATGGACGAGGTGGTAAAGACGAACAATTATCGAAAGTATATCATGAAAGACGGCACGATCGATATTTGTCGAGCGTGTCATCTTCCTGGGGAGACCCTCCGTCATATACTTTCGGGTTGTTCGCACCTTGCTAACTTTCAGTACTTGCACAGACACAACCAAGTAGCCAAAATTATACACCAGCAACTTGCTCTCCGATATGGCCTTACTGGTCCGAAGTTCCGTACTATAAGTACACACCGGCGCCAGTTCTTGAAAATGCCACGCTCTATTGGGACCGATCTATCATTACGGACAGGACTATTCTTGCGAATAAGCCTGATATTGTACTGATAGATCGGTTAGAACGGAGGGCGGTGCTCGCTGATGTCACCATACCGCATGAAGCTAACCTCGTTAGAGCTGAGAAAGATAAACTTAGCAAATATCTTGACTTGGCTAACGAGGTTGTCAGCATGTGGGATGTAGATTCAGCGACCATAGTCCCGATAGTCGTTTCGGTTAACGGCGTAATAGCGAAGAGCCTCGATCAACACCTGAAGAGACACTCGCTAGGAAGTTGGATCAAGGGCCAGATCCAGAAGGCGGTACTCTTGGACTCGGCACGTATTTTCAGGAAGTTCCTTTCTCTGCAGCCCTAGTCACCGGCCGCTTGAGCCTAGCTTCGCGGTCGGTGATCTACCGTTTTGATATATTTTTTACTGTAGAATAGTTTTATACAATTTTATTGTATTTTCTATAGTAAAAAATTTATTTTATACGAGAATTTTAATAAATGAGTGTATAATAATTACTCCGGCTTTTTAAGGAACACATCCAGCATTCGGCAAGCCACCGTCTGCCACTCTTCTTAACATTATGATTGACTTGTTTATGGCAGACGTCCGCAATCTCCCCTATAGCACGATTACCCAATCCATGCATCCATCACAACAGCCTGGTTTTATTTTTTTCATTTTTCTTTGCAATAGTCGCTACACCTGGCGGATACCATCTTTGGGTGTATCATATTGTGCACCCGAGGATGATACCCGCTATGTGTAGCCATCGTCTTTAGATTAACTTCTCAAAGGGCCTCTGTGCTGTTGGCTTCGGCCCCACGCGAGCCTTCCAAAGGACCGGGTCACTTTATGGCCCGAGATCATGGTAAATGAGAGACATAATAATCATTTATTTCAGACCATAGAAAAGTAACAGATCTTAATCAACTTATTCTACGGTCCATAGTAATATATACCTTAAAACTAGCATATATAAAATATAAAAAGACTAAATTAATAATAACACGCTTTTTTTTTATTACGCCGACAGCGTGTAGATGTACTGTATATATACTATGTATTTAGTGTGTATGTATATGTGATTAGTGTGATTGGCAATTGCCGTGCTATATCACTATCACTACATAGTATAAACAAAGTCGCTTCCCGCTGTCTGTCTGTCCCTATGTATGATTAGATCTTTAGCAGCTAGTTAAATATTACATCAACTTTGTTTACTAATATTATAGACCAACAGTTTATTTCAGTCAAATAAAGTCTCTCACCTGACTTGACGATCTCTGACATGGTCTCGAAGTCCAGTATGGATGTGATCGGCAGCATGAAGGCATCCTCCAGCTTCGTCATCACCTCCGCCACCTTCTTCTTCCTCAGCTCGAGCGCGCCGGAGATGATGTTCACTTCGTCCTTGTCGAGGTCGTTCACGTCTGTCGTTACCTGCAACTTTCACTAGCGTTCAACTAAACCACTTATAGGTGCCAGACAGCTTGGCAATACAGGTCATTGACCTATCTCCTTCGCGAAATCAAAACGGAGCTCTTTTTTTCATTTTTGAGGGTAGTTCAATTCTTTGGAAAGTTATTGTTACAGATAGCTTGGTAAATACAGGTCGTTGACCTATCTCCTTCACGAATCATTTTTAAGGGTAACGCAATTTTTTTTCATTTTTGAGGGTAGTTCAATTCTTTGGAATCTTATTGTTACAGATAGCTTGGTAAATA
Organism: Eupithecia abbreviata; assembly: GCA_943735965.1. Taxonomy (NCBI): domain Eukaryota; kingdom Metazoa; phylum Arthropoda; class Insecta; order Lepidoptera; family Geometridae; genus Eupithecia; species Eupithecia abbreviata. The sequence continues at coordinate 646,595 of OX031003.1, read as the reverse complement.
CAGGTCGTTGACCTATCTCCTTCACGAAATCAAAACGGAGCTCAACTCAATTTTTTTTCATTTTTGAGGGTAGTTCAATTCTTTGGAAACTTATTGTTATAGATAGCTTGGTAAATACAGGTCGTTGACCTATCTCCTTTACGAAATCAAAACGGAGCTCAACTCAATTTTTTTTCATTTTTGAGGGTAGTTCAAATCTTTGGAAACTTATTGTTACAGATAGCTTGGTAAATACAGGTCGTTGACCTTTCTCCTTCACGAAATCAAAAGGGAGCTCAACTCATTTTTTTTTTCATTTTTGAGGGTAGTTCATTTCTTTGGAATCTTATTGTTACAGATAGCTTGGTAAATACAGGTCGTTGACCTATCTCCTTCACGAAATCAAAACGGAGCTCTACTCAAAAATTTTTCATTTTTGAGGGTAGTTCAATTCTTTGGAAACTTATTGTTAGATAGTTTGGTAAATACAGGTTATTGACCTATCTCCTTCACGAATCATTTTTAAGGGTAACGCAATTCTTTGGATTTGTGATCGCCATCACCGCCTGCAATAGGTACTGTGAATACCTTGACCAGCTCCTTGAGCCGCTCCCGGTTGTAGACGCTGCCGATCTCCTCGCCCAGGAAGTAGTCCAGCAGCTTGCTGACCGGGAACGACAGCGGCGCTGTGATCGCCATCACCGCCTGCAACATTCACATCCTTTTAACCAAGTTCAAAAAAGATAAATGAGACTTATTATATATGAACATACTTTTCTTTTTCACTTTTTCCACTGTGTGGACAAAAAATTGTAGTGAACATTAAAATAAAAATAATGTTATTTGATAATAAAGTGAATAGTATAAAATTTGACTTGTCTAAGTGCTTATTTTGTAAGCCGAAAGAAATAAATGTTATTTGAGTTTGACTTGTGCTCCTTGCTGAGGAACAAGATGAGTGGAAGGAGGTTGCTCTGTAGTGAGACACTCCGGGTTAATATAGACATAGACATATCATTTATTTGCCACTACATATATATATATATAGGCCTCCTCATCGATTTCGATGACGGCGACCCTAAGTAATCACGGATTTTTTTCTATTATGAGCTCTAATATGGCTCTCTAGACCGAACTTGGTCTTAAATACAATTATGAGCTCTAATATGGCTCTCTAGACCGAACTTGGTCTTAAATACATATACACACAATATAAATGAACAATTATAAATTACAAACATAATACTTAATATTAGTTACATTAGTTACACAATAAAAATAATTATTATTACTTACACAATAAAAAATACATTGAAAAAAAAAACTAAATAACAAAAATAAGTAAGTAGGTGAACAATGTGTGCTGCAAATTAGCAAATATAATAATAATTACTTATGAGCAGGAGAACGGGAACACCAACTTTCAAATTAAAAACTATCATCAAAATCATGTACCGTACATGATGCGGGCGGCTCCTGAGAGCCACGTTGACAAAATAATGTAGCTGACTGTACAGAGGAGGTTCTCAATACGACTGTATTTTTTAAATGTTTGTTACTGTTACCTCAGAACTTTCAACTGGGTGAACGGCCCCCTGATTATGTAACTGCGACCGGTTTGCGACAGGCGAAAATTTAGCAATCAGTGCTGTCAAAAGCCAATTTTGTATTAGATGACACCAGGTTTCCCTCTGCCGGACAATCGGTGAACTAAAAATTGCTTGCTAAAATTGCGGTCGCGGTCGCGTCGCTGTTGCTGTTGCTTTTACATAATCAGCCTGCCGATTTTGATGATAGTTTTTAATTTGAAAGATGATGCTTCCCGTGATGTCCCATTTCAATTGACGACCGATGTGGCGCGGTGGTCGAAGGTCCGCCTGCGACGCAGGAGGTTGCGGGTTCGATTCCCGCCTCGGAACAATTGTGTGTACGATCTGCAGATATTTGTTCCGAGTGTTCTGGTCGTTTTCTATATATAATAAAAAAAATATATCTATGTAATGTATTGTATTATGTGTATCAGTTATCTAGTACCCATAACACAAGCTCTGCTTACCATGGGGCTAGATAATGCTGTGTGAATTGTCCAGCATTATTTAATATTTATTTATTATAATTTGGCCCAGATCTGATAATGGTATCCATGAGAAATCTATAAACTACTACTTATAGCGCCCTGTCTTCAGCTTGCCGCATCCAGCACCTGCCTGCAGCCCTATTTTTAGCTAGATCTCCAGGGTCTGGTCAGGTATCCCAGGGTCAGTTACCTTAGTGACCATGATGCTCTTGGCGCCGACCATGAGGCCGTGCCGGGAGCAGATGGCCTGCGGAGTGATCTCTCCCAGCAGCACGATGCTGAGCGTGGAGAAGATGACGGCGAACAGGCCGGACGTCAGCTCGTCCAGGAGTATAGTGAAGGTGGAGTTCACGGCCACGTTGCCTGGGGAACATCATTTACATAGAATGTCAGTTCTAACGGCTTGTACACAAACGATCTCCGCCGATGTGACGCCTAGTCTGAATAATAAATAATAAAATAAAATAAAATAAAAAGTATTTATTTCAAGCATTTACACTCATATTAGTAACATCAAGATAATCTTAAAAACTAAAAGGATTGCTGGTGGCGGTGGCGCTCACAACGTGCCTGGTGTACGGGCAGTCCGCTCTCCCAGCTATCATTGCGAGAACGGTATTGGAGCTGGCCCGCAACCTGCGCACCAGGGAGGCGGCGCGCTTGCGCATGGTGGTATGAAAACAGTCGACTCGCGCCGCCGCAAAATAATCATCATCATCATCAGCATATATTAGTCCACTGCCAAACAAAGACCTCCCCAAAAATATTGATAGCCTTATGTCTATGTAAGTTTATTATAATGTTTGTAATGTAGGTATTTAGTGTATTTGTTATCAATTATTTATTAAAGTGCCACCGTCTATATTGTTCGTTCATGTCCAGTCCATCCCAACGTTGCCTGGAAGAGATCGCTCTCAGCGATAAGGCCGCCCTTTATACCTTTATTCTAAGTTTTTATCTCTGTATTATTTTCTGTTTTGTGTGGTGTAATAAAGTGTTATCTATCTATCCCCTAATGAGCGTCATAGCGCCCTGTCTTCAGCTTGCCGCATCCACCATCTACCTGCGGTCTTTCGCAGGTCGTCATCCCACCTGGTCGGAAGGCGTCCTACACTACGTTTACCGAGTCGTGGTGTCCACTCAAGAACACGTTTGCCCTAGCGGCAGTCTGTCAACTCTGAATGCATCAATCAAACTACACCTATCGCGACAAGTTACGTCGACCGACTATGCGTTGACGGAAACGGAACAGATGCTGTACGCGCGACGCACTGACGCATCATCGGTGGAGTGTGAAAGGTGGAATGTTTTATTATATACTAGCGGACCTTCCCGGCTTCGCACGGTTTTAGTACGGATCCCTAACTTTTTTGAAAACATATATTATAGCCTATGTTCACCGGGGATAGTGTAGCTTCCCAACGGTGAAAGAATTTTTCAAATCGGTCCAGTAGTTTCGGAGCCTATTCATTACAAACAAACAAAAAATCAAACCTTTCCTCTTTATAATATTAGTATAGATTTGCCTATTCTGGCGTTACGCGACCGATATTTTCCGTCAGATATGCACCGACCCTAAAATAAAGAAATTTAAAAACAAATGGTGCGGTCGCAGTATGACTCACCCAGCAATATACTGCAGAGGAGGTAGTTCCCGTGGTCGCGCACCGGCATTATCGCTCTAGCGTACTTCCTCTCCTGTTCCGAACCTAAAAACAAACAACACTATTAAGATAAAACGTCATTTGATACTAGTTGCGGTATGAGGCTTCGAAATCACTCCCTATATTCAAAAAACGGCTGCATAAGCATTATAAAAAAAAAAATGCTGGACAATTCACACAGCATTATCTAGCCCCATGGTAAGCAGAGCTTGTGTTATGGGTACTAGATAACCGATATACATAATACAATATATTACATAGATAGATATTTTTTATTATACATAGAAAACGACCAGAACATCCGGAACAAATATCTGCAGATCGTACACACAATTGTTCCGAGGCGGGAATCGAACCCGCAACCTCCTGCGTCGCAAGCGGACCTTCGCCCACCACGCCACATCGGTCGTCAAATTCATCCATATTGTCATTATTTATCCATATGAAATATTGATAGCCTTATGTCTATGTAAGTTTATTATAATGTTTGTAATGTAGGTATTTAGTGTATTTGTTACCAATTATTTATTAAAGTGCCACCGTCTATATTGTTCGTTCATGTCCAGTCCATCCCAGGGTTGCCTGGAAGAGATCGCTCTCAGCGATAAGGCCGCCCTTTATACCTTTATTCTAAGTTTTTATCTATGTATTATTTTCTGTTTTGTGTGGTGTAATAATGTGTTATCTATCTATCTATCTTCGCCCGCGTGGAAATCAATTTGTCAAATGGTTTAAAAACCTTTCTATTGAATCAATCTATCTGTTAAGAGCGTATCCCACCAAAAACATAAATGTAAAATAGGAGAGCCAAGTTCAATGCAAAAATTATGATTGCCTGTGGGCTTCGCGGCAAAAAGAATTGATATCTGAATGAGTGCCAAGTGAAATCTATGTAGGTTAGATTTGACTTGGCCAGTTTTCATTACAACAGTCATTTTATAAAGTTATTCAACGTTTTAATTCTGATAAAAACTGGCCAAGTCAAATCTAACCTACATAGATTTGACTTGGCACTCATTCAGATATCAATTCTTTTTGCCGCGAAGCCCACAGGCAATCATAATTTTTGCATTGAACTTGGCTCTCCTATTTTACATTTATGTTTTTGGTGGGATATCATTACTTTTTGTAAAGAAAACTAGGCAGGTATTGACTCGGCGTTTCCAAATATAATTCTACTTGACAATAGATGGCGACACTTTGTATCATGGGAAATAAACCTACGTAGGGCTCAGTAATAATATATTTTAATAATCAAATGTACTGAAATTTGTTCAACTACACAACTGACCAATATAATTATTTTTGGATTTTTCTGAATACCGCATCATATTTTAAAAGTTCTCGAACATTTCCATTGCGACTCGGCGTTTCCAAATATAATTCTACTTGACAATAGATGGCGATACTTTGTATCATGGGAAATAAACATTTATAGGTACGTAGGGCTCAGTTTTAATATATTTTAATAATCATATGTACTGAAATTACTTCAACTTAAGTTCCTAAAGACTTTTTAGTCGCCAAAATTTTATTTTTTTAGTTTTTATAGTCATTTTTAAACAAGCCGCCATCTATCGTCAACCATTAACTTATAAAGAAAAACAGGGCCAGGGCCGTATTTAGAATCCAATTATTTTACTGAATGTCCCACGGCTATGTTGAAACATAGCATTGTATGGAATGCACCTATGGAATGTTTTATAATAAATATTCTATATTGAAAGTACTTTTCCTCCGTGAGACAACTACTATAATAGTAGTTGTTTAGTACATTTAATGAAATTGAAGCCCACCTATTAATGCAATTTTAAATTGTGTATGTTCTAGATTTCCATCTCAAGATAATATAAGACAGCAATGGATCACAAAAATTAATAGACAAGACTGGACTCCGAGGAAATATACGAAGATTTGTTCTTGTTGATAATACTGATAATCATATTATTCTTCTGATTAAATCAATATCTGAAAAATATATAGGTAGGTATTCGTTTTAAGCATTTTGCAACCATAGAAAATGATAGGGCAACCAACCGACAACAACTAATCAAAACAGTTATTTTTGCTGGAAAATGAATTTTGTGAATAAAATTTTAAAGATTGTTTTAGTTAGTTATGATTTGTCTATTATTTGCACTGACTCTAAAATTAGTATAACTTAATCATATCAAAAGACTTTTTATGCTTCGTATGCATGCATACGTTTTACTCCCCCCTGGTACGAAAATTCTTAGTACGTCCCCTACACTAGTGACATCTAGTGTGAGGTAGTAAAAATATGTAGTTACTTCGAAAACAGAATATATTATTTGCCGGTCCCTAACAACTACGCTGTATTCTATTGCGCAATCGGAGACGTTAGTACCTACTATTGCTTATTCTATGCAATGCGGATTCTATTCGAATTTAAACCTTATTTCATTGACATAAGGTCGTCGTCGCTAACATCACTTATTTTTTTACTTTTTTTTATTTTTTGATTTTTTCCTACGCTTACACACAATTACCTAGCTGGATTCCAAATTTCATCCTTCTAGGTCATCTGGAAGTAGGTTAGGTTTAGGTACTATATATATGTCAGTCAGTCAATGTGAATTTTTACGACTTTTTGACCTTCATATCTTTGTAACTGTTTGAGCTAGCTTCATGAAATTTGGGCTTCTACATGTCCTTATAGATATAATTAAACACACGTAGTTTTGTGTGTTTACGTTCAAGACGTTTTGAGTTATAGAAGGGTCAAAAGTGGCACCAAGTGGTTCGTGTAATGATACACTCGGCGCGTTCCTTTGCTTGAACTTGGCTTGGTCACGCTGCCGCGTGCCCTGATACGCCTAGCGCGCGATGTCAAGTTTAGGTAATTAGAACGCACACAGAAGCGAGCGTGACATTAGTGTGAGTAGCGCTGGCGCTTTCTATTAATGCTACAAGTATAGTCAAACTTACCCATTTTTAACCTCTCACAAGTTATCTTGATAGAACGCGTACATACTATATTAATCGAAATATTTTATAGTCAAACTATTTGGACACTAAAATTTCCTAAAATTATTAGTAAATAACATATACTATAAGATAAGTGGTTCATGATATAAATGGGTTTGAAAAGTACTGTTTCTGCGCATTTTAGGAATAAACGCTCTTAACAACCGCATCAGCAATCCCTTGCGCAGTTTTAAAGATCTAAGCATACATAGGGACAGACAGACAGCGGGAAGCGATGTTGTTTTATACTATGTAGTGATACATAATAATTATTTCTGTGATCGTAATCTCTGGAACTGGTCCAAATTGACGACCGATGTGGCGCGGTGGGCGAAGGTCCGCCTGCGACGCAGGAGGTTGCGGGTTCGATTCCCGCCTCGGAACAATTGTGTGTACGATCTGCAGATATTTGTTCCGGGTGTTCTGGTCGTTTTCTATAATAATAAAAAATATCTATCTATGTAATGTATTGTATTATGTATATCAGTTATCTAGTACCCATAACACAAGCTCTGCTTACCATGGGGCTAGATAATGCTGTGTGAATTGTCCCGCGTTTATTTATTTATTTAAATTAACAATCTTCTCATTATGTAGCTACATTATTTCACAAGAGATGAACATACTAGTGGTTTCTTTTCACTTCTTCCACTAGTGGACAAAAAATTGAAGTGAACAGTAAAATAATTTTATTTCATAATAATTTATAGTATAAAGTATGACTTGTCTAAGTGCTTATTTTGTAAGCCTAAAGAAATAAATGATTTTTTACTTTACTTTTACTGATCAAATCCACAGACAACAGCTAGTGGTCCGGGAGCCAGTGACAGATTTTCATGACCAAGTCCCTCCCAAGCAAAACTACGTAATATGTGTTAGGGATTAATATTATGAATACTCGTGACCGTCAGCTGCGACTCCGTGGGTGGGTCGGGCAGTGGCAGCGATGACGTCATTGTTCCCATGGAATAAGGTTCAAATCAGAATTCTGGAATATGCTAATTTTAATTTCTGCCCAACCCACCCGAGGAGTCGCAGCTTGTTGCGGGAGGCCAGCATCTTCCATGATTCATAGATACCTGTGTTGGATATGATCTTCAGCTCGGTGCGGTCCAGCGACATGAGGCCGAGGTTGAGGCCGGAGAAGAGAGCGGAGAACATCAGGCACGTGAGTATGAGAGTGAGGGAGACCCACAGAGGCAGCAGCTTGTTGTGGGAGGCCAGCATCTTCCATGTCTCTGCACCTGGGTTACACAAAACAGTCTTATATCTTGGAACTAAGTCAGACCTCAAGCTTCATAATATTATTCAATCATATTATCAATTATAACGCTGATAACGCGTTACGTGAAGTGTTAAATAGCATGGTTAGGCTGCTGACCGGAGTCATGTCTCGGGACGTAATACCGCACGTAGATACCATTCGCAGCGAGCATGATACTCCAATTTTATAATAATTTGGCGGTCGTGATGGGAGACGGCACGGAGATGTGGAAAAGGAGCTGATAGTAACGTACCCTGATGCAGATACTTGTCCTCATCAGTGGAAGGGTCCACCACCCCCGGGCGCAGGTTCTTGGCGCAGATGTACAGGCGGTCCCCCGTGATGGGAGACGGCACGGAGATGTCGAACAATGCTGTTCTGTGCGTCAGGGAGCCTTCTTTTACCTGAAATATTATCTATGGTATAGAAAATACTTTTATAATATATGGTCAATATCAAATACAAATGACACCAACCTATATACTCTATGAGCCTCCTTCGGATCGTGCTCTTCATGTCGTGTGATAAGCCTTAGGTACAATAAAATATGGTCTCCCAATAATGCCTTTATTTAAATAGACGTCCCAGCCTCTGCCAACGACGAGAAGAATAAATAAACAAATACAATTACCTTGAAGGCTACCTAGTACCTACTGTTTGATGCAAAGACCGCGTGCCGCCTGAGTTTCCTAATTATTTCATTGTTTATCGTGAAAATACCAAAGATTTAACACTTTGACTGCTGAAATCACACGGTATGTGTTTTCTACAAGTGACTAATATGCGTAAATCCACACTAGCGCAGCGGCTGAGAAAATACAGATCTGTGCGACTCAGCACAGCTGTAATATTTTTCGAACGAAACGCATGTGCGGCGCAACACAACCGCTGTGTAGAGCGGCAGCACGAATTTTTTAGGTTAAAAAAAAGATCCCAGTCATCGACAAATAATCGCAGTCAAAGTGTTAAATCGTTAGATGTGCCTTTACTGTGGTCAGATCGCACGTCCTTGTTGCCACGCGGCGTGAGTGAGCTCACTCACTTGAACTCAGTGTATAACTGAAATCAGTGTGAGCCGTACGCGGGGACTTGGGAGATTTTGGGTAAAACTTACTTTGATTTTATTTTCTTAGCTGTGATTGTATTTTCTTTTTTTGTAATTTATGTTTTGTATGGACCTTTATTGTCTGGAATGAATTACCCTCATGAGATAAAAGTCAATACGGCGCTTATCAGGGGAGGATTGCGTCGCCGGTGGACCTTCGCCCACCGCGCCACAGAGGTCGTCAACACAACACACAATTAACTTGTACATAAAGCTACTTACACAAAAAACCAATTAGTACAAGTGGAAAGTATGAAAGGTGCTTTACCTACGTTATTCATTTACAGAACTACACCAAGCCCTTATGTAGCCCTTACTAAAGGTCACTGAGGTTGCGAAGTCACTCGACATTTTCGCGGAATATTTACTCAAAAGGTCACGAACCGTAATTATTTACTCTGTTTTGTGGCCGTTAGGGTTGTTATTAGAACGTCGCTAGTTATACTGGGTGAATCGTTGATACGGGGCGGTAAGGTAAGCAAGCTCAAGTACAGCTGTAGCTAAATATAATATAAATATATATATAGAATAATATATAACTAGACTAGAAAATAGGAATCAAATATGTGAATTTAAATAGGTATTCAAATATGCGTTATTTTTTCTAGAACGTCGCTAGTTATACGTTATACTGGGTGAAACATTGATACAGGGCGGTAAGGTATTATTAGCAGGCATTAGCTACAGTTTAGGTTGTAGTATCTACTGGAAAATAGGATCTAAGTATGTGTAGTAAACTATCAAATAACTTCTGATGAAACTTTACGATATTTTTATGATTATTATGGTCCGTTGGACACAAATTAAAAGCGATTATTACTAGTAAATAATGTTATGTTTACTATCAAAAGAAAAATATATTTGTTTACTACAAATTGCACTGCAGGTGAACGTGGCTTATTTAATTGAAAATGACATCAAGCTAAAAAATATTTAAATAATATGCAAATTGAACAGAAGGGCAAAGAAATAAAAATAATATGATTGAAATGAAATGAAATGAAATGAAAGTTTATTTCTTTAGGCTTACAAATAAGCACTTAGACAAGTCATATTTTATACTATTCATTATTATATTGATGTTCACTTCAATTTTTTGTCCACCAGTGGAAGAAGTGAGAAGAAACCACTAGTATGTTCATAACTTATGTGTCTAGTACATATGATTTGCTTATCTGTAAGTTGTTAGATTTTGAGTTGGAGCAAAACTCGTTCCAAGCTTTTTTATCTTCTAGATAATCTGATATTTTGTAATAAGCCTTTTTACAAAGAATATGCTTCACAATTTTTTTAAATTTATTTATTGATAATTTTTGCAACTCACTTGGAGTTTTGTTGTAGAAGCGTATACATTGCCCTTTAAAAGATGCACTTATCTTATGTAGTCTAGTTGTGGGAACAGCGAGTTTATTCTTATTTCTAGTATTTACATTATGTATATCGCTTTTTTTAATGAATCGATTGATGTTTTTATGAGTGTACAACAAGTTTTCATAAATATATTATTATATTATTCTATCTGTTACGGTCGAAATCACGTGAAATATATTTAAAGACTTACGACAAATCCAGGTATAGAAGTGAAAAAAGTGTACGTAAAATATGAAGGTAAGTTTTGATTGTTTTATTTTTTCGCAATCAAAGTGAAAGTATTACTGTTTTTTACTCGGACCAAATCCACCCATTATAACTAAAACCTAACATGGGCTTTAAGGCACTACTAACTTAATAATGTAACCTATTTGTATGAATAAATAAAAAATAAAAATAAACTCGGTCTGGTGATCTGGTCATCCATAAGTTTAGTTTAAGAACCTCTCATATACAGGGTGGTTTAGTCCCATTTGAGTCCCTTGTAAACAATTATACTATTGTGACTATACTATAGAATATTGTCTAAGAAAATATAGGAAACAGTGAGACACCCTGTACGTCGTGTAAGGCATAATTAAATTATCAGCTTAGCAATGGATACGTGGTAAAGAAAACATTCCTTTTAACTAGAAATAACATTATTATTGTCTGTCACTATTGACTTTAGTGATCTTTATTATGTTACTAGCTGCTCCCCGCGGCTTCGCCCCCGTGGAAATCTATGTGTCAAATTGTTTAAATAGTATATAGATAAAAATATAGATAAAAAGTATCCTATGTTAGACTCCTGGTTCTAAGCTACCTCTCCACCAATTTTCAGCTAAATCGGTTCAGCCGTTCTCGAGTTATAAGTGTTGTAACAAACACGACTTTCTTTTATATATATATATAGATTAATTAATTAACATCATTATAGGTTTTTTTATTAAGCCCTAAAGCGATGTGATATCTACTCATATTAATTTATTTATTTTATTTAATATACAAACAAGCTTTTCTAGCTAGCTTTATAGTATTTATGTACGAAATAAATAAACACAGTTTCACACTAAAGTCATTTAAAACGGGATATTTACCATGATTTGATTTTTGAATTATCCAATATTTCGGCACAGTTTCATGCGCCAAGATCACGGAATAACTGAAGGCACTGCGAGTCAGTTTTTATGGGCAGACATACCGATCTACCCTAATTTTTTGTCTGTTGCTACGAAAGTTACCACTACCACCGGTTTCATTATTATCGAACACAGCTCGATCACACAAAAACACTCGAAACACAGTTTTGATTGATCAAAACCGCCGGATGATTAAGTAACTCGCGACCGGTTTGCGACAGGCGTAAATTAAGCAATCAGTGCTGTCAAACGTCAATTTTGTATTAGTTTGACACCAGCTACAACGTCAAAATTGGTCAAAATTGGCGTTTGACAGCACTGATTGCTTAATTTACGCCTGTCGCAAACCGGTCGCGAGTTACATAATCACCTTACCGATGTGGTAAATGTGTTTTTGAGTGCAGACTGCGTCTCAGAAAACGTAGTGTAGGACCCCTGAGAAGACTTACAAAAGACGCCGCAGATGCTGGATGCGGCCCGCTGAGAGAGGACGCTATTGCGCTCATAGGGGAGGCCTATATCCGTGGGTCATGTGTGACTCGTCACCCGAGAACACGTTTACCCCAGGTATGGCCGGCACACTGCCACTTCAGCTTGCTAATTCTTCACTCACCAAATACTCCCCTTTGAGTAGGAACTTGCAAGGCTGCCCCCACTGCTGCCTGTCGTGGGTGAAAGCGATCACCGTGCCGGGAGTTAGGCCTTCGCCGTACACCCTGTACCAAGAAATCAAACTTAAATAACATTCAAATTAAAATTCAATAGAACCCTTAATGCCGTCAAACACAGAAACCGCGGCCGGGCCGGACGCGCGATACGAATTATTGAAAAATTATTTCACTGTTGGGAAGTCACACTATCCGCGGTGAACATAGGCTATAATATTATATTTTCAAAAAAATTAAACATTTCCTCTTTATAATATTAGTATAATCATCTATAATTCCTATATGACATTCCTAATTTTATAAATAATGATTGTTTAGAATTTTAGGCTAACATTTAAAAAGAACCCAAAAATTGTTGTGCCCTGACAGGGTTTTTATGCATTGTGTACCTACCCACTAAGACTACACCTAAGATACTACCTGTATGCATGAAATTACAATAAATGATATGGATGATATATCTTTATTTGCATGAATGTATGTATAAAAGTTCTTAATTCTTAATACTTTTGTTCTAGAAAATTGGCCAATTCTGTAATACTGTTAATTCCTAGAAGTGTACTATAATCTAATCTAATTTGTAATGTGTAATCTTTTTCCTATTTTGTTGTAACTTATCTTTTGAATTAATTTGTGCAATATGTAATTAATAACTTACCTATACATCGAACAACTTATATTTACATTATACAAATTGTTTACACTAAGCTAAATAACTATTCTCATGTAAGTGACTGTGTCTTTTTTGAGAATAAATATATCTTTAAACCTAAACCTAATTCTAAATATGTCCAGATACAAACTACCTACCTACTCAGGTGTGCAAAATCGTTAATGTCTCTAATGTCAATAAAAAAATCATACAAAATCCATTACAATTAACCAATATCTAATGAAAAAATATACAGATTTAAATAGAAAGAAAAAATAGTATATTTGCAATAAAATTAATATAAATTAGTCAAACAAGTACATATTTCAATTAGTTTTAAAATTCAAATATTCTTTGACATCATAAAAACAGATTATATAATTATAATATATAGTTTTTTTTTTTTTATGTCGCTTTAGTGCTGCACTGTAAGGAAAATGTCAATATTATATTACTAAATCGCCACATAGCATAAATCAAAATCGCTTCCCGCTGTCTGTCTGTCCTTATGTACCTATGCTTAGATCTTTAAAACTGCGCAACGGATTTTGATGCGGTTTTTTGTTAATAGATAGAGTGATTCAAGATGAAGGTTTATAAACCACTAGCTGTGCCCCGCGGCTTCGCCCCCGTTGAATCTATGTGTCTAGTCAAATGGTTAAAATGATAAAAAGTATCCTATGTTAGACTCCTGGTTCTAAGCTACCTCTCCACCAATTTTCAGCTAAATCGGTCCAGCCGTTCTCGAGTTATAAGTGTTGTAACAAACACGACTTTCTTTTATATATATAGATTTGACAAAATAGATTTCCACGCGAGTGAAGCCGCGGGGCACAGCTAGTTTTTAAATATATGTTTGGTCACCTTCTGTATATTTATTTACCTAAGAGTGACGGCGGAGTTAGCCAGCACGCTCGGGATGCCCTCATCCACTATCTTGGGTTCCTTAGCAGAGTCTTCCACCCGGATGCCCTCGATCACCAGCGCGCCGGCAGCGGGCGGCTGCGGGGCTGGCGGTGGTCGGTCCATGGAGCGGACGCTGGTGAAGTCTACCTACAGAAGAAATAAATAATGCTGGACAATCCACACAGCATGACCTAGCCGCAAGCTAAGCAGAGCTTGTGTTATGGGTACTAGATAACTGATATACATCATCATCATCATCAGCCTATAGCAGTCCACAGCTGGACATAGGCCTCCATCAATGAGCGCCATAGCGCCCTGACTTCAGCTTGCCGCATCCAGCATCTACCTGCAGTCTTTCGCAGGTCGTTAACCCACCTGGTCGGAGGGCGTCCTACACTACGTTTACCGAGTCGTGGTCTCCACTCAAGAACACGTTTGCCCCATCGGCCGTCGGTTCTTCGCGAGATATGGCCGGCCCACTGCCACTTCAGCTTGCTAATTCTTTGAGCTATGTCGATAACCTTGGTTCTCTGTCGGATGTATTCGTTACGAATCCTATCCTTCAGAGAAACTCCAAGCATAGCTCTTTCCATAACTCGCTGATATACATAATACAATACATAGATAGATATTTTTTACTATACATAGAAAACTACCAAAACACCCGGAACAAATATCTGCAGATCGTACAAACATACGTCCCGTAGCGGAAATCGAACACGCAATCTCTAACATCGCAGGCGGGCCTTCGCCCACCGCGGCCCACAGAGGTCGTCAAGTTTATAAAATTCACTAAAAAAAAAAAAAAAAATTTACTTAAAATTAAATTACCATGATCTCGGGCCATAAAGTGACCCGGTCCTTTGGAAGGCTTGCGTGGGGCCGAAGCCAACAGCACAGAGGCCCTTTGAGAAGTTAATCTAAAGGAGATGGCTACACATAGCGGGTATCATCCTCATGATACATCCAAAGATGGTATCCGCCAGGTGTAGAGACTATTGCAAAGAAGAAAAATGAAATAAATAAAACCAGGCTATTGTGATGGATGGATGGACTGGGTAATCGGGCTATAGGGGAGATTGCGGACGTCTGCCATAAACAAGTCAATCATAATGTTAAGAAGAGTGGCAGACGGTGGCTTGCCGAATTTAATTAAATTTATTATTAGAGATAGATAAATGGTTTCAAAGTATAATAACCTACCTCTGGCACATCATTAACTTGTCGTCGCCTGCGCATCGCCCCTTCCTTAATTGGTTCTTCATTGGTATCTGTTATTAGATTCTCTATTGTATCTAAAGTTATCAAATTATTTATATCTTGGGTTTCATTCATAACATTACGTGAATCTTGAACAATTATTAGATCTATATTTTCATTTCCCTGATTATTTATTAGTAGATCTTCATCATTACTAATAGTTTCTTTGATTTTTTCATTTTCTTCTGTTAATCTTTCCTCTGCTTCTTTGGTTTGAATATCAAAATCGATTTTGTTCACAGAATTTTCATCGGAATATTCTTTATTTTTCTGTATTAAATCTACATTTAAATTTTTACTGGTTTCTTTAATATTTCTTATATTATTATTATCACTTTCTATATCATTAGACGGAACTTCAAAATTCGCATTTGGTACATAAATAACATCATTATTAGAATATATTGGATCCCTCTCTACATCTATATCATCGACTACATATTTATTGACTGAATGATTAACTGGTTCATTAATACTGTTAATTATATATCTATCTTCCTGTATAGATTTTTTAATATTATTATCATTAAATATATTTCTATCTTCTAATTCATTAAGGGGTACGAATGTACCATCTATTAATACTTCTATATCTTTGCTTTCTTCTCTAGTGGGTCTAGCTACACTGGGCAGGTGGTTTACGTCGATGTCGTGTGTTAGGTCTGCCCAGTCGTTTTTGGTCTCTTGGATTTGCTGGGTTTCAAATGCTTGATCGGTTTGCGTTGATTGCTCTGTCGTTGACCTGTAACAAAGAAAATGCTTTTGACCGGTTGTAACCTTGCTTATTTATTTTTAATGATATATCATGTCCCTGTCTTCAGGTACTTCATGCAGGTTCTATCACTACATAGTATAATGTGTTCTTGAGTGGAGACCACGACTCTGTAAACGTAGTGTAGGACGCCCTCCTACCAGGTGGGATACAACCTGCGAAAGACTGCAGGTAGATGCTGAATGCGTCAAGCTGAAGACAAGGCGCTGTGGCGCTCATTGGGGGAGGCCTATGTCCAGTAGTGGACTAACATAGGTTGATGATGTCCCAGTCCACTTTGTATTTGTAGTATTATATGTATTTAGGTATGAATATGGTGTACCCTCGCCTCGCTCTGTCATTCGCTGAGTAGTAACCATTTTTGTCTCATCTCCTATATTTTATTTACATGTTGTGTGTTATTCGTAAATTATGTATTTTTACTATTGGACACCGATTCCGATTGATTATACCGACTTATCCGAGAATAGAGAAATGTTTAGCCACAAATACAGGAACTGAGCCGCATTTCCCCCGCGAATAGTGATAACAATTATGGAAACCGCGAATATTGATAATAACCCCATTGATTGTTCAAAGCATCAGCGGTTTCGAATTAGTTTGTCACTTGTTACACATTTCCTCATTCGATTTGTTGGAATCAGAGCATTATACCTACAAGCACACAGATCCCCTTGTACTGTCCAGCGATCCTATCCATCCATGGCTGTCTAGTAGAGATTGGCGGTCTTATCTCTCTTGAGCGATACGACCGCCAATTGTTACTGAATTTTTCAGATGTTTACTGAAAAATTGCTGAGTTTCTAATATAAGGTTGCTATAAAGATTATCTAATACCCATCATAATCAAATCAGCCCATACACGTCCACAATCAAAGTCAACTGTGGACGTGTATGGGCAAGCACACAGGCCCCATACGCCACAAGGAGCGGTATAATGGCTAATGTTACCATCAAACAAAAACCCCGCCCTATCAATCAAGATAAAAGCCCTTAATGCACAACCTACCTACCTTACTACCTACCTACGTGCAGAATAGGAGCTGAGCTAGCCCTGAATATGTGCCAAGGACGCGAGCCCACTAACGTAGAGGTCCGGGAGCCATGTACAAATTTGGTCAATTATTTAGAGCCAAAATTCGTAAAATGCATTAGGGATTAAGCGATGACGACATTATTCCCATGGAATAAGGTTCAAATCAGAAATTAAAATTAGCATATTCCAGAATTCTGATTTGAATTTTATTCCATTGGAATAATGTCGTCATCGCTGCCACTGCCCAACCCACCCACGGAGTCGCAGCTGCCGGTCACGAGTATTCATAATATTAAGCTCTATGAAGTTTTGTTTGGGAGGGGGACTTGGTCATGAAAATATGTCACTGGCTCCCGGACTATAGGGAGTATAGATAAAGTCGGCAGCAGTCGCTAGGCCAAGGCCGTCATCGCACTGACGTGGGCTAAATATAACATGCCTTACTGTATGTATACTAGCGTCTCCTGCCTAAAGATTCTTGAGTAAACAACTGCTGCATCAGCACCTACAGAACAGATTCAGATTCAGATAATTTATTGTCATACTTCATACACATAATAAAATCACAATAATGTAACTTAAATTAAATTATGAGACTATGACTCATCAAACACGATATAGATACAATATAGATAGGTAATATAGAACAATTTTGCTGTAAAGGGGCAGTAGAAAAAGTATAATAAATATGCTTAAATCTAAGGTTCTTAAATCTATCACTATTATCTACACTATATTTGGGTAAGGTGATTCCACGAGGACGTCGGGTAACTTAGAGGATTTCACATTAAACTGACTGTAGTCGTTTTCTAAAAACTCTTTGATACTATATAGCGTTTTGTTAAGTAAGAGATTTCGTAATTCTATATTAAACCGATTTTCGTTTTTAATTAATTTCAATTGTAGAGGAAGCTTATTATAAAGTTTTTGACCCATTATTTTAGGGAGCTGTTTAAGCATGTTTAGTCGGTGCTGGATCGAACAGGAGCTGAACTAGCCCTGAATATGTGCCAAGGACGGGTGCCCACTCACACAGGGAGTATAGAGTCGACAGCATTCGCTAGGCCAAGGCCGCGTCATCGCACTGACGTGGGCTAAATATAACGTGCCCTCCACGTGTCTTACTGTATGTACGTACATACTCGCCTAAGATTCATCTCGTGCCTAAGATTTTGGAGTAACGAAGAGATCACTCGCATTTCCTGTCCTTTTCCAAGTGACGAGACAAATATCTACTCAAACGGGCGCATTTCTTATCCAAAACTAGCTGCTCCCCGCGGCTTCGCCCCCGTGGAAATCTATGTGTCAAATTGTTTAAATGATAAAAAGTATCCTATGTTAGACTCCTGGTTCTAAGCTACCTCTCCACCAGTTATAAGTGTTGTAACAAACACGACTTTCTTTTACATATATAGATACATTAGATTCGGGTACTAAGGTTTACTATTAATTATTTAGTTTAAAGCCCCTTTTCAATTTGGTCCAGTTCATGACATGACATCCACGAGAAAAGCATAAAAAGCATAAGCAAATTTGCATAAGCGTATGTGCGGGACAAATGCACGTATAACTCAATATCACAACAACCGATTTCAATGATGTAGAAAGGATTTTTTTTAACCCATTTTCATTAATTAGGAATTTGAATTCGGTTTACGAGTTGTTTAGAAATAGAAATATTTATTTCATTTCATATAAAATACAATACAATACAATACAAAAATTATTTATTGTAGGTACACCATAATCAAATTAATCATTACAAAAATACACTATATGCGACAGGTACAATGGGCGGCCTTAGAAGCGATCTCTTCCAGGCAACCTTTCGATGGAAAGAATTATATGAATTTAAGAAAAGGCAGGGGGTGTACCGCAGGTTATCTAAATAAGAATACTAAAAAACAAATAATAAATATTACAAATTCCAAAATAAATAATACACTACTTAAATACATAAATAAATAAATAGTAAGTACCAATATTCATTCTTTTGGCAGGAAAAACTCCTTGACGTGAGCTTTAAAATAATACAAATTAAGAACTTATTAAAATAACAAATAAGGAACGAATAAAAAGAATGTATTTAAACAGCGAGGACACAAATAGGCTGCCGGCTCAGCATTACATGCTCCATTGACACGGGTGCCAATGCAGCGCTGGTGTTCAGCGGAGCCAGAGTACTGAGTGCAGCACCTAGCACAACACAAATCACAAATAACAACAATTTAACACTTACTGCTGAAATCACACAGTATGTGTTTTCTACAAGTGACTAATATGCGTAAATCCACACTAGCGCAGCGGCTGAGAAAATACAGATCTGTGTGACTCAGCACAGCTGTAATATTTTTCGAACGAAACGCATGTGCGGCGCAACACAACCGCTGTGTAGAGCGGCAGCACGAATTTTTTAGGTTAAAAAAAAGATCGCAGTCGTCGAAAAAAAACCCAGTCAAAGTGTTAACACTTTGACTGGGGTTTTGTTGTGCCGCACATGCGTTTCGTTCGAAAAATATTACAGCTCTGCTGAGTCACAAAGATCTGTATTTTCTCAGCCGCTGCGCTAGTGTGGATTTACGCATATTAGTCACTTGTAGAAAACTCATACCGTGCGTTTTCAGCACTCAAAGTGTTAACAAAATAATTAAGTTTAAATCACGACAAATTATAAAATTGTCCTCTTAGATACGCACGCTGGCCCTTGGCGTTCCTAGCCCTTCATCGATCTGTATTCTTGGCATGTGGAAAGCCTATGGTGTAACGACGTCGAGTTTTTACTGCCTAAACTGGCGCGGCGCTATAGGTCATTAACCCTCATCTCGATCCCGGAGGAATTTTGTAAGTTTATCGCTTTCATGGGCATGACGCACACAGACATCTTGTCTCGTGGAGGAGATTTGGGCAGCGAATGCGTTAATAATGCGTTTTTGGCATCAATATATTATATAGGTATATATATTAATGCTTAAGTATATATAAGTAGCTTAGTATCATTATGAGTAGTATATTTTATTATCTCTATTATATGGCACTACCTACCAAACTGTTGTCCACACTACCCAAAGGTTAGCAGGTAGAGAATGCTATCTAGCATTATGCTCGCCTATGTACAACTTTTTGTGCAATAAAGTATATTCTATCTATCTATCTAATATATCTAACGGATGATGACCCGGCTTTGATTAAGTTTTTTTGTGTGGAGACTACGACTCGGTAAATAATGTAAGACGCTCTCCGGCCAGGTGGGATGACGACCTGCGAAAGACTGAGGGCAGATGCTGGATGCGGCAAGCTAAATAAAAAATATTTATTTATTTAAATCTGTACATAGTATAAAATGAAGTCGCTTCCGCTGTCTGTTTACTTAGTTCTTTTAAACTACTGAACAGAGTTTAATGCAGTTTTCGGCAATAGATAGAGTGATTCAAGAGGAAGGGTTATAAACTATTTGACACATAGATTTCCACACAGGCGTAGCCGCGGGGCGCAGCTAGTAATTAATAAAATTACATAACATTTATTTTATTGCTTCATTAATTTTTACTTATTTGACATCGTTTCGGTAGTAGATTTTTGTAGGGCGTATCCTACCATGAAGGCTAACGCAACTTCTGCCTGTAAAGCTAGCTTCCCACGGTCCGTGATATCGCGGACGGACGCGGACCAGCTCGCACGACACACCACCGTGGGAAGGGTATCGTCCGTGCTAGCACTGGACGTCTGTGGCGATGCGCCGATGTCCGTCGCGAGGCGGTAACTTCAAATGTGCGGTGCGATGCGATCCTGATTATGATACTCGTAAGTTTTTCCGAATCATTCCCCATGATCCCATCCCGGTAGGATCACAAGACAGGGAATATTTATTTAGGTACACTTACCTTAAACGACTTTTTTAATATGCTGATATCCACAAGCGACGTGGTTTCCTTTTACTTTTACTAGATCACATAATTTGTGTTAATTAATACCGCAGCCGCAGCTGCGACGATGCGTTCTCTTTCACTTTGCATTTTGAAATGAAGCTATCCAAAGATCTCCACAGACCCACACGCACCGTTGAAAGAGCCCTGTCTGTGTGCGTTGCCGTCCGTGGTCGTCGTCGGCTGTGCGTGATGATCCGCAGAATCACGCACCGTGAACCCAGCTTTAGAAGTCAACGGTTCTAGATATAGCGTGTTTTACGCATAAATGTCTGCTTAGAAAGCATGACGTCAGAGTTGGCGTGGGCGGACGCGAATGACGTCGTTGGGCTAGCGGAAACAGGAGATTGTCGTCGGTACGTAATATTAGGATTTCAACTTTTTGTAAATGACTGTACCTGTTTTGAAAAAGTAGTCTTTTTGCTACCAAGTCAATTTAGCGATGTAGTTCAAATGCTATGAAGAGAAGATGAAGTGTTGATGTATTGCTAGCTAGTCATTTTGCTAAGTAGGTTTTGTCAGATGGACCCATATAATATAGCAAATTACGTAAAAACGTACTATTTCCTATAAATACACAACAGATCACGGAATAATGCACCTACAAGCACACAGATCCCCTGGTACTGTCCACGATCCTCCATCCATGGTTGTCTGGTAGAGATCGCTCTTGAGCGATAAGACCGCCAATTGTACTTAATTTTTTAGTTTTTACTGTACATAGTTTATAGTTAAAGTGCAATAAATAATTTTCTATCTATCTATCTATCTAATGCTGGACAATCCACACAGCATCACCAAGCTCCAAGCTAAGCAGAGCTCGTGTTATGGGTACTAGATGACTGATATACATAATACATTAGGTGCATTACATAGATAGATAGATAGATTACATAGATAGAGTCTTCGTCGGAATGCTCATGTTCTTAATCTCCTTTATTCTGTCCTTTTCCTTCCGTCATCAGTCATCACCGTCTTATCTAAAAGACCGTTTTGAGTTTCTCCATATGTCCAACCCACGATCCCTTCGCTCGTCTGATACCCTTGTCTTAAAAATCCCATCACACACAACCCAGTTCCATGGTGATTCCTTCACGTTGCAGGCCGCCAGACTCTGGAACGCCCTTCCCGTTTCTATCCGTCAAGCGAAATCCCTTCCTATCTTCAAAAGTATGGTTCATCAACACTATCTGACCACTCATGATAAGATTTCTTGACTTTTATTTTTAGTTTTATTTTCTATGTTAATTGTTCCTGTTTTTTTTTGTTCTATTATATATATGTACTTAAGATAAATATCAATTATTTTATATATAATTATTTTGATAATTACGCCACCGTCAGCTTTAAAACATACCGATCCTATCCATCCAAAGGTTGCCTGGAAGAGATCGCTTTTAGCGATAAGGCCGCCGATTGTGCCACTAGTTATAATTAGTATTAAGATCCTTTAGTATTTTTATTATTCTTTTTTTTTTGTATTGATGGTGCAATAATGTTGTATTGTATTGTATTGTAGATATTTCTTTTATTATACACTAGCTGCGCCCCGCGGTTTCGCACGCGTGTAAATATATGTGTCAAATGGTTTATAAACCTCCCTCTTGAATCACTATCTATTAAAATATTCCGTTCCATAGTTTTATAGATCTAAGAATACATAGGGACAGACAGACAGCGTAAGTGACTTTGTTTTATACTATGTCACATCATCATCATCAGCCTATGATAGTCCACTGCTGGACATAGGCCTCCCCCAATGAGCGCCATAGCGCCCTGTCTTCAGCTTGCCGCATCCAGCATCTACCTGCAGTCTTTCGCAGGTCGTCATCCCACCTGGTCGGAGGGCGTTCTACACTACGTTTACAGAGTCGTGGTCTCCACTCAAGAACACGTTATACTATGTAGTGATAGAAAATACCCAGAATCACAAGATGTAGGTAGCCCAGCACTCGGAACAGAGAGCTTGTTTCTATCAATCAGATTTTATGGTCACAAGATAGCTAATAATATTTTTATGTGAGATAATAAATTATATTTTATTGTCTGTCTGACTATTTCAATCCCATCTGCAAAATACCTTCTATACGAAGTATGGCGGACACTTTGTGAAGATAATTCTGATATTTAATATGATATTGACTAATCAGCCAGAAGCTGCTCATCTATTAACAATAAATAAGAGATCAACATATGGACGACCGATGTGGCGCGGTGGGCGAAGGTCCGCCTGCGACGCAGGAGGTTGCGGGTTCGATTCCCGCCTCGGAACAAATGTGTGTATGATCTGCAGATATTTGTTTCGGGTGTTCTGGTCGTTTTCTATGTATAATAAAAAATATCTATCTATGTAATGTAATGTATTGTATTATGTATATCAGTTATCTAGTACACATAACACAAGCTCTGCTTACCATGGGGCTAGATAATGCTGTGTGAATTGTCCAGCATTATTTCAATCCCATCTGCAAAATACCTTCTATACGAAGCTATGGCGGACACATTGTGAAGATAATTCTGATATTTAATATGATATAGACTCATCAGCCAGAAGCTGCTCATCTATTAACAATAAATAAATAAATAAATAAGAGATACATATGTTGTATTGTACAAGTTTTATGTAATTTTTCAACATGTCTCAGTGCTTTCAATAAGTTCAATGATGAAATATCTATATGACTTTTATACACCAGCCTAATTTGATGTGATATGTTTCTAAACAAACCACAGTGAATAAACATTTTCAATTGCTTAGAGCTGAGTTACAGACTTATTTGATAGCATTGATGATGCTGTGTGGATTAATCATAATCATCATCAGCCTATGTTAGTCCACAGCTGGACATACGCCTCCCATATGAGCATCTGTGTGGACTGTCCAGCATTTTTTATTCAATTTTCATTAGTTATTGAATTGATGACCTACATTTATCAAGGAATGTAAGTTGCATCTACAAATACATGGCAACAGGGAGTTTTAGGTTTGTTTACAAACATTTCACATACAATTTGGCTGGAGTATAGTCATACTCATACTTATTATTCAAAGGCACACAGAAACAAACAGGCTGTTTCAATCATAAAAACAAAAATAATAATAGGGGAGGTTGCATGCGGAGTGACTTGAAAAATAATTGGCATGTGTGATTTTGAATGAAGGCCTAGGTCTCTGTTGAGGATTTATTTGATATTATGGCTCATAGAGAAAAGCTATTCCTAGAAGTATCTCTTGTAAATTTACAATTCATAAAAATCTAATAAAAGTAATTACTTAACTATAATGTAGTCGATAACCTTCTAAATAAGGTAGTTTCACATTTAATATGAAACTACCTTAAAACGGAAAGATAAATAAATTGAATAGTGTCTAAACTTACCTCAATTCGGCATTTTCGCGGGAAACATCATGATTTTTCAGTTCCAAAAAATGTTCAACTCCCTGATGCACCCATTTGCCTGCCAAGGGCGTATTCCCATTTATATCTTGCAAGCAGAAGTAGATCTTTCCATCAGCTCTTGGAACTTGCACCTCTATTTGCGAAGACCATTGCGTGGTGTTTATTTCCTTTATTTCATAGTTAGGGTGTATACCATCACAGCTACCACCCCTTGCATCCTCCTTGGAGGTCAACCTCCACGCATTATGTCCCAAATATTCACCACCGCTAACATTCACCAGATATTTACAAATATTTTCATCACAAATCGTACTACCCACTTTGACTGAACTTATAAATAATTGGGACGTGTTTTTCACTGACGCTTGCACTTGTAAAATAATGTATAGTGTTATCCCACAAGTCCGTAACACGTTTGATGTTGATGCCATTTTTCATAAGCGGAAAAATGCAAAACGAAACACGGCTTTTCTTCTAATTCTACACCGACATTATTTGATTGATCCGATTTGACAATCGGCGGGCAAGCAATCTCGCCTGCCGGACGGAACTGCGCAGTGCGGGAAGGAAAGATAGAGGAAACAAGACGATGTTTCCACATAGAAATAATAATATTACCACCAAATGCGAGTCAACTAGCACATGGAGGGTTCCGTACCATCGATTGTTCAAAAGATTCGCAAATGTAACCCCTACTAATTGTAGGGGTTACATTTGCGAATCTTGCAAAGCACAGATGTACAAGATCTGTTAATTAAGCAGAAGAAATGTGACCAATATCAAAAGAACAGACCGCTGCAAACCTTTCCTCAGGAAGTTTAAAATTTTAATCTTGCCATAATTTTCATATTAGTTCTTTGTGTGTGTGTTCCTTTGTTTGACAATTTGGCTTCAACGAAACGAAGTCCATGAAAACCCACAACAAGCAACCAAACGTTATGAAAGATATTGAATTCGATATCTATTACATAGGTATTATTAACAAAAAAATATTTATTAACAAATGCTTATAACAGCGTTTTATCTAACAATAAATACATACTCTCTAAACGAACTCGAACCACGGGCAAACATTACGTATCGGTGCTCGATTTTTTATGTAAATAAATATTTGTGGCCGTGTGGCACGGTGGCGGCGGCGCGGCTGCGGCGCGGTGCCGGCGCAGTAAGTTCCAAAGATTTTCGACTCGTCGTCGTCGGTTGCTCAGTTGGTTAGTTAGACCATTCTAAGCTAAGCTTTTGTTATTATAGTGCGTAAGCTAACTGTAAAACGTGTCTACATTTATCTGTTGAGATACAGCCCTCTGACGAGAGGACAGTGCAGACAGCAATACGGAGGTAATGGGGTCCCATTTGCACCCTTACAGTATGGAACCCTAAAAATCGTGGACGGAAGAAATCCCGTCATGTCAAAGTTTCTCAAACTTCAGAATCAAAATTCAGATTGTCAGTGTTGTCAGACAGAATTCCATTTCGGAATTCCGTGAATGGTGTTGTGTTGGCTTTATTTTATACAATTCTAATTATTTTAGCCCAGAAAAAGCCGCATTTATTAATATATTCTAATGAGATTACGCTCATTAATATCCATGTATGTATAGTCCAATTCAGTACGTGTCAGCAGTCTAACAAGCCTTTGTCCTCAAATAATGGTATCTCAAACAGAGTTATAATCGTTCATTTTGATTTGATTTTGATAAAAATGGAAGTGAGGGAGGCGGGAGATGGCGCCCCGTCCGGGGACTTCGTCAGGGCTTCGCCGAAGAAGTATTCATGGGCGGAAGTGAGGCAGGCTGTTCACGATTTACGAAAAGAACTGTCTTCGCTTTCGACTATGATTCCCAGTGCGATTTCGTTCAGGAAACTCAGCAATGGAAAGACGAGAATCTACTTCTTGAGGACTCCTCAGCAAGGGTGGGAGATCACCCTGCTTTATACTGATATTCTGCTTAGTCACACTCCGTCTGAGGCAAGGTTAGTATGGATGCATCAGCTGCTATCAGCTGACTGATAATATCAGATGATTGAATTCATCAAGTATGATCTACAAATGATTTTTCCAAACCAGTGATGTTATTTTATGTCAACTTAGATACAGCACAGTACAGAATAAAAAAGTTCATAATAAATTCCAAAGTTTTATTCACTTTTTGTCAAAATCCATGTCTTTAGGACCCATCCAATGTTGTGGTCCAATTTCTATGCCCAACATTTGATCAAATTTCTTTGCGGATGCCCATTCGACTTGCCAAATAAATATGTCCAAAATTTCTTTGAAAAATCATTGTTTTCCCTTGTTGGGACTACAAATAAAATATCATATTAATTTACATGCTGCTTCAGTCGCTCCCTGACAGCAGCACAAACAAACCAATTCCAACTCATTGTTGTATCCTAGGCAAATGTCCAAATGTGCTACAGTATTTCACAGTAGCTTAACTTCAGAGACACAGTTTTTCAGCGGCAACACTCAGAGCAACCTATTAACATTCCAGGCTAGACTGGAAACCCCTCTTCGAGTCTGTAGCCCTCAGTGTAACAGCGGGCAAGTGGTCTCGTGAGGAGCAGCTCCTGTGGGAGAGGCAGAGAGTGTGTGCGTGGGGGATTGCATCATACGAGCTGCATTCTCCAACAGGCAGAGTCCTGTTCCCCTGCGCATCCAGCCTGTTTGTGGCAGAGGAGAGACCGGGACAGGTAAATTAATAGTATAAAATAAAGTCGCTTGCTGTCTGTCTATCCCTATGTAAGCTTAGATCTTTAAAACTATGGAACGGATTTTGATGCAGTTTTTTTAAATAGAATTATTCAAGAGGAACATTTATAATCTATTCGACACATAGATTTCCATGCAGGCGAAGCCTTGGAAGGAAAATCCACACAGCATCATCTAGCCCCAAGCTAAGCAGAGCTTGTGTTATGGGTACTAGATGACTGAACAATACATTATGTAGATAGATATATTTTATAGTATTTAACAAAAAACAATGAGCAAACATTTTTCTCGAGGCGGTAATCGAACCCACAACCTTCAGGCGGAAACGGGGGATTCTTCGACCCCGTATCCGGCGGGGTCGGTTTTTGGTCGGGTGGATAGTGTGCGGAAGCTGAGTCGCTGCTGTCACCCGGAGGTGAGTGGGCCAACGGGATCCTCAAGAACGTGTCTCGGTCTACGGAGGAGAATTGAGTGAGCGCCGTCGTCGCCCGCGCGCCTTTTATGTGCGGCTCGATGCTTGCGTCACTAGCGAGGCGGCTGCCAGCTTACATGGGCAGTTGCCACCTTACAATATAATAATAATTATTATTTAATATACTCAATCTTCCTATTCTCCTTCCAGACACCACCCCTCATCCCCGCATCAGTCCCGACGGGCGGGGGCGCGGCCCTGACGCCCTGCATGTGTCCGCGGCGGCCTTCGCTGGCGGCGCACGCGGCGCGCGGAGACATCTGGCTGGCGGGCGGGGCCCTGCGGACGCCTACGAGACTCACGTACGCTTGTAGAGGACACGAGCCTTCTAGGTAACTAGTTCAACATATACAAACACAACGAATAAATACGAAATTAAAAAAAACATGAACACTTTTATATGATTTGATTTTGAGTTATTCAATATTTCGGCACAGTTTCATGCGCCATGATCACGGAATGACTGAAGGCACTGCGAGTAAGTTTTTATGGGCAGACATACCGATCTACCCTCATTGTTTGTCTTTTGCTACGAACGTTACCACTACCACCGGTTTCACTATTATCGAACGCAGCTCGATCACGACACACAACACTGTAGGTATCAGAACGCGACGCGGTTGGTACAATACTTCGGTTTACTTTGACTTTAGTGTTAATAACCATGATAGTCTCAAAAGTTTTATCTTTTATATGTTGACAAATCGCGATTCTAGACACTATTTGTAGTCTCAGTAAGGTGTGTGCATCTCTCCAGCCAAATTTGATGGGAAATGTTTGTAAACTAGAGGTGAGTCCGGTATACAATATCTAACTGAATAACTGTTGGCTTGGTTCAAAAATATCCAGCGTTATTGAAAGATCCGCGTACCGCTAGAGAATAACTGTACGAAGCGAGCGAGCATCGCGCTCACCGCTCACCCACCCATACTCACCCGACAGTCACCGGTCACCCGTCACCCGACCATAACTGATCATAACTAATCCAGCCTGCAAAAACTATCACCTATTCTAGGCACGCTAACTACCATCCACCCAACTGAATTGGTTAGAAATATCTAATACCTCTTGTCATCCCTGTCTAACACCATGATTCTAATGCGAGTAAACGGGATAGTCAGTTACTCAAATTACCCAAAACCTCTTGTCATCCCTGTCTAACACCAGGATTCTTATGCGAGTAAACGAGATAGTCAGTTATTGGGTACCGGTTGGTGCTAGCGTTATTGGAACAAAATACCCAACTAATCATGGTTGGCGAAAATATCCAATAACTCCCACCTCTATTGTAAACACACCACAGCTAAATAATAATTTGGCGTGTTTGAAAAACTAAACAGACTTCTAATTCCTAAATAATGAAAACTGATTTAGAAACTTACCGGAGGCCCTAAGATTGGATACAAAACTCCCAGAACAAAATGTTACAAAAGCATGTCATTCAAAGTCGTCCGTTCTCGTCAGCGCGATCTAGCGCTGGTTCACTTTTAGCAGCGACATCTAGTTAAGGAACGGCCCGATTTGTTTGCGCTTGGCTTGACTTCTAGTGTCCTTTAAGAGTTGATTTTGATGCGTGTTTCAGTTCTAAATGAATTATTCGTCCATTTGTTGCGATCATTACGATTTAAATCAAATCCAAAGCTTGCGATGCTATCTTGAGACGGACACTGGCAGAATTGCGTCAATCCATACGCAGAGCCATCTAGGAAGAAGTTGAAGTTGAAATCATGTCAATTAAATTACATTTCAAATAATCATAAAATAATTTATTTTATCCCAGTAACACCCGTGCAGAGCCGCTTGCTAAACCTTTTCATAAAAGCTTTTAGTTTTTTTCTTAGTTATCTTAAAGCTTTACCTGTGTTTCAGACTAGCCGACGATCCGAAGCAGGCTGGCGTGCCGTGCTACGTCACTCAGGAGGAGTTCTCGAGGTATACCGGCTTCTGGTGGCAACCCAAGTCTGATGGTGAGTCATGTATCATGCTGTAAGTTATAAATAATGGACAATCCACACAGCCCCAAACTAAGCAGAGCTTGTGTTATGGGTAATAGACGATTGATATATGCATGTACATAAAACAATACATTACATAGATATAGTATACACAGAAACACCCAGAACAAATATCTGCAGCACATACAAACATTTGTCCCGAGCATAGAAGAGTCAGGGCGCTATAGCGCTCATTGGGGGAGGCCTATGTCAAGCTGTGGACTGCTATAGGCTGATGATGATGATGATAGAAGTCTTAGTATAAGGAACTGCTTTATGTACTAACTCGCTACAAAATATGGTATAACAGTTCCTAATACTTCAGAGGTTGGAATGGAAGCGGCAACCGCTGCGCAGGTGGGTCTTTCTCGCTCACTCCGCCACTGAGGTCGTCAAATAAGTAAACGCGATGTTTGACTACGAGGCTTTTCGCCAAAATCCCTTTGCTTGATTACCTTATTCACTGATCACTTTATTTCGTAGTTTTACTTATGTAATTTGAAGTATATGATGTGTCCAAGAGTTCTGTAAGATCTGAGAGTAATAAAAAAAAAAAAAAAATTTTATGTCGAGCACAGGACTCATACAATAAATAACATTAAAATTTACATACTCAATCATAAATCAATGACATCAAATAAAATAAATTAAATTAACAATATGTGTGGATAACGGGGCTGGTTCACTTCTAGAATTACGTTTATTTAAGTCTAATAGTTTGTAGTTAATTTATAAGTGATACTGTTTGTTATCCCTAACAAAGAAAAAAAAAAATATGGACACAGACAAAAATAAAAATATGCGGACGCGAGAGACCATCAGTGACCCACCGGGTGATTACGTAACTCGCGACCGGTTTGCGACAGGCGTAAATTAAGCAATCAGTGCTGTCAAACGTCCATTTTGTATTAGTTTGACACCAGCTACAACGTCAAAATTGGTCAAAATTGGCGTTTGACAGCACTGACTGCTTAATTTACGCTTCTCGCAAACCGGTCGCGAGTTACATAATCACCATACGGGGCACCGCCCCCTAAAAAGCGTTGCGTGTAAGATTATCCAGTGCCCCGTAAAAGGAGAGTCCCACCTGTCCGCCAATGTGCTTAGAATGGTGTTGGGGCTGGCACGCAGGCGCTTCAAGAGCGACGCACAACGCTTTCTTACGATGGCGTGAAAGCCATCAGTGTGCGCCTCACTGAACATACCCGATGCACTGCAGAAACGTGGCAACCCCATCAGCACTCTAAACCCATTGTTGTATTGCACGCGCAGCGCGTTGTACGCCTTAATTAGCAATAAAGCACTCTGATATATGACTAAGGACATCAAATAATGTGATTGTAAACACAACGCCATCTAGGAAGCTCATGTGGCACTACGTTCTCATCTTAGATCGATCACTCCTTATGTAGTTCGGACAACCGCCGAGGTGGCGCTGTTGCACGGACTATATAAGGAGGCATGGACGTTGGCGCTGTCTCTTCTCTCCTCCGTAGACCGAGACACGTTCTTGGTGACCCCGTTGACCCACTCACTGACGCTAACCCAAAAGTGACGGCAACAACTCAGCTTCCGCACACTACTCACCCGACCAATAACCGACCCCGTCGGATGTGGTGTCGAAGAATTCCCCGTTTCGGCCCTCAGGTGCACCCGTGCACCTAAGGCGTTACCTCCCTACCGTGTAGCATCTGGCAACAGCCCAAGCCGAGGTTCGCATCTAAGTGGTGGCCCTTGTGCGTGTTGCCCCAACCTAATTTTAACCGGCGAGGCGCCCTCTGCGCCCGCCTAAAGTCCGGTAACGCTGTCATGGCCATCTGAGGTCAACAGCATAATAGTCCATTCGAAAAAAAAAAAAAAAAACGCTGTCTCTTCTTCCAAACTAATCTTGTATACACAAACGTCACACTGTCTGAATAAATCTTCTTTCTGTTATAGCTTGCTGGCTTTGATTCCTTGCAATTTTACAGTGATGTTTGACTACGAGGCTTTTGGCCACAATCTTTTAGACGACCGATGTGGCGCGGTGGGCGAAGGTCCGCCTGCGACGCAGGAGGTTGCGGGTTAGATTCCCGCCTCGGAACAAATGTGTGTACGATCTGCAGATATTTGTTTCGGGTGTTCTGGTCGTTTTCTATGTATAATAAAAAATAT
Source organism: Eupithecia abbreviata (assembly GCA_943735965.1). Taxonomy (NCBI): domain Eukaryota; kingdom Metazoa; phylum Arthropoda; class Insecta; order Lepidoptera; family Geometridae; genus Eupithecia; species Eupithecia abbreviata. Next base: position 615,075 of record OX031003.1, on the reverse strand, counting down.
CTATCTATGTAATGTATTGTATTATGTATATCAGTTATCTAGTACCCATAACACAAGCTCTGCTTACCATGGGGCTAGATAATGCTGTGTGAATTGTCCAGCATTATTTATTTATTTATTATTTAATCCCTTTCCCTTACAATGCAATACAATACAAAAATTGTTTATTGTACACCAGATACAGATCATCCATGATAAATTTCCCACAGATGATGTGTACCGGATAGTGTACGAGGAAGTAGACGAGGGCGACGTGAAGATATACAGCTTCCCGTCCTCGCAGACCAGCAGCGGGGAGATCGAGGAGTTCAGGTGATTGTCATACAAATAGCTAGGTAGCTGAAGATTCAACTCTCCAGATTGTTCTCTCTAAGGATCTCATTTACTTTTGCATCATTAAACATTTACTTATTTATTATTATTTATATATCACAAGTTTCTTTGTATAGGAAGGAAACCTTATGGAAGCCTAGGGGTATGGAGATTTATTAGATTTTTACTCCTATATAGTCTATTTTGTTTTTTGTTTCTACTCCTTTTATTTTAGGGAGCTTTAGTCGATGACTTTGTCTATACAGCAGCCAAACTCGATGTGGAATGTTTGTAAACAAGCAACAAAACAAAAACTACAACTCATTTGCTTGACCTCAAGTTTCAGATATAATTTGAAGCAAGATTTACTGAAAGAAGGATCTCAAATCGACAAGCTATGTAAATTGCGTATAAAAAGACGCGGCAATAAAGTGAATTCTAGGTTAAGTATGGGCAGTTTGTTTACAAACATTCTACATCGAGTTTGGCTAGTGTATATTACCTATTATATATTCCACCATTGCCTGACCTTGCCTGCTGTAGAGTGTGGTGGCACGCAAGGGCACAAGGTTTTATTACAATACTAGCACCCCGCGGCTTCGCCTGCGTGTCTACGAGTCAAATGGTTTATAAACTATTAAAAAAAACCGCATCCGCAATCCGTTGCTTAGTTTTAAAGATCTATGCATACATAGGGACAGACAGACAGCGGGAAGCGACTTTGTTTATACTATGTAGTGATAAGGATATTGATCATCAATGATATCTTATCTGGTGTATATTTCAGGTTCCCCCGCGCCGGCACTCCCAACGCGAAGTCCGTGCTGAAGATGGTTACATTCAGGCTGCAGAAAACGTCACCCACCACAGTACTAGACTATTACCAAGAGGGAGCTACCGATTGTATGTTAACTCCCATATCTTTAGTCGTTGGACCACGGTTCAACCTCCCTCAAAAATACCTTCACTCGAACTAAACTTAAAATTTTCTCGTACGAGGGTAGAAATGAACTGTCTTCTCAAAGTCGAAACCGCAACCTCCTGCGTCGCAGGCGACCTTCGCCCACCGCCACAGAGGTGTCAAAGCAAAAGTATACCTAAGGGTACACAAGTCGACGGCGCGAATGCGTCGGTAGGCCAGGCCTAAATGTATTGCTATCTCACTTGACTTAGTGTGCGAAAGGCGCGCTAGGAAGAAATGCACAATAATTCTGTTAACACTTTGAGTGCTGAATTCACACGTTTTCTACAAGTGACTAATATGCGTAAATCCACACTAGCGCAGCGGCTGAGAAAATACAGATCTGTGTGACTCAGCACAGCCGTAATATTTTTCGAACGAAACGCATGTGCGGCGCAACACAACCGCTGTGTAGAGCGGCAGCACGAATGGCTTAGGTTAAAAAAAAGATCGCAGTCGTCGAAAAAAAATCGCAATCAAAGTGTTAAGTTACAACTCCGAGGCTGCTGACTGCAACCGCAGGTGACATTGCGGCTAGCGGCCGCAGACCGCAGTGTTGCCGCGCTTGACAAGTAGTGTCGCTTACAGCCTGCAGCTGCAGTGCGGCCTGCGGTCCACCTTGGAGTTGCACCTGTAATGTCGTTTGATTTAGAACTTTCGTTCCAGCATCAGAACAGAGCGACATGGAGGTCTGCGACATCCGCTGGTTCGCGCTCCGGCAGCCCCTCAAGGACACCTTCCCTTGGTTCGAGTACCTGGCGCGCGCGGGCTGGACCCCCGCCGGGGACTTGTGAGTCACACGACTATTCTATACTAGCGGACTTTCCCGGCTTCACACGGTTTTAGTACGGATCCCTAACTTTTTTGAAAATATAATATAGCCTATGTTCACCGAGGATAGTGTAGCTACCCAACGGTGAAAGAATTTTTCAAATCCGTCCAGTAGTTTCAGAACCTATTCATTACAAACAAACAATCAAACCTTTCCTCTTTATAATATAAGTATAGATATATATTTTGTTAAAATTTCAACTGTCTATCTGTTACGGTTCCTGAGATACAACGAGGATACAACCCACTGAACTACAGACATACAGCGGAGGTTAAGTAATAGGGTCCCGTTTTCGCCCTTTAGGTACGGAACCCTAAAAATCCCTAACTATATGCGTTAATCTTCCCGTTGTTCCAGCTTCTGGGTGCAGTTGCTGGACCGCAAGCAGCAGCGTCTCGAGCTGGCGCTCATCCCGCTCTCGGAGTTCAGCGCGAGGAGCGGGTACACCCACGCGCCGCCCTCCACACACAACCACCTGCCCAGCAGTGGGCTAGAACAGGTAAGCACTTTATCAACTACTAGCGGACCTTCCCGGCTTCGCACGGTTTTAGTACGGATCCCTAACTTTTTTGATAATATAATAATAGCCTGTGTTCACCGGGGATAGTGTAGCTTCCCAACGGTGAAAGAATTTTTCAAATCGGTCCAGTAGTTTCGGAGCCTATTTATTACAAACAAACAAAAAATCAAACCTTTCCTCTTTATAAAATTATTTTAGACAACTTCTTCCTAGATGGCTCTGCGTCTGGGTTGACGCAATTCTGCCAGTGTCCGTCTCATGATACCATCGCAAGCTTTCTTTATGGGTAACACACCATCAGCTGTTTTCTAATAAAACTCGTAAGATGATGGTTGACAAACGACGGTTTTTATTTCTTAATTCTATATGCTAGTTACCTACATACATACATACATCAATCTTGACGGTTAGGTAAGTACACAAGAGAATGACAGATGGCGCTAGTAGTCCTGTATTCTATTCCATTACCACTGATTCACTCACTGACTGACTGACAATTGTTGTCCTTGATGGTGGATGGGGAGGTATGTCTTTTTAACGGAATCGTCTAGGGGAGCTAAAGGTCTCTTAGGTAAAAATTACTACTTGCCGCGATGCGACCGCCCAACGACCCCGGAACGGCATGACGAGCGAAGCGAGCCGTGCTGTGACCCCCCGCGCCCCCCACCCCTATGTACCCCCTCCCCCAACCGAAAAATCTGATATGGGTATCTTTTTCGACTAACGAGAGGATGAGTATTTGAAATTTGAAATGCGACACTGTCACACATCACTTGTTGTATACATAGTATACATGTTGTTGTATACACAGACATATATCTTCACAAGTATTGGACTTTTCAACATTTAATTTACTCTCTATGGGAGTATCAGTACTGAATATACTTTACTAACTAGCAGTATTAACCTGATGATTCCCGTTCCAGGACATCCACGACATCCAGGTGCTGGTGGCGGAGAGCGCGCCGGACGCCTGGATCAACGTGCACGACATCCTGCACTTCCTGCCTTCTAAGGACAGAGAGGTAAATACTAATTCTTTATTAGGGTTTTGTACCCAAAGGGTAAAACGGGACCCTATTTCTAAAGGTGCAATTCCAAGATGGCCCGCAAACTACAGCTGCAGACTGCAAGCGATACTACTTGTTTCAATGCATCTCTATGAAAGTGATTCCAAGCGTAACACTGCGGCTTGCGGCCGCGATGCAGACTGAAGCGCCAGTGGTGTGTCAACCGCAGCCTCTAGCCGCAATCTCGCCTGCGGTTGCAGTCTGCAGCCCATCTCGGACTTGTACCTTAAGAGGCCTCCGGAGGGACGAATTCTTCATACAAACGTAATACCAAAATTATTTCCAATTCAAGCATATTTCCACTATAATGTATTATTTGTATTTTATTTATCTAGGTTCCAAAATAGTATTTTTTTTTTTCAAAATACTTACCTAAAATTAAATGAAAGCCAATCGCATTTTGCACATTTTTATGCGAAAATGGACAAGTTTTCTTGCTATTTGTTTCGTATTAAAAACATCAATATCTTACGTTTTATTTATTAAGGAACATAGCTTATATTGTCTAGTTACAGAATAACAATACTTTGTGAAGAATACAAAAAGTTTTCAGTCATAATTTTTGGTATTACGGAACAAACCAAATTTTGAACGGCTAATATTGCTATCGCGCACGCATGTGGCGTGGACAGGGACAGCGATATTCGGAGCGATTTTTGCAAGCGAGGGACACCGCTGTCCGTCTGTCAGCAGGCTGTATCTCATTAGCCGTGATGGTTAGACAGCTGAAATGTTCACAGATTGAATTGTTTGTCCTTCCAGGTGCGCTTCATCTGGGCGAGCGAGGAGTCCGGTTTCATGCACCTGTACGACTACACGTGTGCACTCGTCAAGAACGAGAAGGAACCGGCCACCTGTAAGTTCATAAATAAATTAATAAATAATGCTGGACAATTCACACAGCATTATCTAGCCCCATGGTAAGCAGAGCTTGTGTTATGGGTGCTAGATAACTGATATACATAATACAATACATTACATAGATAGATATTTTTATTATACATAGAAAACGACCAGAGCACCCGGAACAAATATCTGCAGATCGTACACACAATTGTTCCGAGGCGGGAATCGAACCCGCAACCTTCAGCATCGCAGGCGGACCTTCGCCCACCGCGCCACATCGATCGTCATCATAGATTTCCAGTGCAGCTAGTGAATAATAAATGAATAAATGACCTGTAAGTTGATCCATGTCATTTATTATTCACTAGCTGCACTGGAAATATATGTGTCTAATTAAATTAAGTTAAATTTAATTAAGTTATTATTATGTGTCTAATTAAATTAAGTTAAATTTAATTAAGTTATTATTATGTGTCTAATTAAATTAAGTTAAATTTAATTAAGTTATTATTATGTGTCTAATTAAATTAAGTTAAATTTAATTAAGTTATTATTATGTGTCTAATTAAATTTAAAAACCTTCCTCTTGAGTCACTCTAAGTGTAGGAATCGCGACGAGCTCTTCCCGGGATGCTGATGTAATAATAGTCGAGTATAGGGACAATAGCTATATTGTCGACGACCGATGTGGCGCGGTGGGCGAAGGTCCACCTGCGACGCAGGAGGTTGCGGGTTCGATTCCCGCCTCGGAACAATTGTCTGTACGATCTGCAGATATTTGTTCCGGGTGTTCTGGTCGTTTTCTATGTATAATAAAAAATATCTATCTATGTAATGTATTGTATTATGTATATCAGTCATCTAGTACCCATAACACAAGCTCTGCTTAGCTTGGGGCTAGATGATGCTGTGTTAATTGTCCAGCATTATTTATTTATTTATTGTATATAAAACTACGACTAATATGGATGTTAATGCGTGCGGTTTGAATGGCTGCTGGTGATGCACTGACCTCTGTAGGCGCCCGGTCTGCGTTCGGCACGGGGAACCTACTTAGGTCGAACTGCTGATGCTGCTAATAAATACCTGCGTGATCAATGAATGGAACACTAAGCATACATAGGGACAGACAGACAGCGGGAAGCGACTCCCACTTTGTTTTTATACTATGTAGTGAAGACAAACACAGACACCTCACACCAGTGCCTTCAGTTATTCCGGGATCATGGCGCATGAAACTGTGCGGGAATTAGAAAACAGTTATTGTTTATTTATTTCCACCGTAGGTAGATACACATGTTACACTTGAAGTCGTTAAGTTCTGTACATTTTAAAAGTTATATATACAATGTTATTATATAAGACACAAAATTTTTGACATAGGAACCACCATAGGGGATTGTGCAAAGAAAAAGCAGAGGTATGCCTTCTTTAGAAATTAAATAATAAAGATACATAGTCATATATCACAGTTACATAAGTTAATTACATATATGTACATTTATATAAAGTTATAACTGTTTGTTCCAGCGGTGATAGAGCTGATGATAACAGATGAGGAGACGCTGTGCTGCGGCCCCAACGTGATTAAGAAGGAGACCCTCACGGGGGGCGAGTGGGAGGTCATGCCGAGACGGATATGGGTGAGGTGGGGGCCGAGGGAGGGGTGTAACAGATGAGGAGACGCTGTGCTGTGGTCCAACGTGATTAAGAAGGAGACCCTCACGGGGGGCGAGTGGGAGGTCATGCCGAGACGGATATGGGTGAGGTGGGGGCCGAGGGAGGGGTGTAACAGATGAGGAGACGCTGTGCTGCGGCCCCAATGTGATTAAGAAGGAGACCGTCACGGGGGGCGAGTGGGAGGTCATGCCGAGACGGATATGGGTGAGGTGGGGGCCGAGGGAGGGGTGTAACAGATGAGGAGACACTGTGCTGCGGCCTCAATGTGATTAAGAAGGAGACCCTCACGGGGGGCGAGTGGGAGGTCATGCCGAGACGGATATGGGTGAGGTGGGGGCCGAGGGAGGGGTGTAACAGATGAGGAGACGCTGTGCTGCGGCCCCAATGTGATTAAGAAGGAGACCGTCACGGGGGGCGAGTGGGAGGTCATGCCGAGACGGATATGGGTGAGGTGGGGGCCGAGGGAGGGGTGTAACAGATGAGGAGACGCTGTGCTGCGGCCCCAACGTGATTAAGAAGGAGACCCTCACGGGGGGCGAGTGGGAGGTCATGCCGAGACGGATATGGGTGAGGTGGGGGCCGAGGGAGGGGTGTAACAGATGAGGAGACGCAGTGCTGCGGCCCCAACGTGATTAAGAAGGAGACCCTCACGGGGGGCGAGTGGGAGGTCATGCCGAGACGGATATGGGTGAGGTGGGGGCCGAGGGAGGGGTGTAACAGATGAGGAGACGCTGTGCTGCGGCCCCAACGTGATTAAGAAGGAGACCCTCACGGGGGGCGAGTGGGAGGTCATGCCGAGACGGATATGGGTGAGGTGGGGGCCGAGGGAGAGGTGTTACGATGTTAATAATTGAGCTAACTGTAGTCTATTAATTACCCTTTCACGTTTGTATGGGAAGATGAACGACTTGTTTAACCTTAAGGGTTAATGCCCTCTTTTTAAATTTATTTACAAAGAAAATTAGAATCAATCAACAGATCCATATCAGTACCAGTTGGAAGCGTTCGTAAGACGCTGCCAACACTTGCGACACTTGCATTGCCTCGTTGTACGGCAATTCAATTAATTTCAAGCGTCTATCTGTTGCCGTTATCGATACCAAGCAAACAATCACGTTTGTTGTATGGAAGCCCCCATTCTATAGTGCAGGGAAAGAAAGCCAGCCAGCTATAACAGAAAGGAATATATTCAATCAAGGTTGTTTATATAAGATGGACGCGCTGAGGAAAGAGAAAGAGCCGGCTGTCCATGCCTCCTTACATAGTTCGTGCCAGCGCCTCCTCGGCGTCTATCCGAACCACGTAAGAAGCGATCGATCTAAGAAAGCTGAACGGGTACGTAGTGCCACATCAGTGTCATAGATGGCGTTGTGTTTAACACCTATTAAATATTAATTTTGTTCGGTTTTTCAATATTTGTTGCTATAGCGGCAACAGAAATACAACATCTCTGAAAACGTTTCTTGTGATTGCGGCGACAGCGTAAAGCGAACGCCTATACTTATAATTCTAAATGATTCCACTCCCCACAGGTAGACGAAGCCCGGAACCTGCTGTACTTCGTAGGGCTCCGCGAGACGCCGCTGGAGCGTCACCTGTACTGCGCCTCGCTGACGCCCGCCACCCCGCACGAGCTGGTGCTGCTGACCACTGTGGGGCACTCCTGCACGGTGGATATTGACGAGGTATGTGAGGGGGCATCTGTACTTCGTAGGGCTCCGCGAGACAAGACACCCACCTGTACTGAGCCTCACAGACGCCCGCCACCCCGCACCGGAAAAGGGGCCCTCTCCCCCACGTGAGATTGGATAAGATTTGGCTCTATTTGTCGAGATTTGTTTCATTTTTCACACATATTTTATATCAAAATGTGATTTTGTTACAGGATTGTACAACCGCGGTCATAACGTCATCCAACATCAGCACAGTCCCCAAGACGCGAGTGTACTCGATAGTACACACGCCGAGCCCTACGCTAGTGCTAATGGGCACGCTCTGCGAACAGGCAGGTATGTGGCCCGATAATTTTGTCGGAAAAAATATTCCCTAGGGATAAGTAAACTTATCCCGTTAGTATATACTTCTATCGTTTTTTTAAGCAATTAAATTATTCCGGTTACTTTTGATACCAGCTATCATTTATCTGTATTTTTTTTAGAAACTCCTCAAACTCGTACGTACAACGGCTCATGGGACTCGAACAACGACGAGGAAAACGAGGGCGGGATTCTAGTCAGAGGTTTGTGTTGTGCGCTTCACTGTACCACTTGTACTAACAATACAGCTTGTAGGAACAAAGGTTAGTAAGACTCCTTGATGATTATGGGCGCCTGGTACTTTCCATCTAATAAGTTTACATGTGCATTCGTGTGACAATCTTCTCTTCTCACCTCCATAGTAGTTATGTTCGCCTGGTACATTTCATATAATAAGTTACATGTGCATTCGTTCGAGAATCTTCTCTTCTCACCACCATAGTAGTTATGTTCGCCTGGTACATTTCATATAATAAGTTACATGTGCAATTGTGCATTCGTTCGAGAATCTTCTCTTCTCACCTCCATAGTAGTTATGTTCGCCTGGTACATTTCATATAATAAGTTACATGTGCAATTGTGCATTCGTTCGAGAATCTTGTCTTCTCACCTCCATAGTAGTTATGTTCGCCTGGTACATTTCATATAATAAGTTACATGTGCATTCGTTCGAGAATCTTCTCTTCTCACCTCCATAGTAGTTATGGTTCCTGGTACATTTCATATAATAAGTTTGCATGTGCATTCGTTAGAGAATCTTCTCTACTCACCTCCATAGTAGTTATGAGCGCCTAGTACATTTCTTCAAATAAGTTTACATGCGCATTCGTTTGAGAATCTTCTCTACTCACCTCCATAGTAGTAATGAGCGCCTGGTACATTTCTTCAAATAAGTTTACATGTGCATTCGTTTGAGAATATTCTCTTCTCACCTCCATAGTAGTTATGGTCGTCTGGTACATTTGTTCGAATTGCGCTGTCATTTTAACGCTTTGTGTGTGCATAATAATGTCAAAAACTCTTTCTCGAGTTACATATAGGCAGAATTGTGTCAATCCAGCAACACCACGCTATTAAACTCACGCGTTATCAGCGTTATAACGCTAATTTTAGCGCAAATAACGCGTGTTTAGGCACATTTTAGCGTGAATAATGACTATTCACGCGGGCATGCGGGTAGGTAGTAGATAGATAGTAAATTAATAATTGCACTTTATATAGGAAACTATAAACAGAAAAAAATTATTACAATTAGTAGCAGTACCTCAGGTAACCACCCCCAACAATACAGCTTGTAGATACATAGGTTAGCAGAATAGTTTTTACCTCCTGGGTCGTTATGGGTGCCTGGTACATTTGTTAGTATTATGCTGTCATTTCATCAAGTAACTTACACATGTCAAGTTGAGAATCTTCATTAGTCATTTGTCATTTCTAGATAATGCTGTGTGAATTGACTAGCATTATTTATTATTCTTATCTAAAATAGTTTTTTAATGTAAATATTTAATAATTTTTTATCAAAATAAAGATAGCCAAATGTATTCCTAAATGATTATCTAACAAATTTCTGCCCGCGACTACGCACGCTTTGTGTCTGTGTAAATATTTTTTCTTTCCCATGGGAGCTGATTAATGGGAAAAAAGTAGCCTGTGTTTGATTCCAAGCTTAGAGCAAATCTGTGCAAAATGAACTGATCGATTTACCACGAATGAATCCGTTGAGTAGTTTTGGCGAAAAACTAGCAATAATCCGTCCACCCATCCAAACCATCACATTTTTAATATTAGTGTCATAGAGCAAAAACTGTTCATTGATTATATTCACTAGTAGAAGCAGAATCCCATCTACAAATCTCTACATCTTCTCTTCCAGAAATGTCCCTATCATCCGACATACCACCACCAGCGATCTACTCCACCCGCCTGTCCTGCGGAGCCCTAGCCTATTGCACGCTGTGGCGCTGCGGCGGCGCGGGGCGGCGCCCTACCGTGCTACACGTGTATGGAGGCCCCGAGGTGCAGACTGTGACTAACAGCTATAAGGTAACCACTGACGTACTAGGTAAGCACTGGTGCCCTACGTAATCACCGACGCACTAGATAATCACTGGCGCCCTAGGTAATCACAAGCGCACTAGACAATGGCTACTGGAGTCTTCGTGAAATTAGGCTAACTGCGGCTCAGTAACTAGCAACTCTGAGTCTACTCAGAGTAACAATGCGATTGATTCGCATTCGGCATATCCTTGTTTCGTCAGACGGGAGGGCCTAGTGATTAGCTTTGACGGCTACGTGCGTGACGTTTCTGACAGTTGTCATACTTGACAGCTGTCAATTTTGTAGTTCACCGCATGTCACTGTCATGCATTGAGGACGTTGCCTGAACATAGTGTATTTAAATGATGTACCTATACAAAAGGTGTAAGGGGGACTCCACCATCTCGTCTCCCAAGCCAACCTAACCTGCACGTGGTACACCCTGCTAGATATAGAACTAGGCTCTGGTGATAATATCAAATCATCTTCATAATTTGATATAGTTTGACCGAAACCGCTGTACCGCGCCTGAGGTATGCTCACGGAGAGACGGGGGGGAAGTACCGGCCGCTCCGATCCATCAGTCTGCCGTCAACGCGTACTCTTGCTCTTTTTCCTCGCCCCCCACCTCGCCGCACTTTCCTAAGGAGCGGTACAGCGGTTTCGGTCAAACTATAACTTATTAATTTTACAATTATTTTCCATTACTTGACACTGGCAGATAGTGTCCAACCTGACACATATTGCCATTAACGTAATTAACGTAGTCATCTAGTACCCATAACACAAGCTCTGCTTACCATGGGGCTAGATAATGCTGTGTGAATTGTCCAGCATTAATAATTAATAATAATAATAGTTCCTTTCTCTGCAGCCCTAGTCACCGGCCGCTTGAGCCTAGCGAGCGGTCGGTGATCTACCGTTTTGATATATTTTTTACTGTAGAATAGTTTTATAATATTTTATTGTATTTTCTATAGTAAAAAATGTATTTTATACGAGAATTTTAATAAATGAGTGTATAATAATAATAATTAACAAGGAATCATAATAAGATGTAAAAATATGTTATGTAGGGCATTCGACAGCTGCGCATGCACATGCTGGCGGCGCGCGGGTTCAACGTGGTGGCCATCGACTCGCGAGGATCCAAACACAGGTAATACTCCACAAAGCTTTCTGACAGTGCTTCTACACGACCAGCCATTGGTTAAGTACACCCAAAAGTATATTTGGAACTGTATATTTATTGTTTTAGCTGTTTTTCTTAGGTATATATATATGTATTTTAGGTTTATATATATATAAATTATAAATGTCATAAACATAGTTACTACTACTTATATTTGTATGTAATGTTAGCACGCCAACCCTTTATTTAAAACATGTGTTTCCTGGTTGGCAGGTAGAAAATGCCTCGGCATTAAGCCCACCCTTTGTACCTTTAATAGTGCAATAAAGTTTAAGTAAATAAATAAATAAAATTCTCTTACTTCACTACTATTAGATTTTCTTATAGATATAGTGATTCGAGACGAAGGCGTATATATACCATTTGGCACTTAAGATTTCCACAGCGCGCCCAGCTATTATTTATTTATTATTATTTTAACACTAGAAAGACCAAGGCCGTCAATTTGACCGCACGGCGATTTCATTCTTAAATATTTTACAAACTATGTTTTTGTTTCTTTTAAATTTTTATTATTTTAATGCTGTAGAAAATACTCTTGATTGTATGTTATATTGATGTCTATCAGTCACGTGTACAGCCGCGTGCCTTCGACGTCGCCTGATGCGAGCGACCAATTAGGCGCCAGTAAACCCGGGTGCGCGGGGGCAGGGGGTAGCTATGCGAGAGCCGCGCGCCACGCAGGGACGAGGCGGCGAGTAGTTGAATTAGTTGTTTGCGAACGGAGCAACGGTTCGGTCGGTCGGACGTCTCGGGTCAGGTGGCCGTGCGAAGCCACGCGGTTGCGGTAGATTGAGTTAGATTCTGTGTGTGAGTGAATAAACCGCTAACTTAAAATACCTACTTAGTGTTTTTATCTGAAAACGGACGAACCCTGCGACTTAATCTATAACAAATGCAATATACGCAATAATTTCATAGGTATTCTGACTGAGTCTCTAGTGCCGTCAAATTGACCGCTGCGGTCTTTGAAGGTATAGTATGAAGCCCGGCCCTTCTAGTGTTAAGTCATTATTGTCCCACTGCTGGGCCTCCCTTTTCTCCTTCCACTCCTCGCGATCCAACGCTGCTACAGGCCATGATGGAAGATGGGCCCAGCATTTAATATATAATAAAAATAAATAAAATAAAAAAGCCTTTTATTCCTTAACCTTAAATAACATTGATCAATCATGCTTATGAAAAATTTGTTAAATCTAATATACGTATGTCAAATATTATAGAAAATGTCAGTATGTAGATTTAATAATTTAATAATATTTAATAATGAATTTTATATTTATTTTTTATATAGTATTCATCAATATAATCAACAGATTTTATCTAAATGTATCTCTGTGAGACCTTCCTATTGTATGTAGTTATTATTATTTGTAGTTGTATGTAGTTATTATTATTTGTAGTTGTATGTAGTTATTATTATTTGTAGTTTATCTGTTAGGTTAGATTCTAATTTAAGTAGCTTGCAATGTATATAGTTTGTATCTTTTTTTTATTTTTTGTTTTTGATATTTCTCTATCTGTTTGTTTGTGATCTACCAACTCTTAGTTAACTTATATCTTTTTCTCCATGCCTAGGTTGCATGGGAGAAATCGCTGTCAGCGATAAGGCCCCCTATGGTATTTTTATTTATTTAAACGTTATTGCACTAATCAAGGTACAAAGGGTGGGCTTAATGCCGAGGCATTTTCTACCTGCCAACCAGGAAACACATGTTTTAAATAAAGGGTTGGCGTGCTAACATTACATACAAATATAAGTAGTAGTAACTATGTTTATGACATTTTATAATTTATATATATATATATACCTAAAATACATATTATATTATACATATCTATATACCTAATATGGTAAGTATCTATAATATGGGTCCCAGAGAATCCCTGCGTGAAAAATTCAAAGAAATAAACATAATGACAGTACCGTGTCAATATATTTATGAAAACTTGTTGTACACTCATAAAAACATCAATCGGTTCACTAAAAAAAGTGATATACATAATGTAAATACTAGAAATAAGAATAAACTCGCTGTGCCCACAACTAGGCTACACGAGATAAATGTATCTTTTAAAGGGCAATGTATACGCTTCTACAACAAAACTCCAAGTGAGTTGCAAAAATTATCAACAAATAAATTTAAAAAAATTGTTAAACACATTCTTTGTAAAAAAGCTTATTACAAAATATCAGATTACTTAGAAGATAAAAAAGCTTGGAACGAGTTTTGCTCCAACTCAAAATCTACCAACTTACAAATAAGCAAATCAAATGTACTAGACACATAAGTTATGAACATACTAGTGGTTTCTTCTCACTTCTTCCACTGGTGGACAAAAAATTTAAGTAAACTATAAAATATGACCTGTCTAAGTGCTTATTTGTAAGCTTAAAGAAATAAAAACTTTTCATTTTCATTTTTAATTTTCTAAGAAAAATAGCTAAAACAATAAATATACAGTTCCAAATATAGCATAAGTATCAAATCAAATCAAAAGAAGAAAAAAAAAAATAGAAACGTTTTATGAAGAGCTATGCTTGTATAACCTAATGTGTAATATTTAGATCTAAGGTGTTATTTTATAGTTTTAAGTGCATTAAAGTGTTCATTCATTCATTCATTCATTCAACAGCTTTATAATGGTTGTTTGTCCTATAGAGGTCGCGCGTGGGAGAGCGTGATACGAGGGAAGATGGGGCAGGTCGAGTTAGACGATCAGGTGAGCTGCACACGCTACTATGTACAACTTGCTTGCTTTAGTCGTTACTTATTCAATGGTATACGTCAACGTAAACCGACGAAGGTGCTAATAGGTATAGACAGTTACTAAAAATCACTAAAATGATGTATAATATACATCATTTTAGTGATTTTTAGTACTTATACGTTTTACTAAAGATCACTAAAATGATGTATAATAAACATCATTTTAGTGATTTTTAGTACTTATACGTTTTACTAAAGATCACTAAAATGATGTATAATAAACATCATTTTAGTGATTTTTAGTACTTATACGTTTTACTAAAGATCACTAAAATGATGTATAATAAACATCATTTTAGTGATTTTTAGTACTTATACGTTTTACTAAAAACGAAAAAGACTCATCGATAGAGCGGAACATTCTGAATAAGAATGCATTCATAACTCATTTTGGGCAAAATGGTTTATACGACCTTTCTACCCCAAGGTGTCGATATACCAAATTATACCTGAGCCATATCATATATTATATGTATATATTTTTTTTATTTTGATAGAGATTCATTATTATCTATATATATAAAAGAAAGTCGTGTTTGTTACAACGCTTATAACTCGAGAACGGCTGAACCGATTTAGCTGAAAATTGGTGGAGAGGTAGCTTAGAACCAGGAGTCTAACATAGGATACTTTTTATCATTTAAACCATTTGGCACATAGATTTCCACGGGGGCGAAGCCGCGGGGCGCAGCTAGTTTTTGATAAATGAAACAACAAAATACAGCAATCCGCCGCGGCACGTTGAACACCAATCAGAGCATTGCACAATTTTGATGTGATTTGATTTCAGGTAGAAGTGCTGCAGTGGCTGGCTAAAGAAACCGGCTGCATAGACATGGAGCGGATCGCGATACACGGGTGGAGTTACGGTGAGTCGCAGTTTAATTTGTAATTTATTTATTTATGTAATCAGAACGACCTTAGGCCAATTATACTAATTACAGAGGTATAATATTAAAGCAAAGATCACATGTTATAAATACACTTTGACTGCGATTTTTTTTCGACGACTTTGATCTTTTTTTTAACCTAAAAAATTCGTGCTGCCGCTCTACACAGCGGTTGTGTTGCGCCGCACATGCGTTTCGTTCGAAAAATATTACGGCTGTGCTGAGTCACACAGATCTATATTTTCTCAGCCGCTGCGCTAGTGTGGATTTACGCATATTAGTCACTTGTAGAAAACACATACCGTGTGATTTCAGCAGTCGAAGTGTTAAAATACTACCAAATAATCAATAATGTCAATTATATATTCAAATTATTAAAGAGTCAACATAAAATTAAGAATTAAATATAGGTAAGTCAAAAATAGGTCAAATATTTTTTTTTAGAGATGTTTTTTTTATGTTTGTTTCATTATTAGTCTAATTTGTTTCTTGTACACTTCCTCTATCTGTTCCATCGCCTCTCCTGTAAACCTAAGGTTTGCTGGAAGAAAACTTTAACTCAGGGTTAAGCTCGCCTATGTACATATCTTTTTTAATTAAGTTATTTTATGGGGTTAGATAATGCTGTGTGAATTGTCCAGCATTATTTATTCATTATTTATTTATTTATTTATTTATTTATTTATTTATTATTATTATTATATTTTGAAGTTTTGTATGATTACAATAAAGAACAAAAGAACGTGTTGAAAGTGTGAATTGAATTCCTTCAGGTGGGTACCTGTCGCTGCTGGGGCTCGCGACCCGGCCCAACATCTTCAAGGTGTGCGTGGCGGGCGCTCCGGTGACGTGCTGGCGGCTGTACGACACGGCCTACACGGAGCGCTACATGGGTGCTCCGGCGCGGGCCCCGCACGCGTACACCAGGGCCTCTGTCATTGCGCATGCGCCGTTCTTCCCCGACCAGTAAGTTACCAACCCTTGTTGTAACTAGAGGTTAGGCGTCGCTCGCTTTGTGCTAAATATGGATTGTTTATTGTAAACTAGCTGCATCCAGCGGCTTCGCCCCCGTTGAAATCAATGTGTCAAATGATTTAAATGATAATGTATTGTATTATGTATATCAGTTATCTAGTACCCATAACACAAGCTCTGCTTACCATGGGGCTAGATAATGCTGTGTGAATTGTCCAGCATTATTTATTTATTGAAATAATCATTTATGGAGTAGAAAGCCTTCTTGTTTTATATTGTTAACGAATATATTGTTCCAGAGACGGTCGGCTGTTGATAATCCACGGGCTGGCCGACGAGAACGTACACTTCTGCCACACGGCGGCGCTGCTGTCCGAGCTGGTGCGGCTGGGCAAGCCGCATCGAGTGCAAGTAAGTACACACATATTATAATACCGAAAGTTTGGATGTTTAGAACTTTAGATAGAGAGATGCCAATGTGTTTTTGTGAAGTATGTGACCTGTTCTACAAAATATTTTTTTTATGTCTTCAGCCTTACAAAATAAGCTCTTAGACAAGTCAAATGTTATACTATAAATAAATAAAATAATGCTGGACAAGCCCCATGGTAAGCAGAGCTTGTGTTATGGGTACTAGATGACTGATATACCTTATACAATATATTACATAGATAGATATTTTTTATTATACATAGAAAACGACCAGAACACCCGGAACAAATATCTGCAGATCGTACACACATTTGTCCCGAGGCGGGAATCGAACCCGCATCCTCCTGCGTCGGACCTTCCACCATTATTTATTTTGTTTGTTTATCATCCCCAGGTATATCCGGGCGAGAGACACTCACTACGCGCAGTGCACGCGGCGAAGCACTACGAGGCTACCCTGTTACACTTCCTGCACGAGAACCTGTAAACACTCGTACACTTGGACACTACAGGCTTTAATGTCTGTACTAGCTTCTTCCCCCGGCTTCGAAGACAAAAAACCTATATTGAAAACGTTTGACCCTATCATGGTTATTAAAACTAAAGTCATTTAAAACGGGATATTTACCATGATTTGATTTTTTAGTTATCCAATATTTCGGCACAGTTGCATGCGCTATGATCACGGAATAACTGAAGGCGCTGCGAGTTTGTCTTTATGGGCAGACATACCGATCTACCCTCATTTTTTGTCTTTTGCTACGAACGTTGCCACTACCATGAAACTGTGCCGACATATTGGATAAATCATATCATGGTAAATATCGCGATTTAAATGACTTTAGACCTATATTGAAGTCAAAGAATCCCAACATATCCTACTAATATTATAAACGTGAAAGTTTGTAAGTGCGGATGGATGTTTGTTACACTTTCACGCAAAAACTGCTGAACGGATCGGGCTGATATTTTGCATACAGGTAGTTCTGGGCCCAGAATAAAACATAGGAACCTTATTATCCCATGAATCAGTTCCCATAGGATAGAAAAAATAAAAAACGTTTCCATAGAAACAACGCGCGCGAAGCCGCGGGCAGAAACTAGTTTAAACATAAAACTGTGTCTACATCGTCAACCAATAGGGATAAATGAAAACAACCATTTATAATTTTTATGTTATTATTCCTCTGAGAAATATCTCCGTCTCTGTCCCCCGAGCGAAGTCGGGGCCGGTCGCTTGTGCAATAACTAAATGTATCGGACCGATATGTTTCTAAAGAGACTCAAGTTACAGTAGTGTGTGTCTACCTTAACTATACACTAGCCGAACTCGATGTAGAATGTTTGTGATCAAACAGCTCATACTTAACAAAAAATTCATTTAATTGCCGCGTGTTTTTTATACGCAAGTAACATTACACATCCACGGTTGTCTGGTAGAGATTGCTCTTGAGCGATAAGACCGCCAAGTTGTCACTTTTATTTTTATCGTGTTTTAAGTGTGCAATAAAAAAACTATCTATCATGTTGATTTGAGATTCCTTTAAAAAATATTGCTAACAATTTATATAAGGTCCGCCTGCGACGCAGGAGGTTGCGGGTTCGATTCCCGCCTCGGAACAAATGTGTGTACGATCTGCAGATATTTCTTTCGGGTGTTCTGGTCGTTTTCTATGTATAATAAAAAATATCTATCTATGTAATGTATTGTATTATGTATATCAGTTATCTAGTACCCATAACACAAGCTTTGCTTACCATGGGGCTAGATAATGCTGTGTGAATTGTCCAGCATTATTTATTATTTATTATATCTGCGCTCGACGACATAGAAATACAGAAATACAATATATTGGTAAAATTAATTAACATGTAATTTTTTCATAAGTTTTATCGTCACTAAGCATTATTAACGACCATAAACTCTATGCCAAGCGAGTGGGTTCTAGTTATTCGAGGTTTGTTTGCAAATATTCTACATCGTGTCTGGCTAGTGTACAGCTACAGCTTTCTAACGATACCCTCTATTTACCGATTATTGTTACAAATGGGTGTTTTCATAAATATACATAATTATATGTTATTTACGCATCCGAGAGCTATGTGATTTGAAAAGGTACTATATAATAATCGTTATATACATAAGAGGCCTTGTATACTAAATACAACACTGAAACCTCTTAGAAAATTAAATAATATCACAAAAAATCCCTAAAGGTGGAACAAACGGCGCTATAGTTTCACCGAAACCGCTGTACCGCTCCTTAGGAAAGTGCGGCGAGGTAGGGGGGGCAGGAAACAAGAGCAAGAGTACTCGTTGACGGTAGACTGATGGATCGGAGCGGCCGGTACTTCCCCCCCGTCTCGCCGTGAGCATACCTCAGGCGCGGTACAGCGGTTTCGGTCAAACTATACAGGCCGTAAAGAGAAGAGAAGTAAGGAAAGAAGAATATTATTTCTACTTCTCTTCCTCCCATAGAAGAGTTAGTAAAGTAAAAAGATTTTTGTATTTTGTATATTTGATTTTTGTATTTTTGTATTAGGAACAGCTATAAAAAAATTGCCCTGAACACCCCTCTTCAATTTGACGACCGATGTGGCGCGGTGGGCGAAGGTCCGCCTGCGACGCAAGAGGTTGCGGGTTCGATTCCCGCCTCGGAGCAATTGTGTGTACGATCTGCAGATATTTGTTCCGGGTGTTCTGGTTGTTTTCTATGTATAATAAAAAATATCTATCTATATAATGTATTGTATTATGTATATCAGTTATCTACCACATTACCCATTACACAAGCTCTGCTTACCATGGGGCTAGCTAGATAATGCTGTGTGGATTGTCCAGCATTATTTATTATTTTGTGGAGGGAAAGCGAGTTAGAAAAAGCAGTTCCTAATACTAACTCTTCTATGGATGTGCCAGATTTTCGACTGCGGATAGGGGCCATCCATAAATTACGTCACATGTTAAGGGGTAGGGTGGGGGTCGACGAAGTGTGGCATTGTGTGACAGGGGGGTGGAAGGGGTCCTACGTTTTGTGACGTCACATTTTAAAATCTATATCAAGTAAACACGCACTTTGAACTTCAATACTTTTCGTTTAATCAGTGAATTTATTGATTTGATATAAGTAAATTTAAATAAAATAAATTTCGGAACTGCTGTTTTAATTCAATAATAAAATTATTTCTAGATGTAAAATTGTAAAATATGTGATATCACACGAGGGAGGGGGTCTCCCAAATGTGACCAGCTGTGACAAGGACGGGGGGAGGGGTCAAAAATCATGAAATTCAGGTGACGTAATTTATGGATGGCCCCATACTTGATTTCGTAGCTCAGTTAGTTAGAGCATTCCCGTACTGATAGGTCGTACAAGTCGCGCCGAAATCGAATATTTTTGTGATATTATTTAATTGTAGATTACCCCGAGTGCGTGGGCTTACGCACTATAATAACAAAAACCTCAGAATTACTGCCAAAATGCGGGCCTTACATAGGTTAAACCGAGACTGGGAATAGACGAAATATATCGACTGAATGAACACTTTCCTCAACAACCTATTTTAGTTTAGCTGGACGTAGGCCTCCCCCAATGAGTGCCATAGCGCTCTGTCTTCAGCTTGCCGCATCCAGCATCTACCTGCAGTCTTTCGCAGGTCGTCATCCCACCTGGTCGGAGAACGTCCTACACTAAGTTTACCGAGACGTGGTCTCCACTCGAGAACACGTTTGCCCCAGCGGCCGTCGGTTCTTCGCGAGTTATGGCCCACTGCCACTTAAATATCCTACTAATATTATAAACATCAAAGTTTGTAAGTATGTATGTTTGTTACTCTTTCACGTAAAAACTACTGAATGGATTTTAATGAAACTTCACAATAATATAGCTTACATATCAGAATAACACATAGGCTACAATTCATAAACATATATAGTATATTATCCAAAATATCTAGTAATACATAAAATAAGGAAAGAAAGTGATCACTTAGATTATTTGTTCACTTAAATGAAGTAATATTTCGTCTATACCCAGTCTATTAAAGCGAGTAGTATCCGCTAGATTTTAACAAATAACCGTAAATATTTCAATTATTGAATTAAGCAATTCTGTACAGATTTTAGAAATATTAGTGTTAATAAAGTAAATGCCGTCACTTGGTTTATATTTACTTCAAATTTTGCAATTGGATAGCTGACGGACGGACCTTTAGTGTAAAGGTGGCACTTCACATGGCCTTTGTGTTCGCTATTGGGTGTTTGTTGTATTTGGCAAAATATATGACGTTCAGACGAACATGCAAAAAGAGGCAAATACGTCCATCCACACATGGCACACAAATAACCAACACACAAACATTTGGCAGCAGACTGAGCAGATCGCAAGGTGCCAATACGGCCATTGTGTGGACGGCTTATTGCGTATTTGCCTATTTGACTGCTTTGATGTGCCTCGAGAAACCGACAAGCGCACGGTAACGCGTATTTGGTATTGGCCTTATTTGTCAAATAGGCAAATAAGGCGAACACTTTGTCAAATATACTGTCCACACATGGTAATTGTTTGCCAAATATGCCAAATACACAAATACAAATAGCCATGTGAAGTGCCACCATAACAAATTGTAGGTTATTGGGATCTTTCTCAAATGACCTGTAAGATCTTATTATAAGTATTGATACAACGGGTATTTATCGCGTTTATTTAACTTTTTTTTCCCGACGTTTCAACAGGTTAACACGCTGTCGTGATCATGATCACGGGATGACGATAAATATACCCGTATGGTGATTATGTAACTCGCGACCGGTTTGCGACAGGCGTAAATTAAGCAATAAGTGCTGTCAAACGTCAATTTTGACGTTGTAGCTGGTGTCAAACTAATACGTTGACACGTTTGACAGCACTGATTGCTTAATTTACGCCTGTCGCAAACCGGTCGCGAGTTACATAATCACCCGGCCGTTGTATTAATACTTATAATTTGGCCTTAAATAAGTTAAAATTGCTTATTTTTCTTTATGTTAGCCCCATTTCGTTAAAACATATTATTAATTAAGATAATTACAATAACAGAATAAAACTATCACCCTTTTCTCGTCATTTTCCCAAAATGTTGGGAGTTTGATAATATTGTTAATTTTGAAAATAAAAGATCTCTCTTACTAAATATAATGAAGTCTGTCACTCTGTCCCGATTCTACATAATTTAGTTTGTAGTAATTATAGTCACTATTTTGTTTTTTGTTTGTAATGAAATTTATAAAAAATCGTGTAAGAAAAATATCATCGAAAATTTAAAATGGGCTAAGGTCGAGTTTGGTTTAGTGTGGATAAAATTTGGTATTATTAAATTATTTTGTAGAAAATTTTTACTTAGCAATTTATTTGAAGCATTCGGAATCAGTCAAAGAACAACATTAATTAAAAAAGAAAATGAGACTTCATCATTTTGTTACATTAGACCACTGCTATGTCTTGGCCGGTGTGAAATTAGCAGCAATTCTTTTAACACTTTGACTGCGATTTTTTTTCGACGGCTGCGATCTTTTTTTTAACCTAAAAAATTCGTGCTGCCGCTCTACACAGCGGTTGTGTTGCGCCGCACATGCGTTTCTTTCGAAAAATATTACAGCTGTGCTGAGTCACACAAATCTGTATTTTCTCAGCCGCTGCGCTAGTGTGGATTTACGCATATAAGTCACTTGTAGAAAACACATACGGTGTGATTTCAGCACTCGAAGTGTTAACACAACAATGGCGCGCATTACGCCCTCTTAATGATGTATATGTCTTTTACCATGGGGTTAGATAATGCTGTGTGAATTGTCCAGCATTATTTATTTAATATGTGCGACAACTTTTATAGTTGACCGAAACCGCTATACCACTCCTTAGGAAAGTGCGGCGAGGTGGGGGGCGAGGAGAAAAAGCAAGAGTACGCGTTGACGGCAGACTGATGGATCGGAGCGGCCGGCACTTCCCCCCGTCTCGCCGCTCGCATACCTCAGGCGTGGTACAGCGGTTTCGGTCAAACTACAGTACCTATATTTCTTGTGCCTAACTTCACCACTTGCCAAGATATATAGTAGCTACATAGCTAACATAAATCAATGCAATACATAGTTATATAAAGGCTGTATTTCGTTAAGAGCTTAACATTTTCGTGTAATTTGAAGTATTGTAATGCTTTTATAAATAGTTGTAAAATAAACTTTAATATATTTAAATACAAATTTGTTTTATTTGTATTGATTTCTACAGCAGGACTGGCTGTGGTTTCGTTCACCTAAATAAATAATCAGCCTATGTTAGTTCACTGCTGGACAGGCCCCCCAGGTCACAGGTCCCCTAATGACCTGTCTTCAGCTTGCCGCATCCAGCATTTATAATATATCGTGCCGGGACTCCTTTTTAAGTTTTATCGGCACGCACAGTTATCAACTTAGTTTTATTATAATTTACCATGATCTCGGGCCATAAAGTGACCCGGTCCTTTGGAAGGCTTGCGTGGGGCCGAAGCCAACAGCACAGAGGCCCTTTGAGAAGTTAATCTAAAGGCGATGGCTACACATAGCGGGTATCATCCTCGGGTGCACAATATGATACATCCAAAGATGGTATCCACCAGGTGTAGAGACTATTGCAAAGAAAAATGAAAGAAATAAAACCAGGTTATTGTGATGGATGGATGGACTGGGTTATATAATTATTATTATATTAGCCCGGGGTGTCCCAAAGGCCTCCCTCCCCTTTTTCCATTTCTTATTATAATGATAATAATAAAAGTTTTATTTCTCAAAAAATAGACTTTTTTATTCTACGTAGTGTTATTCAGTATATACTTTACATACTTGCATAGTATGTACTTTTGACGACCGATGTGGCGCGGTGGGTGAAGGTCCGCCTGCATCCTGCGTCCGACGCAGGAGGTTGCGGGTTCGATTCCCGCCTCGGAACAATATGTGTGTACGATATATTTTATTTACATACAAGCTCTGCTTACCATGGGCTAGATAATGCTGTGTGGATTGTCCAGCATTATTTATTTTTTTAACTTTGGAACAAAAACCTTAGGGGTCGAATAGACTCCTAAGGACTCCTAGAATTGACTCCTTGCTCTAACTAATTTGCCTGCAGTCTTTCGCAGGTTGTGATTTTTAAGGTTAACAATGTTTTTATTTATTTATTTAGCGACAGCGTAGCAGTTTTTGGTGACAGCCCTGGAACACTCGGGGTACTTAGCCATAGACCTAATAATTTGTTTATTAGTCTATCATCATCATCATCAGTCTATAGCAGTCCACTGCTGGACATAGACCTCTCCCAATGAGCGCCATAGCGCCCTATTAGTCTATGTGCCTTAAGTGTGTGTTTGTTATTGTTTGTGAACCAAATAAACATCTATACATGTACAGCGTGTATACTCTATTGCATCCATGTGGCAAAAAAAACTAGATTGTAATTTAAATATAAATTTTATTAAAGATCTTTGTCTTAAGTCACCTAAAGGGTAATAAAGCTAAGCAGCCACGCCGTCCTGGATGGAATCCTCATCTGAAACAAGCATTTTAAATACAATAAATGTGAAAACACCTACAATACAGTCTCACTAGGTAGATGTAAATAATAATAAATAATGCTGGACAGTTCACACAGCATTATCTAGCCCCATGGTAAGCAGAGCTTGTGTTATGGGTACTAGATAACTGATATACATAATACAATACATTACATAGATAGATATTTTTTATTATACATAGAAAACGACCTGAACACCCGGAACAAATATCTGCAGATCGTACACACAATTGTTCCGAGGCGGGAATCGAACCCACAACCTCCTGCGTCCCAGGCGGACCTTCGCCCACCGCGCCACATCGGTCGTCAGATATGTACATCATTTCTGTGTCCAATTTCCACCCTTGTGCCTTCATATCTATCTAAAGCGATGTCTATCTATCTGTCGCCGTCCAATCGTACAATCAACTCATCTGTAAAAATTCGTTTTTATTTTTCTACTTTTTATCAAGGTGATGTTCTACAGTGTAAAAAAAAAACAATTTAAAAGCACACCATTAAGCACTAATACAACGGGTATTTACCTATTCTACCTACGTTTTAACAGGTTTACGACGACTGAAGGCACTGCAGACTGCGAGTAAGTTTTTACGGGCAGACATAAGCGAGCCGTGCCGTGACCCCCCTACGCCCCCAGCCCCCCTGTACCCCCCCTGTACCAAAAATTTGATATGGGTATCGTTTTTGGCTAAATTGAAGATGCGACCGCGGGGAACAGCACGGCTCGTAAAAACTTACATTAAATTCTACGTAGTGTTATTCAGTTTTTACGGGCAGACATACCCTGCCCGTAAAGACTTACTCGGTGAATAAACGCGATAAATACCCGTTGTATTAATACTTTTAATTATTTTACAGCACACCTTCAATACGTACGTGCGTAGTGTAGGACGTCCTCCGACCAGGTGGGATGACGACCTGCGAAAGACTGCAGGTAGATGCTGGATGCGGCATGCTGAAGACAGGGCGCTATGGCGCTCATTGGGGGAGGCCTATGTCCAGCAGTGGAATGCTACAGGCTGATGTTGATGACACCATGAATCAGCCGCACGTCTCCTGCATACCTTTATCATCAGTGTCCATCGGCAGCGGGTCCTCGTGGTAGGCGGGCGCGAGCGGCGACACCACGCAGCCGTCCCACACCGTGATCTCGCAGGAGATGTCCTTGCCGCCCTCGAAGGGCTGCAGCCCGAGCACGTAGCGGTGCCCGCCGCGGGCTACCACGCGGAGGAGACTGGAAGAGAAAATGAAGAAATTAATAAATAATGCTGGACAATCCACACAGCATCTAGCACCAAGCTAGGCAGAGCTTGTGTTATGGGCACTAGATAACTGATATACTTAATACTATAGATTACATAGATAGATATATTTCTATTATACACAGATAACGACCAGAACACCCGGAAAATCTGCAGATCGTACATATGATCGTACACACAATTATTCCAAAGCGGGAATCGAACCCGCAACCTCCTGCGTCGCAGGCGGACCTTCGCCCATTGCGACAGAGGTCGTCAAAAAATTTAAATGACTAACGTCTGGGCGGTGGCCGCGGCCTGGTCCTGCTTGGGTAGGTCTATGGCGGTGTGCGCGCGCGCGTGTGCCCCCTCGCACGGGTCGGGCAGCCCCGCGCAGCCCGGCAGGAACAGCCCGCCAGCCATTAGCGAGAGCGCGCGTCTGGAACAATACACAAACATTCATTAATAGGGCTCGGAATACAAAGATCTCTCTCAAGGTGTCGGTCACACCGAGACAGTATCACAGCAATTCCACACCGCACGGAGTCTACGGCCAGGTGACCGGCCATCCTGACGTCAGAATGAACGGTCACCTTGAAAGTTCTAATTTCTTCTAAAATATAAAGGAAGCAAATCTCTTATTGAAGGAAGCAAATGGGAAGCAATTTTTGGATAACATTTCAACGTTAAATACGACAGGTGACTCATCATCCTGACGGAGACAGGACACCGAGGCCATACTTCATTGTAACTCGCTCGGGACATTAGGTTTTTTTCTGGTTTTTCTCACATAATGTAAAACGACGGACAATCGAATCGTTTATAGCAAAGTTTTAATAGCAAATGGCTGACAAGTGTTGCAAAACGACTTACTAGCTAGAATGCAGAAAATACAATAAATCTAAATACAAATTTCCCGCGCCGCCTCTGACGACAGAGACGTAAGACGGGTTCGCGCTTAGACCACCGGAGACTGATATCATTCTATGAAAAAACGCGAACCGACACCTACGAAGACGAAATACTCATAAATCATAATAGGCTAGTTGACAAAATTTGGAAATTAGTTAAAAGCTATAGCTTAGCATCTATTTCACCCCAAAAATATATTATTTTAACAAAAATAGGTCTTTTACATACGTATTTTGAGTTTTTAGAAATGAACTTGAAATTGACCGCGAAAAAGGGCAAGACTGTCATGGTGTCTTGAATGACGTCACACCTCGCGAAACAACCTGTTCACTTTATACGAAAATGACAGCTACAACATGGCGTGTCGCGAGGTGTGACGTCACGCTACCATGCGCTTCTCTGATTGTTGTTTAATGTCACGTGATTAAACGCCTCATTTGTCCACTTTATTTAACAAAGATATTATTAATGTTTCAATATTTTAATGAAAAGTTGTTTTTTAATAATAATAATCGTTTATTTTCAGATAACACAGATGCATAATCGGGTTAATTTATATCTAAGTCTTAGGTCTATGTTAGTTAGGTATAATAGAGGTAGGTGTAGTTATTTAGTTAGTACAGCAATGCAGTGTCTGTATAGCGGGCCATCAATCTTGTCCGCTATCATTTGCAGAATGTTGTTGATGCTCCCACGGACTCTGCTCAGCAGTGAGGCTGCCTTTTTCCTCATGCAGGCAGCGAACCCGTCTGTGCGCGCCTCGACGAACATGCCGGACACGCTGCAGAACCGTGGCAGCCCCAGCAACATCCTGAACGCATTGTTGTATTGTACGCGAAGAGCATTGACGGATTTTTTTGTGTATGTAAACCACAGGCTACTCGTTTAAAATGACTGACAAAATTTTTTGTTTACTTATTATATTATCATGGTTAATCATTAGAAACTCTAAGCCATCCGATTTATTCTTAGTGGAAACAATCCTATTGTATTGCACAGTGGAAACAAGCCTATTGTATTGCACAGTCGAAACAAGCCTATTGTATTGCACAGTGGAAACAAGCCTATTGTATTGCACAGCATCAAAAGGTCTTTAGTTGAGGACAGTGCAGCTGCCAGGCATTCAGTTATATATATATCTAGTAGCCACAACACAAAGCCTGCTTAAATACGTTGCGTCTAGATGTTGCTATGAGTATTCTAAGTATTATTTATGTTAACTGTCCCGGTACAAGCAGTTACCTGAAGGCCACATTGATAGGCAGCGCCTGCCGCTGCGGGTTGTTCATGATGCAGTGGTGCGCCAGCAGGTCCACCATCCACGGCGTGAGCGGCTCCAGGCCGGCGTGACGCGCGCACATGTCTCTGATAAGACGGATCAGCACCTGGAAGGACCATACTAGTATTAAAAGTTTGTATGTTTGTTACATCTTCACACCTGTTCTGTTTTATTGTGAGAAATGATTATAAATCAAGAAGGCATGTCTGTCTGCTTTTCTTTGCACAATGCCCTATGGTGTTGTCAAATGCCCTATGGTTGTATTATCCTTTGTCAAAAGTTAGTGTTATAGTGTTATAGAATAAAAATGTTTTTTGATTTGATTGTGTGAGATGGGAGGTCCTTACCTTGATAGAAGAATGATGGGCATTCTCCTCAAACCAGCGACTATGTCTGATCGCTGCCAGATGACTGCTGATGACCTTATAGTCGAGATGCACCTCCGGCTCCAATTTCCTCAGGTTCTGGTGCAGGGTGGTGACGAGCACGCGCACGGCGGCGGCCGCGCCCGTTACGGTGAAGCCCCGCGAGTGGCACGAAGCCACCACGGCGCCCGAGCCGTCCGCTACCATTAGCTTGTTGAGTTCTTCGTTCACCTGGAGAATACAATTCAAATTCTACTATAGTATAAAGCTAAATTACCACTCACTGATTCACTGACTGATTGACATAATTGTTCGCCTTGATGGTGGATGGGAAGGTATGTTTTTTTTTACGGAATCGTATAGGGGAGGTAAAAGTCTCCTAGGGAAAATTCCGACTTTTTGACATTTGCCCCCCCAAGACCCCCCCCAGTGGGAGGGCTCCTACGTAGAGCCATATTGCTCAATTTTTTTATGGGGGTTGTATAGAGGGAGACAAGTGATTTTGATTGCATAGAAAATTTTGCCCCCCCCCTGCCCCCAGGACCCCCCTTTTGAGTGTGCTACCAGATGCCGTCGCCATAGAGAGGTTCTGATTGCGGGGTCGTATAGAGGGTTTCTCTTCGTTTTGGAAGAAAAAAAATTGGAACCCCCCCTTTACCCCCTTTTTTGCCCCCCCTTTCCATCTCCAAAACGGATAGGTTTGGAAGAATTTTTTTTTCACAGTCTTGTAGAGGAGGAAAAATGGTTTCAAACGACAAAAAAAAATTGCCCCCTTTTGCCCCCCAGACCCCCTTTTTTTAGGAAAAACCGAATATTGGCCTATATTTGACCTTTTTTTTCGGGTGGAGGTCTTCGATGCGACCGCGGGGAACAGCACGGCGAGCGAAGCGAGCCGTGCTGTGACCCCCCAATGACCCCCCAAGACCCCCCAAGACCCCCTCAACTATAACCCGGGGGAGCATTGCGGCGAGCGAAGCGAGCCGCGATGCGACCAAGGGGAACGGCACGGTGAGCGAAGCGAGCCGTGCCGTGACTCCCCCATACCACACCCCCCCCTGTACCCCCTCCCCCAACCAAAAAATCTGATATGGGTATCGTTTTTGACTAACTTGGGGGTGAGGATTTCGAATTCGATGCGACCAAGGGGAACGGCACGGTGAGCGAAGCGAGCCGTGCCGTGACCCCCCACGCCCCCAGCCCCCCTGTACCCCCTCCCCCAACCAAAAAATCTGATATGGGTATCGTTTTTGACTAACTTGGGGGTGAGGATTTCGAATTCGATACGACCAAGGGGAACAGCACGGCGAGCGAAGCGAGCCGTGCTGTGACCCCCCAATGACCCCCACACACAGCACGGCTCGCTTCGCTCGCCGTGCTGTGACCCCCCAATGACCCCCCAAGACCCCCTCAACTTTAACCCGGGGGAGCATTGCGGCGAGCGAAGCGAGCCGCAATGCGACCAAGGGGAACGGCACGGTAAGCGAAGCGAGCCGTGCCGTGACCCCCCACGCCTCCAGCCCCCCTGTACCCCCTCCCCCAACCAAAAAATCTGATATGGGTATCGTTTTTGACTAACTTGGGAGTGAAGATTTCGAATCCGATGCGACCAAGGGGAACAGCACGGCGAGCGAAGCGAGCCGTGCTGTGACCCCCCAATGACCCCCCAAGACCCCCTCAACTATAACCCGGGGGAGCATTGCGGCGAGCGAAGCGAGCCGCGATATGACCGCGGGTAACCCCCCCAAGACCCCGTCACCCTTAACCCATTGTAGCATTGTGTCAGGCGATCGAATTGCGACCATCGTCACACAGCAAGGCGAGCGAAGCGAGCCGCGCTTCCTGACCTGATGCGACAGCTGTCGCACAGCAAGGTGAGCGAAGCGAGCCTTGCTGTGTGGCAGCAGGAGCAGAGTCGTGCGTCAATGCGACCACCGCCATACGCCATACGCGCTGTGTGATGGCACACCCACTAATATAGATATCGTTTTCGATCAACTCGCATACGTCGACTACGAAAAAAATTTCCATTTCCAAATTCAAGATGGCTGACATCTTTATATCGCAGTTTATACTCGCCTTAAGACGAGCACCCACATAATATGGGTATCGTTTTCGAATAACTCGCATACGTAGATTACGAAAAAGATGTCCATTTCCAAATCAAAGATGGCTAACATTTTTTCATCGCAAAATTTTCTCATGGCTATCGATTTCAAACAAAATAATCAAAAGTACGAAAAAGAAGTCTTAATAAAAAAATACTGTTACACATAACCGCCGCGAGCTGCCTGCAGCTCGCGCACACCTAACAACTAGTTCTACTATAGTATAAAGCTAGATTACCACTGATTCACTGACTGATTGACATAATTGTTCTCCTTGATGGTGGATGGGAAGGTATGGTTTTTTTTACGGAATCGTATAGGGGAGGTAAAAGTCTCCTAGGGAAAATTCCGACTTTTTGACATTTGCCCCCCCAAGACCCCCCCTCAGGGGGGGCTCCTACGTGGAGCCATATTGCTTAATTTTTTTATAGGGGTTGTATAGAGGGGGACAAGTGATTTTGATTGCATAGAAAATTTTGCCCCCCCCCCTTGCCCCCAGGACCCCCCTTTTGAGTGTGCTACCAGATGCCGTCGCGATAGAGGGGTTCTGATTGCGGGGTCGTATAGAAAGTTTCTCGTAGTTTTAGAACAAAAAAAAATTGAACCCCCCCTTTGGCCCCCTTTTTTGCCCCCCCTTTCCATCTCCAAAACGGATAGGCTTGGAAGAATGTTTTTTTCACAGACATGTAGAGGAGGACAAATGGTTTTGAATGAGAAAAAAATTTAGCCCCCTTTTGCCCCCTAGACCCCCTTTTTTTTAGGAAAAACCGAAAATTGGCCTATTTTTGACCTCTTTTTTCGGGTGGAGCATCGCGGCGAGCGAAGCGAGCCGCGATGGGACCGTGGGGAACAGCACGGCGAGCGAAGCGAGCCGTGCTGTGACCCCCCCAATGACCCCCCGACAACCCCCAAGACCCCCTCACACTTAACCCAGGGGAGCATTGCGGCGAGCGAAGCGAGCCGCAATGCGACCAAGGGGAACGGCACGGCGAGCGAAGCGAGCCGTGCCGTGACCCCCCCACGCCCCCAGCTCCCCTGTACCCCTTCCCTCAACCAAAAAATCTGATATGGGTATCGTTTTTGACTAACTAGGGGTGAGGATTTCGATTTCGATGCGACCAAGGGGAACAGCACGGCGAGCGAAGCGAGCCGTGCTGTGACCTCCCAATGACCCCCCACACCCCCAGCCCCCCTGTACTCCCTCCCCCAACCAAAAAATCTTAACTTGGGGGTGAGGATTTCGAATTCGATGCGACCAAGGGAAACAGCACGGCGAGCGAAGCGAGCCGTGCTGTGACCTCCCAATGACCCCCCACACCCCCAGCCCCCCTGTACCCTCTCCCCCAACCAAAAAATCTGATATGGGTATCGTTTTTGACTAACTTGGGGGTGAGGATTTCGAATTCGATACGACCAAGGGGAACAGCACGGCGAGCGAAGCGAGCCGTGCTGTGACCCCCCAATGACCCCCCAAGACCCCCTCAACTATAACCCGGGGGAGCATTGCGGCGAGCGAAGCGAGCCGCAATGCAACCAAGGGGAACGGCACGGTGAGCGAAGCGAGCCGTGCCGTGACCCTCCACGTCCCCAGCCCCCCTGTACCCCCTCCCCCAACCAAAAAATCTGATATGGGTATCGTTTTTGACTAACTTGGGGGTGAGGATTTCGAATTCGATGCGACCAAGGGGAACAGCACGGCGAGCGAAGCGAGCCGTGCTGTGACCCCTCAATGACCCCCCAAGACCCCCTCACCCTTAACCCAGGGTAGCATTGTGGCGAGCGAAGCGAGCCACAATGCGATCGAATTGCAACCATCGTCACACAGCAAGGCGAGCGAAGCGAGCCGCGCTTCCTGACCTGATGCGACAGCTGTCGCACAGCAAGGCGAGCGAAGCGAGCCGCGCTGTGTGATGGCACACCCACTAATATAGATATCGTTTTCGATCAACTCGCATACGTCGACTACGAAAAAAATTTCCATTTCCAAATTCAAGATGGCTGACATCTCTATATCGCAGTTTATACTCGCCTTAAGACGAGCACCCACATAATATGGGTATCGTTTTCGAATAACTCGCATACGTAGATTACGAAAAAGATGTCCATTTCAAAATCAAAGATGGCTAACATTTTTTCATCGCAAAATTTTCTCATGGCTATCGATTTCAAACAAAATAATCAAAGGTACGAAAAAGAAGTCTTAATAAAAAATTACTGTTACACATAACCGCCGCGAGCTGCTTGCAGCTCGCGCACACCTAACAACTAGTTTATATATGTAGATAGACAGATCATTTCTTTACTAACAAAACTTACTTTACTTTATTTTAAAGAATGTTATATTTAAAGCTTAATGACTTTTTAGTTGACAATCTGAAACTTTGACCATTTAATTTTATGAATATTATTTTTATTAATACAACAATCTTAACATTTGCCTGATTTTAAGGTAGAACATAATTGAAACATTATATAAGAATATATTTAAGATCTACAACTGAACCTAGAACCTGTAACCTAGTTTATGTTGAAGCAAATAAATGAATCTTTAACTTCTTATTACACGGCTCTCTTGAAATGATGTAGAGTCTCACCTTATTAGACAGTCCATCCACAGCCTCCTTAGTCGGCAGAGTCTTCATCAGCACCACAATATCAGCCACATTCTTTCCGGCCATCATTGTGCCTTTCTTGTACGAGCCCACCTGCCTCACTTCTTCTAGTTGCTGGAAAGTAGGAAAATAATGAACAATTTGTTGTCGCTAGTTTCAAACAAAAGAGTGGTGATCTTTAGAAAAAATAATTTGAATACTCAGTAAAGCTAAGACTAAGTAATTTGTATTATTTTACCATACTATTGTGAGGAAAAGAAAGAGAAAAGTATTTGCCAGTGGTATATACAAATATATGAACAGAATGTATTCTATCTCTCTCCTTGCCAAGTTTCATTAGTTCTTGAGAAGCAGTAGGAGAGAGTTGCTTTTAGAATATTAATAAGGATGGTATGGATGTGTTTTGATACTCACACAAGCGGCAAAGTCTCCCGGAGCCACAACTAGATTGTCCAGAACTGTCTGCACTTTGGTGACAAGACTCAGCACCGCTGCCTGCTCCGCCGGGGTGGGGCACAGCTCCGCGTGTCTCTTGAGGAGGGCCTGAAATATACTTTAGGTTTATATAAAATCTTTACACTTCAAAGTAGGACCAGAGTGAAACATCTCAATACAAACAAATTACGTGAACAGGAATATTGAACCAGAAGACTTTACATCAGCCACATCAATAAACACCTTCAAGAATAAATAATAATAATAATAATAATAATAAAAAAAAAAAAAAAATAAAAAAAAAATAAAAAAAAAAATATGACACCGCCCGTGACAGACGTCTTTTTGTGAAAATTTTTACATTTATTTATATTTCTATTTAATTATGTCGGTGAACATGAAAAAATGATCACAAGAGCGCGTACAAGGGCGGCACAAGCGCACAAACCACCACCACCGCAGCCCGCTTCGACTAGCTCCACATCCTCGTCTTCAGATGAAGAGGAATTTAGAACGCCGCCTGAGACGAGTGATGTGTTGAGCAGCGAAGACGAGCTGCCACCGTCGCCTCGACCGCCGCGAACATCTGTGCGGCGAGGCCGACCCCCACTATCAGCTGGCTTGGGACCTGCAGGGCGCACAGCCCCGCGACCGGCCCCCGCCGCTGATGGAAGAGTGCGGCGCATGAAATGGACAACAGAAATAAACGAGAACGTCATGCGCGCGTACTATAGGGCTACAGAGGGTGGAACTAACCTGACCGCATACCGATCCAAGATACTGCCGTTGTTTCAGGCCCTTGAACCAACAGTCGAATGCAACGTGCAGCGACTATCTGATCAGGTACGGGTCATACAACGTTCAAAAATGTTGGATGACGCTGCACTTGATCAACTCCGCGCTCAGTGCTCTAGTGGTGGACCATCCGCAGTGCAACCAGGTTGGTACGTCGCCACCGCGACACATTACATCAACACCAGTAATTTCCCAACCTGATTACAATGTGGAAGAGGTCAGTCACGAGAGTATTGAGGTAAGTACCCAAAATAATGAGCAATTGAGGAGGGCTTTGGAAGATGCGATTCTAAATTATAGAAATTCAAATTTAAGGCCACGTCTGCCTCGCTTTCCTACCCATAGAAGTGCTTTAGCTGTAGTGGGGGCCTTGAACCCATTACTAGTCCCATATCTAATGACTAGTAATGATCTTACTGATACGCACTCTATTCTCTATTGTGGGGCTATTGCGGCTTGTAAGGTTGCGCGGGTAAAGTTTCCGGACTCTAACCGTGCTCCGCGCCAGGCTAGCAGTATCCCTACTTGGCAACAGAGAATAGAGAAGCGTATTGGTAGGTTCAGGACCCTCATAGCTAAACTAATCTGCTTTAGGGAGGGCAACCATAGACCTCGGGTTATGCGCTTTGTGACACAAGCTTTTGACGGAACTGAAGTTCAACCTCAGGACTATTTAGCCTCTGTCACAGAGCGCATAGACTACCTAAAGCAGAAAGTCTATGCGTGGGCGAGCCGAATAAAAAGATTTAAAAAGAGAGTTGACAGATTTTGGCAGAATCGCATCTTTCAAAGTGATCAAAGGAAAGTTTACCGTGACTGGGAGAAACCTGATCTACGTGTGTCTGATGGGCAGGTACCGGATGTCGAAACTGGAAATAATTTTTGGCGAGGCATCTGGTCCATACCGGTTGGACACACGGAAGCGGACTGGATGAATGTGGTCAGTGCTGAATGTGAAAACATCGAAACCATGGATGCTATAACCATATCACGGTTAGATATAAGTAATGCAATCCGCTCGGTTCAAAACTGGAAAAGTCCTGGCCCGGATGGATTGCATAACTTTTGGTTGAAATGGTTTCGGTGCTCACATTCGGTTTTGGCTGCACAATTCCAAGAAGCGATTGAGATCGGGTCACTCCCACATTTTATGACGACGGGTGTAACTGTCCTGCTCCATAAATCTGGTAGTACTGCGGATCCAAAGAATTATAGACCCATAACGTGCTTACCCACCATCTACAAGTTGCTTACATCCATTTTGACCATCAAAATTAACACTCATATTGTTACAAACAATATTTTAGCACCTGCTCAGAATGGATGTAGGGTTGGGTCCCGTGGTACTAAGGAGCTCCTCCTCATTGACATGGCCATTAGTCAACAGGTCAAACGTGGCAGAGGGAACTTGTCGGCTGCTTGGATAGACTATAAGAAGGCTTATGATTCGGTGCCTCATACTTGGCTTGAGAGGGTCTTAGAGTTGTATAAAGTAGATACTACTCTAAGATCATTCTTGGGATCATGTATGAGACAGTGGACCACTGTTCTTCGTCATCCAGGGAGCCGAGCGGAACTACCTGCCACCAATGATCAGATAAGGATAGAGAGGGGTATATTCCAGGGTGACAGTCTGAGTCCCTTGTGGTTTTGCCTGGCTCTGAATCCGCTCAGTACTCTACTGAAGGATTCAGGAATAGGCTATCGCCCTCGGAGAGATGGTGAGATCGTCTCTCACTTGCTGTATATGGATGACCTCAAACTGTTCGCGCCGAATAAAACACAGTTGATGGCCCTTCTGAATATCACACAGATATTCAGTAGTGCTATTAACATGGAGTTCGGTGTCGATAAGTGTGCGGTCATACAAATACAGCGAGGGAAAGTTGTACATTCTGATAATTTACAGCTTTCAGAGACCATATCCCTGAAATCACTCTCGGAGGGCGAAACTTACAAGTACCTTGGTATGCCAGAAGCGTTGGGTATTGTGGACGGAGACATAAAGCAGTCGGTGAAGGAGCGCTTCTTTTGTCGCCTCAAAAAAGTGCTAAATAGCCTTTTGTCAGGCGGCAACAAGGTACGAGCCTTCAACGGCTGGGTTATGCCATTGCTCACGTATACGTTTGGCATACTAAGATGGACTCAGACAGAACTAGACGCCTTGGACTGTAGGGTTCGTCAACTTTTAGTCACTCATCGCATGCGACACCCTCGATCTTCGGTAATGAGATTGTATATCCCACGGAAATGTGGTGGTCGTGGCTTTTTAAACGCCAAGACTCTACACAACCGTGAGGTATGCAATCTCAGAAATCACTTTTTACAAGTTGAATACCAGATGCATCGCGATGTGGTTGCAGTAGATAAGAACCTTACCCCTCTTTCCTTGGCTAACGAGAACTGGCGCAAACCTGTGGTGATGAGCATCCAGGACCGGAAGACTATATGGGAGAGCAAAGAGCTGCATGGGAGATTCTACAAGGTTCTCACAGGACCTGATGTAGATCTCCTAAGCTCAGTGAACTGGCTACGCTTTGGTGACCTCTTTGGGGAAACCGAAGGTTTTGTCTGTGCAATTATGGACGAGGTGGTAAAGACGAACAATTATCGAAAGTATATCATGAAAGACGGCACGATCGATATTTGTCGAGCGTGTCATCTTCCTGGGGAGACCCTCCGTCATATACTTTCGGGTTGTTCGCACCTTGCTAACTCTCAGTACTTGCACAGACACAACCAAGTAGCCAAAATTATACACCAGCAACTTGCTCTCCGATACGGCCTTACTGGTCCTGAAGTTCCGTACTATAAGTACACACCGGCGCCAGTTCTTGAAAATGGCCGTGCCACGCTCTATTGGGACCGATCTATCATTACGGACAGGACTATTCTTGCGAATAAGCCTGATATTGTACTGATAGATCGGTTAGAACGGAGGGCGGTGCTCGCTGATGTCACCATACCGCATGATGCTAACCTCGTTAGAGCTGAGAAAGATAAACTTAGCAAATATCTTGACTTGGCTAACGAGGTTGTCAGCATGTGGGATGTAGATTCAGCGACCATAGTCCCGATAGTCGTTTCGGTTAACGGCGTAATAGCGAAGAGCCTCGATCAACACCTGAAGAGACTCTCGCTAGGAAGTTGGATCAAGGGCCAGATCCAGAAGGCGGTACTCTTGGACTCGGCACGTATCGTCAGGAAGTTCCTTTCTTTGCAGCCCTAGTCACCGGCCGCTTGAGCCTAGCTTCGCGGTCGGTGATCTACCGTTTTGATATATTTTTTACTGTAGAATAGTTTTATACAATTTTTTTGTATTTTCTATAGTAAAAAATGTATTTTATACGAGAATTTTAATAAATGAGTGAATAATAATAATAATAATAATAAAAAAAAAAAAAATATGACACCGCCCGTGACAGACGTCTTTTAGTGAAAATTTTTACATTTATTTATATTTTTAATCAATCATGGATGTAACTGAATCAAAATGATCACAAGAGCGCGTACAAGGGCGGCACAAGCGCACCAACCACCACCACCGCAGCCCGCTTCGGCTAGCTCCACATCCTCGTCTTCAGATGAAGAGGAATTTAGAACGCCGCCTGAGACGAGTGATGTGTTGAGCAGCGAAGACGAGCTGCCACCGTCGCCTCGACCGCCGCGAACATCTGTGCGGCGAGGCCGACCCCCACTATCAGCTGGCTTGGGACCTGCAGGGCGCACAGCCCCGCGACCGGCCCCCGCTGCTGATGGAAGAGTGCGGCGCATGAAATGGACAAAAGAAATTAACAAGAACGTCATGCGCGCGTACTATAGGGCTACAGAGGGTGGAACTAACCTGACCGCATACCGGTCCAAGATACTGTCGTTGTTTCAGGCCCTTGAACCAACAGTCGACTGTAACGTGCAGCGATTATCTGATCAGGTACGGGTCATACAACGTTCAAAAATGTTGGATGACGCTGCACTTGATCAACTCCGGCGTGAAGCGCTCAGTGCTCTAGTGGTGGACCATCCGCAGTGCAACCAGGTTGGTACGTCGCCACCGCGACACATTACATCAACACCAGTAATTTCCCAACCTGATTACAATGTGGAAGAGGTCAGTCACGAGAGTATTGAGGTAAGTACCCAAAATAATGAGCAATTGAGGAGGGCTTTGGAAGATGCGATTCTAAATTATAGAAATTCAAATTTAAGGCCACGTCTGCCTCGCTTTCCTACCCATAGAAGTGCTTTAGCTGTAGTGGGGGCCTTGAACCCATTACTAGTCCCATATCTAATGACTAGTAATGATCTTATTGATACGCACTCTATTCTCTATTGTGGGGCTATTGCGGCTTGTAAGGTTGCGCGGGTAAAGTTTCCGGACTCTAACCGTGCTCCGCGCCAGGCTAGCAGTATCCCTACTTGGCAACAGAGAATAGAGAAGCGTATTGGTAGGTTCAGGACCCTCATAGCTAAACTAATCTGCTTTAGGGAGGGCAACCATAGACCTCGGGTTATGCGCTTTGTGACACAAGCTTTTGACGGAACTGAAGTTCAACCTCAGGACTATTTAGCCTCTGTCACAGAGCGCATAGACTACCTAAAGCAGAAAGTCTATGCGTGGGCGAGCCGAATAAAAAGATTTAAAAAGAGAGTTGACAGATTTTGGCAGAATCGCATCTTTCAAAGTGATCAAAGGAAAGTTTACCGTGACTGGGAGAAACCTGATCTACGTGTATCTGACGGGCAGGTACCGGATGTCGAAACTGGAAATAATTTTTGGCGAGGCATCTGGTCCATACCGGTTGGACACACGGAAGCGGACTGGATGAATGTGGTCAGTGCTGAATGTGAAAACATCGAAACCATGGATGCTATAACCATATCACGGTTAGATATAAGTAATGCAATCCGCTCGGTTCAAAACTGGAAAAGTCCTGGCCCGGATGGATTGCATAACTTTTGGTTGAAATGGTTTCGGTGCTCACATTCGGTTTTGGCTGCACAATTCCAAGAAGCGATTGAGATCGGGTCACTCCCACATTTTATGACGACGGGTGTAACTGTCCTGCTCCATAAATCTGGTAGTACTGCGGAACCAAAGAATTATAGACCCATAACGTGCTTACCCACCATCTACAAGTTGCTTACATCCATTTTGACCACCAAAATTAACACTCATATTGTTACAAACAATATTTTAGCACCTGCTCAGAATGGATGTAGGGTTGGTTCCCGTGGTACTAAGGAGCTCCTCCTCATTGACATGGCCATTAGTCAACAGGTCAAACGTGGCAGAGGGAACTTGTCGGCTGCTTGGATAGACTATAAGAAGGCTTATGATTCGGTGCCTCATACTTGGCTTGAGAGGGTCTTAGAGTTGTATAAAGTAGATACTACTCTAAGATCATTCTTGGGATCATGTATGAGACAGTGGACCACCGTTCTTCGTCATCCAGGGAGCCGAGCGGAACTACCTGCCACCAATGATCAGATAAGGATAGAGAGGGGTATATTCCAGGGTGACAGTCTGAGTCCCTTGTGGTTTTGCCTGGCTCTGAATCCGCTCAGTACTCTACTGAAGGATTCAGGAATAGGCTATCGCCCTCGGAGAGATGGTGAGATCGTCTCTCACTTGCTGTATATGGATGACCTCAAACTGTTCGCGCCGAATAAAACACAGTTGATGGCCCTTCTGAATATCACACAGATATTCAGTAGTGCTATTAACATGGAGTTCGGTGTCGATAAGTGTGCGGTCATACAAATACAGCGAGGGAAAGTTGTACATTCTGATAATTTACAGCTTTCAGAGACAATATCCCTGAAATCACTCTCGGAGGGCGAAACTTACAAGTACCTTGGTATGCCAGAAGCGTTGGGTATTGTGGACGGAGACATAAAGCAGTCGGTGAAGGAGCGCTTCTTTTGTCGCCTTAAAAAAGTGCTTAATAGCCTTTTGTCAGGTGGCAACAAGGTGCGAGCCTTCAACGGCTGGGTTATGCCATTGCTCACGTATACGTTTGGCATACTAAGATGGACTCAGACTGAACTAGACGCCTTGGACTGTAGGGTTCGTCAACTTTTAATCACTCATCGCATGCGACACCCTCGATCTTCGGTTATGAGATTGTATATCCCACGGAAATGTGGTGGTCGAGGCTTTTTAAACGCCAAGACCCTACACAACCGTGAGGTATGCAATCTCAGAAATCACTTTTTACAAGTTGAATACCAGATGCATCGCGATGTGGTTGCAGTAGATAAGAACCTTACCCCTCTCTCCTTGGCTAACGAGAACTGGCGCAAACCTGTGGTGATGAGCATCCAGGACCGGAAGACTATATGGGAGAGCAAAGAGCTGCATGGGAGATTCTACAAGGTTCTCACAGGACCTGATGTAGATCTCCTAAGCTCAGTGAACTGGCTACGCTTTGGTGACCTCTTTGGGGAAACCGAAGGCTTTGTCTGTGCAATTATGGACGAGGTGGTAAAGACGAACAATTATCGAAAGTATATCATGAAAGACGGCACGATCGATATTTGTCGAGCGTGTCATCTTCCTGGGGAGACCCTCCGTCATATACTTTCGGGTTGTTCGCACCTTGCTAACTCTCAGTACTTGCACAGACACAACCAAGTAGCCAAAATTATACACCAGCAACTTGCTCTCCGATACGGCCTTACTGGTCCTGAAGTTCCGTACTATAAGTACACACCGGCGCCAGTTCTTGAAAATGGCCGTGCCACGCTCTATTGGGACCGATCTATCATTACGGACAGGACTATTCTTGCGAATAAGCCTGATATTGTACTGATAGATCGGTTAGAACGGAGGGCGGTGCTCGCTGATGTCACCATACCGCATGATGCTAACCTCGTTAGAGCTGAGAAAGATAAACTTAGCAAATATCTTGACTTGGCTAACGAGGTTGTCAGCATGTGGGATGTAGATTCAGCGACCATAGTCCCGATAGTCGTTACGGTTAACGGCGTAATAGCGAAGAGCCTCGATCAACACCTGAATAGACTCTCGCTAGGAAGTTGGATCAAGGGCCAGATCCAGAAGGCGGTACTCTTGGACTCGGCACGTATCGTCAGGAAGTTCCTTTCTCTGCAGCCCTAGTCACCGGCCGCTTGAGCCTAGCTTCGCGGTCGGTGATTTACCGTTTTGATATATTTTTTACTGTAGAATAGTTTTTTACAATTTTTGTATTTTCTATAGTAAAAAATGTATTTTATACGAGAATTTTAATAAATGAGTGTATAATAATAATAATAATAATTTGCCTGGCTCTGAATCCGCTCAGTACTCTACTGAAGGATTCAGGAATAGGCTATCGCCCTCGGAGAGATGGTGAGATCGTCTCTCACTTGCTGTATATGGATGACCTCAAACTGTTCGCGCCGAATAAAACACAGTTGATGGCCCTTCTGAATATCACACAGATATTCAGTAGTGCTATTAACATGGAGTTCGGTGTCGATAAGTGTGCGGTCATACAAATACAGCGAGGGAAAGTTGTACATTCTGATAATTTACAGCTTTCAGAGACCATATCCCTGAAATCACTCTCGGAGGGCGAAACTTACAAGTACCTTGGTATGCCAGAAGCGTTGGGTATTGTGGACGGAGACATAAAGCAGTCGGTGAAGGAGCGCTTCTTTTGTCGCCTCAAAAAAGTGCTAAATAGCCTTTTGTCAGGCGGCAACAAGGTACGAGCCTTCAACGGCTGGGTTATGCCATTGCTCACGTATACGTTTGGCATACTAAGATGGACTCAGACAGAACTAGACGCCTTGGACTGTAGGGTTCGTCAACTTTTAGTCACTCATCGCATGCGACACCCTCGATCTTCGGTAATGAGATTGTATATCCCACGGAAATGTGGTGGTCGAGGCTTTTTAAACGCCAAGACTCTACACAACCGTGAGGTATGCAATCTCAGAAATCACTTTTTACAAGTTGAATACCAGATGCATCGCGATGTGGTTGCAGTAGATAAGAACCTTACCCCTCTTTCCTTGGCTAACGAGAACTGGCGCAAACCTGTGGTGATGAGCATCCAGGACCGGAAGACTATATGGGAGAGCAAAGAGCTGCATGGGAGATTCTACAAGGTTCTCACAGGACCTGATGTAGATCTCCTAAGCTCAGTGAACTGGCTACGCTTTGGTGACCTCTTTGGGGAAACCGAAGGTTTTGTCTGTGCAATTATGGACGAGGTGGTAAAGACGAACAATTATCGAAAGTATATCATGAAAGACGGCACGATCGATATTTGTCGAGCGTGTCATCTTCCTGGGGAGACCCTCCGTCATATACTTTCGGGTTGTTCGCACCTTGCTAACTCTCAGTACTTGCACAGACACAACCAAGTAGCCAAAATTATACACCAGCAACTTGCTCTCCAATACGGCCTTACTGGTCCTGAAGTTCCGTACTATAAGTACACACCGGCGCCAGTTCTTGAAAATGGCCGTGCCACGCTCTATTGGGACCGATCTATCATTACGGACAGGACTATTCTTGCGAATAAGCCTGATATTGTACTGATAGATCGGTTAGAACGGAGGGCGGTGCTCGCTGATGTCACCATACCGCATGATGCTAACCTCGTTAGAGCTGAGAAAGATAAACTTAGCAAATATCTTGACTTGGCTAACGAGGTTGTCAGCATGTGGGATGTAGATTCAGCGACCATAGTCCCGATAGTCGTTACGGTTAACGGCGTAATAGCGAAGAGCCTCGATCAACACCTGAAGAGACTCTCGCTAGGAAGTTGGATCAAGGGCCAGATCCAGAAGGCGGTACTCTTGGACTCGGCACGTATCGTCAGGAAGTTCCTTTCTCTGCAGCCCTAGTCACCGGCCGCTTGAGCCTAGCTTCGCGGTCGGTGATTTACCGTTTTGATATATTTTTTACTGTAGAATAGTTTTTTACAATTTTTGTATTTTCTATAGTAAAAAATGTATTTTATACGAGAATTTTAATAAATGAGTGTATAATAATAATAATTCATTTATTTTTCAGATAACAATAGATCCATAATGTTAGTAAGAATAAAAACAAAATCTTAGACTAAGTTAGTTTTAATTTAATTATCTAATCTAATCATAATTCTATTTAATTAATACAGAGATGGAGTGCTTATATATTACTCCATCCAATTTACCGGCTACTGCAGCCAGGATGGTGTTGGTACTCCCACGTACTCTGCTAAGCAGTGAGGCTGCTTTTTTCCTCATACAGGCGGCGAAGCCGTCTACGCGGGCCTCCGCAAACATGCCAGAGGCACTGCAAAATCGTGGGAGCCCCAACAGCATCCTGAAAGCATTGTTATACTGGACGCGGAGAGTATTGACGGATTTCTTAGTATAAGTAAACCACAGGCTGCTCGTGTAAAAGGATTGGCAAAAGGACTTAAAAAGAGTTATTTTCACTTCTGTGGAACAACGAGCAAACCTGCGGACCAACATATTCGCTCTTACCGTCAACGCCCTCCGCTCCCTCTCCATGTCCTCTTCATCTCTCAAGTTATCTGTAACCAGATGACCCAGATACCTAAACTTAAAAACTCTAGAAAGCACATTTCCACTTAATAAAAGAGGTGGCACTGATACCGGGGCCCTACCCCCAGGTCCAAAAACCATGAACTCGCTTTTCTTGGCATTATACTGCAAGCCATGGCTAGCAGCATAAGCCTCACAGTAGGACAAAAAAGCTCTAAGTGCCCTGATAGATGGCGCCAGCAGCACCATGTCGTCTGCATAGCATAAGTTGTTGACCGTTACTCCGTCAATGGTGCAGCCG
Organism: Eupithecia abbreviata; assembly: GCA_943735965.1. Lineage (NCBI taxonomy): Eukaryota > Metazoa > Arthropoda > Insecta > Lepidoptera > Geometridae > Eupithecia > Eupithecia abbreviata. Next base: position 571,383 of record OX031003.1, on the reverse strand, counting down.
ACTGGCAAGCTGCTGAGGCCCTCTATCAGGCCATTTAAGTACAAATTAAATAGCTTTGGCGAGCTTATCCCCCCCTGCCTCACACCGCACTCCAAGCCATAGGCGTCTGAAAGGGCACCAGCCCATCTAACATAGTTCACTTGATGTTCATACCAATACTCAAAAACAGAACATAACTCCTCTGGTAATGTTGTGTCCCTAAGCTTCTTCCACAGTATGTCATAACATACTGTGTCAAAAGCTTTTGACAGGTCGAGGAAGCACGCAAAGACCGGCGTCTGTCTATTCACGTAGTAGTGAACCGTATGCTTAAGGCTGAGTATAGCACTCTCGGTGGACAGACCGGACCTGAACCCGAACTGTCCATCGTGCAGCTGGAGATGCTGGTCCAAGTGACTATCCAAAAGCCGGTCCAGCACTTTAGCAATTACAGTTGCAAGCGAAATTGGCCTGTAATTACTTTTGTCTGCTATATCACCGGTTCTGTTTTTGACTATTGGTACGACAATGGTTTTTATACAATCAGCTGGTAGGTACGAGTGACTCACACACATAGAATAGAACATGGCAAGCACCCCGGGCAGTTGCACACCCGCGTGCCGCAGGTGCTCGACACTCAGCCCGTCATGTCCTGGCGACTTACCTCCACTCATAGATTTGATGGTTTTAAGTATTTCTTTACCAGAAAATCGCGTCATAATCTTTGGAACATGACTAGAGTGAGTCTCGTTCACCCGCGGCCCAGAAGCATTTCCTAACGTAGAACCAACATTAAATTGATCCTTAAACAAGTTAGCTATCTGTTTAGGATCTGAGACAGCTGCTACACTCGATGGTAGGCCCTGTTTAGGATCCAGCTTTTTAATATTCTTCCAGAACATGGAGAAATTTTTACAGTTTTTGTGGCTAGCAATTATGTCCATTTTTATCTGCTCTTGATGGTTTTGACACCATTTTAATTTTGATTTAAATATTTTGCGGCTAGCACACATGTCCTCGTAAACAATGCCACTAGTTGGCTTTCCGCATACAAACCACACATTTAATTTAAGCCGCGCTTCACGGTGAGCTAAACTAACGTGCTTATTCCAGCCAGTCACATTTGTTCTCTTCTTAAAATTACCATTACAATTACATGTCAGAATAGCTCCCTCACTTAATATTTTTACAATGTCATTATACAATTTATCTAATACGGATCTATGCGAAACGTCGTCACAGTGTTTATCTGCACACAATATAAATTCGTCAGGAAATTGAATTAATTTAAATTTATCATTACAAAATTCCGAATATTGAATAATTTGTGATAATTGCCGATTACCCCAAATAATTTCACTATTTAAATTACTATTTTTTATTAATAATTTCTTATGAACTAGCTTCAAGTCACAGCATATATATAAAGGCAAATGGTCAGACCACATGACGTCGTAACGTACCTTAATGTCCGTTATAGTGTCCCAGGCTGATGATGTCACAACGCAGTGATCCAGCCATCTTCGCGAGCCATGAGCGTCACTTACAAACGTATATTCACCGCAGTCTACACCCAGTTTTATTAAATCCGCACACAGCCACGATTGGTCGGCACAAAAGTTATTTAACTCGTTACAGAATAACTCAGACGGGTGCGCATTAAAGTCACCGAGAATATAAACAGATTCCACGCCACTACTATCAACTATCGCACTTATTTCACTAAGGCACTCAGTAAACACGGGAAGATTGTCTAAGCACTGCGTAGGCATATACGCGCTAACCACTATAAAGAACCGGTTTTCTATTTCGAAACGCACTGCAGATAAGCGCGCGCTCGCGCAGTTTATCACTGTTGCAGAATTAAAAACGTTTTTTCTCCATAGCAACGCCACACCTCCGTAGGGCCGACCACGTAGTACTTCCTTCGACGTATCCACTGCTGATTTTCCTGAATATTCGAAGTCATCGTGAATTGTTCCAAGGAATGGAATGTCGTAAGGAAGCAACCATGTCTCCTGGAGAGCTATAATATGAGCTGTGTCACACAGCTGGCGAATACATGCCGCTGACCTTTTTACCGACTTGCAGTTGAACGTAATAAGCTTGCAATCCATTATTTAGGTTCATTAAGGTAACTCGTTCCGCCGTCGTCAAAGCGTTTTTGAAAATTGACGTAGCGTCTAAATGAGATGCCGTCGGGCCATAGATTTGACTCCAGAAAAACAGGTAGTTTGCTTCCAGGCACCATTATTTTGTAGGCATCGTAATCTCTTTCAATCTTTGGCACAATTTTTTCTATGGAAATTTCTATGTCTGTTTTCTGAAGAATATAACTAGATATATCCTGGGTTGAGGTACCTTTGTCAACATTATTTATGAATAACGGGACTTTTACGTCGGCCGCTCTAAATCTATGATTCGGCTCCATTTTTGCATCGCCTTTTGTTGTTTCTAATCTATTTCTATACCTTCTCCTCTGAACCACCTTCCATTCCTCCGTCGGCAGCTTATCTCTCCATTCTCCTTTATCTCTCGCTAACTGAGCAGAGAAAAGATTTTTGGTGCGTAGATACTGACGTTGGTTTTTGTACAAACACTGGTTTGGTTCTAGCTGTAGGTGTTCCAGTTTTTGATGAATTTTGACTGGAAACTACCTTCGTGTTTCGTAGCTTTTCTGTCGTTTTTGACGATAACCCTCTATAATCTGGAGACGGTTGCGCACGAATAGGTTGTGGTAGGATTTCAGTTGTGATAGCTGGAGTTATAACTTTTTCAGGCTCCTTTTGCATCCCAGGAATATGCAGCAAACCTATAGGACCACTATCATAGCAGTTGTCTATCATATTTATAACAGGGCGTGATGACCCTCGCACAGTGTTGACGTTCGTCACGTCAAAATTATTTACTATTGATGTCATCTTCAAGTTTTCTAATTCCAATTTAATTGCATTTAATTCTTCCGTCGAAGCATAATTCTGTTTTATACTAGTCAGTTCCTTTTGTAGTAATAAAATATCTTTCAACAATTTCGTTACGTCCACATGATCAAACGTAACCGGGGGTAGTTTGTTGAGATCTTTCGCGACGAATGTAGGGAAATCATCAGGATCAAGTTCCCGAAACAACCCAATGATATCTTCCAGGTCTCTCTGAGCCTTGCCATCTTTCTTTCGCAGCGATTTCTTCTTGTTTGGTTTCACACAATCGAAAAGAAGGTTTTTCTTAAAAACTAAAAAAGTAACAGAATGAATAAATTCAACACTGTGTGATATGTACACTTGGGCACTTGCAGCCTCAGGCTGCTAATCTCTCATAGGCTGTCAATTTATACTAATATTATAAAGAGGAAAGGTTTGATACTTTGTTTGTTTGTTTGTAATGAATAGGCTCCGAAACTATTGGACCGATTTGAAAAATTCTTTCACTGTTGGGAAGCTACACTATCCCCGGTGAACATAGGCTATATTAAAGTTAGGGATCCGTACTAAAACCGTGCGAAGCCGGGAAGGTCCGCTAGTTAACAATAAATATATATCTAAACTAGTACAACACACCAGAACTAATGGAATATATGCCATAAGCCAAAAACTGACCTGAGTAAGAGCCGCATCGTCAGGAGCGGGCTTGCAGCGAGGAAAAGCATGCTCAGCCAAGATCAGGTCAAACGGAGGCCTGAGCATCATTACCCTCGGTCTGTTGAAGGGCGGGCGGTTCATTCCACCTCGCCCAGGCATACCGCGGCCTCCACGGCCAACACCGCGCACCATATCGTTAATTTTACTTGATTTTCTTTCAACAAACTAAACGAGTCAACTTTTATTCACTGTATTCCACTTCAGTGTCACTTTATGAAGGACGTATTGGTATTATAGATGTCGCAATGAGAGTAAAAAGATAATTCCGACTGATTTAGAGTGTTTGTTTACGTATTTTTCCTAAAAATTAGAGAAATTCAGCAAAATGGTAGAGACGCGTTTCAGGTTAAGAATAGTGTTGCCAGATCACTCACTCACTCACACCGAACCGAAAAATTAAAATAAATTTATTATTAGCAGGCAATACTGATTAGTAATGCGTTCAGCGTTCATTAGAGGAAGGTGGTAGCGTCCGCTGTTCTGTTGCCTTTACCCTCCACTCACGGCAAAACCATAGCAATATAGGCTACCTTTACTTACCTTAGCCGTAATGATAACCACAGCCAATAAAGTCCCAGAATTTACAAAAGGATTTAGTTGAGCTACCGATTGTTTCATTGAAATGAACGCAACCTTTTTCATAAGACTTTGGCAGTTGTAGTGTCAAAGCCTATTTGACAGCAAAAAAAATCAAACTACAAAAATGACGTGGAGCGGATTTTGTTGTAATGATTTATTTTTCAGTGTAATAATTGAATGAATTTAGTAGAAATTAGGTCAATAAGTGGGTAGCATAAATTAGAAAAGCGATCTAAACAACTAAGTTACAGAATGATTGAGATTTCGGATACGCAGAGTAAGTATTTTCGTGTAAAACCAGCTGTTCGTTTTTCGTCAGTTTTCCATCAATATCCTCGTATTATCTCTATTATTTAATTACTTAGCGTGTGATATTCATCTAATTTATAAGAGGCTCTGAACATTACCTACAAAACGGCCCTGAATTGCCCTATTTTCATAAATTTGTGGATAGAATCATCCCTTATATTTACCTATCGTCATTGTGAGATAACTAGTCTATTGTTATCAAAAGGTCTTAGATACAGCTTACTAGCGTAATACACATATCCTTGATCCTAAATACAATAACTTTATATATTCTTAACTATTATTGAAGGTTTCTGTTATAAAAACTGAGATTTACGTCATAATTCTGTTTTATTTCAGAAATCGGCGTAGGGCTCGCAGGATTTGGCATATCATTCCTGTTCTTAGGAGTCCTACTGCTGTTCGACAAAGGTCTATTAGCTATCGGTAATGTAAGTACATCTACGGTTTTTTTATTTTATTATTATATTACCACAACTTATGTATCTATACTTAACCTAAGAACCCTGTTCTCATTAAATGACTAAGTATATAATTTGACTCACACTTGAGGAATTTATGACGGCACTGGAGTCTGAAAGAAGTCCTAGTGTCTCAAAATAATGAGCTTTAAATATCAACTCTGCCCACTCACACCCACCTAATATGGGGTCTATGCATCCTCTTTACTCCTTGTACCTAATATGTATATATTAATACTCTGTTCTTGTATATATTAATACTCTGTTCTAAAATCCATGATATTTTTGATCTTGGAAAATTAATAAGTGAAACTATGTTATTTGTATTCTCTTGAGTGATAAGACCGCCAATTACTAAACAATTTTTAAGTTTTCACTGTATGTACAGTTTCTAATTAAAAAAAAAGAATTCCTTTCTTTCTATCTATCTATTTATTACCTACAAGCGGACCTTCCCGGCTTCGCTCGGTTTTAGTACGGATCCCTAACTTTTTTTAAAATATAAAAGTGTAGATAGACTTGTATTATACTTGGTTCTAAAATCCAGGATATTGTTAATCTTGGAAAACAAATAATTGAAACTTACTTATTTGTATATTTTTTACAGATCCTCTTTATAAGTGGTCTAGCATGTGTGATAGGGCTCCAAAGGACATTCTTCTTCTTCTTCCAACGGCACAAAGTGAAGGCCTCCGTGGCATTCTTTGGAGGCATCAGTATTGTGCTCCTAGGATGGCCCATGATAGGCATGATCGCTGAGATGTATGGATTCTTATTGTTATTCAGGTAAGGTTCTTTTTAATATAGTTTTTTGCAACTGTAATAAATAAAAATAAATAAATAATGCTGGACAATTCAAACAGCATTATCTAGCCCCATGGTAAGCAGAGCTTGTATTACAGGTACTAGATAACTGATATACAAAATACAATACATTACATAGATAGATGTTTTTTTATTATACATAGAAAACGACCATAACACCCAGAACAAATATCTGCAGATTGTACACACAATTGTTCCGAGGCGGGAATCGAACCCGCAACCTCCTGCGTCGCAGGCGGACCTTCGCTCACCGCGCCACATCGGTCGTCGACTGTATGCAGTTATTTAGCTTCATTGTTTCAAATTGTAAATACAAGTTGAAATTTAATCTTTGATCTGTTGAGCTACTTGTAGAATGTATGGAGCAGTCTACAGATAGCTCAATTGTTCAATTCTAGTTCTAATTAGATTCAATTATTTGATTGTAATTTTCTATATAATTATTATAGAATTATGAGTTAATTCTATAAATATGAAGTACAGAAAAAGTAGTAAGTAGCCCTGACATGGTTTTTATGCATTGTGTACAAATTAAGATACTACACCTTAGAACAATAAGCTAGTGTTCTAAAAAATCTACTAAGTCCATCAGTTAGATTATTAGAAGATATTGGACCCGTGTTTTTTCTTTTGTCAATGAAACAAAAAAATATGAAGATATAGCCAGTTAGCGTTCCGCGTGACGTCACGTCTCGCTACACTCTTTAGCAAGTTGTGACGTCACGAGCCCCACTCCTAAACTTTGTCGCGCTTTATTTTTGTAAGTATTTGTTTCATTGACAAAATAAAAAATACGTGTCCAATATCTTCTGATAATCCAACTGACGGACTAAATAGAAAAATATATTTTTTACCCAGGACACTACCCTATTACCTGTAACCATAAAATCACAATAAATCATATAAATATACATGCATCAATTATTTTGTTAATGTTTATGTTTTAATTTCAGGGGTTTCTTACCAGCGGCTGTGAACTTCTTAAGAATGGTGCCAGTCATCGGACAAGTCTTAAATCTACCTATTATAAGTGGGGTCAGTATTAACCTATTTGCTATCCTAATCATTTGATGGTTTTAAAAACCAAAACCAGTTTCAAAGATTCCGAAACATATACTTTTTCTCTCCATACATATACATCAAAATATTAAATTTAAAATACATAAAATTAACATTATATGTATTATATATTTATATAAGTAGGTATGTATTATTTGTTATAAAGTATATATGTATTTATAGTAGATAGGTATTTGTATGTAATATAATAATATGAAATTTAATGTTGTAATTAACTACATAGTAACGCACACAGATCCCCTTTTTCAATCCAACGATCCTATCCATCCACGGTTGTCTGGTAGAGATCGCTCTTGAGCGATAAGACCGCCAAATTGTCACATATCTTGTATTACTATTGTTTACCTTGTTTGTTTCATTTTAAGTGTGCAATAAAAGTATTGTCTATCTATCTATTTATCAAATTTTGCTGGAGTATGTATACTATATAGTAATACAAACCTCAGATAAAAATATATATAATGCTGGACAATCCACACAGCATCATCTAGCCCCAAGCTAAGCCAAAGCTTGTGTTATTGTGTACTAAATAACTGATATACGTAATACAATACATTACATAGATATTTTATTTTATTATACATAGAGAATGACCAGATCAGCCAAACAAATTTCTACAGATCATACTAAAATTTGTCTGAAGGCGGGTATCGAATTCACAACTCCTGCGTCGCATGCGGACCTTTCCCCACCGCGTCACAGAGGTCATCAATCAGACTGAGACAGAAAACCCTTTCAATACAATACAATACAATACAATACAAAAATACTTTATTACACCAGTTACAGATCATTATAAAATACATCACATGATACAAGTACAATGGGCGGCCTTATCGCTTAGAAGCGATCTCTTCCAGGCAACCTTTGGATGGAAAGAATTATTTGTCCTTTCAAACGATAACTTTTGTTAATGTTTTTTAATCACCTGATTTTTTTCAATTTCAGATCGTGAATAGTATAGCAGGCGATAACGGGCGCAACATGGTATGATATACCTACCGTACACAAGAAAGACAGTTTTAACAGTGCGGTGTCATGTACGCTATGTAAATTATTGTGAATAAATGATGCGATGGACATTGAAAGTGTATAGATTAGCAGTGAATAGTACAGTAAAGGTCATTTAAAACGGGATATTTGCCATGATTTTTATTTTTGAGCACGTCGATTGCTGAAATCACACGGTATGTGTTTTCTACAAGTGACTAATATGCGTAAATCCACACTAGCGCAGCGGCTGAGAAAATACAGATCTGTGTGACTCAGCACAGCCGTAATATTTTTCGAACGAAACGCATGTGCGGTGCAACACAACCGCTGTGTAGAGCGGCAGCACGAATGGCTTAGGTTAAAAAAAAAGATTGCAGTCGAAGTGTTATACAATATTTCGGCACAGTTTCATGCGCCATGATCACGGAATAACTGAAGGTACTGCGAGTTTTTCATGGCGCATGAAACTGTGCCGAAATATTGGATAACTCAAAAATCTAATCATGGTAAATATCCCGTTTTGAAATGACTTTAGTGTTGATAACCATGATAGTGTCAAAAGTTTTACTGTGTAAGTGTTAAGGCCGTGTGAGTATACTCGTATTTTATATCCAAGATATTTTTTGTAAACATGGGTGTTTACAGCTTGTCAAGAATGCTTAGATAAAAAATTGGGTAGCCATATTACTTAATACTACATTTTCATTTCTAAACATTTTTGTTAAGCTGTATGTATGAAAAATGAACAGAAATTGATAAGAATAGGTAACAATCAACAGCAAGTATGCTATCAGAGTAATAAAAAAAACTTTTTTTTTTTTTTTTTTTAACTAAAATTAATTAATTGACGACCGATGTGGCGCGGTGGGCGACGGTCCGCCTGCGACGCAGGAGGTTGCGGGTTCGATTCCCGCCTCGGGTTGTGCGGGTTCGATTCCCGCCTCGGGTTGTTTACTATGTATAATAAAAAATATCTATCTATGTAATGTATTATGTATATCAGTTATCTAGTACCCATAACACAAGCTCTGCTTACCATGGGGCTAGATAATGCTGTGTGAATTGTCCAGCATTATTTATTTATTTAAGTTAACTAAAATTAAGTTTTCAATATTCCTGTGTTTGTGATGCTATGACGTCACAGATCAGTATTCTGTGATAGGTGTTCAACTCCTGTTACATTAAAAAATATATCAAGCCATAAAACTTTTGAAACTATAATGGTTATTAACATTAAACTCAATTATAACGGGATATTATTAAGCAAGATTTGTATTTTGTGTTTTCCAATATTTCGGCGCAGTTTCATGCGGAATAACTGAAGGCACTGCCTTCAGTTATTCCGAGTAAGTTTCTATCGGCAGACATACCAGTCTTCCCTCATTTACTGTCTGTAATTTTCACAATGAAAGGTAGGTACCAGAATTGACGTGATATTTTTTTTACCAATATTTCTTTGGTTTTTTGTCGCCCTTGTTTACAAAAAATATCTATGATTCTAAAACCGAGTAGACTTTCTATCTATTTTAGGATAGGTGAACCTAAAGTTCGCGCCAAAATTTAACTCAACACATCGCTTTGGCGCTAGTATTGATTACGATAGGTTTTGATGAGTATTTTTGTATGGAAAACTATTCGTTCCAATTTAGACTTAGAAATCGAAATAATAACTATTTAGATTTCAATGGGCGTACTTTTTCATGAAATAATAGTTTTAGTTCGGTGCCTCGATTTTTACTAAAGTCGCAGGTTCATATCCCTCTTCATAACAAATTGCCTTCTTTCTCAGGACAATGGGGAGTCTAAATGCGGCAAAGGATTTCTCCCACCTAAACAATAACCAATTTTTATACCTAGTTAATATTTTCAATTTTATATGTAACGTTATTGTAAGTACCAACCTATTCCATACCCTTTCCAAATATTAACAAAATGTAAATATATTATGTATTGAAATAAAATAAATTTGTTTGATTTTACCGCTATCTCGTAAGCGGAAATCTAGTGGGGCTAGGAGACGGACGGTGTGTTCGACATTCAACTTTGAAGACGGCGGTCGACTTTACCGTTCAATATAAAATTGCCTCTACGTTTTCCCTCCATTTAAAACAAAAGGCACGTGAAAAATAATCTTTAATAAGTATGTTAAAAAATAGTGAGATTTTAAAAAATTAGAACAATTATTGAGAACAGTTAATATAACTGCAGACTGAGGCAAACAATCAAGAGTTAGCTCAAGGCTGAGAAATGAGTTTGAAGGTCGGTAAACAGAAACAAAGTCGTTATTCCGAAGTAGACACTAGACAGTCTGTCGCCTTTGCTACTGCGCACCGATCGGCGCACAACAACCCCTAATAAATCCCAAACTTTATTCCTCCACGCGCCATCGCGACGTCAAAATCACATAAATCGAGGGAACGAAACGCAGATTCCCTATTATTATCTGTGTTCCCCTCACTAGCATCGATAATTGTAGGTGGCGCTGCGCTCGCCTGCCTGCCTGCCTTCAGTCGTCGCCCGGGACTGGGCTAGCGTGCACGTGTCCTATCCCACAATCATCCCGCGTCGACCGTGCCCCCTTCTATCAAACGATGAATAAAAAAATTAAAACGCGGTAGATATTAGCAAATGTAAATTTACCTGAAGTATACAATGAAAATGGACACTGTTTACCCGTGAATGTATGTAAATAAGTGTAAATTGTAAATTATTGTGCGTGAATTGTGTACCTATTCTTGTGCGTGAAGTGTTTCCGTAGAAATAATGCGTTTCCCGTACCTATTTAGGCGTGCGTGATTTACCTTATCCTATTTTATTATGAGAAAAGTAAGTAACTAAATTTATTGTTGCCTAATTTTATATTATTATTAATAGCTAGTTTCTGCCCGCGGCTTTGTCCGCGTTGTTTCTATTGAATCGTTTACAGGTTATTTCTACCCCATGGGGACTAAATTAAGGGATACAATTAAAAAGTAGCCTATATTTTATTATAGGCCTAGAACTACCTGTAGGTATGCAAATTTTCAGGCCGATCCGTTCAGTAGTTTGGTGCGAAGAAGTAACAAACACACAAACTTTCGCATATAATATTAGTGTAATAGGTACCTAATTTATTTTTATTTTGCGTGAATATTTGATTTCCTTGTTCGATTTTACGTTTGCTATTTTTTACTTGCTTCCTTGGTCTTGAACAAAACGCAGTCTTGTTTATCTAGGTAGGTACAGTTCTTTTTAATATTGATAATCATACACTAGCTTGTGTCCTCGGCTTCGCACGCGAATTCCGGGATAAACAGTAGCATTGTTATGTCCGTCCCTGGGATACCATCTACCTCTACCAAATTAAATCTCCGATCCGTTCAGCTGATTGATGTGGCGTGAAAAGGTAACTGACAGATAAACAGTAAAAATGTCTAAAAATGAATTCGAAAACAAACGAGAGATCAATTAAATTATGAAAACTACCCACCTACGTAGTTTCGAGTGCTTTGCTTCGATGATACCAATGTTGTTAAATATTTTCCTGGTTTTTTAATCGGAGTACATTGTAATTAGTATTTTTGTTATATTTATTAAATAAGTAGGTACTGTAGGTAAGCTTCGCTGTAAAGAGGTCGTATAGCTGGCTCTGGCTGGATACAGGAGCGAGCGCGAAAGAACCAGGAGACTTTGGCACACGTATGGTAGGTACCTCACCTCAACAGCTTAGGTACCTATATACCTTACCTACTTATTGGTTCATGTTCACCCTACCCGTCCTACCCGTTATGACCTACGGAGCTGAGACGTGGAAAATAACGATAGGTGCTAGTCCACCAGTTCAAAGTCGCTCAGCGAGCTATGGAAATAGCTATGCTCGGAGTTTCTCTGAAGGATAGGATTTGCAACGAATATATCCGACAGAGAACCAAAGTTATCGACATAGCTCTGAGAATTAGCAAGCTGAAGTGGCAGTGCAGCAGTGGGCCGGCCATATCTCGCGAAGAACCGAAAACAGCAAACGTGTGAGTGGAGACCATGGCTCTGTAAACGTAGTGTAGGACGCCCTCCGACCAGGTGGGATGACGACCTGCGGAAGACTGCAGGTAGATGCTGGATGCGTCAAGCTGAAGACAGGGCACTATGGCGCTCATTGGGGGAGGCCTATGTCCAGCAGTGAGCAGTGGACTGAGGCTGATGATGAATCAAAAATATCTGTCCACGTATTGTATTTTTTTTTTCTTTTTTTTTTTTCTTTAGGCTTACAAAATAAGCACTTAGACAAGTCATATTTTATACATTAAATTATTATCAAATAAAATTATTTTACTGTTCACTTCAATTTTTTGTCCACTAGTGGAAGAAGTGAAAAAGAAACCACTAGCATGTTCATCTCTTATATGTCTAATACATGGTTATTTGCCTATATAATAATTATTTGTATTATGTAATCAGTTATCTGGTACCCCTAACACAAGCTCATCTTAGCTTTGAGCTAGATGAAGCTGTGTGAATTGAATTGTTGTATTATTTATTTATACAATACTAGCTCTTTGTTGCCATGTTTTCTCCTAAACCTTCCCTGGACTACGACAAACATTTCAAAACCAAAATCAGCTAAATCGACCCAGCCGTTTTCGAGTTTTAGCGAGACTAACGAACAGCAATAGATTTTTATATATACAGATTTAAATATACTAAACGAATTCATTAATTCAACTTATAATTCTGGCACCCGCCACATTTACAACTAGAAACGAGACGGAAAAGTTCCGAAAGCAATCTCAATAGAGATTGTGTTTCCGAAACTAGAGGAAACCCAGATAGAGTCCGGTACAATCTGTTTACCACCTTCTCATTTGTAAAACTGCGATAACAAATACTATCTACCTCTAGATGTTCGGTCGGCGCAAAAAATCCGTCTCCGTAAATAAGAGCGCACTTGTAATGTGAGCTCTTATTTTGTTTAGTTCAATTGAAACAGCCAACGTGAACACGTGTCACAATGCCGCAATGTGTATTCAAAAGTTGCAAAAATAAAATATTATTTGTTAGTTTAAAGCTATATGTATAACTTATATATATATATTTTTTTCTATATTTACTTACCTCAAGTGCGCTCTTATTTACGGAGACAGCTTTTAACTTTGTTTTTATATGTAACCCAAAATCTAGATAGATAGATAGATAGATAATTCTTTATTGCACACTAAAATGACAATGTAAAATAAAAACTTAAAAAAACTAGATACAATTGGCGGTCTTATCGCTCAAGAGCGATCTCTACCAGACAACCATGGATGGATAGGATCGTGGACAGTACCAGGGGATCTGTGTGCTTGCAGGTTATACATACATTATAAAATAAAATATAATACTTATAATACTTAAATGGCAATATACTACATACATATCATAAAATATATATGCTTATACTACTTATATACATAGGGATAGTATTTGTGCCCATTTAAAGCACAGGCTCTGGTGATTTGGAATATTTATTTATTGATGAAATCTGATGCTGGATGCGGCAAGCTGAAGACAGGGCGCTATGGCGCTTATTGGGGGAGGCCTATGTCCTGCAGTGGGCTGCTATCAGTTCAAAGATATTTATTTCTCATTTACAACATACATGTTAAACTTAAGCTAAGTATTAATATTATGTTATTTTCCCGTCTTTTTACGTTTAGTCCAGTAGCGTTACATCCTCAAGTATAATATCTACGCAATGTGGTTTTAAACACGTCAGACGTTCCAGCACCTTGAACGTCTTCAGGTAGCCTGTTATAGAACTGGGCCCCTTCGAAAGTAATCGTCTTTTTACCCTGTTGGGTTCTTATCGTAGGCAAAACAAGGTGGTCAGTTCTTCGTCTACTGTATTTACTGTGTGTTTGGCTCTTTTTGATGAAAGTAATATTTGTATGAGTGGTTTTATTAAGGATTCTATGTATAAGTAAACAGGTTGTGTAGATATATAGTTGTTTAATGTTCATTAGTTTGGTTTCTTTATAGATTTTAGCTGTAGGTGTTAGATAAGGATAGTGAAATAGAATTTTAATAATTTAGTTCTGTAGTCTTTGTAACTAACTCATTTAGTTTATAATTTGGTGCGTTCCATCATGGCCTGTTGCAGCGTTGGATCGCGAGGAGTGGAAGGAGAAAAGGGAGGCCTTTGCCCAGCAGTAAGACAATAATGGCTTAAAATAAATAATATATTATGAAGATAAAGATAAAAGATAAAGATAAAGATTTTTTATTTGCCAAAAACATGTGTTTGTAAGGTTACAGGTAATAGGTATACATTTCGTGGTTCAACATGCTTGACCGTTAGTCGGTATGCAAAGATATTTGAGAGAATGACATGCACTAGTTTAACATGAATTAAAATTTATCATTAAAAAAATCGTCAATACTGTAGTAACATTTACAAATTAACAACATTTTTAGTTTCTTTCTAAAGAGTACACCATGAAGTCTCCAAAACCTTGCACATTCGAAGCCCACCTTGTAAATCTGCACGCACTTGTCCGTCCATCTCATGCGTAAGCCCCGAGTAGGTAGGTAGTAGGTAGCTAGGTAGGTAGTAGATACCCATCTCCGCGAAGCCCTGGCGCTGCGCCAAACACATCCGAATTGAGATCGCTCTGTTTTGATTGAGATTTTAATTCGTATGTCTTTGCTCCTTACCTGTTGGTAGATTAGATGTGTTGTTGTAGAGCTTTTTATTGAAAACTAGCTGTTCCCTGCGGTTACACCCGCGTTAAATTCGAATTTCACATAAAACGTTTGTTTTCCTACAACACGGAAATGCGCTGTAAAAATCTTTAAAATTTTTTTTTGTGGGACACAAACATGTATTGTTTATAAATTCTGAAACTATCATGGCTATTAACACTAAAGTCGTAATTTAAAACGGGATATTAACCATGATTAGATTTTTGAGTTTTCCAATATTTCGGCACAGTATTTATTCGGTATGTATTGTTTAAAGTCAGAAATAAATTAAAACCTCCAGATGTTTTCATCATTATGAGATTTTTTCATTAACCTCAGAAAAAATTAAAGCCACTACATTTTTTTATATCGGGCCAACACGGAACTGACTGTTCGTGGTAAAAAAAAATACCTAGGTATTAATGGAGGACCCCCCCCCCCTCCTGTTTTTGTAGGGCCTCAGAGATGTTTGCTCAGAATCGAACTGACAGCTTTCACGCCGTCAACAGCATCCCTGATGAGGCGAGTCACAACAGCATCCTACAAACTGTGGCCGGGCGTATGTCCCCTATATGGGCACATTTTGTCCAACGTGTGGCTCCAGCGTGTGGATACGACACATGATTTAGTTTTAATTATTATTTATTTCATTGTAAGAACTAATTTGCAGATAATTGTTCCGGGTGTTCTGGTAATTTTCTATGTATGATAAAAAAATATCTATCTATGTAATGTATTGTATTATGTATATCAGTTATCCATAACACAAGCTCTGCTTACCATGGGGCTAGATAATGCTGTGTGAATTGTCCAGCATTATTTATTTATTTAGCGTGTGGATACGACACATGATTTATTTTTAATTATTGTTTATTTTATTGTAAATTTAATTTTAATCTTCATCTCATTTTTATTTTTTAATCTAATGCCATTATAATTTATTTTATTGTAATAATATTTTAATATTTAGGTTATTTTAATGTAAATACTTATTATTTTATTATCTGACATAAATAAATACAATACAATACAATTTAACTTTCTATATTTCGTCAAAATGTTTTTTCTTTGCATTATATCGTGTTTTCAAGACTCAAAGCTATTTTTCCGTACAATTTTAAATTCAGCATACAATAGTGTGAAAAGCCAGCTGGTCATTAATTATTGAATGCATTGATCCATTTCTGTTGCCATGACAACCGCGGTCCCTAGCAGGTAGGACAATGCTGCATGTACTACCACGTATTCTACCGATCTTATATTTATACAGGACTAGCTGTGCTCCGCGGCTTCGCCCCTGTGGAAATCTATGTGTCAAATTGTTTATAAACCTTCCTCTTCAATCATTCTATATTGAATTTGCAATCCGTTGCGTAGTTTTAAAGATATTTTGAGAAAAGTCAATTTGAAACGCTGAGAAACACTGGACTATATTGTGAGAAAAAGATAGATATAGCTATTTTCCGATTAAAATATCTTATATATATATATATATAATTTGAATCATATACGGGCCTAAAATTCGATTCATTCGGCTTTACTTTGAATTTTTTACTCTATAGGTATATGTGTAGTATAGATTTGCATTTTCGACGACCAATGTGGCGCGGTGGGCGAAGGTCCGCCTGCGGCGCAAGAGGTTGCGGGTTCGATTCCCGCCTCGGAACAATTGTGTGTATGATCTGCAGACATTTGTTCCGGGTGTTCTGGTCGTTTTCTATGTATAATAAAAAAAATATCTATCTATGTAATGTTATTGTATTATGTATATCAGCTATCTACATTACATTTGACTGTACTGTGGCGATTTGAAAGGGTGACGATTAGAAAGACTGACTATTTGAAAATAATGAAAGCATACATAGGGACAGACAGACAGCGGGAAGCGACTTTGTTTTATACTATGTAGTGATACATTGTAAAGTGAAGCTACAAACTAGACTGTAAATTTTGCAAGAGCCTGCTCTGTCGAGACCCGAGGTCAGTGTCTTTCCTCCTATTCCTTTGTGCCAGAAGGTAATTACACTCTAGTGGCCTGGAACGTTTATTCTTTTATTAAGTTCACCTGTATGTATGTTTGTTTGTTTGTAACCGACTCCTTTGAACTCAATAAAACTATTGAAACTATCATGGTTATCAACACTCAAAGTCATTCGATAATAATGAAACCGGTGGTAGTGGTATCGTTCGTAGCAAAATACAAAAAATGAGGGTAGATCGGTATGTCTGCCCATAAAAACTAACTTGCAGTCGCAGTGCCTTCAGTTATTCCGTGATCATGGCGCATGAAACTGTGCCGAAATATTGGATAACTCAAAAATCAAATCGTGGTAAATATCCCGTTTTAAATTCCTTTGGACTCGATTTTGACACACTTTGAACGGTCAGATTTCATTGAAACTTAGTAAACTTATTAATAACCGATGACAAACATAGACATTTACGAAAATAATGCATTAAAGCTTGGAAAAACGTTTGTTAATAGTGAAAACTCATAAAAAAAGGGGGAAAATTTTACTGTGACGATTCGCAAGTTCGTGATCATTTGATCTTTGGTGACAATGCTCAGTTCCACCTCAACGGCTTCGTTAACAAACAGAATTCTCGCATCTATGAAGAGGTAAAATCCACATGTCATTCAAGAACTTCCGTTACATCCTCAAAAAGTGACAGTTGGTGGGCCATGTGGCCAGGAGGGATTATTGGACCGTACTTTTTTGAAAATGGTGAAGGTGAAGCTGTGACTGTCGACGGCGATCGTTACCGGGCCATGTTGACTGTCTTTTTTTGACAAGAATTAGACGGAATTGACTTAAATGAGATGTGGGTTCAACAAGATGGCGCTACCTGTCACACCGCAAGGGAAACAATGATTTGTTACAAACCAAGTTTTCAGGTCGTGTAATTTCTCGTTTTGGAGACCAAAACTGACCGCCAAGAAGTTGCGATTTAACTTGTTTGGACCATTTCCTCTGGGTTTTTTTGAAAAGTAAGGTCTATGCGAACAACCCAGAGACAACTGAGGAACTCAAAGAAGAAATTGGACGTCAAATTCGTAAAATCTAAGTAGCCCTTACTGCAAAATTTCTTTTCACTTCTCTTGCTCAAAAAGTTTATCATAATTGTGTAGCTTAGCGGGCCTTACATAAAAACTCGACTTCTTGGTGCTCCGTCAATCTTTTTTTTTGAAAATAGAACCGTCTTGATGATGTTTTATGAAGGTTGATTCTTCCCTTCACGGTAGAATGCGAACTGTTTCGTTGCGGGTTAAATAGAGATTAAAAAAAAAAGATAGGAAAGAGGGAGTATAACAACCTCGTATATAATGGGATGGTTCAGTCCCTTGTAAAACAATCTACTATTCTTTTAACTTAATAATAGAAATCGTCTACTTTCTGTAATTTTTTTCTAAATTGCTGCTTTTTTTTTCAAATTATTTGTGGAAACTTCTAATTGGCCTTAAGTTAAATATTCTTGTATCTAATCTTTATCTAGCTGTAAGTTTTCCTAAGATTGTAAAAATAAAATATAATTTCATCAAAACAGTGTATACCTGCCAACAGACCAACGGTGGCCATTTAACCGATATTTTGTTTCTTGTGTAAAAATCATCACTCTATTTATGTAGAAAAAAATGTTAATAAAATATTAAATAAGTATATATATTTAAATTTTTTAAATTTAAGAGAATTTTCAATTTCAATTTGGATGTAGGAATTGAATTATAGCGTGAGCGCATTTCAAAGCACGTTATATACCCTATGTTTTCTATGATATTCAATTTTCAATTTTCAAATTTCTAAGAAGACACAGCTAGGTTAGTTTATTTCAGTTACTTCCATAGTATTATGTCTTATGGTATTTTACTTTGGGGACAGGCAGCTGACATCCAGACCATATTTGTTCTTCAAAAAAGGGCGGTACGCGCTATTTATAAATTAAAGCCACGAGATTCTTTGAGGGAATTATTTAAAAACATTAATATTCTGACTGTAATATCGCAATACATCTATGAAAATTTAATGTATACCCACAAAAATAAGGATAGCCTTATGAAAAAGTGTGATGTTCACAATAGAAATACAAGAAACAAGAACAAGTTACACATCCCATCATTTAGATTACACAAGGTAGGGAAATCATTTATGGGCAATAGCGTGCGCTTCTATAATAAGCTTCCATCTGAAGCAACTGAGCTCCCTATTCGTAAATTTAAAAATTACATAAAACTAAATCTCATCAAGAAGGCTTTCTACTCCATAAATGATTATCTCAATGATGTTAATGCTTGGCCAGATGTCGCTCAGTTTCGCACCGACAATAGTATGTAGTAAGTAATTTGTTGTTATGCATAGCTTTACTTAAATATTGACATGTATCGAATCATATTATATTTAGACTTAAATAGGCAAATAACCATGTATTAGACACATAAGAGTGGTTTCTTTTCACTTCTTCCACTAGTGGACAAAAAATTGAAGTGAACAGTAAAATAATTGTATTTGATAATAATTTATATATAAAATATGACTTGTCTAAGTGCTTATTTTGTAAGCCTAAAGAAATAAATGATTTTTTACTTTTTTACTTAATTATCAATACATAAACTACAATGTAACTAATTGAATTATCATATAGACTAGGGTCAGCTATCTAGGGCAGGTCTAGGTAGGATTTGTTGGGTACATAATATACAAAGTATACCTGAGTAAGTACCTATGCGTTCACATTAGGAAAAATAGGTACATAGTTAGTAGTTAACCCAAAGAGGGTTACTATGAATAACAATAAGTAAATTTATTGTAAAATGGAGTAAAACATTCACAGGAAAATTTGGGGGAGGCCTATGCCCAGCAGTGGACTAATACATATAATATTGACGACCGATGTGGCGCGGTGGGCGAAGGTCCGCCTGCAACGCAGGTGTCCGGTTCGATTCCTGCCTCGGAACAATTGTGTGTACGATCTGGAGATATTTGTTCCGGGTGTTCTGGTAGTTTTCTATGTATAATAAAAAATATCTATCTATGTAATGTATTGTATTATGTATATCAGTTATCTAGTACCCATAACACAAGCTCTGCTTACCATGGGGCTAGATAATGCTGTGTGAATTGTCCAACATTATTTATTTATGTAGGTAATTTTTAAAACTACGCCCTGTAACGCCTGTCAGTACCCACGTTTACATTACATTTTACATTTAGTGCCGAGCACTCGAGCTCAACAACAGCAATGATCGTAAAGCAAGCTATTTTTATTGAACAAGGTAGGTATTCATATGTTCTCATCTCGCCGCGTCTGACTGACAATGTAAGTCGTGTTACTTTGGTTGGTTCCTGTAATACATTTGTTGCTGTAAATTTGTTTTATTAGGAACTTGCTGCGCCCCGCGGTTTCACCCGCGTGGTCAGAGATATTTTGGATAATATACAATATATGTTTATAAATTGTAGCCTATGTGTTATTCTGATATGTAAGCTATATTATTGTGAAGTTTCACCAAAATCCATTCAGTAGTTTTTGCGTGAAAGAGCTACAAACATTCGCGTTTATAATATTAGTAGGATTTATCTATATTCTGGAGATATTTGTTCCAATATATCTATGTAATGTATTGTATTAAGGGGCCTCCGGAGGGACGAATTCTTCATACAAACGTAATACCAAAATGATTTCCAATTCAAGCATATTTCCACTATAATATTGTATTACCTATTTGTATTAGAATAGTATTTATCTAGTTATTTAAATGAAAGGTATTACGGAACAAACCAAATTTTGAACGGCTAATATTGCTATCGCGCACGCATGGGGCGCGGCGCAAGGGTTAAACAGGGACAGCGATATTCGGAGCGATTTTTGCAAGTGAGGGTCGCCGGACCCTTAAGTACTCGTATATCAGTCATCTAGTACCCATAACGCAAGCTGTGCTTCGCTTGGGGCTAGATGATGCTAAGATTGTCCAGCTTTATTTATTTATTTACTAGCTGCGCCCCGCGGATTCGCCCGCGCGGAAATCTAAGTGTCTAATGATTTATAAACATTCCTCTTCAATCGCTGTATCTATCAAAAGAAACCGCATCCGCAATCCGTTGGGTATCATTTAATTATTTAATTTTATAATTTCTGGAAATAAGCAGTGATAAAAATATCTGTCGGTTGTTTGACTACCATAACACTTTGACTGCTGAAATCACACGGTATGTGTTTTCTACAAGTGACTAATATGCGTAAATCCACACTAGCGCAGCGGCTGAGAAAATACAGATCTGTGCGACTCAGCACAGCCGTAATATTTTTCGAACGAAACGCATGTGCGGCGCAACACAACCGCTGTGTAGAGCGGCAGCACGAATTTTTTAGGTTAAAAAAAAGATCGCAGTCGTCGAAAAAAAACTTAGTCAAAGTGCTAACAGAGTTTTAAAGATCTAAGCAAGCATACATAGGGACAGACAGACAGCGGGAAGCGACTTTGTTTTCTAAGTAGGGACTATGTAGTGATTTAGGACTTGGAGTGAACACGTTGTGATCTCGTGTTAGTTGAAGTTATCTAATTTCGTAAAGTACAAACAAACAAAAAATCAAACCTTTCCTCTTTATAATATTAGTATAGATAAAAGAAAGGTTTGTTTGTTTGTATTGAATAGACTCCGAAACTACTGGACCGATTGGAACAATTCTTTCATCGTTGGGAAGAAAGAAAGAAAGAAAATATATTTATTGATTCACAAGTAGGTACAGCTTGTTACAAAATAATAATAATAGGAAGCACACTATCCTACTAAGTACACTATCCCCGGTGAACATAGGCTATATTAATTTTCAAAAAAGTTAGGGATCCTTACTAAAACTCCAATAATATAACGCAAGGTGTAAAAAAACATCTAATAAAGTGAAATTCGAGTTTAACGCGGTTGAAACCGCGGGGAACAGCTAGTATAGTATAAAAGAGTGCTCTATCATTCTGTATACAGACTAGAAATGACTAATCTTGCACTGTACGCAAGGGCCGGATATCCGGCAGCACTACAAAGCTTTGATCAAAGACAATGTTAGTTCCACTCTCAAGTAGTACTTACCAACATAACATTTAGTTTTTCACTTGTGTAGAGAACTGAATTTAGAAGTTAGCCAGTACCTACGTATGATTATGAATAGGTACTTGCAGAAAATGTTCACGTTGAATGAATGAATGAATGAATGAACTCTTTATTGTACTTAAAACTATAAAATAACACTTTATATCTAAACATCACATATAAAAAGTACAATAGGCGGCCTTATCGCTGACAGCGATGTCTCCCAGGCAACCTAGCCAGGCAGCATGCTCTACATCATCATCAGCCTATAGCGTTCCACTGCTGGACATAGGCCTCCCCCAAAGAGCGCCATAGCGCCCTGTCTTCAGCTTGCCGCATCCAGCATCTACCTGCAGTCTTTCGCAGGTCGTCATTCCACCTGGCCGGAGGGCGTCCTACACTACGTTTTCCGAGTCCGGGCCCCGTTTACAAAACGCTATTTCACCAAAACAACGCTTTATTTTCAAAACGTCGTCGCCTTTACAAACGCACTTTAAAAAAAAAACCCATATTATATTCGCATATCGTCCTATTCGCAAAACGTCCCTTCCTGGATACATCCCTTTTGCAGGACGTCCCGTCTATGAAGTTACGCAAAACGTCCCGAAAATATCGGTAAAACAAAGCCATTTTAGTTCCGGATGGAACCACAAATAAGACAATAATTAAATTTTGTGACCGCGATGGCCGCTAATGCTTTTGGCGGGAATTCGAAACGGTGGTTATTTTATGTGTTCGAGTGGTTAGATTCTTTTCTGGGATTTAGTTTTTTCACAACAGAGACAGACAGATAGCAAGTTTTCTAATAGTTTTTACTGTACACATTAATCTACCTTTTTACTTTAGCCACTTTAAAAAGGATTTACTTCCAGGACCTTCTGAATTAACGTCAATTATCCAAATTTTAGGCTTTATTCATATTTTATCTCTAAAATTAATGAAAAGTTGAGAGAAAAGTGTGTTTCACCTTCATCGAAATTCGAAAGTTTGAAGGTAACAAACGCTAAAATGCGCATTTAAACGCGTTATTCATGCTACAATAGCGTAGTAACGCGGATAACGCTCGTTGCTTAATAACGTCGTACCCTCGCTGGAGTAGGCCCTTAGAAATGGCGCCATAAAGTCCGTTCGCGTTATGACCGGAAATATACACTCTTTAATCTTTGGTCGAGATCATTTTCGCGGGAAATTGGTTTTCAGCGTTTCACGCGGGTTTTATTTTTTCATAGCGCGGCGGTATCCCTGTGTAGGTTTTTTAATAGTCAACTAGATGCGCCCCGCGGCTTCGCCCGCGTTGAAATATATATGTCAAATAGTTTAAACCTTCCTCTTGAATCACAATATCTATTACTAGCTGTTTCCCGCGGTTTCACCCACGATAAATTCGAATTTCACATCTTTAGGTCTGGAGAGGTATTTTTTCCCGTTCAGTTGTTTTTGGTGAATTGAAAACCTCCTCTTTTTTGAAGTCGGATAAAAGTAGTATAGGTACTCCAAGCACTAAATATTTTCAACCGACAGTTTCTAGATTCCCCTTACGACCGCTGCATAGGGACTTTGATTCTTAACATTGACTCAAGTACCCCAGTGACGCCTACATCGCATGGTTACCCGAACGATATAGTCCTACTAATATTATAAACGTGAAAGTTTGTATGGATGGATGTTTGTTACTCTTTCACGCAAAAACTACTGAACGGATCGGGATGAAATTTTGCACACAGGTTGTTCTGGACCCAGAATAAAACATAGGCTCCTTATTATCCCATAAATCAGTTCCCATAGGATAGAAATAATCTTAACACTTCGATTGCTGAAATCACACCGTATGTGTTTTCTACAAGTGACTAATATGCGTAAATCCACACTAGCGCAGCGGCTGAGAAAATACAGATCTGTGTGACTCAGCACAGCCGTAATATTTTTCGAACGAAACGCATGTGCGGCGCAACACAGCCGCTGTGTAGAGCGGCAGCACGAATGGCTTAGGTTAAAAAAAAGAAAATCGTCAAAAAAAGTTCGCAGTCAAATTGTTAAACGTTTCCATAGAAACAACGCGTGCGAAGCTGCGGGCAGAAACTAGTATAAAACAGAGTCGCTTACCGCTGTCTGTCTGTCCCTATGTAGGTATGCTTAGATCTTTAAAACTACTCGGTTTTAAACATGTAGATAGAGTGATTTAAGAGGAACGTTCATAACTCATTGACACATGCATTTCCAAGCGGGCGAAGCCGCGGGGTGCAACTAGTAATAAATAAATATCAATGGATAATATCTGCCTGTGTATTCAACGGATAACCTTAGACATTAGCATAATATTATTTAACGTTTTAGTAAACATTTTAACACTTTGAGTGCTGAAATCACACGGTATGTGTTTTCTACAAGTGACTAATATGCGTAAATCCACACTAGCGCAGCGGCTGAGAAAATACAGATCTGTGTGACTCAGCACAGCCGTAATATTTTTCGAACGAAACGCATGTGCGGCGCAACACAACCGCTGTGTAGAGCGGCAGCACGAATTTTTTAGGTTAAAAAAAGATCGCAGTCGTCGAAAAAAACCGCAGTCAAAGTGTTAAAAGCAATATTTTGGAGCACGCACATCAAAGCATGGAACGTAAGGCTCGTCGTAAAACAACATTTTTAGTTCTACCTGTTTTCACTCCGTTTGAATCTACATATAAATAAATAATAAATAAATAATGCTGGACAATTCACACAGCATTATCTAGCCCCATGGTAAGCAGAGCTTGTGTTATGGGTACTAGATAACTGATATACATAATACAATATATTACATAGATAGATATTTTTTATTCTACATAGAAAACGACCAGAACGCCCGGAACAAATATCTGCAGATCGTACACACATTTGTTCCGAGGCGGGAATCGAACCCGCAACCTCCTGCGTCGCAGGCGGACCTTCGCCCACCGCGCCACATCGGTCGTCATATATATATATATAATATATTATCTATACCAATATTATAAAGAAGCAAGGTTTGATTTTTTGTTTGTAATGAATAATATCTTCAGCTAGACGCATCCAGCATCTGCCTGCAGTCCTTCGCAGGTCGTCATACCACCTGGTCGGAGAACGTCCTACGCTACGTTTACCGAGTCGTCGTCAAAAACACGTTTGCCCCAGCGGCCGTCTCGGTTCTTCGCGAGATATGGCCGGCCCACTGCCACTTCAGCTTGCTAATTCTATGCCACCTCATTATTTCATACTAAACTAAGTTTTATACTTTGTTCTCCAAAATCCCACGTTTATCGTCGCGGCGTACTATTTAATAAATCACGATAAAGATCAAATACCTTATGTACCTTATTACTACCTGGGTGCCGTGTTAATGGCGGGCAAGTAGGTACAGTCGGCGACAAAGTCAAACACTAAAACTTTTGAAACTATCATGCTTAAACACATAAGTCATTTAAAACGGGATATTTACCTGTGTATGTTTATACATGATAAATATACCGTTTTAACACTTTGAGTGCTGAAAACGCACGGTATGAGTTTTCTACAAGTGACTAATATGCGAAAATCCACACTAGCGCAGCGGCTAAGAAAATACAGATCTGTGTGACTCAGCACAGCCGTAATATTTTTCGAACGAAACGCATGTGCGGCGCATAGAGATGGGTTTATGCCGGGCATTTACAGGGCAAATTGAGTAAATGCCCGATAAATGTCTTTTTATGCCTTTTAAATGTCCAATCACAGGGCAGAAACTATAATTATGTTATCCATATGTTATTGCTTTTATAACTTACATAAAAATGTTGTTTATGTGTAGACTGAGGAAAAGTAAGTAGGACGTACCTATTTTTATACAACTATACTGGATAAAGTAAATAAAAGTGAGTTTTCGTTTGTCTGTATTTGTTTGTGCTATCCAATGAGATTTTACAAACGTCATACTCATTTTAAAGAAAAAAAACATGGCTATATTTTATTATTATACCTACCTAGTACCTACCACATGGAACTTTATGTCTATCTGACGGCCAATGACAGCCTATGACGTCAGATCCGCTATCAGTTAGAGGGAACTGGGTTAAAATGGGTACCTAGCAGGCTGCATGAAGAAAATATTTATATATTTATTTAATTTAAGTAAATTAAATAAATAAAAAGGTTTATTTACAAATTATAATATTAAGTAGGATATCCATTTTTATATCTACTTTTGGTAAGTTTATAGTACCTTCAAAGAAGCTTAGTTATTTATTCCGTTTTTGTCTTTTGTAGATTTCTTTGCAATTGAGAATAATTCTATGTACGTAATGTAAGCCGCCACCATGAGTGTCTTCGACACTCATGGTGGCGGCTTACATGGCCTTACAGGGCCAGCAGTCTAAACCCATACAATTGCGCAGAGGAGTGAGGCAGGGGGATGTCATATCCTCGAAACTGTTCACGTGCGCATTGGAGGATATGTTTAGGTTGCTGGACTAGAAAGGTAAGGGCATTAACATAAATGGCGAGTAGGTACATCTCACACCTGCGATTCGCTGATGACAGTCTTAATGGCGGAGTCGCTTGAGGAACTAAACCAGATGCTGGACGGCCTAGCTTTAGCCTCCCGATGTATCGATGTAGCAGGAATTTGGATAAAACCAAAGTCATGATCAATGGTCACATTGATCCAAGGCCGGTGGTAGTACCCTTCTCGAAACTGTTTCCGAGTACACTTACCTTGGGCAAATTCTGCAGTTGGGTAAAAACAATTTCGAGAAGGAGGCCAAGAAAAGGATCCAGCTAGGCTTGGCAGCATTTGGGAAACTACGTCAAGTTTTCTCGTCATCCATACCGCAATGCTTGAAAACGAAAGTTTCCAAATTCGCTCAGCGAGCTATGGAAAGAGCTATGCTCAGAGTTTCTCTGAAGGATAAGATTCGTAACGAATACATCCGACAGAGAACCAAAGTTATCGACATGGCTCTAAGAATTAACAAGCTGAAGTGGCAGTGGGCCGGCCATATCTCGCGAAGAACCGACGGCCGCTGGGGCAAACGTGTTCTTGAGTGGAGACCGTGACTCGGTAAACGTAGTGTAGGACGCCCTCCGACGAGGTGGGATGATGACCTGCGAAAGACTGCTGGTAGATGCTGGATGCGGCAAGCTGAAGACAGGGCGCTATGGCGCTCATTGGGGGAGGCCTGTGTCCAGCAGTGAACTGATATAGGCTGATGATGATGATGGATGTAAGCGAACGTTGAAGAATGTATCTATGCACAGTTATAGATACATTCATCAATGAGGTGAATTTGATTGGATTGCAAGCTTCTCAAACGAAAGAATTTTCCAGTACCCATATCATATCACCCCAACATCCTCTAGCGTCGTTACACAGAACAGACAACGCCGCATGGCATTACCTCGTTATCTCTGTCACTCATAAACGTAACGCATTACTTGTCTCGTTCGTGTAGGTGGCAAAGCGGCAACAGGGCGGCAGTGATTTTCGTTCGAACAGACAACGCCGCGCGGCATTTTCGTTATGACCGTCACTCATAAACGCAACGCACGCATTACTTGTCTCGTTCGTGTAGGTGGAAAAGCGACAACAGCGCGGCAGTGAGTTTGGAGTAAAATTAAATTTATAATTTTCCATTTAAACAGTACAAAACAAATAGAAGAAATAAAAAGACACATCCTTCTTTCTTTTCACAACCTCCCAGAGTAAGTATTGCACTTTCTAAACACACAACATGGCATTTTAGTATTTTTTCATACTCCAAAATCCCGCTTCAGGGTACGTCCGCGTCGCGGCCAGACGCAGGACGGACTGAGTTCACTCAAGCTAATTTAATTAGCTTGTGTTCATCTTGCCACGCAGACCTCGATACAATGTATCTACTATATATAACATCATTGGTACTAGCTCGGTATGTTCGCACTGGTCATAGCGTGCAATGAAGTGAAGTTAGTACATGTACGCGCTCAATCCATTACTCTCGCTTTAGACTACAATGTACGAACTTCACTTCACTGCGTTCTGCGCATCGCGGTACTTCCCCGAGATTTAATCAAACTAAATTTGTTTGCGAGTCGCTAACTTGCTTTATAGTCCCGTGATCAAGTACATAATGATTGAAGTAAAAGTAGGTACTTAAATAGGAAAAAATAATTAATAGTGATATTGAAATAAATATAACAATAACTTAATAGGTACTTATCGTGAATTAATGTTTTATCAGCTACAAAACAATATATTTTGGGCTATTTATACAATTTCCCAACATATTTATCTATATATTTTATTAAAAAAGTCTAAAAACTACAAGAATAGTTTCTGCCCTGTCATCGGGCATTTATTTGGACATAAACTCGTTTTTGCCCTATTTGTCCAGTTTATGCCCTTTTTGCCCAATAGGGTTTAAACCCTCGACCCATCTCTAGGCGCAACACAACCGCTGTGTAGATGACTTTAAATTCAAACACAGCTAAAGACATCTAAACCCATTTAATCACAATTATGAGTCACTTTGTATTTATCTAGAAAACCGGATCTCGTGAAGTGTATGACTGTGTATGACTACTAGTTTCTGCCCTCGGCCACGCACGCGCTGTGTCTATTGGGATGTTTATCCCATGGGAACTGTTCTATGGACTTGCCTCTGTTTGTTTTCGGCCATCTTTGCAACTGTATTTTATTTTCCGTACACTCATTAGAGACGTCGTCGTCGTCATACAACACCACCGTAGTCAAAATAAGACAAAGGAAGATTGCGGCAGTTTCTTCTAATATCGTAAGTCACAAAAGTCCCGCACATGATAAGTAGCAATGCTTGCGTATTATAAACTTACGACGTTGACTGTACTTGGTGGAAGCCTTCATGTCACGGCCAAATGTTGGTACCTAATGGGTTGAACTTCTCATAGCGCCACACAGTCGACTTTATCGTCGAGTTATACCTAGATATAAAAAATAATTGTAATTATAATATATATAAATAAATAAAAATATAAAAATGTTACTTCCGGACCTCAATGACAACCAAAGTTATCGACATAGCGCTAAGAACTAGCAAGCTGAAGTGGCAGTGGGCCGGACATATCTCGCGAAGAACCGACGGCCGCTGGGGCTAACGTGTTCTTGAGTGGAGACCACGACTCGGTAAACGTAGCGTAAGACGCCCTCCGGCAAGGTGGGATGACGACCTGCGAAGGACTAGAGGCAGATGCTGGATGCGTCTAGCTGAAGACAGGGCGCTATGGCGCTGATTGAGGGAGGCCTATGTCCAGTAGTGGACTAATATAGGCTGATGATGATGACCTCAATGAGATATCTATAATATTAATAAATAATGCTGGACAATCCACACAGCATCATCTAGCCTCAAGCTGAGCAGAGCTTGTGCTATGGTTACTAGATAACTGATATACATCGACGACCGATGTGGCGCGGTGGGCGAAGGTCCGCCTGCGACGCAGGAGGTTGCGGGTCCGATTCCCGCCTCGGAACAATTGTGTGTACGATCTGCAGATATTTGTTACGGGTGTTCTGGTCGTTTTCTATGTATAATAAAAAATATCTATCTATGTAATATATTGTATTATGTATATCAGTTATCTAGTACCCATAACACAAGCTCTGCTTACCATGGGGCTAGATAAAGCTGTGTGGATTACCAAGCATATTTTAATACAATACATTACACAGATCACTGAGTTACATTGTTAGCTTACTAAGTGTAGTTTGACCTTTGAGTGCAGATACCGTGCTTTGTGGCAGTGTTGCCATGTACAGCACTGTCATTACCCTAAGTAGAGCTATCTAACCTATCATCAGGGCTTTATCATGGAATTTACCAACTGCATTGCGATTTCGGTAATGGCACCAACATTATTGTATGGAAAATAATATTATATACCAATAATAATAATATTGTGTACTTGTTTATGGCAGACGTCCGCAATCTCCCCTATAGCCCAATTACCCAGTCCATCCATCCATCACAATAGCCTGGTTTTATTTATTTCATTTTTCTTTGCAATAGTCTCTACACCTGGCGGATACCATCTATAGGGTGTATCATATTGTGCACCCGAGGATGATACCCGCTATGTGTAGCCATCGCCTTTAGATTAACTTCTCAAAGGGCCTCTGTGCTGTTGGCTTCGGCCCCACGCAAGCCTTCCAAAGGACCGGGTCACTTTATGGCCCGAGATCATGGTAAATGAGAGACATAATAATATTGTGCAGTAATATAGTGCTGATATCACGTGGTTTTTGTAGCCTTCCTGTTTCATATTATTGTGTTTCTTATTGTATTAATGCCTCCGATACAGTAGTACAACTAAGAAGTACAACTGGTAGTACAAATGACACACCTTTGTATCTCTCGCACTACCAATTATATTTCTTAGTACAACTAAGAAGTATATATATACAGGCCTCCTTATCGATTTCGATGACGGCGACCCTAAGTAATCACCGATATTGACCCGGGCTGTTGGGAGGAGCTTGCTTCTCGTAGGTCATCTTGGCGATCTACTATTTACAACAGAGTCAAAGCGTTTGAGGAAAATCGCATCGAGGCAATGGACGCAAGACGCCAGATACGTAAACAACTAAGAAGTACAACTGGTACAAATGACACCTTTGTATCTCTCGTACTACCAGTTGTACTTCTTAGTTGTAGGTACTACTCTAACGGAGGCGTACTAATTTGGCCTAGCAAGAAGATGAAGTCTGTTCAATTAGGTCGCTATTTTTTATTTCGCCAATAAAAATGGCGCCAAAACACCGATATACTTGTGCCAACTAATATCTAAGACAGAATAGATAAAATCTAATAAATTCATGTAAATATTGCGGAAAAAATGGCAAGTTGCCAAGAAATCTCAGTTTTCATACAACTTTCTATCAGAGCGATTTATCTTTCTGACAAGTCAGGGCGTATTTACGTTTGAAAAGGCAGGAAGTTGGGTGTTTAAAAAACATTATTTTTCTTTGATAAACGATTCCTATGTTTAATAAATTAATAATACCCACTCAAATACATATAATTTAATGATTTCTAGCTGCTGTTAGAACTTATTCGTGAAAATGTGCAGATTTAAGAATATTTTCTATAACCTTTATATTTTACTAGCTGTTTCCCGCGGTTTCACACGCATTAAATTCAAATTTGAATATAGCCTATGTTTACCGCAGATAATATAGCTTCCCAGCGGTGAAAGAATTTTTCAAATCGGTTCCGTAGTTTCGGAGCCTATTCAATACAAACAAACAAAAAATCAATCCTTTCCTCATTATAATATGAGTATAGATCTGTTTTATTAAAAACTAGCTTCTGCCCACGGCTTCGCATGCGATTTCCTGGTTTAAAATTAAGTAGGTAGGTATATGCTTTTTTAGGTCTTAAAAATTTCAACGTGATCCGTTAGTTTTAGTATAAGGTACAAACACCCATCCATCCCTTCAAACTTTCGCATTTATACAAAATATGAGTGTCATGCCAGAGGTGATGCTGATGATTGACAATTAACATAGAAGGAAAGAAAGAAAGAAAATATATTTATTGATACACTGTGCAGTAGGTTCAACTTGTTACTAGTACTACATATTATAAAATAAATAACAACAATACTATATAAAATTAACTAACATGCGTATTGTTTGTTGCAGATTCTAAATCCTGCCTTCAAAAACCATCCAAACCTCTACTAAACTAAAATTCTTTGAAACTTTCGTGACCTGCTATTAACGCAATGAATTTAAATCGTTAAATTGACTTGTACTATCGAGCTATAAAAAATAATAAGTATAATCTACCAAAACCTTCCTTTTATAAAAATACAACAATAACTTCAACAAAACAAAAAACCCAATAATGATATACTAATTCTCCCGAAAACTCAGCAAAGTATGGTGTAGCTGGCAACAAAACAAGATGGCGACGCCTCCGGAGTCCCCCGTGGAGGAGCATGCGTACGAGTTGGAGCCCAGTCGGACCCCGAAGCCGATCCCGGTCGCCCTAGAGGAGTTGTGCAGACAAACAAAGTTCTCCAAACAGGAGATTAGAGTCATGTACAGGGGATTTAAGACGGTAAGCCTTATTTAATTCACTAGCGGACCTTTCCGGCTTCGCACGGTTTTAGTACGGATCACTAACTTTTTAGTTTTTAGTGTAGCTTCCCAACGGTGAAAGAATTTATGAAATTGGTCCAGTGTCGGAGCCTATTCATTACAAACAAACAAAAATCAAACCTTTCCTCTTTATAATATTAGTATCGATTTATGTCAGGCAACATTAGTAAAACTTTTGAAATTATCATGGTTATTAGCACTAAAGTTATCATCCTATGTGCAACATCAGCCTATGTTAGTCCACTGCTGTACATATCCTCAAAAATCAAACCATGGTAAACATCCCGTTTTAAATGACCTCAACATTCTAGTACAGGATGTAAAATACTTAAAAACTAAGGTCCATATACAATACGACCTTAGTGTAACATACATTAAATAAACCTATTTACTACTGCTACGTGCTGTGACCGGTGATAGTCCGCGAAAACGCCAGAACAGCACATTCTTCGGGCAGAATTCTTCCTTAGTGAAGGCTTAATGCATTGACTGTCCAGCCTCTGCGGCGCAACCAGCTGTGTCGCAGCTGGAGCTGTTGTGCCACGTCGAAAGTGTTAATGGTTGAATCATCTTTCAATGTCAATAATTTATAGGTTAGGTAATTAAGTCGCGGACTGCCGTTTATTGTATTAAAAATCGCAATTATATTTTAACACCTAGAATTTACCAACCTCCCGATAACGAGTACATACCTGATTGTTTGTACATTTACACTGTTTTCTAATCCGCTTACGCTTATATCTTATATCTTCTGAGCTTGCGTCACAAACTGTTTGCAATAGATAAATGCAAGGTTTCTCAAATTGGCTAGGTATGCCAAAGCCAGTTCTGGCTTCCAGACCTCAGGGTAGGTGTACATTTTTGCATATATTTTTTTCTCTGTCTCTCCACTACATTTATATTTCGAGAACCTTTACTCCCCAACGGTTATCAGTTCTGCAAGCTCAACTTGCCACTTAAACTAATTCTGAGAGCTATGTCGATTATTTTAGTTCTTCTACGGATGTCGGATATCCATATCCCAGATTCTATCACGTAGAGAAACTCCAACCATACTCATACTCTCTCTATAGCATCTGAACGACTCTGAGCTTATGAACAAGGCCTATATATATAGCTAGCAACTATGTCTCGGATCCGTTGGTCATCTGGAAACACTCATTGATTGATACACGTGATATTTACACGATAATTTATTTACGAACTTGGCTTATGCCCTATCGCGCGTCTTGATTATATATCACTATTTAATTAAAATAGTAATCTTCCCTTTGCTTATCTCTGTGAAGTGAAATAGAAGTAGAAAATATTTATTTGCGTTTCAAAATATTAAAATATTAATATTAACAAATAAGGAACTAATAAAAATAAATTAATGGCGAGAACACAAATAGGCTACCGGCTCAGCATTAAATACTTCATTGTGGTTGTTTTTGGATATTAATCCTAACCCGCCTATGCCTTGCGTCACTGAAAACATCTGAAAGGGCACACGGGAAGGCTGTCGCTTCGCTGTCTGTCGCCGCTTTGTACATGTACGCCAGCTTTGAATTGACGAGGCCAGGAATAGGCTGTTAGTTTGATTGAGTTTTATGCGCAGAGCGAGTTGGCAATACTTTGTTACTTTTCGCGCCATTGAAAAAGTATGGATTTCCGTTGTACTTCCGTACCTAGTCGTTTGGTCTATGGTAAGTTGCCCCATCGATAGGGGAAAACCAAAAACGATCAGACAACGTTTTGCAAGATTGACTTGATTGATTGATTTTATTTTCGCTTATTTCGGTTGCCAGAATAGGATACCATAGGACCCACGTAATTTGGTTTATTTTTAATTGGACTATATGAATCCATACAACACCTTCAATAATATTACTACTTACTAACCCCAAATCATGTTATTTCCGCATGCATGAACAATTTTTGTAGTGTCGACGACAAACATGGCTACATTTTATTTTAGTGACGAGTAGGTCTCGAGTATTTTCATGACCAAACAACGTTGTTCAATAGTATGATTTATTTTTAAACGACGATTAAAAATATGTTCGGCTGTATATTTTCTCTATGTTTGTGACCCACGGGAATTAATTTTTTATGGGAGGGACCGCTTCGGGATAATTGTGCAATTCTGCATACAATAGCGAAAGAAGTTTCCAGAATTATCCCGAAGCGGTCCCTCCCATAAAAATTAAGGGATACGTATCTGTCCCGTTAAACAGCGTACTATAAAATCACTAATAAATTGGAAAACTGTTCTTAGCTGCGGGAAAATAGGTAAATAAATGCGATTTGACTAATGATAAAACCGTAATAATAAGTTCTTATTTTTTCAAAACAATCACATGTAGGTAGAGGTGCTATCTGTATTACCTCGGCATCTTCGTACCTAGGTTCCTAATTAGCACCCCACCTCTTTGGCCCCCACAAGAAGCCTACACTTAAATACGTAGGTACTAACCTCTTTCGAAACTTACGGCTCGAAATGGCCGGATCCGAGTTGAAACTTTGCTGAAGACTTTAAACGTTAAAGTTTCGCATTGTTTTATGTTTCAAAATGAGGTTGAACAAATTGCCACCAAACGATGGCTCGGGCTTCTTGCTTGTTAGGAGTTATTCCTAATATCTCGCTACAAACTTCTGCATTTGCAAACGTGATGGCTCTTGTAAGGACTTATTCCTAAAGTCTCGCTAGAAACTTAGGCAATCAACATTTTTTTTTCCGTCTGTCAAGTTTTAGTGATGCGAACCGGAGAGACGACGACGTGCGGTTTAGGTGTCTCAAATCAAACAATGTTTTTGATGACTCCACCAAATTTTTACAAAAACCGGTAACTTTAAAATAAAATTGCTTTTTACTTGCATTGCACAACTGAAGGAAAAACGTAGAATATTACAGTCTGAATACTTTACCTCACAACAATTTAGAAATAAGCTACTGAAAATCTGAAACTGCAAATAAACACGCAAATAGAGTTCTCAAACAATCCACTTCAGAATTTCTCATTCGGCACTAGACTGTGCTATTTCTGCAAATGATTCAGAATAGGACGCCTAGACACCTTTATATGTTATGTGAGAGAGATAACAATAATATAGGTGCTTCGTCTAAAAGGTCAGTAGGTGAGTCGACGACCGTTCCCGCCAAAAATAGGAGAAGCGCTTGTCAACATGACAGATGTATGTCGGCCATATTGCTTGTTAGTGAGGATATGCGAGGTGAAAGTGTGCTTTGTTTTGATGAGTGTTTTGGTAGTAAAGTGCTTTCACACTTAGCGAGTGGGGAATAGTTCGTTCCGGTCAATTAATATTTCTTTCCCAAACGGATTTTACTACAAAAAAGTATGCGTACTAAAAAAACTACAAGTTTTTTATAGAAATGTTATGGAATCCCGAGTTATCACATAGGTTTATAATTAGCCTATTTTCTAAGTGCTAATTTTTCTGTTATTTTATCATTATAACTAGCGGACCTTCCTGGCTTCGCACAGTTTTAGTACGGTTCCCTAACTTTTTTGAAAATATTATATAGCCTATGTTCACCGGGGATAGTGTAGCTTCCCAGTAAAGGTGAAAGAATTTTTCAAATCGGTCCAGTAGTTTCGGAGCCTATTCATTACAAACAAACCAACAAGCAAAAATCAAACCTTTCCTCTTTATAATATTAGTATAGATAAACCTATTTTTTTTTATTGAATAAAATTGAATAAAAGGTACTTTAGCATTTACGTTCTATTTCATGACGAGCGATGTGACGCAGGAGGTTGCGGGTTCGATTCCCGCCTCGGAACAATTGTGTGTACGATCTGCAGATATTTGTTCCGGATGTTCTGGTCGTTTTCTATATATAATAAAAAAAATATCTATCTATGTAATGTATTGTATTATGTATATCAGTCATCTAGTACCCATAACACAAGCTCTGCTTACCATGGGGCTAGATACTTCTTCCACTGGTGGACAAAAAATTGAAGTGAACTATAACTATAAAATAATTTAATAGTATGAAATATGACCTGTCTAAGTGCTTATTTGTAAGCTTAAAGAAATAAAAACTTTTCATTTTCATTTTCGATAATGCTGTGTGAATTGTCCAGCATTGTTTATATTTATTTATTTATTTCAAGTTGTCAAATAGAAAAAGGCACTGAAAGTTAAGGTTTTTTCGGAAATGGCATTTAATTTTAGCCATTTACTCGTAGTTGCATGGAGTGGACTATACTCGTATTTACAGGAAAACTTTTGACCCTATCATGGTTATTAACACTAAAGTCATTTAAAACGGGATATTTACCATGATTTGAATTTTGATCGTGATCATGGCGCATGAAACTGTGCCGAAATATTGGATAACTCAAAAATCAAATCATAGTAAATATCCCGTTTTAAATGACTTTAGTGTTAATTTACAGGGAAGAAACATTATTTTGGTAAATGTATCGTACGATTTTGAATATATTGTAGGTTTCTACTTAGATACCTACATTTGGTAGGTTGAGTTGAGATATTCGGCGGATATTGAAACACGCGAATTTGCGTGTCACTTGAATCAATAGTTATAGCCGGTAATTTTATAATTCAAATGAAAATGAGCTTTAATTTTTAAAGGTCCCTACTATCGGAACCTTCGCTGTAAAGGCCACTCGGCTATGGAACAGTCTTCCCACTGAATATCGCGAGGCATCCTCGATAAATGTCTTCAGATCTAGAGTCTATAACTATTTTCTTTCGCAAGAATAATTCCGTACGTATATATATATTTTATTTATTTCTTTATGTTCTTGTTTACTTATATATTATTATTATTTAGTAGCAAGCTGTACCTACTTGTGAATCAATAAATGTATTTTCTTTCTTTCTTTTCTTTCTTTCGTACGTAATTATAATTATATATTAATTATTTATATAGGTATATATATTACTGTTTAAGTATAATATAAGTAGCTTAGTATCATTATGAGTAGTATATTTTATTATCTCTATTACTACCTACCAAACTGTTGTCCACACTACCCAAAGGTTAGCAGGTAGAGAATGATATCTAGTATTATGCTCGCCTATGTACAACTTTTGTGCAATTAAGTATATTCTATCTATCTATCTACCTATCGGTTTTCGATGAAATGTTTTTAAAATTATCGGTACTGGAAACTAGAATTTAAATACACAGAATAAGGTACATAGGTAAATAGGTACTTTTAAAGAAATATATAAATCTATCTGCGCCTTACGGCTTTGACCGCTTGGAAATATTTCCCGATTTTGGTGCAATGAGTAATCCCTCGAAGTCTTTTAGTAAGGGCATTGAAACATACCGTGCTACTAAAGTGAAATACCTCAAGCCTCAAACAAAGTACCTACCTAAACTATTGTTGGTCGCTCATTACATTAGCTAACGTTATTGCTACTTGGTTGACTCACGAACTCACGGTGAAAAGGAAAAATAAGCTTTTCCTAGTGAAAGAAAGAAAGAAAATACATATATATGACATAACACAACACGACACATCTATACTAATATTATAAAGAGGAAAGGTTTGATTTTTTGTTTGTTTGTAATTAATAGGCTCCGAAACAACTGGACCGATTTGAAAAATTCTTTCACCGTTGGGAAGCTACACTATCCCCAGTGAACATAGGCTATATTATATTTTCAAAAAGTTAGGGATCCGTACTAAAACCGTGCGAAGCCGGGAAGGTCCGCTAGTAAGTGATACAAATTTTGAAACTATCATGGTTATTAACACAAAAGTAATTTATAACGGGATATTTACCATGAATCGATTTTTAAGTTATCCAATATTTGAGTTACAGCTTCATTCGCCATGATCACGGAGATAAAATAGATCAATAAATAGTAGTTCGTTGGCGGGGGCATTACCAACCCCAACCCGCGTGCCCAGCGTTGGGATTATGACATTACCACCTAATGAAAATGAAAATGAAAAGTTTTTATTTCTTTAAGATTACGAATAAGCACTTATGTAGACAGGTCATATTTTATAGTTCACTTCAATTTTTTGTCCACCAGTGGAAGAAGTGAGAAGAAACCACTAGTATGTTCATAACTTATGTGTCTAGTACATTTGATTTGCTTATCTGTAAGTTGGTAGATTTTGAGTTGGAGCAAAACTCGTTCCAAGCTTTTTAGAAGCAACGAGGTGCTTTTACGGGAAGACGGTGAAAAGAATCGCATTAAGATTTATTTAGCACACACATACACAAAAACAATGAAAGTACACTTAAACAAAGAAAAATATACATTAAAACACATAATAAAGCAGTGGACTGCTATATCGCTGGTGTGGTTATTGGTTTTGGTTAGTTTTTAGCGAGTAATCCTACTAATATAACCGTCAAAGTTTGTAAGTATGGATGGATGGATGTTTGTTACTCTTTCACGTAAAAACCACTGAATGCCTTTACACACGGCTTGATCTACACAACATTAATTTAGAATAGAAATGTCTCTTTTGTGTTAAATCAATGTATATTATTAATTATTTACTTTTATATCTTTTTGTCGTGTGCTTGTTACAGTAAGATAAATAAATAATAATAAATAAATAATGCTGGACAATCCACACAACATCATCTAGCCCCAAGGTAAGCAGAGCTTGTGTTATGGGTACTAGATGACTGATATACTTAATATAATAGATTAAATAGATAGATTTTTATTTTATTTTACATATAACGACCAGAACACCCGGAACAAACTCTGCAGATCGTACACACAATTGTTACGAGGCGGGAATCGAACCCGCAACCTCTTGCGTCGCAGGCGGACCTTCGCTCACCGCGTCTCAGAGGTCGTCACAGATAATTAAGTCTTAGCTATCAGAATAAATATATTTCATTTCATTTCAATGGATTTTAATGAAACTTCTTAGCTTATACATCAGAATAACACATAGGCTACAATTTATAAAGATATATTGTATATTATCCGAAATATCTATCACCACGCGGGTGAATCCGCGGAGCGCAGCTAGTTAAGAATAATTGTAAATAGTTGCATGTGTTTATATTATGTTTTTAATTCGCAGGAGTGTCCAGAAGGCGTGGTCCAAGAGGAGTCGTTTAAGGACATCTACGCCAAATTCTTCCCTCATGGAAGTGAGTATATTCCTGTTAAGTTCAACCTCTTTCTCCCTTCGAGTTCACTGCATCTCACTTTTTAAATCTCATCCATATTATTTAGTACTAGCGGACCTCCCCGGCTTCGCACGGTTTTAGTACGGATCCCTAACTTTTTGAAAATATAATATAGCCTATGTTCACCGGGGATAGTGTAGCTTTTCAACGGTGAAAGCATTTTTCAAATCGGTCCAGTAGTTTCGGAGCCTATTCATTACAAAGAAACAAAAAATCAAACCTTTCCTCTTTATAATATTAAAACAGATTATGAACGCACTCAAAAGAGCAATCGAGTCCTTCACTGGATTTCATAAATAAATAAATAAATAATGCTGGACAATTCACACAGCATTAGCTAGCCCCATGGTAAGCAGAGCTTGTGTTATGGGTACTAGATAACTGATATACATAATACAATACATTACATAGATTGATATTTTTTATTATACATAGAAAACGACCAGAACACCCGGAACAAATATCTGCAGATCGTACACACAATTGTACCTAGGCGGGAATCATACATAGATGGAGAATAGACTAAAGAAGATAACAAGTGAAGAATAAGAACAGTATAATAATGAAGGCTAGGCTACAAATATTCCGAGGCGGAAAAAATATATAAATAGATATTATATTCTCAGTGAAGTAGTTAATTTACTTAGTAACATTATTAAAACGGCCAAGAGAGTTAGAATGATAAAAAAAATAATGAACTTTTCCATAATTCTGGATGGAAGATATTAGCTTATATCTTGTTATACAATACATAGTTAATCACTGAGAACCAAAGTTATCGACATAGCTCTAAGAATTAGCAAGCTGAAGTGGCAGTGGGACGGACATATCTCGCGAAGAACCGACGGCCGCTGGGGCAAATGTGTGGAGACTCGGTAAACGTAGGACGCCCTCCGACCAGGTGGGATGACGACCTGCGAAATACTGCAGGTAGATGCTGGATGTCAAGCTGAAGACAGGGCGCTTTGGCGCTCATTGGGGCAGGCCTATGTCCAGCAGTGGACTAACATAGGTTGATGATGATGATGATGAGTTGATCACTTATTTCGCTGTGTAAAGAGTATCTTACCTGCCTACCCAACCATTGTATCAAACAGAGAATCTGTCGATATTTCCAAGCGTAGGAAACCGACCAGCGATTGCATTCCATTTGAAATTGCAATTTGCGGTTATAGTATGGACTGGGCAGCTAGCTATGCCACCACTCCAATAAACACGCTGAAAATGCCGTCAAAACTGTTGCCAACTTGCCATAAACACTACAGTAGAATTGTTTAGGTTGCTACCTAAGGCTCGATCCACATCTGACGGATAATGCGTCGCGTATCATCGGTCGCGTCTATTCGGTCAAATCAGACCTGTCACATCACACTACGCGTCTCATCAGTTCGAACGACCTGTGCACAAGCGAGCTCCGCCAATGTTTCGCCTCTGAATGCATCATACAAAATACACGTGTCACGACACGTTACGTCGACCGACTATGCGTTGACGTTAACGTAACAGACGCAAACACGCGCGACGCACTAACCCATCATCGGTTGAGTGTGAAATATTTTATTATACAAGTTTCTGCCCGCGGCTTCGCACGCGTTTTTTCTATGGAAACGTTTAAGATTATTTATATTCTATGGGAACTGATTTATGGGATAATAAGGAGCCTATGTTTTATTCTGGGCCCAGAACTACCTATACAAAATTTCAGCTCGATCCGTTCAGTAGTTTTTGCGTGAAAAAGTAACAAACATCCAGCCATACATACAAACATAGTAGGTTCTGGCGTAACGCGACAAATACGCGACGTTTTTTCCGTCAGATGTGTACCGACCCTAAGTGATTTCCTAGCTAGTAAACCACCTACTAACTGCTAGTTAGGTACTGCAGTTTGGCTGTTCAACCAGCTCATTATAGTAGATTCCAACTGAAATCATTTACATCAGTTGAGGATGCACGCCGCCATGTTTTTTACGACCTCTGTGGCGCGGTGGGCGAAGGTCCGCCTGCGACGCAGGTGGTTGCGGGTTCGATTACCGCCTAGGGACAATTGTGTGTACGATCTGCAGATATTTGTTCCGGGTGTTCTGGTTGTTATCTATGTATAATAAAAATATCTATCTATGTAATGTATTTTTTTATATCCGACATCTAGAACCTAGAACCCATAACACAAGATCTGCTTAGCTTGGGGCTAGATGATGATGTGTCGATTGTCCAGCATTATTTATTATTATTTAAACCTTATGTTGGAATGCTGTTTACTTACTAAGTACGTTGATTGACAGAGATACGAGAATGCGTAAATCTAGGTTCCTAGGAACTACATATATGTTTTACCTTTTTATTATAAAAAAAATAACACTTTTAATTTAAGACGCTAAATGCACGTTTATTTCACTCGTTTCTTAGGTTGTTGAGGTAAGAAACTCAAACCATCCATCGGTCAAAAGCTTCAACGGTTTTGATATGTATGTTAGTATTTATTTATAAAAATACAGCAATTAGCTTACAGTCTAACACCAAAACACTAACTACTAGACTAAAAAATACAGAAAAACAAATTAAAAACAAGATTACAAATAGGTAGGTAAAACAAGCAAAGCAAACACAGGTAATTTATTAAAAAGTAAGGCACGATCTTAAACTGAAGTATATAAGGCTTAACACTTTGACTGCGATTTTTTTTCGACGACTGCGATCTTTTTTTTAACCTAAAAAATTCGTGCTGCCGCTCTACACAGCGGTTGTGTTACGCCGCACATGCGTTTCGTTCGAAAAATATTACGGCTGTGCTGAGTCACACAGATCTGTATTGTCTCAGCCGCTGCGCTAGTGTGGATTTACGCATATTAGTCACTTGTAGAAAACACATACCGTGTGATTGCTCTGAGTGTAGGAGCGTTACCGGCGTGTAGCGTACGCGCTGCTTGTAGAGCAAATAGCCGATGGAATCTGAAATCGTATGCTCTCACTCCAGCATAAATGTCCTCAACATCATCATCATCATCAGCCTATATCAGTCCACTGCTGGACATAGGCCTCCCTCAATGAGCGCCATAGCGCCCTGTCTTCAGCTTGCCGCATCCAGCATCTACCTGCAGTCTTTCGCAGGTCGTCATCCCACCTGGTCGGAGGGCGTCCTCCACTACGTTTACCGAGTCGTGGTCTCCACACAAGAACACGTTTGCCCCAGCAAAAAATATAAATGTCCTAATGCCCTTTAAAGTTCAAATGGATATTATAATTTCAGATTCAGCCCTGTACGCGCACTACGTGTTCAAAGCCTTCGATGTGAACTGCAGCGGGGCTATCAGCTTCCGAGTGAGTAACTATTTGTCAGTCCCAACATTAGACACTTTTTTCAACGTGAAAATAGTCATTATTTAAAAAGTCCTGACTTTTGCCGACAGTCAGCCTTGTCTGGCAACCCTAACGGTAAAGCCTGGTAAAAATTCCATAATGCAAGGGATCTTTTGAAAATCGCTGCAGAGTGCAGACATCAAATATCATTTCTAGTTTTATATATATTCTATGGTCTCTATCTCAATGTATATCTTAACCTGTAATCAAACATAGCCTACTTTTATCCCATAGATCAGTTCCCATAGGATAGAAATAACATATAAACGTTTCCATAGAAACAGCGCGCGAAGCCGTAGAAACGTCAGAAACTAGTTTTTCATAAAAAAATTGAGTGGGGTAAGTTGATTTTATTTATTGCAATTTCTATAAAGCCCAAATAGGTACTCAAAAGTAACTCATAAGTTACATCTCAAGTACCCAATTTTTGACACATTTTCATTAAAAACTGTCAAAAAATCACGACTTGAGACGCGCTTAAATCTGTCTGTAAAAGTATAATATAGCCTATATTCACCGGGGATAGTGTAGCTGCCCAACGGTGAAAGAATTTTTCAAATCGGTTCAGTAGTTTCGGAGCCTATTCATTACAAACAAAAAAAAATTAAACCTTTCATCTTTATAATATTAGTATAGAAGAGCAGATAATCACTGCAGTTTATTTGGAGATGGTTGCATTCCTCTATTACAAATAAAACATCGTGTTATGTATCGAATGTAAAACAACGAGAGATAAATCCCAAGGGCAGGTCCTGTAGGGAGGGGACACTCAATAGTGTTGTGACGATCGATTAATCGATTCGCTACAAGTATTCAGGCGTTAATTTCATGCTTGAGCGAGGCTTTAGATTAGACTTAGGTACTATTCATGAAGACTGATTTTTTTTTTGAAGATTCTCCATTCGTTAAACATGCTGTATCAACTCGATCGCTAAGGACTAAAAGAAATCCGTTTTAAGCAAAAACCGTAGAGCGCAATTTCGTATGGGTAGATTTAATATGGGTTATTCCCTTGTCCGCAAT
The DNA here is from genome assembly GCA_943735965.1 of Eupithecia abbreviata. NCBI lineage: Eukaryota > Metazoa > Arthropoda > Insecta > Lepidoptera > Geometridae > Eupithecia > Eupithecia abbreviata. The sequence continues at coordinate 528,095 of OX031003.1, read as the reverse complement.
AATTTATCGCAAAATAACGATTTTTACTGATAATGTTACACAATGTGAATTGAGTGAAATCCTGAATCAGCAAGTGAGGTAGGTTGTTTCATAATTGAGCCTAAGAAAGTACTAAATGATGAGTCATGAGCTCATGGGGACCTACCTAAATAAATAAATAATGCTGGACAATTCACACAGCGTAATCTAGCCTCATGGTAAGCAGAGCTTGTGTTATGGGTACTAGATAACTGATATACATAATACAATACATTACATAGATAGATATTTTTTATTATACATAGAAAACAACCAGAACACCCGGAACAAATATCTGCAGATCGTAAACACAATTGTTCCGAGGCGGGAATCGAAACCGCAACCTCCTGCGTCGCAGGCGGACCTTCGCCCACCGCGCCACATCGGTCGTCAAAACAAATAAATGATTAGGTAGGTATATATTTGTTTATTTAAACTTTATTGCACTACGGGTACAAAGGGTGGGCTTAATGCCGAGGCATTTTCTACCTGCCGACCAGGAACATGTTTAAAATAAAATACCTAAGTGCGACTTAGATCTTCCAAGGAATACCTAAACGTACGGAATATTTTATAAGAATTTGTTTTGCTAAAGCAGTACAACTTTAGAATATGTCGCAATAAAACTTCGCAAGAAATGCAATTCAAGAGAAATTCAAGAGTCAAGGAGCGCAGAAAATAAAAATAAAATAAAACTTCTCCATGTTGGCGCCAAAACGGCGAAATTTTGCAATGTCAGATAAAATCTCTTGGCGCGCTGTCAACTCGGTTGAGGTGTAAAGTTTCGGTCGGACTAATTTTGGCGCCAACTGTATACCAACACCTTTTGCCAATTTCACAGTGCCATTTAAGTGGTAATGTTTTGGAATGAGAGGTTTTCATTTGCATCACAAATCATGCTGCAAATGCCTAATTTTAGATGGCTCTATGTTTGTTACTTGTTCACGCGAATACGTAATAACTACCTACCTACATATACTATACAAAAGTAGCTCGAACTTTGCATATGTGCCTAAGTCTAAGCGAGATTAAATCTTTGGATTTCTATCCAATAAATCTGTAACCATCATGGGATCCATCCCATGGGTACAGATTTATGAGATAACGTATTTAAAAATTTAATTAACGTTAACGGTATTTTCTAAATAACCGTTAACGTTTCATTGAAAACGCAGGAACATGTTAAAAAAATGTTGCAAACGGCTCTATAGATGGCCATGGCGATGTATTGTCAATTTCAAATGGAAGGAAAATCAAGTTTAACTAGCAAGTTCGCATGGACGAACAAAATAACCTATCGAAACTAAAGGCCTAATTTGATCATCCGAACTTTGTTTCAATTTTATTTTCCTTCAATTTTGCATTGGTAATGGGTAATGGTCATCTATCAATGAGCAATAAAACTTCTGAAACTATCATGGTTATTAACACTAAAGTCATTTGAAACGGGATATTTACTATGATTTGATTTTTGAGTTATCCAATATTTCGGCACAGTTTCATGCGCCATGATCACGGAGTAGTATCTATCGAGCAATTTCAGCAATACATTTATCAATTCGAAACATTATAATAACTTAATCTGGCACCGTAAAATTTCACAATTCTACAAAATACTCGGGAAAGTTTTACACAGCCGGCAACCCTAGCGGATGTAAAATTTCCGACAATTTATTCAACTCCGTCTTTTTATCAAAATTAATATCCCCGCCAACTTGAACCAATTAAACTCTTGCTAACGGGGTTCAAAATTCGCTCCGGAGTTTATCAATTAAAAGTTTTGCTGCGCTACGGGAGTTGGGAAATGCAACATGCAACACACACTCTACTGTACCTTACCTACCATTTCATTTCATTTCAATACGTAACATGGGCATCCATAAACCATATTAACATTTTTCGACGATTTCGCTCGATCCCCTACTATAGGTAATCTCACGTCAGATTTTTAAATATGCATATTTATAATATAAATAAGATAATCTGCTTGATTGCGGTGGCATATTGAAAAAACAATTTGTTCGTTGTTTTGTTTAGACTAGTGATTAAGATTATTAAGAACATATTAGAATTAATGATTATTAATTAAATACAAATACAAAAATCTTTATTCGAAACAAGAGACTTAAAGTATAGTATAATTAATTATTTGTTCCGGGTGTTCTGGTCGTTTTCTATGTATAATAAAAAATATCTATCTATGTAATATATAGTATTATGTATATCAGTTATCTAGTACCCATAACACAAGCTTTGCTTACCATGGGGCTAGATAATGCTGTGTGAATTATCCAACATTATTATATTTATTTAAAATAGAATGACATAATAAAACAGAACAAATATAAAATACTTCAATAGGAACTACTAAAATTCGATACAAAAAAATACTACGTGAGATTTGAGCCACCCCTCTCCACGTGAGATTAAATTTTTTATTAATAAACGACTCACGTAATTAATGGATGCCAATCTCTTATCAGAAGATTTTTTCCTACCCAGTGTGTTCATTTTCTAATGCCGAGGCTGGGTATTGCATTAAAATACCGCGTTTAACAGTTCTACTCGTTTCTAGGAGCTGCTAGTGACGCTCTCTACGCTCCTGCGCGGCTCCGTGTACGAGAGGCTGCGCTGGGCCTTCCGTCTGTACGACGTAGATGGAGACGGCTGCATCACACGGGCTGAGCTCGGAGAGGTCGGTACTTTACTCCTATTAAGTCACTCATTGCCATTCATGAAGCGACTTACAGCATTGGCAATGAGTGACTCACAGCGATATTAAACCATGCTTCCTGTTTGGTGAAATCGGCCTTAACCTTATCCTGGGTTTGTGCGCTGGGAGGTGCGACACAGTTTTAAACTTATGCGCTTTCCAGTGTTTCCTTGTATTTTAGTTATATTATGTATTTTTTCATTCTAAATAAATAAATTGGAAATTGAAACTGAATACAAAATAGCCGAATTACTTCGTGAGTTAAGTATAATTACTTTTTTTTATTTCCTTTGGGGTGGCTTGTGTAACACAGCGGCCATCATAGGGCTATTGTGATCGCCACTTATACGTTCAGCCCCGAAGCCGTAGCGTTCATAGTTCGCCTAACCCTTGCAGCTGCTAGGAACTGTAGTATTTTCTTCGGGGTGATGTCTCGTAGCTCGTCTGGGCTATGCAGGCGCTTGCCCAAGTGAGTTAAGTAATTGTTTGTGTATGATACATATATCCCAGCCATGGGGTCCCAGTACTGCCACTCGTCACCCTCAGACATCTCTCAAAATTGACATTTATTACAGAATAGGTACCATGATTTTAGTTTTGAGTTTTCCAATATTTCGGCACAGTATCATGCGCCATGATGACGGAATAACTGAAGGCACTGCGAGTTAGTTGTTATTCAAAGTAACTTGTGTTTTTTCAAAGTTTCTTAAAATTTTTTCAGGTGGTTGTGGCAGTTCATGAACTACTGGGTCGTCGCGCGCCGCCGGGCAGCCCCGCTGCCAGGCAAGATGACGCCAAAGCTAATGAACAGGTGATATTGATATAAGATAAAAGTACCTAACAGAACGTTAAGCATATTGTCGTTACATTTAACTTGCTACATGGGTAAAGGGAAATATAAAAACAACCAATCTCCAAACCAAAATAACCAATATTCAAAACTCAAGAAACTAAACGAAAATTGTTTTGGTTGCATTGACTGCTAGGTTAGATAAGGCTTAAAACTTTCCCAGATGCTACGATTTAACACTTTGATTGCTGAAATCAAATCACACGGTATGTGTTTTCTACAAGTGACTAATATGCGTAAATCCACACTAGCGCAGCTGCTGAGAAAATACAGATATTTGTGACTCAGCACAGCCGTAATATTCTTCGAACGAAACGCATGTGCGGCGCAACACAACCGCTGTGTAGAGCGGCAGCACGAATTTTTTAGGTTAAAAAAAGATCGTAGTCGTCGAAAAAAAATCGCAGTCAAAGTGGTAATGAAAATTGAAATTGAAAATTGTTTATTTGTATAGAATTATCTTTACATGCTAGAAAGTTGTTAGGACATCCAAGGATGTGAGTATGTACTTGTGCCAGGATGTCCGGAATTAAATAATAAATAAATAATGCTGGACAACACACACAGCATTATCTAGCCCCATGGTAAGCAGAGCTTGTGTTATGGGTACTAGATAACTGATAAACATAATACAATATATTACATAGATAGATATTTTTTATTATATATAGAAAACGACCAGAACACCCGAAATATCTGCAGATCGTACACACAATTGTACCGAGGCGGGAATCATACATAGATTTATGAATAGACTAAAGAAGATAACAAGTAAAGAATAAGAACAGTATAATTATGAAGGCTAGGCTACCACTTCACGTTATTCGCTCCAAAATTTGCGTAATAACGCTGATAACGCGCGTTACGCTATGTGTTAAATATCGTGATAGCTTTGCTGATTTCTTGAAAGATGGGTCGGCCATTGTGCGTAGCCTTTACATCGTTTATGGCCATCAGTAACAGCCGGCTCCGTAGCAATAGCGAAAATACACTAATCTTGACCCAGGTTACTTATTCCAGCTGTTTAGGGTGGAAACCCTTGGTCCATTTGTAGGTATATTAAATAAAGATCTTGCAAAACTTATCATAGAGTCTATTCGGAATGCTAGCTTCTATTTCAGTCATCGAATTAGCATTGCCATTCAGCGTGGCTGCCAGCATTCTGGGCACTCTGCCTTCTGGCTCGGATCGGTTAGGAATAAGTGTCTAACTTAGTAGTTCAAATTTGTTTATACTCCGTAAAGATTCCCTACACTTTCTAGTGATGTCTGTAGCTATTGTACCTTTAATTTTTTGTTTTACTTCGTATAAAGAATTCAATACTCAAAACTCAATATATTTATTGTTCTAATAGCTCTTTTAAAGCTGTTGTTGCGAACGAAGACAGTTTCAGAAAATGATTTCATACAAATGTAAGCAAATAACGTTGACATTAGACTCTATGCAAAAAGAGAAGTCTCGTGGCGAAACGGTGCACTTACATATTAACGCAACAAAAGTAGCCGTCCATTCCTAAGAGACTTCTCATTTTGCACAGACTCTATCAAATAGAGCTGCAACGAGTGGAAACTGAAGTAAGCTTTATTTGCTCTAAGTCTGTTCTATTTTTACCCAAATATAAGCTTTTAGTTTCCCAAATAAATAAATAAATAAAACAATAAAAAAGCATATTGGATATTCTATTCGCTTACCATTTCTGTAAAAAGACCTTCGACATAACCAGCTCAACATCTCCCTTTCCCAGGTGGACAAAGTATTCCGTAAGCTGGACCTGAACCAAGATGGAGTCATCACCATCGAGGAGTTCCTGGAGTCCTGCCTCAAGGACGAGGTGATCACCTGCTCGCTACAGATGTTCGACACGGGTCTATGACAGCCACTACCTGCCCCAGCCCGACCCATACAGAGGTAGGTACTAGGTACAGTAGTCACAGCTCAAGTGATCACATGGAGGAGTTCCTGGAGTCCTGCTTCAAGGACGAGGTGATCACCTGCTCGCTACAGATGTTCGACACGGGTCTATGACAGCCACTACCTGCCCCAGCCCGACCCATACAGAGGTAGGCACTAGGTACAGTAGTCACAGCTCAAGTGATCACATGGAGGAGTTCCTGGAGTCCTGCTTCAAGGACGAGGTGATCACCTGCTCGCTACAGATGTTCGACACGGGTCTATGACAGCCACTACCTGCCCCAGCCCGACCCATACAGAGGTAGGCACTAGGTACAGTAGTCACAGCTCGAGTGATCACATGGAGGAGTTCCTGGAGTCCTGCTTCAAGGACGAGGTGATCACCTGCTCGCTACAGATGTTCGACACGGGTCTATGACAGCCACTACCTGCCCCAGCCCGACCCATACAGAGGTAGGCACTAGGTACAGTAGTCACAGCTCGAGTGATCACATGGAGGAGTTCCTGGAGTCCTGCTTCAAGGACGAGGTGATCACCTGCTCGCTACAGATGTTCGACACGGGTCTATGACAGCCACTACCTGCCCCAGCCCGACCCATACAGAGGTAGGCACTAGGTACAGTAGTCACAGCTCGAGTGATCACATGGAGGAGTTCCTGGAGTCCTGCCTCAAGGACGAGGTGATCACCTGCTCGCTACAGATGTTCGTCACGATTAATTATTTAACAGAAATAAAATGAATCCTCCTTTCAGTTCCAGGGCGGTAGAGAAGCCCGCGTTGTGCGCGTGTCGCTGCGCGCACGGCGGCGTCCTGCGCTCGCTGGCCGCAGCCCTGGCGCTCCGGGCGCAGCCCTACCTGCGCTACCTCGCCACCTTCCACGACTTCTACGACGCCGTCGTCAGACCCAGGATCCGAAGCGTTATGTTTTTCCACTTTTAACTCGCCGTCTGCATTCAAACATTTCTGCGAACCTTTTATTCATAACTAGATACGCCCGCGTGGAAATCTATGTGTCAAATGGTTTATAAACCTTTCTTTTGAAACACTCTATCTATTAAAAAAAACCGCATCAAAATCCGTTGCTTTAAAGATCTAAGCATACATAAGGACAGACAGCGAGAAGCGACTTTGTTTTAAACTATGTAGTGATCAACTTAATTATTATATTCCCATTCAATTTTTTTAACACTAGCAGCAGTTATATATGACATTTTTCTGGAAAAACAGGTAGCTTCTTCGGAAAACCATCAATCTCCTTGCCGTATTCTCAGGTGTATAGGTTTTAAAAGGGTATAGAAGGGGGCAGACAGATTTTCAAATAAATAAATAGATACCTACACAAAACTGCGTCGTAAACTTTTGTTGACTTGTTAAAAAGTTAACATCAATAAGAGCTATACCTATATTACTATTGACTACCTAACTTCTATGACAGTGGTATCACCACAGAAATATCCATAGATTGAAGAAACTATATCTACATAGTGCGCGCGGTGCTTTTACCACGGAGGAGGATTCAGGTTCAGGTTCAGGTGGTGGTACTCCTTTATCCGCATTTGGACTCCAGTTGGTCCTTGGTTGGAGGAGGATGTTCTGGTAGTCTCTTCTATCTCCTATGGTAGTTTCTTCCATGAAAGGTTAATTGCCGCGTCTCTCCACGTCACAACTGTAGTTTCTTTCAAAGGTTCCTTCTTGATGGTAAATGTCTCACTTCAAGGCCAATTTCACTAAATTAAAAACTCGTATCAACGTAACTTGCAGAACCGCGTAGGGACCGATCGGGGCATATGTGTCCGTGTCATGCAATATGTGGATTTGTCTATTCAAAATGCAGAGCCATCTCGCAAGAAGTTGAAGTCTATTCAAAAATAATAATGGCGATTCTACGGGACTTTGCTTGACGAACAGAGTTACCAGTTCAACATTAATTAAACCAGATTCCACCAAAGCGTAGATCTTAGGAGATGTCCGCATTGGAGACGACGACATATTTATAAAGTTTGATATGATATGTAAGTACAAGAATCTGATACATTTACGTGTACAATTATTCGTAAAAAGCCTTTAAAAATAGCGATATTAGAAACCTGCCTGTTTAGCTTCATCTCATAATTTAGGCACATTTGATATCTTACGAGTAGGTAAGTAATGCATTTTTTTTTCATTTAAAGTGTCAATTATACCTACCAAATAGTTTTATTTCAAAGATTTCAATTACCTATGTACTACCTACCAAATAGTTTTATTTCCAATATTTAGAAAACAATACGTAAATAAACATTTAAATTATTACTGTGTAGTAAAAATATTATCACTGTTGAAACACTACCTACCTAAAAGTCAAAATATAAGCTTACGATATTTCGATTGCCCTTTGCAAGCGACAGGGTAAAATTCCATGCAAAGCTGAAGTTAAAAAACAGCTAAAAATTTGTTTTACTAAAAATTTTATAACAAAACTTTTGGAGATGCTTTGAGAAATGTATTTTTTGAAAGTAACCATTATTTTTGTTGCCTTCGATGCGATTTCAACAAACTATTTACACCTCCTTTAATACACGCTTGGCCACCACGAGGCCAAAATTCCGACGAGCTTTTTTTCTAAAAAAAAAAACCACCCGTCAGTTTTTTAGTCATAAGTATTAAAATTTTAAACATTAACACGTCTTTTTAAATTCTAATTATAGATATTTGTTAAAAAAACAAAAAGATTTAGACACTAATCAAAATAAAGCAATTTTAAATCATATCATTGTGCTTTGTATTGCGGAATACATAGATGAATCAAACGCATTTATTTGTGTTCTATACTTAGTTATTTTTTTCTATAAGTATTTTAGAAAATAATTAAAATATATGTTTTAGGAATTGACAATAGGAAATTGAAAAGAAATTAGGAATTTTATTGATAAGCTCTAAATACCTACTAAGTTATTCAAAACCATTGACATTTACGTGAGTGGCTAATTTTTTAATTATCTAGTACGACCATTTTGTTTGTCTATGGTATGGCTAATAATTTCGGTGCCTCATCATAGTATGCAATGAAGTAGTAAATCAACAATGTGCCACTTAAAACTGACATTTCGATAACCTTTCGTAGAGTACCTAAAACATTTTTCTGTCAGTAGATTGATTCATATATCTTACAATATTTTGCTGCATATATAAATGGTAGAAGTCAAAAAAGTTAGTGCTACGGGTTGTTGTTATTTACGTCTATAAAGTACCTATACCTACCTAATACATATACCTAAATGGCTCATTTGTAGGCGAGTCAAAGTGAATGTTCAAAACTCTGCAAAAACTTGTAGATGTTTTCCCGCCTGAAAATGGAAGTTTACTGTTTTTTGCAGATTTTTATCATAATTTGAATAATTAAGATAAAAGATGTAGTTTGTAATTAATTTAGAATAAATCTTATGAATTTTAGATATAAAGTAAAGATATTCGTGGATTATTATGACTGATTTGGCGGAATTGTGAAATTTTTGCGGGATTCCTTTAATCACGCTTCACAGAAACAATATTTTGATGCAATTTTCACACTATTGCTGATTCTTCAATCTATTTTAATACACTCGGATAGACTTTCAAATTTAAAAATTTTAGGGTCTTGACAAAGCTGGTAATTTTATTGAAAAAACTGTTTCCTGAATTGGATTTGATAGTATGTACCTATTGTTATTTACAAAATAAAACTAAGATGCTTTGATTCAAATAGTTTATATCTATCTATACTCTTGTTAAAATGTCGACTGTACTGTCTTTTAAAATTTTAAATATTTGTAATAATACCTTGTAACATTTTATCTGTTTTAAACTGTATGATGTAGCAAAATTGCTCGGAATTTAACTGTTTTAAATGTTTTAGTCTATACCAGAGTTTTAAATACCTTGTCTTTGGTTTTAAAAATAAAGAGTTTATAAACAGATATCACGTTATATTTAATGATAATTTTAAACATTAATGATGTCAATTTCTTCTTTTTAAGTTTTAAATATTCTAATGTCGTGTGATTCGCAGATAATATAATGAGATTATAGTATGTATTGTGAGTAGTGAAGGTAAGGAAGTATGTATATATGTATTCTGTCACTGTGTCAAGACGTCCACGTTACAATCTGATAGTAAAGCGTTCTTCATGTTTCTATGTGTTTTATTTGAGTTTTTTTTAATAAAACCTATGGTCCGGGAGCCAGGTACAAATTTGGTTAATTATTTCCTCCCGAGCGAAACTTCGTAATATGCATTAGGGATTAATATTATGAATGCTCGTGACCGTCAGATGTGACTCCGCGGATGGGTTGGGCAGTGGCAGCGATGACGACATTATTCCCATGGAATAAAGCCGCCATATTGTAACTGTGCCGAAATATTGCCTAACTCAAAAATCTAATCATGGTAAATATCCAGTTTTAAATTACTTTAGTGTTGAACCATGATAGTTTCAAAAGTTTTACCATGAAATAAAGTTCAAATCATAAATTAAAATTAGGATATTCAGGAATTCTGATTTGAACCTTATCCCATAGGAATAATGACGTCATCGCTGCCACTGCCCAACCCACCCCCGGAGTCGCAGCTGACGGTCACGAGTATTCATAATATTAATCCCTAATGCATATTACGAAGTTTTGCTTGGGAGGGACTCGGTCATGCACATCTGTCACTGGCTCCCGGACCAGTATTACAACCTCTTTTGCGCGGTGGGAAAAGGCCCGCCTTGTTAGGCTGGGGATTTTAGGCCACACTAGCGCCGCCACCAGGTATTTTATCTTATTATTAGGTTGAACAAAGTATATAAAAAAAAATCATTTTCAGGGCAGTTTGGCCCACACTTTTGATACAAAAGTTGTTACCTTTTAGAAGCTTTTTTTAATGGCTCTGTAATAATTTTCTTTGTAAAGTATAGGCAGAGATGCAAAAATAGAGTTTGGTGGCCACCAAGGGCAACTTCGCACCTGGGTGGGCATGTTCAAGTCGAGAGTGAATTGGTGTCTTATTACCTTCATAATATCTTGTCTTATCTTCACCTTCTTCACCTTCATGCGTGATAGATCGTCCACCACATCGTCATTTTACATCAGGTGAGTATATTGAAAATGAAAATGAAAAAATGAAAATGAAAAGTTTTTATTTCTTTAAGCTTACAAATAAGCACTTAGACAGGTCATATTTTATAGTTCACTTCAATTTTTTGTCCACCAGTGGAAGAAGTGAGAAGAAACCACTAGTATGTTCATAACTTATGTGTCTAGTACATTTGATTTGCTTATCTGTAAGTTGGTAGATTTTGAGTTGGAGCAAAACTTGTTCCAAGCTTTTTTATCTTCTAAGTAATCTGATATTTTGTAATAAGCTTTTTTACAAAGAATGTGTTTACCAATTTTTTTAAATTTATTTATTGATAATTTTTGCAACTCACTTGGAGTTTTGTTGTAGAAGCGTATACATTGCCCTTTAAAAGATACATTTATCTTGTGTAGCCTAGTTGTGGGCACAGCGAGTTTATTCTTATTTCTAGTATTTACATTATGTATATCACTTTTTTTAGTGAACCGATTGATATTTTTATGAGTGTACAACAAGTTTTCATAAATATATTGACACGGTACTGTCATTATGTTTATTTCTTTGAATTTTTCACGCAGGGATTCTCTGGGACCCATATTATAGATCGCACGAACAGCCCTCTTCTGCAACACAAATACGGTGTTTATATCTGCAGCGTTCCCCCACGTTCCCCCACATAAGACATAATACTATGGAAGTAGCTGAAATAGACTAGTCTAGAAGTATCAACGTCTGTAAGGTGACGGATTTTTTTACCTGCATATGCTGCAGAACTAAGTCTCTTCGATAGTTTATCTATGTGTGGGCCCCATTGAAGTTTACTATCTAAGGTTATTCCCAAAAATACGGTATTATTTACAATTTCTAGCGTTTCTCCTTTTACGTTTATATCGGCCTTAACTTGTTTTACATTAGGTAGAATATTTGATATTAATTGTGGTCTCATCACCAGCCTATATAACAGAGATATGGCCGGCCCAGTGCCACTTCAGCTTGCTAATTCTCAGAGCTATGTCGATAACTTTGGTTCTCTGTCGGATGTATTCGTTACGAATCCTATCCTTCAGAGAAACTCCGAGCATAGCTCTTTCCATAGCTCGCTGAGCGACCTTGAACTGGTGGACCAGCGCTGTCGTGAGTGTCCACGTCTCAGTTCCGTAGGTCAGATTGTGGTCTAACGAAGGTTTATTATAAGTAGGATTATAAAAAAAATAGATTCGATTATAATTTTTGTATTTATTTATGTACCTACATATTTATTGGGTATAATTCGATGTCAATGTATGTATACCTATTGCAAGTAGTTCGGGTTGTGCCGTAACGTATTACAAATATTTCTTGAACACCCTGTTTCTAATGCGGTACTCTCTGTTGATCGGAATAATTGGCAGCATTCTGTATCTCACTAACTCAGGAGACAGGTTCTGGAATTAAAATAAACTGCATCAAAATTAGTCTAGCTTCATGTATTTAGGTAATAGATAGATATATTCATTTATTGATACAAATTTGTTACAGTTTATATATAGATAGCATCTTAAATCCTAACATAGGTTTATCTAGAAACTAGAGTTCTCTTTACAATAATACGGTTAAAATTAAAATTAATGGTAGCATCATCGGTAATTAGCGGATATGTTAATCGATACCTATAGTTTTAATTCCTTTATCAGAATCAGAAAAAGAGGTGCATTAACTTGTCCAAAAAATAGAACGATCTAATAATAATCTACCTTAATATCCAAAATTAATTAGCTACCTTCATATACTAAAAATTCCGTTTTCGTATAACTGAAGAATTTACACTTATATGGGACTACCCCGAAATAAGTACTTATTTCTTACAAAACTAAAAGAATCATCAAAATCGAGAATTACAAATGACGAAGCAATAATAAAAAAAACATAATAAATAACCTACACAATGATTCCAATAAAATGAATAGGGATGAAATATAAAAAAAACCTCACACGTAAGTAATCCTGCACCAAGAACCTTCGCCTTTTTAAATTAATTAATTTACGATTATTTGGCAAACAAAACAGAATACAATAAAATATTATAAATAATTAAAACTAGACTGTATTCCTAAATATGTTAAACAAAGCATGTTCCAAGAGCAAGTTCTATGGGAAGCACATACTAAATGAATTTTAAGTTTTTAAGTCTAATATAAAGTCCGATCACAAATACTATCTAGATTTCGGGACACATACAAAATCAAAGCTAAAAGCCGTCTCCGTAAATAAGAGCGCAATTGAGGTAAGTAAATGTAGTTTAAACCTCATACATAGCACGTATTTTTAACTTTAAACTAACAAATGATGTTTTATTTTGCAACTTTTGAATACACTGCGGCATTATGATAAGTTAGATGTTTCAATCGAACTAAACAAAATAAGAGCTCGCATTACAAGTGCGCTCTTATTTACGGAGACGGATTGGTTGCGCCGACCCGACAACTAGACAGTATTTGTGATCGCAGGGTACCTACTACCTACCTCAGCGTCGTCGGTCTCCTTAGGCCTCCGCAGCCGGTCTGGGCGCGGCTCCTTCGGGTGCGGCTGCCGGTACCCCTCATCATCAGCGCCGTCCTCCGTGCTGTCCCCATGGGACCCTGATTGTTTTTGGATCACTATGCACCTGTAGCATAAAAAATACAAAAATATTTATATAGTATAGTGTACAATTTGTGGGCTGACTACCGCAGAAATTAAATTAAGCCTGATGTTTACAGAAGAAAAATATTGAAATTAGGATTTTATACGTAGAATTAGCAAGCTGAAGTGGCAGTGGGCCGGCCATATCTCGCGAAGAACCGACAACCGCTGCAGCGCTGGGGTAGATAAAATAAATAAATAATGCTGGACAGCATTATTTAGACCAGAACACCCGGAACAAATATCTGCAGATCAACGATTTCTTGCTAAGTATTTATATTTATTTACCTTTTTTGCCTGGATCTTGCGAGCACGAAATCTGAAACAGACATATAAAAAATACTTAGGTACACGACGACGAGATGCGTCGACACAAAAGTTTTTTTAAAATTAAGAATCAAAATAATTCAAAAACGGTAAGCCAGGTAAATGTGAATAGTGCATGCTTGATACCCTAAGTTCATTATTTACAGAAAATAAGAGTTAGGTACTGCCCATAAATATAAAAAAATGACAAAAACTTCACTTTGTTCCCGCGTCTTTTTATATGTCATTTACATTACTTTTCGATTTGAGATCCTTCCTTACATAAAATAAACTGCACACTTACATTCAAGTTTCAGATACCTAGGTATCTGAAAAAAAAATATGGTGTACTAGCTGCGCCCCGCGGTTTCACCCGCGTGGTTATAGATATTTTGGATAATATACAATATATCATAATGAATTGTAGCCTATGTGTTATTCTGATATGTAAGCTATATTATTGTGAAGTTTCATCAATATCCATTCAGTACTTTTTACGTGAAAGAGTAACAAACATCCACCCATACTTACAAACTTTCACGTTTATAATATTAGTAGGAATTGGTGGTTTGTTTTTGTGAAGGCGACCAAACGCTCTTAAATAAAGTTCCTTCTTAAGAATAATAACTTTAAACTTACCATCAACACTGAGGCATAAGGCTAGGAAGAGCACCATCAATCGACTGCACATTTTGTAAAATAATACCTAAATAATATTCCTGAACCAATATTTATAATATGTAGATATCTAGTTATCTGTATTGAATTGAGTTCGATATGATGGATACATGCAAGAGGCGGTACCGTACGAAACTTTGAATGCGGGTCAAATTAGAGTAGGTAGTATCCTAGTATAGTAGGTACCTAGGTAGGTATCTACGACGACCGATGTGGCGCGGTGGGCGAAGGTCCGCCTGCAGATATTTGTTCCGGGTGGTCTGGTCGTTTTCTATGTTTAATAAAAGACATCGATCTATGTAATGTATTGTATTATGTATATCAGTTATCTAGTACCCATAACACAAGCTCTATACTTACCATGGGGCTAGATAATGCTGTGTGAATTGTCCCGCATTATTTAATTTTAATTTAATTTAATTGTGTGCTAGGTTGTTGTAGCCCTAAGAGAAGTTATTGGTTTTTAACTGTCTAAGCTTCTGCCTGCAGCTTCTGAAATCAAGTAACGCGAATGCCGTATAAATACTTAACGACCCAGCCTTTAATTTGTTCAGGCGTTCTGTCGTCCTGTTTTATGTATGTAACAAACAAAATTACTTTCGCTTTTGTAATAGTATGAGTTTTAATTAATATTTATATAATATGTAAACCTCATTTTAGTACGTACCTATTCATTTTCTAAGAGATTGGGCCTCATTCGATTTATCTATATTATTAAAAAAAAATGTGACAGGAACGGTTTATTTGGTGACATATCAAAATGTACGTGAAATGGAACGAGAGTAGGGCTGCCAACTCATATTAGTTCTTGGAGTTTGGGGAAAAAGATACGAAGGACTTGCGTCCGATCCGAACACAAACCATCCACGATTGACACACTGCATAAATTTGTAGATATTTAAAAACTAGAAACATAATTCAAGTAAGTCCATACATTTAATTACTTCGTCTATCAATTTCTACCAATTCATTTTGTTCCATCTAATTATTATTTACGTATTTCAAGCGAAATCGTTTCATAAGTTGGAACTCTTTATACGTCAATGTCTAAAACCAAACCAGCTGCTTTTTGTTGACGTAGGGCATTGTTTACATTTGTTGAATGCGAAAGATAAAATAGTATTTTTGATTATTTTAGTATTCAATCAATGTACATTTTCCAAAAAAAATATTAAAAATGTCAAATACTCCGCAAGTGGTCGACGGTGAGGCCTCCGAGTCAGATTCTGAAGTAGAAATCGGCATAACTCCCGTAAGAAACAGATTTATACATAAGTATAGACATTATTATAACTTTTAGACCAGTTTTCTCGACGCTCTACACTAATATCTTATGTATTTTAAGTTCTATTACCGACTAAGATTGTTAAAGGTATTTAAGCTCTGACATTATTTTTTTTAATCATTAATAATTTTATTTAAGAACGAACACTTTATGGTTTCCCATAAAGTATGCTTTCTTTCTTGTCACAATGTTGTTAGTGTTCACACATAATTTAGCTTATTTAGATTCTATCAGTGAATACCTATTATTAGCTCTCTGCTGTCATTTTTAAGTGTTTTGATATTGTAGTAGCTGATGGTGTTCTGAAATAAATAAATAAATATTTTATTGCCTTCAAAACTGCAGCTAAAAGAATACTTAAACAATTAAAATTAATACATAGAGCTCTACAAGTTGTTTCTGCCTTGTGATATCCACCGGGGGGCGGGTAGCAGCGCCTCCTGCAGAACTATTTACCACCAAACTGCGATTGCCAACCCTCATGCCCATGTGACGATTATGAGACCAGCATGACATTACCCCACCATGAAATAAAAGCAGATTAGGCGCTTATCTCTGAGGTCTGTGTCCAGCAGTGGACCAATATAGGCTGTTGAGGTAAGGCGAGGAAGTTGTTACTGAGTACTTTTCTGACTATACTAACCTTGCAGGATTGATGAATTTGTCAAATAAGACTAATATTATAATTCATATGAATTAATTAATTTTAAATATTTTTATAAATGTTATGTTTTTTTTATTTTTTTATTTAGCCTGTTTCGTCCCACTGCTGGGCAAAGGCCTCCCCCAAATCTTTACACTCGCATGTGACTGCACTGAGTGGAAATGTTATGTTATTAATTGATATTATAGAAATGTAATTTGATTGATATTCGTAATAATGTTAAAATTATTATATATACCAACCAACTTATGCAAAGTATAATTAAGGTTACTTTTTCTTATGTGTAAAAATTATGTACCAATAAACAAACTTGAGCTTTCTTGTTGTTTGTAGGATACAGTGAACACTACGGAGGCACTCAACATCCAAGCCTCAGTGATATCTGGAGAGGCGTCCGAGTCTGAGGATGAAGGTAGGACTTGACCTCTTTGTTATCTGTACTAATATTATAAAGAGGAAAGGTTTGATTTTTGTTTGTTTGTAATAGGCTCCGAAACTACTGGACCGATTTGAAAAATTCTTTCACCGTTGGGAAGCTACACTATCCGCTGTGAACATAGGCTATATTAAAATGTAGAAATGTGAAATTTGAATTTAACGCGGGTGAAACATAGACATAAACATAGGCCGCCGATTGTCCCACTAGACTTAGTCAGTATTAAGATCCGTTATTATTGTATTTTTTATTTATTTATGATGCAGTAAAGAAATATTGTATTGTATGACGACCGATGTGGCGCGGTGGGCGAAGGTCCGCCTGCGACGCAGGAGGTTGCGGGTTCGATTCCCGCCTCGGAGCAATTGTGTATACGATCTGCGGATATTTGTTCCGGGTGTTCTGGTCGTTGTCTATGTATAATAAAAAATATCTATCTATGTTATATATTGTATTATGTATATTAGTTATCTAGTACCCATAACACAAGCTCTGCTTACCATGGGGCAAGATAATGCTGTTTGAATTGTCCAGCATTATTTATTTATTTATATTTATTGTATAGACATAGACGTTCATATATTTGCTGCTGCAGTACAAAACATAAACAAAGTAGGTATTACATTTTGAATAAAAATAACTAAATTAAACCGCGGAAACAGCTAGTACTTAATAAATGTTGAATGGTGATTGATTTCAGAGCGCACCACGCCCGCGGGGCGCCCCTCCGCGCCCGCGCCCGCGCCGCCCCCCGCATCGCCCCTCCACGTCAAAATGTTCAACTCTCTACTGCATCACCGATTATGTAAGTACCCTACCATAAGGGTGGTTTTGCAAAAGGCTTACTCTTAAATAGTTTCTGCCCGCGGCTTCGCACGCGTTGTTTCTATGGAAACGTTTAAGATTATTTCTATCCTATGGGAACAGATTTATGGGATAATCATCATCATCATCATCAGTCTGTAGCAGTCCACTGCTGGACATAGGCCTCCCCCAATGAGCGCCATAGCGCCCTGTCTTAAGCTTGCCGCATCCAGCATCTACCTGCTGTATTTCGCAGGTCGACATCCCACCTGGTCGGAGGACGTCCTACACTACGTTTACCGAGTCGTGGTCACCACTCAAGAACACGTTTGCCCCAGCGGCTGTCGGTTCTTCGCGAGATATGGCCGGCCCACTGCCACTTCAGCTTGCTAAGATAATAAGCCTATGTTTTATTCTGGGCCCAGAACTACCTGTATGCAAAATTTCAGCCCGATCCGTTCAGTAGTTTTTGCGTGAAAGAATAACAAACATCCATCCATACTTACAAACTTTCACGTATCATAATATTAGTAGGATTGTTCTTATAAACTTGGTGTGCAACAAAGAATGCTCTGTGTATCCCAGGGGAGGTGAACGTGTCGATGCGCAGGAACGTGGAGGTCCTGGGGCTCCACACCATGAAGCTGGCGCACGAGAAGATGGCCAATCTGGACAGAGAACTGCTTGCATTACAGGTACTCAACAAACACTCTTCAGCTAAAAACTCCCCGCCCCTTCCCTTCCTATAGCTCCTCCTTTACCGCCCATGCCATCAAACTGTGGAATGCCCTACCCATTTCTATTCGACAAGCTAAGTCTCTCCCTATATTCAAACCTCAGAATACAGAAAGTCAAAAAACATATGGTCTATGAACACGTCCTTACCTCAACATCAAACTGTTAATTGATATATATACCTTTATTATATATTTATATGTGTATTTTTTAAATTTATATTATATATGTATTTATACTTATAGCTATCAATATGTATTTGTTAGTATGTCCCTATTAAATATTATTCTGTATAACACGCCACCGTCTATACTTGTTCTAACTCTTCATGTCCATCCAAAGGTTGCCTGGCAGAGATCGCTTTATGCGATAAGGCCGCCCATTGTACAACAAATTCTTTATTTGTCTTTTTCCTGTCCAGTGTATCTATTTTTATGGTGTGCAATAAAGAATTATTGTATTGTATTGTTTTGTATTGTACTCGTTCCTGTCTAAAATAATGTTTCATTTCGTTTAAGACCTTCTAGTACTAGTAGTGACTCGTCTGCAGCTGGGCAATGAACCGAATCAGGGTGAAAGAACAAGCGAAAATTGCTGTATTTTGCATAGTTTCCCTCCAGGTTCGATACCGTCTGTTTATGTTTAGTTGATGATATCAGTGCGCAGCGGGCGAAGGTCCGCCTGCGATGTACGAGGTTGTGGGTTCGATTCCGGGACAAATGTTTGTACGATCTGCTAATATATAAAAAATAAATAAATAAAATAAAATAATGCTGGACAATTCACACAGCATTATCTAGCCCCATGGTAAGCAGAGCTTGTGTTATGGGTACTAGATAACTGATATACAATACATTACATAGATAGATATTTTTTATTATATATAGAAAACGACCAGAACACCCGGAACAAATATCTGCAGATCGTACATACAATTGTTCCGGGTGTGTACGATCATATCATATATGTTCAGATGTTCTGGGTATTTTCTATCCTACTAATTTTATAAACGTCAAAGTTTGTATGGATGGATGGATTGATGTTTGTTACTCTTTCATGTAAAAACTACTGAATGGATTTTAATGAAACTTCACAATAATATATCAGTATAACACATAGGCACATTCATAAAGACATATAGTATATAATCCAAAATATCTATCACCACGCGGGTGAAACCGCGGGGCGCAGGTAGTGTATAATAAAAAAATATCTATCTATGTAATGTATTGTATTATGTATATCAGTTATCTAGTACCCATAACACAGCAACTGCCCCAAGCTAAGCAGAGCTTGTGTTATGGATACTAGACAATGGTTATACATAATACAATACAATTCATAAATTGTCCAAAGAAACATTTATCCTGAGGCGGGAGTCAGGTGGTCATCAACATTCGACTCAACGTTGTCTACGTTGTTGAATGTGCTGTCGCTATGAGAGCCTTGCAGGCTTCTCAAGAGCTGTTCATTAGCCTGTTGGCTGTTCTGATCATCCTGGGTGATGGCTTCGGGCGTCTCTAGGAGTTCCCGGGGCAGAGGTCGCCACGGAGTTTTTGCATCCGGGGGTCTCGTGTGCTGAGGAGCGAGTCCGTTGAGGTGTACGTGGCCAGAGTTGTCCGCACGATCGTACATTCTGCGCGCCAGCTGGACTGAGGCGGGAATCGAACGCAACCTCCGGTGTCGCAGGCGGATCTTTGCCCACCGCGCCACAGAGGTCGTAGACCTACTTTGAACTTGATGCCATGAAATAAATGACATTATTATTGTGTTTTCAGGAAAGCGTGCGGTTTGCTGACAGCCAGGTGACGCTGGCGCGCGCGAGGTCTCGTCAGATCAGGGAACAACTAAAGAACTGCCACTTCCAGACCGCCCTGCCAGCTGTTAAGATTGAATAACTTACCTACGATTTCGAGCCTTATCGCACTGTGCGATAAGGCTCGAAATCCCAAGCGAGGAAAGCCATTGCGATTCGCACTGGCCATTTGCGAGCGATTTCAAAGCGAGGTGAGTGCGCAGCGAGCTTACCGCGATTAGCATTCGGAGCAAGCTCGCCTGTGCACTCGCACTCGACTGTGCACTCGCACTCGCCTGTGCACTCGCACTCGACTATGCACTCGCCTGTGCACTCGCACTCGCCTGTGCACTCGCACTCGACTGTGCACTCGCACTCGCCTGTGCACTCGCACTCGACTTTGCACTCGCCTGTGCACTCGCACTCGACTGTGCACTCGCCTGTGCACTCGCACTCGCCTGTGCACTCGCACTCGACTGTGCACTCGCACTCGACTGTGCACTCGCCTGTGCACTCGCACTCGACTGTGCACTCGCCTGTGCACTCGCACTCGCCTGTGCACTCGCACTCGACTGTGCACTCGTCTTGAAATCGCCAGTGAGATAAGTTCTTAGATAAGCTAATCTTATTATTGTTACAATTGTTATTTTATGAATGTTACTATACTTAATGGAAAATAAAAACTGAATATTATAGCTTAAGGAGAGAAGTGGTATTTTTTAATATTAGTTTAGACCTAAGATCCTTTGTAACATAGATTCAGGATCCGCCGCCGCCGGGAGCAATTGAATGAATGAATGAATGAATGATCTCTTTATTGCACTTAAAACTAAAAAATAACACCGTACAGAAGTTGTTTTTTTTCAAAAAGTAAGGGATCCTTACTAAAACTCCAATAATGTAACCCAAGGTGTAAAAAAGTCACCGCGGGGAACAGTTCGTCGTGTTTATATATCGAGACTGATTAGTGGCGACTACAATGGGCCTTTCATGGCCGCTGTGATACCCAAGCCACCCAGAGAAAAAAAGGTAGTCTTATAGATGTGTAAGAAAAACTCGTTATGTATCAATATGAGTATATTCCCGCCTAGTCCAGGCTGTAAGTGTTAGTCCCGTATCCCCACGTGTTCATGCGCGCGTCGACCCAGGCGCGGAAGGCCGGCACGTTCACGAAGACTCCGGGCACGTCCCGCTGGCCGCAGCCGATGCCCCACGCCACGAGCCCGGACAGCTTGTAGCGGTCATTGCCGATGGGACACGCTAGCGGCCCGCCGCCGTCGCCCTGTATAACAAAACATTGTTAGATGGTCGATGTATTGGCTTCATATTTTGTTATGAGCAACTTTGTTCTATTTTAATATTTACTTTTCTTTTTCTTTGTTCAAAATAAATAGTTTTAAAAACAAACGAAACGCTCTAATTCTTTTCACATGGGTCTTACTTGACAGATCCCGTCCCCTCCCGCGCACACGAAGCTGGCGTGCAGCTTGAAGTTGCTCCCGAGCCGCGTGCGCCGCAGCAGCTCCTGGCAGCGCGCGTGCGGCACCATGTCCTGCTCCACCTTCCAATGTGTCTCACCTGACAGATGTCCCTCCCGTCCCCTCCCGCGCACACGAAGCTGGCGTGCAGCTTGAAGTTGCTCCCGAGCCGCGTGCGCCGCAGCAGCTCCTGGCAGCGCGCGTGCGGCACCATGTCCTGCTCCACCTTCCAATGTGTCTCACCTGACAGATGTCCCTCCCGTCCCCTCCCGCGCACACGAAGCTGGCGTGCAGCTTGAAGTTCCTCCCGAGCCGCGTGCGCCGCAGCAGCTCCTGGCAGCGCGCGTGCGGCACCATGTCCTACTCCACCTTCCAATGTGTCTCACCTGACAGATGTCCCTCCCGTCCCCTCCCGCGCACACGAAGCTGGCGTGCAGCTTGAAGTTCCTCCCGAGCCGCGTGCGCCGCAGCAGCTCCTGGCAGCGCGCGTGCGGCACCATGTCCTGCTCCACCTTCCAATGTGTCTCACCTGACAGATGTCCCTCCCGTCCCCTCCCGCGCACACGAAGCTGGCGTGCAGCTTGAAGTTCCTCCCGAGCCGCGTGCGCCGCAGCAGCTCCTGGCAGCGCGCGTGCGGCACCATGTCCTACTCCACCTTCCAATGTGTCTCACCTGACAGATGTCCCTCCCGTCCCCTCCCGCGCACACGAAGCTGGCGTGCAGCTTGAAGTTCCTCCCGAGCCGCGTGCGCCGCAGCAGCTCCTGGCAGCGCGCGTGCGGCACCATGTCCTGCTCCACCTTCCAATGTGTCTCACCTGACAGATGTCCCTCCCGTCCCCTCCCGCGCACACGAAGCTGGCGTGCAGCTTGAAGTTCCTACCCAGCCGCGTGCGCCGCAGCAGCTCCTGGCAGCGCGCGTGCGGCACCATATCCTGCTCCACCTTCTTGAGGATGACGGCGTAGCGCGCCTTCAGACCTGTCATGAAATGAAAATGAAATACACAATAACAATGGCTAACTCTATGTTAAGCTAAAGATGTTATCAGTTCATTGTCAATTAAAATAAGTACAAATTACATAAGCTTGTTTGAATAAGACATAGTATTGTGTTCAATAAGGTAGGTATATAGCAGGTTAGAAATAATGTCCCTAATTTTTAGGGGAAATAATTCCTTACCGAAAGTTTCCTTCCCCCACCCGTTGGCAACACAGTCCCGACTGTTGTCAAAGCTCTCTCCTTGCGAAGGCAGGCACAGCGTGTTGATATGCTCCGCTAGCTGCAGCGGCGAGGAAAGGCGGAGCAGCGCTATGTCGTTCTTCAGGCTTTTGTTCAGGAACCCTGGAATCGGAGATGATGGAGGTATAACATATTAGCTACAGTATTATTACAATGTTTATTGAAATTCTTCAATCATTGAGATCTCTAGGAGGCCTATGTCCTCGACTATCGGCTAAAATGCTGATGTATCTCAGTTTTAGGCTGGTCCTTTGGTTTGACTCGTTCTTTATTTGCATATTTAGTCATTTCCACCGGTTATTGGATACCTACAATCTTCCAATCGCTTTCTTACGCACTTTACAAAAAAGTTGCCAATGTCCCAGCGATACCGTCTAATTTTATTAGAATCTGTTCAGCCATTTAGGCGTGAATAGGTAACAGACAGACAGCGGTATACGAGTACCTTCTAATTTGTATTATTAATATATTTTACCCAAAATCTTGTAAGGATGCATTTTTAGCTAATAGGTCTTAAATGAAGTAAATATGCTAGGTATTAGGAACCCGGTTAGGGCGCCATACATGTATATCTTAAGATGGAGCTAAACGAATAATAGTAAGAGGTAGGTCAGCTAATAGACTGACCGTCGTGGTAGTAGACCTCGTCAACGGTTCGCTCCTGATGCGCGAACAGCTCCTTGACTGTCTGCGTGTCCCACTCGCCGGCGCGGACCTTCAGCGCGCCCGGACCGTATCTGAATACATAAAATTTATTACTCCGGGAAGACAAATATCATCCTACTAATATTATAAACGCGAAAGTTTGTGAGTATGGATGGATGGATGTTTGTTACTCTTTCACGCAAAAACTACTAAATGGATTTTGATGAAACTTCACAATAATAGCTTACATATCAGAATAACACATAGGCTACAATTCTTAAACATATATTGTATATTATCCAAAATATCTATCACAACGCGGGTAAAACCGCGGGGCTATGGAGCTAGTTAATAAATAATGTTTTTTGCTTGCTAAGGGTGCCTATTTATGCATGTTATTTTCTAAAACATAAACAATAGAAACTGACTTGTAAGCGAGATGCGCGCCCGTCATGACGACCTGCGGATGTATGAGGACGCCGACGCCGACGTATGCGCCGTCCGCGCCGTCCGTCAGCGCCACCACCCACGGGAACTCGCCGAACTGCGCCTCCATGCCCTGGGAACAGAATACTTATATTAAACTAGCGGACCTTCCCGGCTTCGCACGGTTTTAGTACAGATCCTTAACTTTTTTGAAAACATAATATATAGCCTATATTCACCGGAGATAGTGTAGCTTCCCAACGGTGAAAGAATTTTTCAAATCGGTCCAGTAGTTTCGAAGCCTTATTCATTACAAACAAACAAACAAAAAATCAAACCTTTCCTCTTTATAATATTAGTACCTATGAAAGTATAGATAAATAACGCTCTACAATCCACACAGCATCATGTAGCCGCAAGCTAAGCAGAGCTTGTTTATGGGTAATAGATGACAATGAATACCTAGGTATTATTATGTACCTATTGTCTATTCTACTGTGTCTATTTCACCTGCCTTTTGACCGGTCGGTGTCACGAGGCGTACCTTAGGTAGATACCATTCGCAGCGAGCAAGATAGGTACTCCAATTTTCGAAAAAAAAACAGCTATCTCCACAAAAACCTTTCATCAACACTTACATTCCCGATGACTGTAGCACCTAAACCCTTAGGGTTCCTGTACCCGCAGCCGCGCAGGCGCGTGGGGTCCGGCGTGGGGTCCACTGGGGGCCGCTCGCGGGGGGCCTGGCAGCACACCTCCACGCTCTCCTGGCAGGGGGGCGGGGGGCTGTCGTCTTCACCGAACCTGGGGACAGGCGTCGTCTAAATTAGAGACATCAGACAAGAATTCAGGTCTAATTTGTCCAAATAGACCAAAGATATAAATAGAGATTCTTGGAGTGTCGTCACGACTGTCAGAGAAGGTGTATCTGACCGTACGATTTTATCTAAATAAAAATACTTAATTAGTCTCCTTAGTCTCAAGTTTTGTGTTCATATATAGTTCTCGGTGTAGTGTATCACTGGTGCTGTTTTAAAGCCAATAATCGCAGTGCATTTGGTTTTATTTGGTAAAACATTTATTCGTGGACAAAGTGAGTAAATTCCCTACCCTCATTTACCCAAATACAGTAAAAATAATATAAACAAACGTAACAATTACCAGATTTGTGATCTACTTATTACAAAATCAACTACTTGTGTCTGTGTGTGATCACATCACCTGTACTTTCTATGTTGCTCGTATAAATATCACCTTATTGATAATATCGATAATTATAATCCACGCCAACGCCATCTATTGCCGAGTAGCCGAACCTCAAACTTTTCGCCTATTTATTTTCTACCGAGTTTTGCAACCGTCGTCGTCGTCGGCCAAGCAATGGTTAAATGTGTTGCGTGCGGCAAGTTTATGCCGAAAGATGGCGTTGCATGCCCGCAATGCAGGAGCTATAGCCATTATGAATGCGTGTCTATTCCGGTCGGGGAGAGGGTAGCAGCGACATGGAGATGCGGAGAGTGCCAGTCACGGGGGCTGATGAGCGAAGAGACCGCCACGCCCGTATATGCCGCTCAGGACAATTACTCGGTTGATGCGACCTCCCCCATGGCTCTCGATGAGACGGCCCTTAACATCACTGCGGAGTTCGACAGCCAAATGAATATGGAATTAGGCTTGCGCATGATCCGGGAGGACTTCTTCGCTGAACTTCGGTCATTCAAGGAAGATTCAAGGGAGATGAGAACTTTTTCCGCCGAGATGAGGGACTTCCGGCTTGAGGTGGCGGATTTCCGGGTTTCCCTAGCGGGGGCCAACTCCCGTCTCGATGGACTTGAACGGCGGATCGAGGCGGTCGAGCAACGACGCGAGGCGCCTCCTGAGATCGCCGGGCTTCTCAACAAGGTTGCGTGGCTGGAACAAGAGATCCGTGATCGGGAGCAGGAGTCTCTTCTTACGGATCTGGAGATCGGGCACCTGCCCGAAGAGAAGGGCGAGAACGTTGTGCACACCGTCACCGTGCTGGCGGCCAAACTGGGCGTCGCGCTGGAGGAGAGGGATGTGGTCTTCGCGGAGCGCGTGGGTGTCGCGCAGGGCGCGGGCGCTGGCGGCGAGTCACCGCGCACACGCCGAATCGTCGTGCGGCTCGCGCGTCGCTCTAGTCGTGACGAGATGCTGGCTGCTGCGCGTGTGCGCCGCTCGCTGACCGCCGCCGACGCTGGTCTGTCTGCCGCTGCGCCTGGTCCACGTATCTTCCTGAACGAGAGGCTGACGCCCGCCAACCGGCGTCTGTTCTACCGCGTCCGTGAAGAGTGCCGCAGGCTACAATGGCGTTACTCTTGGACTAAGAGAGGCCGCATCTTCGCCAGGCAGGGTGAGGGCAAGCAAGCCTTTGCTATCCAGACGGAGGCGGACTTAGTGCGGGTTTTTGGCCCTCCCTCAGTTTGATTAATTACCCTGAAAATCCTATTTTTGTTAAAATTTTTACCTTTTGCATTCTGTGTGTAAAATCATGTGGCTACTGTTTTGTGTTAATATTATTCTTTCTCTCTAAGATTCCTTTTTGCTTTTTGACTTGCATTTTTTGGGTACTAAGTAGTTCTATCAGCAAAAGTTTGGGGTGGATATGGAGAATTAACACTAGTTACTATGAAATCTCTATTTATTTAATTTTATTTTTAATTCTACATTACGTTATAAATCATTCTATCAGTCTGGCTTTGGAAATAATAAGTCATTACAAATTTTATAATCTTATTATAATTATTATATTAGAGCCTTATACTTTTTTCACATCATTTTATAATTACTCTTCTCTTTTCAATTATCTGATACCTACTAGCTCTCTAATAGTAGGTTTAATAACCTTCTTCAGTGTGAACTCTTGTGCTTTATTGGCAGGCAAAGGTTTATTTCTACTTTATTATGATTAACCTACGCCATCTTAGAGTTGGTCTTTTTAATGCGGGCTCACTGAACACAGGTCAGGAGGAGTTTTTGGTGGCCATGGAGGAGTTATCTCCTGATATTCTGGCCATTAATGAGACCTGGATCAGAAAGGGGGAGGATGATAACGCACCACAAGTCTCTGGGTACAGTTTCATGCATACCCCTAGGCACAGTAATATTAAAAAAGGAAGGGGTGGGGGGGTTGGTTTTTATGTGCGCAGGGGTGTAAATGCACGTAAATGCTCATACCCCGTTGTGTCATCGGTAGAACAGATGTGGCTAAAGCTGAATGTGGTTGGTAAAATTGTTATTATTGGTACTGCTTATCGGGCACCCTGGCAGGATGTTGTCACATTCCTTGATGCATTAACTGATTCCATTTCCTCTTTCTCCAAATGTGACAATATTATCCTGGTCGGAGATTTTAATGTGGATATGCTTGGCCCTCTAAATAATAAAGTTCAATTACTTCAACAATTCTTAGATAGCCTTAGCCTTGTTCAGTTAGTAAGTGAGCCCACACACTGCACTGTACATAGTCAAACTTTGATCGATTTAGTTTGTACTGATGCTCAAGTTCGTAATCTTTCCATAAAGCACACACCGGAACTCGGCCACCATGCTATGCTTGTGGTGGAATTAAACATAAAGAAGGATAAATTTCAGCCTTATTTTATTACTTATAGGCCTATGAGGGATATCTTAGTAGATTTATTCACTGCAGATTTAGAATCAGTTGACTGGGACGGTCTTATTGATATATGTGATGTGAATGAGCTGTCTACACAGTTTACTAATACAATTGTTACTCTGTTTGATTTGCATGCACCAGTTAAAACCACGCTATTGAGGACCGCTCCTCATCCGTGGATTACCGACACTGTTAAGGATATGATTAGAATTAGGGACAACTATCATAAGAAGTATAAGCTGGATAAATCGGAGACACTCAAAAGGTCGTATAATGATATGAAGCACTTAGTTACCGCTGCCATAGAAAGTGAAAAAACCGCTTTTTTTACTCAAAAAATTAATAATAATTTTGGAAATTCTAAGGAACTGTGGAAAAACCTAAAAAGTAATTTATTGACTGCCAATAAGCAAGCAGCTCAACTCCCGCCACAATTTAATGACCCGGAGGTCCTTAACTCTCATTTCCTTGATGTTCCAGGTGATAAGCTTGTAACTATCTCTGATCTAACTTATTTTGAGCACCACAGGTACAGCTCGGATACCTTTTCTCTTCATCCGGTGAATGAGATCACTATCTTGAAAATAATAGAAAGCTTCAAATCCAATGCTTGTGGTATTGATGACATCTCCTTGATAATGCTGCGTATGACTTTGCCTCAATCTTTACCTGTCATCACCTCTATCATAAATAAGTCTATGTCCACTGGGGTTTTCCCTGAATCATGGAAAGTGTCAGTTGTGAAGCCTATACCCAAAAACAACCAGCCTTCTTCTGTAACCGATCTTAGACCAATCAGTTTACTTTCTTGCCTCTCTAAAGTATTGGAGAAGGTTGTGTGTATACAACTTATGAAATATATTGAAGATAACCAAATTCTCCCTCAGTTTCAGTCTGGTTTCCGTAAAGGGCACAGTACTACAACAGCGCTTCTGGAGGTTGTCGATAACTTCTTGGCTGCTCAGGACAATGGAATGTGCACCTTATTAGTACTGCTAGATTTTACACGTGCATTTGAATCTTTAAATATACCATTACTGATTTCTAAGCTTGCTTTTTATGGTTTTGACTCCAATGCAATTAAATGGTTCTCTAGTTACCTCGATCAGAGACTTCAATGTGTCGAGTTGAAGTTGCCTAGTGGCCTTCCTGTTCGTTCTTCCTTCCGCACAGTCTCCAGAGGAGTTCCCCAGGGATCAATTCTTGGCCCAATACTTTTCACACTGTATAGTGCCGACCTCATAAAGGGTATATCTTTTTGTCAACATCATATTTATGCTGATGATCTACAGATGTATTTCTCCTTCTTGCCCTCTGACTACTCCAGTGCTGTAAGCAAAATAAACCATGACTTAGAACAGGTATTCAAATGGTCTAAATCTAATTCCTTAGTTCTTAACCCTAGGAAATCCCTGTTCATGGTCATAGGTACTAGAGTCAATTTGGCTAAAATGTCTGATAGAATAATAAATATTAAGGTAAATGGACAAAATGTTTCACAGGTTACTGAAGCTAGAAATCTTGGGCTTGTAATGGATTCCAGCCTTCGTTTTGAAAAGCATGTATCCGAATGTGTGCGTAACTGCTTTTATCGGCTAAGAATCCTGTATAAAATTCGGAAGTACTTATGTGAGGACTTACGAATCAATTTATGTGAATCTCTCATCCTATCTAGGTTAAATTACTGTGATATAGTCTATGGCCCATGCTTGCTAAAGCGGACCCAAACCTTGGTGCAGCGGGTACAAAATGCCTGTGCACGTTTTTGTTTTAACATACCACCACGCACTCATGTCACACCTTTTCTAAATTCATCTAACATGTTGAAAATGAGTGCGCGTCGCAATCTTCACCTAGCTACCCTCCTTTTTGGTGTGATTGCTAACAAAACCCCAATGTACCTTTATAAAAAACTTCATTGGGCGAAGGAGGATTCTAAATACGCCAGAAGAGAGTGCACTAAAGTATTTGTTACACCGAGACACAAAAGCGTAGCTTTTCGTGGTAGCTTTAGTTACGCTGCCTCGAGCTGCTTTAATGTTCTTTTGCCGCCGATTCGTGGATGTAAATCAGTATACACCTTCAGACTCAAGCTTCGAAAACATTTACTGGCGACTCAACTTAACTCATAATTGAAAAACTTTAACTCACCGATTATTTATTGCACGCTTAACAATGACCTGCAGCCGCAGGGCACCTTTATGTGGAGTTTCCAAGAACAGATTGGCTGGTTTGAGTGGTGGATATTGGTTTCGCCTCTCGAGAAGGCAGTTTTCTCTTTACAACACATTGTTGGTCGAAGCGATGCACATCATATTTAAGTTGGATGGGAAAATCAGGCTTTTCGTGGCTGAACTGAGCAGTTTTCAGCGTATGCGCAGTAAATAGGTAAATGTTGAACTTGAATGAGGAATGAGGAATATACCAATCTCCAATAATGATGAAAATCTGTAGATGGGTGACAGAAAGAAAACCTCCGGAAAACCCAAGTTTTTCTCGCTGTCAGTTCCAGGTTTGACAGTTTTGCATGACTTTGGTTCTTGGTTTCTAATCTTGGACGAACTAAATTGCTTAGAATTATGTACTATGGTCTTATCTATCTATTTTAATTTTATGTAATTTATTTATTTTTTCACTGATAGGTTATACATAATTTTATCACCTCTTAATTATTATCTTTTATTTATTTATTTTTTTAATAAAATCTAGTATGTAAATTTATTCATCAATCATCTGATCTGAGATCGTGTCTGCCACTCTACCGGGTTCTGACTGAAAACCAGCGCTCTTTCACAAATGACCTGGGTTATTGTGATAGAGCAACAAGCTGAGTCAGGACCTATTAGACCTATACACGCGCGCTTATCCACTTTCTGTGAGGGCTACTTAGTACCATATGCAATACTACTTACATTTTGTATCTTCACTTTTTTTTTTTTTATATCTTGTCGATGTGTTTTATAATAGGTACCTAAGTAGGTACTTTGTAGTCTAATGTAATTATGTGAAATTAACCTTGTTTGTGTGTTGTGTTAGTGTTTAATAAATAATTTTCTTTCTTTCTTTCTTTCTAGATTAGATACGCCCCGAGTCCAAAAACTGTAGCTTTGTCTTTGAATGTGTGCGTCACAAATGCCGACGCACGCACACTCCTTTCATTGTCTCCTTCCACTTTTATTGATTGTGTAATAATATTGCACACGTTTTTGGAAAAAAAAATGACCTATTGCCCTGTTATCGTAAATATTTAAATGTGTGCGTCAATCATCAATCGTGCGTACGACGCACGCACACTACCGATATTGCCAATAAACCTAATTATTTGTTATTACCATTATGTGTGATATAATACTGCACATACTTTAGTCAACAATATGTCATTTTAAAACACTTTTAACAATAATCTGCCATTAAGCCCACGCATCTGGCTCACACTGTGTTCAGATGTACACTGAGTTCAAGAGAGTGAGCTCACTCACGCCGCGCGGCAACAAGTACACGCGGTAAGGGCACATCTAACGATTTAAATCTTTTGAATAGACGCGACCGATATAGGTTCGAGGCATTTTCCGTCAGATATGTACCGACCCTTACCTGATGTCGAGCTCGCCCCAGCCCGTGATGCTGACGTTGTTGGCATCCACCGCGATGCGGTTAGCGTCACACAGGTAGTACGGCACGCATTGACACGAGTTACCGCTGGCGTCGGTGATGACGGTCGGCCGGTCCGTCGGTCTGACTGTTATCTGGAATACGAGAGTTAATGGTAGATGGGATAACTCACGTCTTGTTCCTATAATTATTCAAATTCATATTATTTGTTGTGATTTTATGCATACAGGTTATTGTTCAAATTATTTCCTCCCGATCGAAAATTCGTAAAATGCATTAGGGGATTAATATTACAAATACAAATCATTTATTGATAACCAAGTTACATGTCAAAAGGGGTATTGAATCTAAAAATTAATATACATATTTCCTTAAAAGCTGGTTTTAGACATAAATAATAATAAAAATTAAATAAATGTTTATTGCATCAACTTAAAAAACTATAAATACATGTTCTGGGTCACCCTTTAAGCAAAATTAGCTTGTGTTAGGATAGGTTAGATATAGGTAGGTTATTGGTAAAGTAATGGTGAAAAAATTGAATTTACTGATCTTATTATTTGGGGGTTCATAGAGGAAATGTAACATCATGCCTGTAACTTACATTCTCGAGTCCCTTCCTGTTGGGGGTCCCCGTGGTCCCCGAGGGGGTCGGCGGGGTCCCGAACAGACTGGTGAGCAGCGCGGGGTCGATGGTGGACTCCTGGGCGGAGGCTGCGGCCAGGGTCACCAGCGCTACCAGGGCGCTGAAACTGGACGCCAGCGGGTGAGGAAATAATTAATCTAAAGGACCTAGCAAGTCATCATCACACTTAAACTTGGAAAATAAGATTAGCATAATATTGCCAAACCCACAGAACTGAAAAACCAAATCTCTGTTCCGTGCATGTGGACGAATTCCTCGAATTACCCGAACTGTAGAAGACCGCCTCACAAACTTACCAATACACAATGTTTAGTTAATATTTGAAGATGATAATGAAATATTATTAATTTACTAGCTGCCCGTCCCGGCTTCGCCCGGGTGGTCATTTGCTTCAGGCAATTTTTTAAATTCTTCTCTCCGTAAGAACCATCCTCGTACTTCAAGGAATATTCTAAAAAAAGAATTAGCGAAATCGGTTCAGCGAGATTTGAGATAAGCAACACATTCAGCGATTTATTTTTTATTATAGAAGATTAATAGAGTCCATTAGAAAAACTATATCCTTGCCTGTTTTTAAAGCTCACGTCAAGGAGTTTTTCCTGTCAAAAGAATGAATATTGGTACTTACTATTTATTTATTTATGTATTTAAGTAGTGTATTATTTATTTTGGAATTTGTAATATTTATTATTTGTTTTTTAGTATTCTTATTTAGATAACATATGGTACACCCCCTGCCTTTTCTTAAATTCATATAATTCTTTCCATCCAAAGGTTGCCTGGAAGAGATCGCTTCTAAGCGATAAGGCCGCCCATTGTACCTGTCGCATATAATGTATTTTTGTAATGTTTAATTTGATTATGGTGTACAATAAAGAATTTTGTATTGTATTGTATTGTATTGTATTAATTATAATATATGTAGTATAATCACAATGGACGTGTCAAATGTTATTTTTGTAAATAAATTCATGTATTCTCGTGTACCTATATCAAATAAAAGAAGGCTTTTCAACGATAGAATAAATTGGTCTGCAGGCAGAGATTGGAACTGTGTGTGTGTGCTTTCAAAATTTTTTGATTTTTTGTTTGTTTGTAACGAATAGGCTCCGAAACTACTGGACCGATTTGAAAAATTCTTTCACCGTTGGGAAGCTACACTATCCGCGGTGAACATAGGCTATATTAAATATCAAGAAATGTGAAATTTGAATTTAACGCGGGTGAAACCGCGGGAAACAGCTAGTTGTGAGATATTTTTACGGAGACACCTCGAGTGTCGGCAGCATATTGTTCTTCCTCGGGTGCACAATATGATACACCCAACCCAAAGAAATAGAAAATGTTTATTTGTGTTTCATATAAAGAAATACAACTTAATAACTAATAATAATAAAGATAACAAATTAGGTACGAATAAAAGAATTAAAATACGAGAACACAGAAAGGCTACCGGCTCAGCAATAAAGATGATATCCGCCAGGTGTAGAGACTATTGCAAAGAAAAATGAAAGAAAAACCAGGCTATTGTGATGGATGTATGGACTGGGTAATCGGGCTATAGGGGAGATTGCGGACGTCTGCCATAAACATCCTACTAATATTTTATACGCGAAAGTTTGTAAGTATGGATGGATGGATGTTTGTTACTCTTTCACGTAAAAACTACTGAATGGATTTTATTTAAACTTTACAATAATATAGCTTATACATCAGAATAACACATAGGCTACAATTTATAAAGATATGTACTTATATTGCATATTATCCAAAATATCTATCACCACGCGGGTAAAACCGCGGCGCAAGCTAGTATTAGTATAGGCCTCCTTATCGGTTTCGATGACCGTGACACAGATAACGAATTGCTATCATGAGCCCTCATCTTTAAATTAACATTAAATTACATTAAAAAAAGCAATAAATGGCATTGCTTGGGTCATATTCACAATGATAATCAATTTTCTTTCTGACATTATTTCATTATATTTTCTTTGTATATTTTTTCATTTTGTACAATATTTTTAGTACAGTTTGACAATGCCCTTACACAGCAGCATACTTTGACATTTTGTCTTATTTATTTTATCTTTTTTAACCTTTTAACTTATTTATTATTTGTTTTATTAATACAAATACAAATGTTTTTTTATTTCGTTAACAAAACATGTATAAGTTATACATTTTTGAAGCCTCCTTTTAAGTATAGAATACTTGTACTAGGAGGTTTCGCTCTTCCTTGTTACATTAGCCCAGATTTAACAATGACTTTTTATGTAATATAATATAACATTATGGTAACAGAAAATATAAAAATAATTATTAAAAATTAAAAGTTGACGGTAGACAAAATTGTTGTGTGGTCCAAGTTAAAAACTCAAAGCATTTAATGAAAAATTAAATGTTGTAGTTTAATTTATATAAAATCAATTGATTATGTAATTAGTTAATTAGCCTGCTATCCTTATGTTCTGTATAGTGTGTCTGATATATGTGTTGGAGTATGCATGTGTGTGGTACTCCTGAGGACACCGGTATCTGAGAGTCCGTGCAGCCGGAGTTACCAGAGTGTGTGTTGTGTTTTTGTGTGTGAGTGCGTTTATTGTGAGAAATGATTATAAATCGATTTATTTTATTTTTTAAGAAGGCATGTCTGTCTGCTTTTCTTTGCACAATGCCCTATGGTGTTTCCATTGTCAAAAGTTAGTGTGTTATAGAATAAAAAAAAAACGTAATTTTACGTTTTAAAATGTATAGTATTTAACGACATCTAGTGTAACCTGTGTACCTACGGTGGAAATAAATAAACTGAAACTGAATAATTTGTTATCTTCCCATACAATCGTGGAATCCCATAGATAGATAGATAATGCTTTTATTGCACACTTAAAAATTAAAGAAACAAGATAAAAAATAATAATACAAGATATGTGACAATTCGGTCTTATCGCTCAAGAGTAATCTCTACCAGACAACCGTGAATGGATAGGATCGTTGGATTGTAAAAGATGATCTGTGTGCGTTATTATGTAGTTAATTACAACATGAAATTTCATATTATGTTACATACAAATACCTATCTACTATAAATACATTATAACTAATAATACATACCTACTTATACAAATATATAAATGTCAAATAGAGACGTGTAGCGCCCTGAAGCGAAGGGGTAACTGTTTGATGTTGACCATCCAAAACTAAGGATAATATCTATTTATCTCGTCATTATCTGTGTTTGTACATACCTATATACAATACACCCAAAACCGTAAAAAAGGTACAGGTACATTAGAAAAATACAAGCTCGTAAACTTTTGTATTTCAATTCAACACTGGTTTTAGTTTTAGCCCAACTTTGGGCGAAATTAATATAATATCGAGACCTCCGGATAAAAAAAAGCTAAATGAACAAAGTTTAGTTATCCAAAAATTTAAATAAGTTTATTTGAAAATATACGATCAATTAGTTTTTATGTTCTACTAAAGTATAAACGCGGAAGTATGTGAGGATGTTTGTTGCTCTTTCACGCAAAAACTACTGAATGGATTTTGAAGTAACTTCACAATAATATAGCTTACATATCAGAATAACACATAGGCTACAATTCATAAAGATATATAGTATATTATCCAAAATATCTATCACCACGCGGGTGTAACCGCGGGACTGAGCTGGTAACACTTGTGCTACAAGTCTGTTTAATTTTTTTACATGTCGTATGAACAGGTACATCACTAAGCGCATCACTTTCATCTCCGACATCTGTGGTATAGTGAAGGTCTGCCTGTGACGCAGGAGGTTCGATTCAATTCAATTCATTTATTGCAAGAAATATGGTCATAATACAAGGTCTTAAACATTAGAATAGCTAGTTTCACATACTTCACCAAAACACATTGGCATGCAAACAATTTCTAAAACTAGGTTCCTACAATGTAATTTTAAAATAATTTAAATAAATAAGTTATATAATATTAACATGTCAATAATGTGCTATTTAATTTTCAAATTTAGGTTGTGGGTTCGATTACCGCCTCGGGAAAGTGTTTGAACGATCTGCAGATATATGTATGTTGCGGGTGTTTTGGGATAGATTGCAGATATATGTATGTTTTGATGGGATTAGACTGCTGGCCCTGTACTTAGACACTCATGGTGGCGGCCTCGTAGAGATATCTCAGCACCTCGATATAACGATAGTCTACTTGGCATCGCTGTAAGGAATCCAGAACAGCCCAGGTTTCGATGGAGTCAAATGCCTTCTCATAGTCCACAAAAGCCAGACACAGGGGCTGATTATACTCTTCGGACTTCTGTATAATCTGCCTCACTGTGTGTATGTGGTCTATGGTGCCATATCCTCCGCGGAACCCAGCCTGTTCAGGTGGCTGGAACTCGTCGAGTCTCCTGGCGAGACGGTTCGTGACTACTCGTGAGAACAGCTTATAGACGTGGCTCAAGAGTGAAATGGGTCTGTAATTTTTAAGAAGGGTTTTATCTCCCTTCTTAAAAAAAAGCACCACCAAACTCCCGCTCCACGCCTTTGGAGTTCTCCCACTGTGAAGGACGGTGTAATTGAGGTTCTGCAGCTCCTATATTACAGGAGCTCCTCCGGCTTTAAGAAGCTCTGAAGTAATTCCGTCCTCGCCGGGGGCTTTTCCATTTTTAAGCTGCCTTAGAGCTAACACGATCTCGTCTTGACTGATTTCAGGCAGTTCGTCGGTATAGTGGCGTGTCAGGGTGGCTCTGGAATCTCGGTCATCTCGTCGGTAACGAGGGGCATGTGCAGCGTATAATCGGCCATAGAAATCCTCTATCTCGGCGGATATCTCCGGCTTTGACAATACGGTCCTCCCGTCGTGCGTTTTAAGCTTTGTCAGGTGGTTCCTGCCAAGCTGCTGAGTGAATACTTTGGACCCTCGGTTTCGCTCTATTGCCTCTTGAATGAGGCGCGTGTTGGATAGTTATCTAGTACCTATATATATGTATGTATATACCTAACTAGCTCTATTACTCATTACATATTTATTATATTATGTGCTTAAATAGGTAATTACTGCTAATTAGCCAGATCTAATCATGTATAAGAGAAAGTACTTGGTACTTTATCTGCAACACATGTATCAGGTACCTTTTAATATCTACTATACTCAAGCCATTCTCAATGTACAATGTTTGTAAACGTTACAGCACAAAAATCCAAAATTCTCTTAATGGCATCCGACTTTAAATAGAGTACCTATAGAGTAAAGTAAGAGATTTAATCAAAATTGAATATTAACACTTTGACTGCGATTTTTTTTCGACGACTGCGATCTTTTTTTTAACCTAAAAAATTCGTGCTGCCGCTCTACATAGCGGTTGTGTTGCGCCGC
The DNA here is from genome assembly GCA_943735965.1 of Eupithecia abbreviata. Lineage (NCBI taxonomy): Eukaryota > Metazoa > Arthropoda > Insecta > Lepidoptera > Geometridae > Eupithecia > Eupithecia abbreviata. Next base: position 491,101 of record OX031003.1, on the reverse strand, counting down.
ACATGCGTTTCGTTTGAAAAATATTACGGCTGTGCTGAGTCACACAGATCTGTATTTTCTCAGCCGCTGCGCTAGTGTGGATTTACGCATATTAGTCACTTGTAGAAAACACATACCGTGTGATTTCAGCACTCAAAAAAAAACAAAATTCAATAGCATTTATTTCTTAGGCTTACAAAATAAGCACTTCCAGAAAAGTCAAATTATATACTATGCATTATTATCAAATAACATTATTTTAAGTTTAATGTTCACTTCAAACGCCTGCGCCTGCCAAAAGTCCGATGGCCATCTGAGGTTAGCAGCAAATTATAATTTACTAGCGGACCTTCCCGGCTTCGCACGGTTTTAGTACAGATCCCAACTTTTTTGAAAATATAATATAGCCTATGTTCACCGGGGATAGTGTAGCTTCACAACGGTGAAAGAATTTTTCAAATCGGTCCAGTACAAACAAACAAAAAATCAAACCTTTCCTCTTTATAATATTAGTATAGAAGTGTTTTTAAAATCACCCAAACTTGTTTTCTAACGCAAGCTTCTCATCACAACTAAATAATCCTTATTTTTTAGCAAAAAAACAACCTTTGTGAATAAATTTATCAAACTTACTAATTAGGTAGATATATTCAGTAATGTACCCGCTATACCTTAACCCTAGTACATACCTTAACATTTTCCTAAGCTACGGTAACAATTCACGAAATCACAGTAAAATCCTTATTCTAACACGTTCACAGCCCGCGGGACACCTGTGCACTGTGGGCAGAGACACCTGGGCACTGTGGGCAGCGCGGAGCGACTGTCGACTTGCTTCGGTTATCGTGGACAGCTAATTACTGACAAACCGGTTCTGGGTCTGACCTTAGATAAGTGGCTAATGTATTTTGTATTGTTTTGTATAATAATAACGTCAGATTTATATCTTCACTACTTTATAAAACAAAGTTATATCCCGCTGTCTGTCCCTATGTATGTTTAGATCTTTAAAACTACGCAAAGGATTTTTGATACGGTTTTTTAATTAACATAGTGATTCAAGAGGAAGGTTTATAAACCATTCGTTTAATATTCATTTATTCTCAAAAAGACAATTTAAAGTCACTTACATGAGAACAGGATTCTTAGGTTAAGGTTATACATAGGTGACACATAGATTTCCAGGCGGGCGAAGCCGCGGGGCACAACTAGTAGTGATATATGTCAGATTTACATCTTTGTCTATTTTTACATCAACATTTTGATCAGTCCTTTTTTTATTTAATTAGAATATCTCCTGTGGGTGTGTGGCGATGTGTCATCATCATTAACAACCTCTAATCGTCCACAACTACATATAATACCTATAATGCTCCGTAGCATCCTCCATAACTATTTCGCAAATGGACTACTATAAAAACCGATGCAAAAAGCCACTATACCGCGCTTATTATTTTTTTGTATTTATTTATGTATTGTTTCCTGTTTTGTGTGGTTTATATAATAACTAGCTGTTCCCTGCAGTTTCACCCGCGTTAAACTCGAATTTCACTTTACTAGGTGATATTTTCACACCTTGGGTTACATTATTGGAGTTTTAGTATCGATCACTAACTTTTTTGAAAATATAATATAGCCTATGTTCACCACGGATGCTGTAGCTTCCCAATGGTGAAAGAATTTTTCAAATCGGTCCAGAGGTTTCGGAGCCTATTAATTACAAACAAACAAAAAATCAAACCTTTCTTCTTTATAATATTAGTATAGAAGTTTGTTCTATGTAGGTATATATAATCTGTCTATGACGCGGTCGCCCATCTAAGTACTGACCGCGCCCGACGTTGCTTAACTTCAGTTCTGGTCGAGGACAATGTGGTTCAAGAAATACAGCCTCTACAAAAGTAGAGGTACATAACATGTAAAAAAATTGTTTTTGTACGGGAGCCCTCTTTAATGTGAATATTTATTATTTTTTTTTATTGTTATAGCGGCAAAAAAATACATATTCTATGAAAATGTCAACTGTTTACCTTTCAAAGTGCTACAGCTTCTCACGGACGATGCAAAGACAGCAGAGGCTTAGTAATAGACTCCCGTTTCGACCCTTTGGGCACGAAACCCTAAAAAGGAAGCTTTAGCTAGAACTGATGCTTTTTGTATTTTCTCGATAACACTTTCATTGCCAACAACGCCAAAGTAGTTCTGCGCGCCCCACTAGCTTCCGCGCGGCTAGAAGCTGGGCACTTGGGCAGTGTAGTACGTATTTATTTTTGCGCTAGCGATTTCAGATTGACGCTTGTCTATGAAATATTAGACAGACTGTAAATCATTATTAGCTTTATGATATGCAAAGGATAATTTTATTTATTTCGCAGGAAAATCACAGGTCGCTATGAATTCTTAGAACATGTTTTTTTAACTCTTACGTAGGTCATTGAATCGCACTAATTCTATAAATGCAGAAGTTTGGATTTACAGGGACCTGTCTATTACTTTTATTTTTCAACCACGGCCACTGTCCCATTGATGGGCAAAGTTCAGTTCTATAATAATAAGAATATGCTTATATGTTTGTCAAACATGATTATACATCAGGAAATTACAGGTAACAAAAAAATACATAGCGACATTAACATACAAAAATAGTATAGTATAGCATAGTTTAAAATAATGACCTACAGGATATTCTTATAAATATTTTAATTTTTTTTTTGTTATTTTACCAATAATTAATGATTACATATTTCAAAATTGGCAAAAACGGCTCTCTTTGTACGTTTAAACCAGGCTGTTTGACCGATGAGGTGGCGTGGTGGGCGAAGTTTCACCTGCGACGCAGATTGTGGGTTCGATTCCTTGGGTTGTCCCATATATATGTATGTATATATAGGATGGTAGCATGATGGTAGTATATGATGTATAGCATAGTCGTATAAATGCATGGTGTATAAATCGGCCTTAACCTTATCCCGAGTTTGAGCGCTGGGAGGCGCGACACAGTTTTAAACCTATGCGCTTTCCAGTGTTCCGTTGTATTTTAGTTATATTATGTCTCTGTTCATTCTAAATAAATAAATTGAAATATAGGATAAATACTTCTTTAACAACTGGTTGTGAAACCTAATAGCCAAAGAAGCCGGAGCGACCATAAGGTCAACAAGGTAAATAGGTTATGTTCAATGGCCGCCGCCGCGCGCCGTCGTCGGTCACTCGTGAGTTTCATTCAGACTTTTCCTCGTCCGAATGCAATCGCCAACCAGTTCTTGAATGTCGTTAGTGGGCATCATGTGATCTTGAATTATTTTGCTAGAAGACAAGTATTATGTACTTATGAAATTATTTTATTTTGCCTATTGACATTTATATGTACTAGGTACTAGCTGTTCCCCGCGGTTTCAGCCGCGTTAAACTCGAATTTCACTTTATTAGGTGATTTTTTTACACCTTGGGTTACATTATTGGAGTTTTAGTAAGGATCCCTAACTTTTTTGAAAATATAATAACCGCGGATAGTGTAGCTTCCCAACGGTGAGAGAATTTTTCAAATCGGTCCAGTAGTTTCGGAGCCTTTTGATTACAAACAAACAAACAAAAAATCAAACATTTCCTCTTTCTAATATTAGTATAGATACATAAATCTCCTTTCCGCTTTAGTGGATTGGATACAACCTGATTAAAAAAGAATTGAATGTGTTTAATTTTAAAACGATTTAATGTATGTGTTTTTGCAATTGTTGAGTAAATTAATTTACCATGGCGGCGTGGCATAAAAATTTGATTGAATTAAATGTAAGCGACATGTGGAATATTATTTACGGTCCCGGATCTACACAACGAGTTGCTTCGCCTATACGTGCCGGCAAATTAAATCCACGATAGAAGTCACAGGCTCCTTGCTCCACCAACTAGCCGCACTGTAGGGCATCATCAGTCGCCGCTGCCTCACGGATTACGATTAGGGCCAAAACCACCCATTATAACTCGGTCTTGTCATCCTCCCTCGCTACGCTCGGGAGTATAACAACCTCGTATATAATGGGATGGTTTAGTCCCTTGTAAAACAATCTACTATTATTTGATAATAATTTATATATAAAATATGACTTGTCTAAGTGCTTATTTTGTAAGCCTAAAGAAATAAATGATTTTTTACTTTTTACTTTATTATATGAAATGCAAATAAATATTTTCTATTTCTATTTCTACATTTCCGCTCATTGGGGGAGGCCTATGTCCAGCTCTGGACTGCTATATGGGTGATGATGATTCGACAGTACCTGCAGTAGAGACATAGTTTATCATGACCTGCTAGTTCTCTTGCAGCATCAGACTTAAAGCCAGGGGAATAACCTTGCCAAAGTTAATAATGTTAGTGCGAAAAAAGCTACCTACCTACAGACGAGACAAGAGCGTTCGAGTACAACACGACGCGTCACGAGGCCGCAGCTTCGGAGACCTTCAGAGATAAGATGAGGCAAATTATAGTATGTAAACAAACTGACCTCAATTTACATATTAAGTAGGTGTATATACGTATATGTAATACATATTTTGACTCATTGTAGGCACTTTATTGTGGGAGAGTGATAGCTAATTAAATAATTCAAAGATACAATACAAACACGAGGCACGCACGCCGACTAAGGGCGCTACCTCGGCGATTGGAGAAATCGTCGAAGCTGCAACACGTGATGGGAACGGCTGTCTACAATCGTATTCCAACTTCTATCATCATCATCATCAGCCTATATAAGACATAGGCTTCCCCAATGAGCGCCATAGCGCCCTGTCTTCGGCTTGACGCATCCAGCATCTACCTGCAGTCTTTCGCAGGTCGTCTTCTCTTCTCAAGAACACGTTTGCCCCAGCGGCCGTCTCGTTTCTTCGCGAGATGTGGTCGGCCCACCGCCATGCCACTTCAGCTTGCTCTCAGAGCTAGTCGATAATTTTGGTTATTCCAACTTCTATCACCAGCGCAAAATCCATACAACCCTTTAAGGTACATCGAAAGAAGTGGCTGATAGCCCAATCGATTTATATTATACGAGTTTATGACTATAGTATTTTTGTGTATTATAATGTGGATGTATGTAGGTTTTTTACATATATTATTATTTTTATGTATTCGACGACCGATGTGGCGCGGTGGGCGAAGGTCCGCCAGCGACGCAGGTGGTGGGTTCGATTGCCGCCTTGGAACAATTGTGTGTACGATCTGCAGATATTTGTTCCGGGTGTTCTGGTCGTTTTCTATGTATGATAAAAATTATCTATCTATGTAATATATAGTATTATGTATATCAGTTATCTAGTAACCATAACACAAGCTCTGCTTACCATGGGGCTAGATAATGCTGTGTGAATTGTCCAGCATTATTTATTTATTTATTTTTATTTATATAGCATATAATGTGACCTGTAACCAACAGATATGAATAAATTAACTATAATAAATAATGGTCGACTAAATAAATAACATTAATGATATTTTTTGCAATAGGTAAGTTAAGGCGCATCCACACAGCGGGTCCGTTTTAACAGGACCGTATTTACAGATCCTTCGCTTCAGGAAACAATCGTTTGATGATTTCTGAATATTGTCGGATGTGTGAACTTGCCCCTACAACTACATACATCATCATCAGCCTATAGCAGTCCACTGCTGGACATAGGCCTCCCCCAATGAGCGCCATAGCGCCCTGTCTTCTTGCCGCATCCAGCATCTACCTGCAGTCTTTAGCAACTACATACGCCATCACGAAAAAACGGATGCTGTGTGAATGCACAGTTTGACAGGCCCTTGAAATAAAACAACTATTTATAATAAAGCTTTACTAACTTATCACAAGAGATCGCCAGTGCGCGATTCTGTAAGGATTGCTATCGCGATTGCTTTCTAACCAAAAAGTAGATCAAACATAGGTATTACAAGAGAGGCAGTCGTTTTCAATCCCAATCTTTATCAAAGTGACTTATAGCTTTAAGTATAGCTAAGCTTGGTTTGCCACTCCTGTGAACAAAACTGAGAACAGACACTGAGACACAGAACAACTAAGTCGTCTTAAAGTTGACATAGGTACATACACGGTAACATGTTTTAGACGCGATTTATTTATTGATTTGTATAAAAGTCTCTCAAAAACTTTTTAAATACGTGTTAGCTAAGTGTTCGAGAGTACTAAATCCCTAAACCTACACAAACGCAAGGCAGATTTAAATTCGTCTTAAGTGGACATTTATTGACAGTTTTCAATGAAAAATGTAACGTGCTCAAATCGGCTGTTAGCATTAATCACGAAAATTGAGCATCCGGGGTCAGTGTGTCGTCAGCCCTAGGTGGGCCGGGAGCCCTGGCGGCGGCGGCCTAGGATGTCTTGTCCGGGGCAGTGTGTCAGCCCCGAGCGGGCAGGGAGCCCTGGCGGCGGCGGCCTAGGATGTCTTGTCCGGGGCAGTGTGTCAGCCCCGGGCGGGCAGGGAGCCCTGGCGGCGGCGGCGGCGGCCTAGGATGTCGTGTCCAGGGTAGAGCGCGCAGACCCGCGTCCGGGTGGACAGGCGCGACAGACAGCTCGCGGTGCGAATAGAGAACTCGCTGGCGACGCTGATGGACAAGAGATAGGGTTTTGTAGGAGCCAGCGTTGTCATGGCGCAACGTTGTTAGCGTGATCATGGTGCATGAAACTGCCGAAATAATGGATAAGTCAAAAATCAAATCATGGTACATATCCCGTTTTAAATGACTTTAACATTTACCTTGTTACCTAGTTTTCGAGTTGGAGCAAAAACTGGCGTAAGTTTAAAAACTGTACCTGTTGGCACTCCTGATGGAGGCAGCGGCCACTGAGGAGATGTGTCCGTGCGTGGGCGGAACGCCGCTCGCGGGCCGGCCGCGGGGGCTACGCCCCGCGATGTCTATGTGCTGGATGATGGACAGCAGCCCGCACCGTGCGTACCTCTCCTCCACGGTCTGCGCCAGGACATCTCCGGGACCAGAGCGACACACATCAACACTTTTATACAGATAAATAAATAATGCTGGACGGACAATCCACACAGCATCATCTAGTACCTAAGCTAAGCAGAGCAGAGCGGACTAGATAACTGATATACTAAATACACATACATTAAATAGATCTATATACATATATTTTATAATACACTAGCTGCGCCCCGCGTGGTGATAGATATTTTGGATAGTATAAAATATATCTTTATGAATTGTAGCCTGGGTATGTGTTATTCTGATATGTACGCTATATTTTGTGAAGTTTCATCAAAATCCATTCTGTAGTTTTTGCGTGAAAGAGTAACAAACATCCTCACAAACTTTCGCGTTTATAATGTACCTACTCGTAGGATAGAAACCGACCAGAACACCCGCAACAAATATCTGTAGATCGTACAAACATTTTTTTCAAGCCGGGAATCGAACCCGAAACCTCCTACGTTGCAGGCGAACCTTCGCCCACTGCGTCACACAGGTCGTCAATAGTAGACTATTGACGACCTGTGTCGCGGCAACGCGAAATTTTCCTGTTGCATCGCGGCTGCCACTCGTGGACCTCTGTCCACCTGCGTATGTGTGTATATACTGCCCACCTGTGGGGTACTCCATCACGAGAGCATCGCGGAGTGTAGGAAGGGGCTGGCTTACAATAATTTTCACCATAAAATATTACTTCTTTACGATTTACATAGCGAGAATCCAAAGAGTAGGTATAATGTAGAAAAGTACTTTGTGAACTGACCAGAGGGCGAGGATATTAGTGGTGACGTGTGTCAAATGCATTATGTTCTCTTTGGTCAAATGTGACAATAAACAACAAAATGAACCAATTAGTATTGTGTTTTTTAATGTAACATTTTGTGTGGTTCCATGGACGGAGGAAATCCCCCAAGGGTTCTTCGGTTTTGTCGTGATTTTCTTAAGTTTTCGTGCTCTTTTATATTATTTTTGTTTGGTTGCCTTCGTATATTTTATAAGTTAATAACTAGCAACCCGCCCCGGCTACGCACGGGTGCAAATGCAGGTATTATATACATACATAAACCTTCCTCTTGAATCACTACCTATTTAAAAAAACCGCATCAAAATCCGTTGCGTAGTTTTAAAGATCTAAAGAGACAGACAGACACCGACTTTGTACTCGTACTATGTATGTAGTGATAATGATTCTTTCTTTTCAAAGTGTTAACACTTTGACTGCGATCTTTTTTTTAACCTAAAAAATTCGTGCTACCGCTCTACACAGCGGTTGTGTTGCACCGCACATGCGTTACGTTCGAAAAACATTACGGCTGTGCTGAGTCACACAGATCTGTATTTTCTCAGCCGCTGCGCTAGTGTGGATTTACGCATATTAGTCACTTGTAGAAAACACATACCGTGTGATTTCAGCACTCAAAGTGTTAATAGCAATATTATGTGTTTGATTGGATCCTTCCTGCCAGTGTCAAGTATGTACCTAATGAAAAATAATAGGTAGAAAATTTATCAGAGTTGTCAAATTATGAAGATTGATATTTCCACCGCAGCCCAGTTCCAGTTCGTTATCTATTGTAGCAGGGAGTACCACGTGCAGGTTAGGTTGGCTGGGGAGACGAGATGTTGGAGTCCCCTCCGTAAGCTGAATACAAGGCGCTATGGCGCTAATTCGTAGAGGTCTATGTCCAGCTGTGTAGAGATTGTATGCCTGACATCTTTACGATTAACCCTATACAATTACGATTACCCTATGCTGTTCAACTATGGAACGCATTACCAGTTTCGGTGAGGCGTGCTAAGTCGCTACCAACCTTTAAAACTATGTTAAAGGAGCACTATTTGTCCTGCTGTCACTAATGCATAACTGAGTCCCTATATATATAAGTATATATATTTTATGATATGTATGTAGTATATTTCCATGTAAGTATTATATTTTATTTTATAATGTATGTATAACCTGCAAGCACACAGATCCCCTGGTACTGTCCACGATCCTATCCATCCATGGTTGTCTGGTAGAGATCGCTCTTGAGCGATAAGACCGCCAATTGTATATAGTTTTTTTAAGTTTTTATTTTACATTGTAATTTTAGTGTGCAATAAAGAATTATCTATCTATCTATCTATCTATAAAGCTAACGTTCGTAAAATTTGCACACATCGAATGAATATCGTCTCGTCCCTTTCGAACAGTTACAACTACGGAATTGCGGTTTCGTGCCAACTTACCGTTCGTATATTGATTTTTATGGTAAATATCTTTCATTTATATCCTATATTTATGAACGCATAAAAAATATGATACTAAAATGTATTATATTTTTTATATTCTCCATTTTATAATGATCGTAATAATTACGAATGGTTAGCTTATCAAGATAGTTTAGGAACGTTAGCTATCTAAGGTTAAATAACCTTGTATTTGAATGTCTATGACGCATTCTGAAATAAAATTAAACAATGAGAAGTAAGATATTTTGAACACCTTAGGTGATTACAACAGTATGATGATTCGAACTGCGTATATCAAATTGCTGCCATGTTTTTCAGATCATTTTGACTGCTCTAGACGCTCATATCAATTTGCTGTACCTACAGGTGTTCACTGTTCCAAATAAAATCTAATCTAGTTTCTAATCCTTAATAGGTAAATATGGAGGTAGTGAAATAAAACACACAGTTACAAATTAAGTTCTTTATATCTTGGAAAAAAAATGTAACAATAATTTATTTTAAACCGTAAATATTAAAAATCGCTTCTTTTGTAATCCATTCGCTAACCTAATCATGTACAGTACAGTGCGATGCGAATCTTCATCATCATCAGCCCACATCAACCGACCGCTGGAGGCGCTTCAATTATTTATTTCAAGCCATTATTGTCCCACTGCCGGGCAAAGGCCTCCCTTTTCTCCTTCGACTCCTCGCGATCCAACGCTGCAACAGGCCATAATGGAAGATGTAGCTCGTCGCGCCATCTCATCCTGGGCCTTCCACGTCGCCTCTTAGCGTTGTAGGCGCCTCAATAATAAATAATAATCAATTATTTATTTATGAATACTGCGCTAATCTCAAACAATATAGCTTTAAAACGAAATCAAGCTCTTATTATAACTTATGTACAGCGTTAAAACTAAAACGATGGAATATAAGATTCGCTGTTCAGATTAAATCGATTAAATTTATATTAATTAATAATCTTAACATAAAAACAAACCGTTAAACAAATGCCTAAGTATAAGTAGAGACGTCTTTTCAATTGTTAGACTAGTTTTAAGAAAATAAGATGTCAAGAAATCTTCTTTGGTTTTTCTGCGCAGATGAAAGTTATGGCAAAATAATAAGAAAATCTGAGAGTTCACTTTACAGTCCAAAGTTTAAATATTAAAAAATAGCTTTTTGAAAAGTACGCAATTTAATGTTATTTATTCTTAAAATTAAAGGCCATGTTAAAAGCATTTATTAACGTTTTTGGCGACCGTCGTATAAACGGTTAATAAATTAGAAAAATACATTTTATTGTATTAAACTTTATACTGATATGATTAAATATTAAACTTGAGGTTTTAAGTATTCTTAAGTTATTTTAATATTTCAACATTTATAAAAATGCCTCCAAAATAATTAAAACTAGTAAAAGAAAAGATTTAAAAACCATTGAATGTATTCAAACATAAATATGTTTCATGTATTATATGTATATATACCTTCAGGCTGATGATTACATACTTTGAGCGGTTTTTACAGCTAACTAACGCAATTTAAGTAGATGAATACAAAATATTAATATTTAAGTAACAAAAACGAAATTATAACCAAGAAATTTCTTTACGCTTTTCCCCAGCATCTTGACTTTTAGGACATCCTGTACATTAAAAATCAGGGCAATTCCTATTTTTTTTAGTTTCAATAAATCTAGTAATTGTAAAAATGTTAGTTGTATGACAAAATTATAAAAAAAGACTACAAATTCACTAGAGCAAGGAATTCCAAACTAAGAAAGATACAATTCGAAAATACTTATTTATTTTATGGGGTCTTCAACCCCAATTTAACGACGGGGTCTTGTAACACCCCATTTCCTATCTAATACTCCATAGAGATTAATACGGGGTCAATCGACCTCTCAAAATGGGGTTCTAAATAATTCTAAGGGGTCTTGCAACCCACCCACGCTTTAGGCACAGTAATTATACTTTAGATACAACTATCTATGTATATCTACAAGTCGCTCAGACTATACTGGCTAATTTACATTATATAATACAGGTCTGTAAAAAAAAATTCACAAACAAAATCAAGCGATTCCTAACAGGCGCTTTCTCGAGCGCTGTTGACCAAGATATGAGAAGCGCTTTGAAATATAGCTAACTAGTGCTGCTGCCCGCGGCTTCGCACGCGTTGTTTCAATGGAAACGTTATTTATTTGTTGTTGGTTATTTCTATCCCACGGGAACTTACGGGATTAAAAATCTATGTTTTATTCCGGGCCTGGACAACAAACTGTATGCAAAATTTCAGCCCGACCCGTTCAGTAGTTTTTGCGTGAAAGAGTAACAAACATCCATCCATACTTACATACAAACACTCGCATTTATAATATAATATAATTAATAAATAGATAACTATATAAAAACTGAATCTGTCCTTGTTTTTTACTTTTCATCGGTCAATATATTTTTATTTTAGGGCCCTAACGACCGAAAATGCGTTACATTAATTAGACTTAATCATCAATGAGGAAAGATAAGTAGACTTATTTTTTTTTAAATCATAACACGCCCTTGACAAGTTTGGCCGTTGATTTGTTCGTTGGAGCGCTCGAGAAACCATCTGTTAGGTCACAAGTGTCCACGTCACGTGACAACTAAGCTAGAAGCGTGTGACCACGTGTGACGAACTCGCTAGAGATATGTCTCGTTACTTATCAGAGTCAGTCGGACTCGAACACGCTACCCTCGGGTAAAGAACACTATCATTACAAGCATTATTGCCACTTTTGCTGACTGCTAGTCAGCAAAAGTAGCTATACACGAGCAAATCACGATAGTAAGTTCAGCAGTTTAAAGTGGTTGGTGGGTTTTGTAACAAAAGTATGTTAACAACTCCGGTGTCAAAATACAATGATCAGTTAGCTATGCTAAGGATTTGTGTATTCCTTGCTGACTGCTGTACTTCCAGCTTGTACAATTATAATTTTTAAATGTTACACATTGCATTGACATACATTTCCGTTACCTGCTCGACTCCTCAGCAAGTGTCGAGCAATTGTAATCCTTAAGTACTTATATTTCAAGTGCAATATCGAACACCGCAGTACAGACTTACATTTCATTTATCTAATAATATTTAGGCCGTACATATTGCGAAGAATTTAACTACAACGTGCGTGTCTTAAATTAACCTAGCTAATTAACAAATGACGGGACTATCAATGGTTTTCTTACGTTTTAATATTTTGAAGGACTCTGCTAGTTCCACATTTACTTCAATAGAGTTTCCATGTACCAATAAGTAACAGCATATGTTATTTGTTAAGCTTTTGCTAATAAACAATTTTTATTTATGGTATTTACTATAGACTATGTAAGTTTTTTAAGTAGTACCCTAAAAGTCAGACAACAACAATTTCTAAAGGTGACAGTGCACAGAATTTAATGCTATAGTTTGACCGAAACCGCTGTACCGCGCCTGAGGTATGCTCACGGCGAGACGGGGGGGAGGGGGGGGGGGGGATATCGGCCGCTCCGATCCATCAGTCTGCCGTTCTAACGCGTACTCTTGCTCTTTTTCCTCGCCCCCACCTCGCCACACTTTCCTAAGGAGCGGTACAGCGGTTTGTTCTTTCCTCGCCCCCCACCTCGCCGCACTTTCCTAAGGAGCGGTACAGCGGTTTCGGTCAAACTACATATAATATCTATTATATTAGGGGGTCGGCTAACACCCCAATTTCTAAACAAGCCCAAAAAACCTCGACTTCGTTGACCTACTGACTGTACTGTACGTACAGTCATCACTTAATTCATGTAAGCGTTAAATATGGTACAATAGCTTAAACATACTTCATATATCTGTCTATGCTATTTCACTCCAGAGTTGAAGTCTTAAAACTTTTATCGATACTAATGTTATAAAGAGGAAAGGTTTGATTTTTTGTTTGTAATGAATAGGCTCCGAAACTACTGGACTCATTTGTAAAAAAATTTCACCGTTGGGAAGCTACGCTTTTCAAAAAAGGTTTTTAAGGTCTTATGTTTTCTTTAATGTATTTTATTTTTGTAATTTTTATGTGTGTGGATAATTACCTGTCTGAATAAAGAAACACTTTATTTTTATTAAAAAAAAGTTAGGATTCCGTACTAAAACCGTGCGAAGCCAGGAAGGTCCGCTAGTTTGATAATAACTTAAAATTTGACTGTATTGATTACTAGTTTATTTCGTATGCATAAAGAGAAATTAACGTTATTGATTTCTGTTCAGCAGTGGGATAGCATAGACAAAAATACCTTTTTTTCATGGAATGAATGAATGTTCACTACGCTTACATAAACTTACCGCCTGACCAAGCTTACAACCTTCTAAATCAGCCTTCGAACACAGCTCGCTAAGCACCGTCCAATTCCTAGAGGCCTAAAATGGCCTACTTAATGCGAAAAACTTTAAAATTTCATCTACAAGGACACACATCGTTCTATGACTACTAGAATAGGCGAGACAAGGGGAAACTAACCTACAAGTCGTGGCATAACATCTGTGAAGCGGTCAAAAAGGGAACTAAATTCGATTCCAATTGATATTGTTAGGTGTGTCCGCTACAGGTTAGTACAGAATTGGCAGAAAGATACGTGACATTTTAATATCCCTCTATATGTGCAAAAACACGCCGTATTTTTTTGCAATTCAAGCATTTTCTATCTAACATCCTAAAACTAGTACCGCGCGTATTTACGTAAATTTGGCACAATTGACGCACTGAGTGAATTAAGGCCCGCGTGTTCTTTATTAATCTTACGAGTTATAACGAAGAACAGTCATAGTGACTATGTACGTACTCGCTGCCGAGTCTTAATTTCAGTTATTTTATAAAACATTGGAATCACTATTAAAAATAATTATACAATATATAATTGCAGATTCAATTCCGCGATTCCTATTTGTTCACATACATTTTATTCTGATACAAAAATAATAAAGGTCTGTATTAGATGTCGCTACCACCAGCCTCCCGCCATGAACATTGACCCTAGATCAGGTTTAGTCTCGTCGTTTTCATTACCTACCAAGGTAGATCACAAATACACCTCGTTTTACTCCTCATATAACTCAACAACCTACTTAGTTATAATACCACTTCGGGGTAAAATGGTGCGGTGTATTATTTTTATTTAAAAAATCTTGTCATACTGCCTCTAAGCAGGCTGGCGTTTGAGCTGCTTGTTACCTAGCCAAGATCTCCTGCTAATGAGTGTTGTGTTGCGATGCGCGAGCGCAGACGAGGGTAATCGCGCGTTGGATTAGCCGTCTTATTCGTCTAACTGCGCTACTTCAGTATAAACGTTATAAAATGTGTTCGTCTTAGTGCACAATTTCAGTATACAAGTCATAAATGTGTTCGTCTAACTGCGCAACCAGTATACAAGTCAAAAATGTGTTCGTCTAACTGCACAACTTCAGTATACGAGTCATAAGTGTGTTCGTCTAACTACACAATTTCAGTATTCGTCTAACTGCGCACTGTGTATGAGTCATAAGTGTGTTCATCGAACTGCGCTCTGTACGAGTGATATGTCTACTCGTAATGGCTGCTAGCGAGACTTGTCCTCGACGAGTGCAGCGTGGAGTTGTGGTGCGCGAGCGCAGAGGGCGGCACCCGCGCGTTGGCCTGACGCTCTTGTTCGTCCAGCTGCGCCGCGAACTCCTTATCCAAAGCCTGAATACGGAATGGGGAGACATTAATTCGTGTTGGTTATGGGGAACATGACAAATAAAAACAAATAGACAAAGATGGGTTGCTTAGAATGTGAATTCGTAGAGATTTAGAAAGTATTGTATGTTTCTGTGTCTTTAAGAAAATAGAGATAAAATATTTGATGGATTTGAATATGAATGAATTATTAAAATTGATTTTGTAAGTTATTTATTCAGTTTCCGGTGTAAATAGATAATCATATTCTGACGAATGCACATCCTAAAGCAAATAAACAAGACTAGAAACAAAATATATTGGAAAAACTGTAGTGAAATCACAATTCATTCAAAAATGTTTTGCATGTAAATATCTTATTAATAATTCATATGTACAGAAATACCTACTTTTCCTCAACCTCAACCAGGCTGCCATCCAGATAGCATTGAAAGGAAATATTAAATTAAAAGCATATACATATGTACAGAGTTATATATAATATAAGTGTTAAATTACTTTCAGCTAATATAGTCCGTTCTAAACGCAGAGCGCCAAAAATGCATGCACCTTACACTATTCCACAGTGTGTTCAGCAAATAATGGAACAACAGTGATCAGCGCGTTTTGACATCGAAATTGTTAAACGTATTTTATCAGCCCACAATTGTTACTATACTATACGTTTCAGATTTTTGTATATTTTTTTATATATTTAAGAAAGTAGTTGCAGCTTTGGATCGCGAGGAGTAGAAGGAGAAAAGGGAGGCCTTTGCCCAGAAGTGGGACAATAATGGCTTAAAATAAAATAATAATAAATAAATTAAAGAAAGAAAGAGAGATACTGTTCAGGTACAAAATACAAAAATCGTTTATTTGAACAAGTAAACAGTTTTAACAGGTTACATGTTGAACGAGGAGACCACAAAAGTTAAAAACTGCGGCGTAGTCTCATCGCCCGCCTCCTGACATCACATTATTGTAGAGCTTAGGCAATAAAGTACATCATCATCAGCCTATATTAGTCCACTGCTGGACATAGGCCTCCCCCAATGAGCGCCATAGCGCCCTGTCTTCGGCTTGACATAAATAATAAAGTACATGTCATAGTTATTATTATTAGGGTGTTTACAATAGTGATGAGTAGGTAGTTATATAATATAGTTAACATGCATAATAAAGAGTAAAAAGAACAAATATCAAAGAGTGATTAAGATTTTTTAGATTTGATCTGGTAATAATTAAATTATTTAATGTCCAGCTACTTTCGTTACTTATCAGGTTTTCGCTCTTAGTTAGGAAAAGACTATATCCAGCCAAGCAATCAGTACTTATCCTAATAAACGCAATTAACACTTTGAGTGCTGAAAATGCACGGTATGAGTTTTCTACAAGTGACTAATATGCATAAATCCACACTAGCGAAGCGGCTGAGAAAATACAGATCTGTGTGACTCAGCAGAGCTGTAATATTTTTCGAACGAAACGCATGTGTGGCGTAACACAACCGCTGTGTAGAGCGGCAGCACGAATTTTTTAGGTAAAAAAAAAGATCGCAGTCGTCGAAAAAAAACCGCAGTCAAAGTGTTAAGTCATTTCATGATATATGTATCTACTAAATATAATAAAATGTACATACCATGCGCTCGACGTCCAGCCCCGGCCAGTGGTCGGGTAGACAACATGCTCCATGCGTTATTTATATCATTATCTAGATATTATTATTATTCACATATATTATTTATTTTTACAGCAGCATTATTATCAGGCGTTTTCAAGCGAATTTTCCTAAATTTGTTTCAATTTCACCAAAAATATAAGATGACATGCCATGCTTAATTTTAAAATGACAGTTAAGAGATTGGTTGTCGTTTTGGCCAATTCTGATATTTATCCATAAATTCAAAATGTCCGCTTTTCACTTTTTATATGAACACTTGGTTAGAATTAAATGAATATTTTAACACAATAATGGCAATTTCAAATGTCGCCAAAATTTGCCAGGACTAAAAATGATGACTGCAGGTAGATGCTAGCTGCATGAAGCTGAAGACAGCGCGCTATGGCGCTCATTGGGAAGGCATATGTCCAGCAGTGGACTAATATAGGCTGATGATGATGATGAAAAATGATATGATATATGATATTTTTATTCCAGGCAAAGTCGACTTTTCTGTAGGCGACACCGAAAGTCCCCCTGGTAGGCATCTTATCATTTCCTAAAGTCCTAGAATGTAACAATTCTTCCACCAAAGCATGATAATTGAAAAATGTCAAATAAATGTAACATCTTTATTTACAACATAATATTTATAATAATTTGTTAAATTATGTATAATATATGTTATGTAGCAATGGCGACATGCAATGCAACCTACATCATATTTACTAAAAACTAATTAAATGATGAACATTTTATATTAAAACTAAAAGAATAAATAATTTACCTTTGAAATAAGACAAATTTCAACCATGTTGAATATTTCACTAATTATTAAAAATGGCTTACTGACTGACAGTAATATATAAATACTCTGATACTTAAATATTAATAGATTAAAATCATTGAGGATGTTACAGTAAGAGAAGTCACAGGCACTTCAGTAGTTAAGTATAATTAAAAAAAAGTTTTATATAACGTAGATGAAAAATTACTTGGATTAAAAAAAAAATCAAAAGATAGTAATGCAATTTGAACTAGGTAAATTTGCTATAGGTAGCAAATATTTTAAATTTAATGTTTTTTTTGCAATAAGTCAAGTAATTCACTTATTTATTCTTTATCAATAAAATCAGTCGTCAGACTAAAAGCTTTACTTTATTCGCTAAAATATTAAATCTAATAAGGCATTGGAACAACTACATAAATAATTTAAACATTTTAACAAGACTACTTTGTTATCGCCCGCACGTTAATATCCTAAATCCTTGCATTTCAAGCAATTACCTAACTACTCAAAAATATCAATAGAAAATAAAAATACAGATTTTATACAAAAATCGTAACGCAAAAATATATTTTCTATTTACTACGAATAACCAACGAATGACATTTCGATCATAATAATATAAGTGTTCGTTCACACAGAAAGTCAGGATTTACAAGACCGTTTTTAACAGGTAAGTTTCAAATCGGGCTTACAGGACCGTTTTTAACTGGTTAGTCGATAGTGAAGGTAATATTCAAATCGAGTTTACAGAACAGTTTTTAACACTTTGACTCAGCAGAGCTGTAATATTTTTCGAACGAAACGCATGTGCGGCGCAACACAACCGCTGTGTAGAGCGGCAGCACGAATTTTTTAGGTAAAAAAAAAGATCGCAGTCGTCGAAAAAAAACCGCAGTCAAAGTGTTTACTGGTTAGTCGATAGTGGAGGTAATATTCAAATCGAGTTTACAGGAACGTTTTTAACTGGTTAGTCGATAGTGGAGGTAATATTCAAATCGAGTTTACAGGACAATTTTTAACTGGTTAGTCGATAGTGGAGGTAATATTCAAATCGAGTTTACAGGACAGTTTTTAACTGGTTAGTCGATAGTGGAGGTAATATTCAAATCGAGTTTACAGGACAGTTTTTCGTCGATACGTTTTTTTTTTAAATTTATTTATTTATCAACTTAATATAATATTACTAAAGCCGTAATCCGTTGAGTAGTTTTAAAGATCTAAGCATACATAGGGACAGACAGACAGCAGAACAGAAGCGACTTTGTTTTATACTATGTATGATAACCACGATAGTTATAAGAGATATACCGATAGCTTCCTTATGAGGCAGGTCCCGCAGTACCTCACACAAGTGCAGCAGATGCCACTCTAGCTTAATATTAACAATAAGAAAACCACAAAGGTTTGTAAAGAAGTGTTATGTCATGGCTTATGGAGCGAGTCAGCCGAGTAACTAGCACATAGATTTGACAGTATTTTAAGTTAAAAAAATTATGATAAACAGGTCACTACTTTGTAGCATTTCTGAAATAAAACTTATTTTATATTTTAATATTATGATTAGCTGCTTTCTCACGCATACGGACTACTATCATGTGTGTGAACTCGCTCATACAACTATATACGCCATCGCCGAATAAAAACGTATACGATGAAACGGGCCTGTAAAACGAACTGCTGTGTGAACGTACCCTAAGGTAGGAAGGATGTATCTTTCTAACATTCAGAAAACTTCCACTTCTATAGGCGTGGTCCTAGCGGCGAACAAATATAAATCATCGCCGCGATAATGACGCTGTGTGGAGAAATAACACAATTATTTATATATATTGAATTGTATAGAAAAGATACTGGTACTGGCCCTGTCAGTGGATCTAAAAGATCTTCAGTTCGTCCTTCTCTAATAAACGATGTTTCTGAATGTCAGAGAAGAATGGCGATGGAGTTTTACAGACAAGTTCTAATAATATAAGGCTAGCTGCTTTACATTATGATTCTTATTCTTCTTATTTATATACATGTATCGATTATTTATTTATTGGAAATTGACCATCGTAATTGGAAAATAATTTGGGGCCAGGGGGCCTCCTCTCCTTTGTTGCCCCGAAGCCTCCACACCTCTAAATCCGGCACTGATTATATGAGTAGTTAGAAATATGAAGGAAGCATTACTTTGGCGAGTAAATCGGGAAGCACAGATTACAATTCATAATATGTAAAGCGTCATCAGCAGCGTCGGATCAGCATGGCTGTTTTAATATGTCGATTTTATTACGATACATACAAAAATCTAATATGTATGCGTTATCATCAGTGACGAATGCACAAAGACGTGAAACAGCTCTGCTGATTTTTTTTACATTAAAATGTGTACGAAATACTTGAACATTTATTTCAATAAGTTGTTAAGAACGACATGATAATGGCGATTTTTTACTGATTTGCGACCTTATACAGTTACGCGGGGACAAGCATGGGTCAAAGGTCAGTGGCCTTAGGAGAAGGTCAAGGAGTGTCCTTAAGAGAAGGTCAAAGTCAATAACTTTAGGTCAAAGAATTACACAAAAGTTAATGATTTCGGAGACAAAAATGGAAGATCCCAGGACATATTCTTTGTTTTTTTACATAGTGTTAGTATAAATAAAGGAAGCATTAACTTCTTAAAACTAAATCTATAGTAGTGGCACATCAAAATATCTATTTTTAAGTAAAAATACTACAAAACTTAACTAAGGGTTGATTCTCAAGTCATTTTGAAGATACACTAGAGACACTAATAAACAAAAAATGCATCGATTACCTGTCTATTTCTTGATGCAAATGAACCCTTAACCAACATCTTAAAATTATATTACATGCCATAAATAAAACAACGTAAAACATGCATTTATTAAATAAATTAAATGTGGCAAGTCTCGCCAAAGCGACATCTAGCCGCAGCTCAAATATCGCGTACGATATTCATGTCGACATCACAAGAATAGATAGGCTAGACGTATTTTGGAATGTTATGTATCGGGTTTTTTATATGTACGATTCAAATATGAAGAATTATCGCAAGGCAGTATAAATAATATACTGTAAGACATTATGGACGCATAATCATCAACCAGTACGCAGCTAATGGAAGCGTTCTTTTAGAACCTAAACGAACGATTAGGTACATTGTACTGCCGCCGCCGGTGTGACAGAATATTTCATATATTGCACAACGAAGTTAACATACACAGGCTATGATCGTCCCATTATCTTGAACCCTATGAGCTTTATCGCCAGTTCTGTCAAAATCACACAACAGAATCCGTTGGACCATTCTTATCCGCAATCTTCTTTAAATTCCTTGTGGAGAGCTGGCTGACGGGTATGTCCCCCGAGTTGGAGTAGCTGTTGGACCCCCTGGTGGCGCCCCAGCGGCTGAAGTGGCTATCGTCATCGCTGAGCGTGCTGTCGGACTTGAACGTAGTGTCGCTCTTGAAGGTGTTGTATCTACTGCCGTCCAGAGGCAGGTCGATGACGACCGCTTCTAACGCCACGTCTTGCTTCAAGCTCTGCTGCGATATGCTCCTCTTCATCGGAGACATCAGCTCGCTTTTAAAAAGCTGCTCCGACATGCTCTGTTTGTTCAGCATTCGTTTATCGACAGGTTTCGACCGTTCGATAACTTTCGTCTCGGGAATAGGCGGCTCGTACGCCATGATCGGGTCTCGCCTCGTCTCGTTATTGAAGACGGAGAAGCCGGAGATCTTTTCCGATAGTTTGAGGTTAGAGGTGGAGGCGTAACGAGAGGCTTTAGTTAGTTTCCCGCGTTTGGTTGAGCTGTAGGCGCTGGTCGGGAGGACGGGGCTGACGCTGCGCCTGCGGTCGAGGCTGGGCGTGTTGGAGGCGGAGAGGAAGTTGAGGCTGGTGCGTGAGCGGGACAGCGAGCCCATGAAGCTGGTGCGCTGGTGCTGCGCGGCGAGCATGTGCTGCAGCACGTTCTTGGGCCACGGCACGTCGAGGTACGCGGACCGGTCGGGGATCTTCCTGCTAAACTTCTTCTCGTGGTCGTCGAGATGTTTCACGAATTTGGCGGTAAGGTTCTGGAGGAAGGTGAGACGCTGTAGTAGGTACGACTAGCAGACGTCACGGGGGCAGGGGCAGGGGGGGGGACGAGTGGTGTAACTATTGGAAAGCGTTGGTAGAGAGACTCTAACGGTAGTGTTGGCTGCGAGGGAAGCATCACAAGTTTTCAATAACAAGAATCGATATCCGGTTTTGAAAGAAGCTTTTTAAAAATAATTCGATTTCTACGATCAGCTGTAATTTTTATTTTTCGCAAATTCAATTTAACTTAAATTTTTTTTTATCTTGTTTCAATTATTCCATATCTTTAGTTAACAACTTGGTCCATCAACGCTTTCCAACCTCTTCAATTCACCACAACACAACACAGGGCATTTTTATACAATACATTTTTTTTTATTCTGGACAATCCACACAGCATCATCTAGCCCCAAGCTAAGCAGAGCTTGTGTTATGGGCACTAGACGACTGAAAATAGATATTAAATTTTTATTATATATACAAAATAGCCAGAACACCCGGAACAAATATCTCCAGTTCGTGCAAACATTTGTCCCGAGACGAGAATCGAACCCGCAACGTCCTGCGTCGCAGGCGGACCATCGCCCGCCGCGCCATGTCGTTCATAACCTCCACCACACACACCAGTACCTCCACCATGCATTATATATACGTACAAAGCATGCACATGCACACCCGACACCGAATGGGGAAATTTATAATCAACTTCATAAAACTGAATGCAATGAATTTATCTGTTACTAGCGGACCTTCCCGGCTTCGCACGGTTTTAGTACGGATCCCTAACTTTTTTGAAAATACATATAATATAGCCTATGTTCACCGGGGATAGTGTAGCTTCCCAACGGTGAAAGAATTTTTCAAATCAGTCCAGTAGTTTCGGAGCCTATTCATTACAAACAAACAAAAAATCAAACCTTTCCTCTTTATAATATTAGTATAGATCTTGTAAAAATATTATTGTATGTCCGAATAGGAATAATATATTATATTTATTTTAGTTGGTACTATATTTTCATTATAGGAACTGTAACTATAATTCACACAATTTAACAATAAAATTATTCTTATCAATAGTATCTAAATTCTAATAATTCGTGGCGTCGTGAGGGAGGGCTATGTTCAGCAGTGGACGTGTACGGTGCTGATGATTCTAATATACTGATGAGCCCAAACAAATAAAACGGCGCTTTGTAAATCACAAAGGTACTTTATTGTAATAGCAAAGATAACTATCCGTTATAACCGAGCTCACAACAACATTTTCACTGCAACCTTAACGGTCCGGCGACCGTCGCTTGCAAAAATCGCTCCGAATATCGCTGTCCCTGTTTAACCCTTGCGGCGCGCGATATGCGTGCGCGATAGCAATATTAGCCGTTCAAAATTTGGTTTGTTCCGTAATACCAAAAATTATGACTGAAAACTTTTTGTATTCTTCACAAAGTATTGTTATTCTGTAACTAGACAATATAAGCTATGTTCCTTAATAAATAACACGTAAGATATTGATTTTTTTAATACGAAACAAATAGAAAGAAAACTTGTCCATTTTCGCATAAAAATGTGCAAAATGCGATTGGCTTTCATTTAATTTTAGGCAAGTATTTTGAAAAAAAAAAAAAAAAACTATTTAGGAACCTAGATAATTACTATTTAAATACAATATTATAGTGGAAATATGCTTGAATTGGAAATCATTTTGGTATTACGTTTGTATGAAGAATTCGTCCCTCCTCTTAAGAGATGCACCCGTCCGTTCTCGTCAGCGCTATTAGCCGTCGTTCACTTTTACTAGCGACATCTCTGGGCGTAACTTTTCGGAACTAATCGACTGATCATTTTACAAAGTCCTTTAAACAGATACGATTTCATTGAATTCAGTTTATTTTTTAAACGAATAAACTCAGTTAAAGTATACCTACCGTTCAGTACACTGATTTTGTTCGTTTCTTTATCTATATCTAAGCTGTGTGGCGAAAACTAGCAATTACTCGTCAAGTGATTTGATTATAAATTTCCTCATTTTAGAATAAAATTGTTGCAGTGGATATCATTATTCCATACTGCTATGGAATAAAGATATTCACTGCAACAATTAGGAATATCATTATTCCATGCTCCATGTATGGAATAAGGATATACACTACAACTTTATACGAAAAAATGTAACGCATGTTTGAAAACTTATTTACTTGATTTCATCGTGAGTTTTTTTTGTTTTACTATTATAAATAGCGATTTAAGAGTTGTAAATCATGCGTCAAATATAACCTAGATTAAATTAATAATAATAGAAAACGTGCAAATTTGTCTGTTCCGTCTAATAATACACAGAAGGAAGTTCTGGTAGCTAGTTCCCTTAGTCGACTGTTACTATATCCACGCGGGATGCGCTGAGGTGGAGGGTCGATTCTTCGGTTCAATTCACCCCGGGGTACCAGGCAGCCGGCCGCGGGGCCGCCCCGAGCTGGACCAACTGACTATACTGGACGTGGGTGGCCGCTTGACATTGCCCCTAATCCCACTTCACCATAACAATGGTATCTTAGAATAAGACCTTTTGTCATTTTACCTTGAAGGGACGCGGGTTGGTTTAAGGTTTAGTCACCTCTAACAGCGTATATCTCAATGGTTATCGTGTAGTGGTGGTGTTTGTGCTTGCGTGAGTGACTCACCATCTTCCTGTGCGCGTGCGTGGCGCGCCAGTCCCTCAGCTCGGCGGAGAGGCGCTCCTCCACCGTCTTCAGCTTGTCGGACTCGTGCGAGAGCAGCGCCTTGCGCTTCTCGTTCTGGTACTGCTCCAACTCCCGCAGCATCGCCTGTAGACAAAAGTGAGTCGGTCAGTAAATAAATAAATAATGCTGGACACTCCACACATCATCATCTAGCCCCAAGCAAAGCAGATGCTTGTGTTATGGGTACTAGATGAGATTTTTTATTATACATAGATAACGACCAGATCACCTGGAACAAATATCTGCAGATCGTACAAACATTTTTATCCGAAGCGGGAATCGAACACGCAACCTCCTGCGTCGCAGACAAGCCTTGGACAGACCAAGGTCGGAACCAATTGGTCAAATCAGTGATTATATATTTGCAGCTAATAATCTGCCCTCGGCTTTGTACGCATTGTGTTTATGGAAACGATTAAAGGTTATTTCTATCCCATGGGAACTGTAATATGGGATAAAAAGTAACCTGACTGATTGAGTCTTGCTTCCAGACTTATAGCTTTATCTATGCAAAAGCATTCTTCTATTTCAGCCTAATCTGTTCTCTAGTTTTTTCGTGAGCTGACAAACATCCATCTAAAGATGTATAAAGACCTTTGCATTCATAATATTAGTGTCCTAGTAGGATTCATACCAACTTCAATATTATACATTGCGTATAATCGACATCGAAGCTCGAAGTCTAGCAACTTCACTCCTATGATGTGAAGTTGCTAGCCAGCTTCCATAGTCCGGAGTCCGTCTAGATGTATAGACTGTGAGCTTACCTCTCCCGCTGCCTTCAACTCCTCGCGTGCCTTGGCGTGCTTCGTAGCGAGACGCTGCTGCTCGGCGCGGTAACGCTTCTTCTCGCTCTCTTGGAACTGAAACCATTACATCCATCATTATTTACATGTTCAACATTTTAAAAAGTGATATATGTGCAAACTAAAAATTTAATCATGGTAAATATCCCCTTTTATATGACTTTAGTATTAATAACCAAGATATTTTCAAAAGTTTTAAAGAGAAATAAAGTTTTTTTTTTTTTAAGGAGAAATAAAATATTTGAAATTTGTTTTGGTAGGGGCATGTGAATGAAAATAGACAATAATCATCCGCTCGCCTTACAGGAGGAGTATCTTGAAGGTGGTTTTTGGGAAATCTTCTGATGACATTTCTTAGCATTGTGCAATGCGTGCTACGCTAAGCAATCTACCAGGCACCCATAAGCGTCTAGGAAGTGACCCTAAACCACAAATCTTCAATAAAACTCGCACCCCTCTTGACTGTTCCTTAATCAAAGTACCAGGCTGCCATAACTGCAAGGAGATGGCACATACCTTCTTCAGCTTGTCTCTGTCGTCGGGGCTGGACGCCGGCACCGCGGAGATGCGAAGCGACTCGCGGAACATCATCTCTCGCGCCTTCTGTTCCGCGCGAATTCGCTTCGGGAGCGAACGCTTCTCTAAAGCTTGGCATTTCGCTAGTTCTTCTTCTTTGCGGGTGTTTTTCCTGTAGAAAAGTAAAAGGGAGTTTGTTGAGTGATCTTTTAAAGCACCAATTAATCTCTTCACTATTAAATCTATTCACTTCCTCTGTTTCATCGCCTCTCCTATAACGAACTGTAAGATGTGCTGCAAGAAAATTCTTCTTCAAGCTCGGCTACATATCCTATTTGTTTAATATTGTGTACAATAAAGAATTACAGACACTTCTAACTTCGAGTGCGCAGCCGCATCCAGCATCCAACATTATGAATATAGAAACTTTTTTAATTTTTAGTTTGCTTCAACAGTGAGAGGGTTCATAGTGCCAGGCTGGCAGGAGAGCGAGGAGGTGCCACTCACCGTTTGATCTGCTCCAGCTCCTTGTCATGCCGCACCAGCATCTGGTGCCTGCGCAGTAGGAACTCCTCCTTGAGCTGCCGCTTGGCGAGCTGGTGTCGCTCGTGCACTTGCTTCTCCTCCAGCTCCCAGAGGGCTGCTTCGTGGTTGCGCATTATCTGTACAAATAACATTAATTAATAAATAATGCTGGACAATCCACACAGCATCATCTAGATCCAAGCGAAGCAGAGCTTGTGTTATGAGCACTAGATAACTGATAAACAATGCATTACAATAGATATATACTTCTTTTTACATAGAAATCGACGAAAACACCCGGAACAAATATATGTGTACAAAAATGTGTCCCAAGGCGGAAATCGAAACCGCAACCTCCTGCGTCGCAGGCGGACCTTAGCCCACCGCGCCACATAGGTCGTCTATGAAAGAGACGTATGTCCTGCCGTGGATTTCTCGGGGCTGATGAATGGATGGGTGCCATAACATGAGAGCTTTAGTTTTAAGGTTTTGTTCTGACCTGATGTCGCTGCTGCAGGTACTGTCTGTCTTGTAACGCTTGGTTGTCGGCGTGGTGCTCGTGCAACCTGCGGGGAGAGGCGGCTGTTTAGTTATATACTGGCGAGCGCAGCGATCCGACAGAGATTCTAATTATTTATTAACATGAGACCAAAACATTACAGATCAAAATCGTTATACCTAGTACATTGAATGATTTTAGCATCTTAAAATCTACAAATAATGAAAAAACACACTTGAAGATGAAAAAATAAAAATGTACATACATAAAAAAGGTAAAGACTTCAAAACTAAAACATAATATAAAATAGTTTTTTTTTTAAATCTTTTATTTGGCTCATGAGGGTTTTGCCAAACATGGCATGTCACCCCCCAGTCAATACAACAAGATCTAGAAAACATCAATTTAACAAAACAACTTAAACTTAACGGAATCTTACCCTATGAGATTTTCCTTGAGATCTACATATTTTTGTTACTAGAACCTAAATTATACAACGAAATTAAAAAAACAAACTATAACATAGCTATTAAAATAACATATATGTATAACATCATAAAAGCAAACATATTAAATAATCGAATGAAATATTAAAATAGTATATACACAACATTCCTACAATACAGAAAAATACAATATACATAAATCTTTATTTGAAACAAAATACTAAGTGTATAGGGTGTGTATGTAGTGCCGTAACAATCTAATAATAATAATAAAAGTGTAATTAAATAATAGAATTAAACGCGCTCTCAAAACTCCAGGCACACTCTTTCAATCATCTTTCATCCATCCGCAAACACATCAAACGAAAAGAGCTGTACTCGGGTCCTGTAGGGGCTGAACATGCCGGCTAATAGCGAGTGACAATGGCAAAAGGTCATTGACTTAATAAGTCAATGACCGCGGGTAATTTGAACTTCATATTCAAATTATTAACAGTTCTTACGTAGTAACAGTCGGGGATACTTAGCACTATACTACACAAGAGTCTGTGATGTGATGTGGCATGAGGAGGAGTGTTCGGGACACAGTGCGTAGGATTTGTAGTGTGGAGTCACCCGAGTGACTCTAAACTCAAATTTTCGGTCCGTGTACCCGCGAGGTTGGCAGGACCGTGGGACGGGATGACCACTCACACCGGGTCACTGCCCCCCGGACGAGAACCGACTCGATTGGTTGCATACAACACAGCTACGCTGCCCGTCCTCTAGATCTAGGGCAACAAAGGAAGTGGTCAGTACCTGCGCAGCGTGGCGTCGTGCTCCTCGGCCAGCGCGGCCACGTAGGCCCGCTCGCGCGCCGCGTGCTCGCCGTCCAGTCGCGTACGGTGCGCGCGGTACGCTTCCTTCCGACGCTCTTTTGGAACCAGCTCCACCTCCTGCACAACAACAAATATAGGTTGTACTTTAAACTTTTCTAACTTTCATTAACACCTTAATCACAAAGGCTTCATTCACACTGGGATGTGCAGTGTAGCGACCGGCGGCGACGCGGGCTGGACAACTGACAAGGCCTTTTATACGATACTGGTCACCTAGCTAGTGACCGAGGAAAGTCACTGGTTTATGGTACGGACTATATTCCGAAGAAACACTTTATACGGGTAATGAAGCTATCGCCGACAACATATGATAGAAATGGTATGAGATGGATAAACCCGCGACGAAGGCGGTCGATTGCGAACTGAGTAAATTTAGGTAAATCGCGGTAAATTGCATATGCATTCAACCGCAAGCGCAGCTAAATGCATATCTGCTAGTATTTTCATTTCGGGGGCACAGGGAGGGGCCTCGAGGCTTGGCCCATGAGACATGACGCTAGTGGTTCTCTAGTGGTCTGTAGTGCAGATGTACCTGCTTCATCAGCCTAAGCTCCTTCTTGAGCGTGTCCCGGAAGTGCCTCAGCTTGTGGTCGTGCTCGTGCCGCAGCCGCTTGGCCGCCGCGCGCAGCTCCGCCTCCAGCGCCTGCTCGGCGCGCTCGGCGGCGGCGCGCTGCGCCCGACCCAGCGCGTCCAGGTCGCTGTCGTGCCCGCGCACGAGCGACGCTAGCTCCGCTTCGAACCTGCAATTACATATGGAACATGTTAATAAAAATGCCGCTGCCAGGTGCTGCCCGCCCCGATCCCCAACCCACATGCCCAGAGTGGGCATTAACACCCCATGACAACAGCCAAGAAAGGTCGTTATGGCGCTCATTAGGGGAGATAGAGACAAGATACTACTAGGGGATGGTCCAAAACTGCGCGTAATAGAAAAGTTGTAATTAAATTAAAACAACTAAACTGTTTTTACAGTTCCTATAGCAAGCCTTATAAAACCTCTTCCCTTGATTATCCTACATCAGTATATGTATATCAGTATGCCTACTGCAGGTCTCCCCAATTCATCTACCACTTGGTAACAAAGCGTACTAACTTCTTCTCCTGGTTCTCCCGGAGCTGCGACTCCTTCGCGTTGAGGTCCTGGAACTGCTTCTGCTCTATCTTCTGCAGCATCTTGATCTCCCTGAGCTCCTGCTTGCGCAGCGCGTGGTCGTCCCACGTGCGGCCCGTCTCGTCGTCTCCCCAGATCACCTGCACACGCAATATACGGTTCAAACTGTCGACTTCAAGTGCTGCTATTTATATCAGACAAAAAGGCATCCTAATTCTAATTCAAACTGGGTCTGGAATTGGGATAAAAGTAAAAATGTTATTTATTGACAAAATAGACAGTGAAACAGGCAATACGAGTCAATAGGCTCCTGAACTAGTAAAAACTGTGTTTCAGGTACCAATGGCTTCTCCAACTAATATTTACATACAATTATGTATACGCAACTAAGGATATCTTATAACTAATTTTAAATGTAGGTACAGAGTAATCCAGCTAAATAAAAACATAACATAAACATGTAGAGCAGTAATCCCGGACTATGCTCACAGAACTACTTACATTGCGATGCATGGGTATATTGTTTAATTTGGGATGTGCACTGACATCTCACATGAGTGTATTATGCATTGTCCCCCTAACGCAAAGAATGAAACTACTTCACTAGGCATAACGATTTGGAGATATCCGTTGGTCTTTTGACGACCGATGTGGCGCGGTGGGCGAAGGTCCGCCTGCGACGCAGGAGGTTGCAAGGTTCGATTCCCGCCTCGGAACAATTGTGTGTACGATCTGCAGATATTTGTTCTGGATTTTCTGGTCGTTTTCTATGTATAATAAAAAATATCTATCTATGTAATATATTGTATTATGTATATCAGTTATCTAGTACCCATAACACAAGCTCTGCTTATCATGGGGCTAGATAATGCTGTGTGAATTGTCCAGCATTATATTATATATTTTTTATATTATGTAAATAAAGAATGTGTATGTACCTTGGAGGTGGTGGTGGTGACGACGACGCCGTCGATCTCGAACTTGCGCGTGCGCTTCCTCGTCTTCTTCTTGAGGTTGGCCATGTCGATGTCCTCCTTGGAGCGCTGCAGCCGGCTCTCCGGCTTGCGGCGCAGCACCACCGGCTCAGAGTCTTCGGGAGGATCCGTTCTGGAACGTACAGGTGATGTTTTAAATTGTATTCTGGACTGAAACACTATAGAAGGAAATATTATTTTCGAATAAATTACTCATTGTCATCAATATTCTTTAAGTCATTTTTTTTTACTAAGTCCATGTTACAGCCATAGAGAATAATTTACGCGACACATCCTGCGTATACAGACGCATGTCATTATGTGCTTAAAGTTCATAAAGCGCAGTCCGTGTCCAGCCTTCCAGCTATAAGGTTCAGATAGCTGCTGGTATTGTTGATATACGAGTTGAATATGTGGTTATCCCTAATAGATAAATATATGAAATATTATAGTGACCTGGGCGCTCCGTTGTGGTGCGGCGGGTCTGGTGTGGGCGTGACGGCGGCGCTGGGCGCCAGCGAGTCCGCGTCCTGCGTCGCGCGCGACATCGACGACAGGCTGCCGCTCTCCGACTGCGACCTGGCAACAACACACAGTTATACTACTGTCTATAACAACACACACAGATATACTACTGTCTATAACAACACACATAGTTATACTACTGTCTATAACAACACACATAGTTATACTACTGTCTATAACATCACACGCAGTTATACAACTATCGTATGTATATATTTGTATATCACGAGGTCTGCCTGCGACGCAGGAGTTTGCGGGTTCGATTCCCGCCTCGGAGCAATTGTGTGTACGATCTGCAGATATTTGTTCTGGGTATTCTGGTCGTCATCTATGTATAATATGAAATATCTATCTATGTAATGTATTGTATTATGTATATCAGTCATCTAGTACCCATAACACAAGCTCTGCTTAGCTTGGAGCTCGATGCTGCTGTGTGCATTGCAGCATTATTTATTTATTTATGATGTAGTTACCTCTCGAAGCTGTCGGGGCTGAGCCGCGGCGCGGCGGACAGCGCGATGTGCGTGGCGGCGGAGTCCCGCACGCGCACCTCCTCGTTACCGACCGTCACCACAGACACGTGGGATGTGTCCTGAAACAATACACTCATATATTATTCATTTATTACCTAATGCTTCTCCTCAGTACAGGGACGCTCTCAGCTGAGCCACGAAATCAAGTGACCGACGAGTCGAAAATCTTTGGGACTTCCTACGACTCTAGCGCCGGTAGCTCCACCTACAGGGGAAACATTGAAGTATTGGAAAGTCGCGAGTTCAATTCGATAATTTTAGTGATATTATTAAGTTTCTTAGAGATTCCCCTTAGGGCTTACACACAGTTATTACAGTTCGTAAGCCCTTACAGTTTTGTTATTACAAAACCTTGTTATCTGAACTCTTTCCCACTAGGCATTATACGGTCAGTTATTTGTCAAACTCAACACTTTGTTATGTTGTGAGTTGTTAACCAATTTAATATCCTGAGAATGGGCGTTTTTCCATTAGCCAGCCCGGCACCGGCACGGCACCGGCATGGCCGTGCACCGGCACCGGCGCCGGGGTTTCGTTTTTCCACTGCGCCGGTGTCGATGCCGGTTTACGCCCGGTGAGTTGTACAGTACTGACACGGACTTCAGCACGACGACACGTAAAGTGTAATTTACGTTTAGATATAACAATGGTATCGTCAAGCCGTCGACTATATTGGTTATATCTTTTACATCTACGTCGTATTTGAACGCCATGACCTTGACGCGTACGCACTGTAAGCGAACCAAAAGCCAAATACGAGTCCCTCCGCTCCGCGCTCCTACCCGCCCCGCGCATTTACACACTCACACGGCTACAATTCATATAAATATGCAATACACATGCAATTTTGCCGGGCCGGCACCGGTGGGAAGCTTGCTACCCCGGCGACGGCGACGGCGCCGGCAGGACTCAATGCCGGGCCGGCGCCGGCGCCGGTAAGTAAAAAAGCGAGCCATACATTTTCATACATTTTTGCTTCCCCGGCAACGGCACGGCGCCGGCGCCGGCGCCGGCGCCGGTGCCGGTGCCGGGCCGGGTAATGGAAAAACGTCCATTGGCTTTATTGTAGTAGACATATACATTGTTAAGAATTCGAATAATAAGTCCAAATTACCCGCGTTATGTAATAGCCTTATAGGTCAATGACCTTCTGCCATTGACGCCGCCATGTTTTTTTCACTTCTGCCTGTACACCTTGTAGTATACATATTACATACATATTTTAATATGTTTGTAAGTAATGCAATCTAGAGGTCGCACTACCTACTAAATTGTTGTCCACACTACCCAACGCTAGAAAGCACCTACTATCTAGCATTATGCTCGCCTCTGTACAACTTTTGTGCAATAAAGTTTATATCTATCTAATACACGTGGTAGTCGACATTGAATGATTTATTTCAATAAGCTATAATACCCCGCCCCTACAGACATGATGTAACGTACCAGGTTGATGCCGTTGGTGGCGCTGTCGTCGAAGACTCCGGAGTCGATGGCGGCGGCGCCGGGGCTCAGGATCAGCACCTCGCTGCTGTCCAGGCGGCGTCCGCGGGTCCGTTCTGACAACAGACAGACAGACATTTATTGTAGTATGTAGAGGGGTCCTAAGTAAGGGGCTACATTAGTTAGGGCAAAAGTTACAGCGTCAAGTTATATTGGTGGAAAATATTAAACGACACTCTGGTATTATCGGAGCAAATCGCAAAAGTTCCCAACCATTTTGGTATCCATTATTCTCTCGTCTCAGTTTTCCAAACTCAAATTTACACCTTTCCCTCATGCCTAGCGTGGGGATTACCTGGAGACTAATATAGGCTGTTGAGGCCATTACCCCGCCACCAGATAAAAGCCGATAAGGCTCTATCTTATACATAGGGGAGGCGAGTGGAAAGGAGGTTTTTGGCCAGTAGTGTGATAGGCACCTGTGTAACTGGTGCAGTCCAACGAGTCGAGGCTGGAGGGCGCGAAGCAGTCGTCGTCGGAGGAGGAGCCGGCGCCCACGATCACCACCTCGTCCGCGATGGGCGGCGTCGTGGATATCGTCACGGCGTTGGGCGGCAGCTGAAACATTTTTATACATTTTACTGAGTCGCTGTCATTCACAAAAACTGTGTGTCTCTAGATTTCTAAACTAAGCACATAGACAAGTCAAATTTTACAGTTTACACCATAAACCTGCCTGCCGCACTAATTGTCAATGCTCGCTTAGATTGCCTTAGATTGTATCAATTTAAAGATATCAATTATAAGACAACCCTTGTGTCTAGATAAACCTTTATTAGGATTTAAAACGCTATTAACGGTAAATTTTAACAATAAATAAATTCGGGATATTAACGATGATTTGATTTTCGAGTTATCCAATATTTCGGCACAGTTTCATGCGCCATGATGACGGAATAACTGAAGGCACTGGACTGGATATTGGATTACTGTATATTGGATAACTCAAAAATCAAATCTTGGTAAATATACCGTTTTAAACGACTTTAGTGTTAATAACTATGATAGTTTCAAAAGTTTTATTAATAAATTAATGAATTTAACAATATCCCAAAAAGAATCGATTTCCGCGGGACTTGAACCCGCTTCCCCTTCAGTACAGAGACGCTCTAATCAACTGAGCGAAATATAAGTGACTGACCTGTGCGGCGGTGCTGAGCACTGGCGGATGCGTGGTGGTGACAGTAACCAGGCCGGCGGGCGCGCGCGCGGCCAGTGAGTTGGGCTCCACCAGCAGCACGGGCTCCTCGCGCTCCGGGACCGCCACCACCACGGGCACCACGGGCGACGCTACCACCACCACGCTCTGAGGGGGAAGTGGCGCGGGGGGCTTCGGGCTGGGTGGCTCCGGCTCTTTGGACGGCTGGAAGGGGCAAGCTCTTGTTACAAGTTCCTTATTCATTTACTGTTTGTGAATCAGGTAATTTACAGTCAATAGTTAAGTCAAGTTAGGCTCTACCGTGAAGGCAATGGCAAGTAAATGTTAGCAACAAATAAAGTAAATAATTTTTACGCTTTACTCCACGCAAAAACAAGGGAGCGATAAACTATACTCACTGTATGAGGGCTGACATCAAACTGCGACAATCTCTTGTCCTCTTTCCGCCTCTCTTCTTTCCTCTCCCTCTCCTGCACTCTCTTCTCGTCCGTGGAGTTCGACCGGGAGAAACTCCTCTCTATCCTCTTTATCTCCGCATTCACTTTATTCACTTCCGCGTTCACTTTATTAACTTCGGCCATCACTTTATTCACTTCAGTCAGTTTACTGGTTTCCACATTCACTTTATTCACTTCAGTCATCACTTTATTAGCTTCTACATTCACTTTGCTATCAGAAACCCGTTTGTTCAGCTCCTGGTTGCTTCTATGCAGTTCTAAGTCACTTCTGTTCAAGTCCGTGCTGCTCTTGTTCAACTTAGCACTCGATCTATTCAATTCCGTGTTACTAGCATTAGGTTTATACAAGTCTGTGTTGCTACTGTTCAGATTGACACTCGATCTGTTCAGGTTAGCGCTCGATCTGTTCAGCTCAGTGCTACTTGTGTTCAGACTAGGCGTGTTCTCAATGATGAGCCTGTCGTCTTCAGAACTAGACCTTGAGTATCGTTTCTCTATTCTCGTGATCTCTGCGCTGACTCTGTTGTCCTTCAAGCTCTGCGAGCTCCGCTTGAAGTCCTCAATCTCCTTGATCTCTTGGTTCTTGGCCTCGACCCGGGAGCTGGAGGAGTTGGAGCGGGAGAAGTCGTGGGGGATCTCCTCGGTGGAGTTGGTGAGGACTAGCGGCTCGGGGTCTTGCTTTGGCTTTGGTGTGGGGTCGGTTTTGGTTTCTTGGACCGCCTTCTCGGCGTCTCGGCAAACCTGTGGGTCAAATTAATGATTAGTTATAGTATTATAAGGGTTCCGTAATCGGAATATCAAACACAAAGTAACAGCTATACAGAGACGACATGTGTCGCCCTCTGTCGCGCTATAAATGGATACTATCACAGGTCCTGAAAGTGGGGAGAACGTACCAGGCGCTCAAACGCAGTAAGCAGGTAAGACATGTTCTTAACTTAGTTCATAATGATGTCATTTCATCCAATTATTGTACGGTGGCGGGTAGCGGCAAATCTTTTATAATAAAACAGTCCATTGCTTACTCCGAGCTCTCATTGACGTCTCACACGGTTCAACTATTTTCAGAATCAAATCAAAGCGTTTATTTGTAGTTAAACATAAATGGACAAAAAGAATAAATCGTTACCACTTACAGAAAATACGACATACAACGGAAATATTAATATTAAACATACATACATAACATTTTTACATTTTGAAAGCTTTGTGGAGCAGGTGGTATGACAATCTGTTTAAGCTACTGGCAGATGATGGATGAGACTGAAGACTCTCTGACCCCTTTCTTCAGTCGTATTCATTATCTGCCGAATATAAATTGGTCTAGCGGTGGAAAGACATACCTCTTGTACAATATTGGTGGCGGCTGCGAGGGGCGAGGCGGCGGCGGGCGGCGGCGGTGCGGGGGGCTTCTTACCCGCGGGGGTTGCGGCGGCGGCGGGGGGAGGGGTCGCGGGCGGGGGGGTCGCCGCGGGCGGAGGGGGGGCGGGACCCTTCTCCTTCTTTGGAGCCTGGAAGATAACGTTGGGTCATATTAACTTTATTGTTTTTTCTTAATAAAATCACTTGAATTAAGAAAAAAAAAATATTAAGGTATTGAAGCAGTCTTAATTATATAGTAATTTATTTCAATAAGGATTAATACCGCGGTACAAATGAAGAGACTTTTCTAGCGGCGGCATTATAATTAAAATTCCATATTTTTTTTTTAAATATAATATAGCCTATGTTCACCGCGGATAGTGTGCCTTCCCAACAGTGAAATAAATTTTCAAATCGGTCCAGTAGTTTCGGAGCCTATTCGTTACAAACAAACAAAAAATCAAACCTTTCCTCTTTATAATATTAGTATAGTTTTACATATTTCAGTATTGTTTTCTGTTTTTTGTTGTATAATAAAAGTGTTTTCTATCTAGATGGGATAGTGAGTACTGACCGGTGCCTTTCTATCCTGCGGTGCGGGTTCGTCGTCGTGCGGGCGCTTGGAGGCGGGGGCGGCGGCGGGGGGCGCGGGGGACGCGGGGGGCGGCTCCTGTTCCGACACTGGAACGTAAACATAAACATTTTTATTTGTTACATAAGACATGACTTATGTAAAGGTACATGTATATACATTTTGTGAATCAACATGCTTGACCTTCCAATAGTAGATTGTCTTACAAGGGACTAAACCATCCCATTATACACGAGGTTGTTATACTCCCGAGCGTAGCGAGGGAGGATGACAAGACCGAGTTATAATGGGTGGTTTTGGCCCGAGTAAAACACTCTACTTTTCACTTCGATTGCGAGAAAATAAAACAATTCAAAATTAGACAATTTTCAGAATTTTTTTGGAATGAAGAAAATTCTAGAGATTTAGCGCCAATACCATTTTTTTTTTAAATCTCTATTTAACCCGCAACGAAACAGTTCGCATTCTACCGTGAAGGGAAGAATCAACCTTCATAAAACATCACCAAGAAGGTTCTATTTAAAAAAAAAAAGATTGACGGAGCACCAAGAAGTCGAGTTTTTATGTAAGAGAACGAATGCTTTGTACGGGCTGATGATTTTAGACAAAAATTAAGAAGAAAAAATACTTTTTAGCCCGAGGTATTAAACTCGAGTTTTTGGCCCGCTAAGCTACACTATTATGATACACTTTTTGAGCAAGAGAAGTGAAAAAAATATTTGAGAGTAAGGGGGGTTTATTAGTTGATAGGATGTTGATAAGATACTTTAGTAGATGCGATGTTACTTGGGAAAAATAAAATAAAAATACGATTGAGCCTATTGATCGGTATCAGTGACATTAGGTGTGATTTTTTTTACAATTTGGCAGGTTCGATTCCGGGTTCGGACAGGTGTTTTATTTTTGTTCTTTATTATATTTAAGGGACTTTGAGTCATTTTAATGACTACGTCAGTCCCGTATTTTAACAATTAACTAAAAAAACAGCAACTGGAACTAAAAACAAAATTATTTCTAAAACTAACCTAAATAATTTATTTGCCGCATCACTCAGTGTTGTGGCTAATATACATTAGGTTCATACTGTACACGTCTCCAAGCGTCTATTCAAAAATCTTTGAATGCAGTTTATATAAAAACACAAAATGATGTCTTCTCTCAGTAAAATATTCTATCTACAATATTTAACACTTTGAGTGCTGAAATCACACGGTATGTGTTTTCTACAAGTGACTAATATGCGTAAATCCATAGCGCAGCGGCTGAGAAAATACAGATCTGTGTGACTCAGCACAGCCGTAATATTTTTCGAACGAAACGCATGTGCGGCGCAACACAACCGCTGTGTAGAGCGGCAGCACGAATTTTTTAGGTTAAAAGATCGCAGTCGTCGAAAAAAAAACGCAGTCAAAGTGTTAAGGTAGTTTCCCTCCAAGTGGCATGGCTGTGGGACACCCTGTATGTTGTAGTACTCACTCTTGACGTCGGGCGTGCCCCCCGAGCGCACGGAGGTGCAGTCATCTTCCTCCATGGGGACATGCGAGCTGCGCGGCTCCTGTACATAACGCAACACTAACATTATTACACATAAATAATTATCCATTTATTTCAGGCAACATTACTCTGGATGGAAATTACTTAAAAACTACGGCCCATAAAGATACATTTATTTGGCCAATAATAACAAATAATAATAGTACAGACTAAGTACATTTAAAAATAAATATTGTTCATTCAATAAAAACTAGTTAAGCGTCAGGAAAGGAAAATGTCAGTGAGTCGGACAACCAAGTCACAATAACTACTGAACAAAGATATTAAGGAAAAACCATGCAAGATGGTGCGGGTGAACGTGCTACTATAAATAAATAATAATAAATAAAAAATGCTGGACAATCCACATAGAATCACCTAGCCCCAAGCTAAGCAGAGCTTGTGTTATGGGAACTAGATGACTAATATACATAATACAATACATTACAGATAGATACTTAGATATTTTGATTACACATAGAAAACACTCCAAACAAATATTTTTAGATCGTCCAAACAATTGTCCCAGGGCGGGAATCGCACCCGCAACCTCGGTCCTGTGTCACAGACAATAGACCATGCTATTGGACCACTACGATTGGACCAGCAAGCACATCTTGTTCTATGGACTATTATAAGAGTCTATAAGCTTTACAATACACAGCGAGATGTTTAAGAAGGCTGTTGAAGAATACAATAGAAAATATTTATTTGCTTTTCAAAATACAAAATAATACTAATGAGGAACTAATAAAAATAACAAATTAGGAACTATAGTCCTTTTCACTTGGCAAGCGTTCCCTGACAGATGGACTACGTTTCATTTCAATTGACTAGAATTTTGTCGAATGATAATTTCGAAAATTCAAATGATTTTTTATTCCTTTGACACGTATTAATTACGCTATAAAATTTCAGTACGTCACTCAACTTATCAAAAACTAAATTTTATTTAGCCTACAAACGTAATAAAAAAATTAAAACAATTCGTTTTGGGTAGAACGGAACGTAATAGAGATGGTGTTAAACACAGCGCCATCTGCGATAGACGCTCGTGTGGCACAAATGAAAATGAATCCAGAAAATCGATTAATCGATTAAAGCAAATTTAAGTGTAGCTACATTATCATCTAACAATATTTTACGAAAAATCGATTTTTGTAAGTCAATAAAAATTTAATTAAATTATTTCGATTACACCTTAGGTCATTACTATAATGACTATAATAAAAATGACTATTATAAAAGGAATTCAACAGCAAGAATACAAATAGGCTGCTGGCTCAGCATTACATGCTCCATTGACGCGGGTGCCAATGCATCGCTGGTGTTCAGCGGAGCCAGAGTACTGAGTGCAGCACCTAGCACAACACAAATCACAATCAATGATGTCCACAGACAATAGAGCAAGCGAGCCATAGAGTAGAGGTGTACCTTCGACGCAGGCGGAGGAGCGCGTCGCTGCGGTGTCGGTTCGCATGCAATGGAGCGAGACGGACAACATTAACGTATTGTATATACATATGTATACTACATATTGTAACTATATCTGTGTATAGTGTTGAGAAGAAATTAGCGAAAAAAAACGTGAAACTCTTCGGTTATTAAAACAAAGTAAGTAAGTCTTTTGAAACAGGATGTTTACCATGAAATTAAAATATTATACCAAAAATTTTCGATTTCAAGTTGAACCCGACTAATTGACAGTTTTAAAAAAACTTTTTAACTGTTTTTAAGTTTAAAATAAATTGACTGTTTGGAAAAAACTAAAAACCAACTTACAATTCCTTAATATTAAAACTGTTTTGTTCGGTACAAATACTTATCCATTGGAAATAAAGCTTTTCTGGGACCAAATTATTGAACAAATTATAAGATTATAAGGACTTGTGTAAAGAAAAATAACACACCAGTGACTGTGATCAGAAAATTGCTAAAGTACCTACTGTGTGTGTGTGCCTGAGTGATCGTGTGCATATTACCTAAAATGTAGACTAACATTGTATACTAACCAATTCTCTGGTACTGCTCCTTGGTATTCCGCTGCCGGCTCCGCCTCTTCGCCTGTCAGTACCAACGTACAGGGTACCACGGTACATCAGCACAATAGTACAACATACCAAAGGTACAATGGTGCAATAGTACATCATACCACGGTATACCATCACAATAGTACATCATACCACGGTATACCATCACAATAGTACATCATACCACGGTATACCATCACAATAGTACATCATTCCACGGTATATCGGCACCACAGTACAATGGTCGAATAGTACAATATACCACGATCAAACGGTAAGAGTACAGTAAGCCATGGTCAATCGGTACATTGGCACGGTGGTACAGCGGACCGATAGTACAATGGTACAACGGGCGAAGAGCGGCGACCGGAGTTAGTAAGCGTGTACAAAGCACAACGTGGATATGTTAGTTTTACAATCAATAAATAAATATGAAACTCATTTCATAGATTAATAAATAATAATAAGATTTAATGTTATACAAAACACTAACAAATTGTAAATACTATACTATATAAGAATATATTTATTCTAACATTGTGAAAAACATCCATAGGAAAGGTCTTAAAATAATAATTTGGTAACAACATTTTTATCCACTTCGGACATACATATTGACAGAGCTCCGTTCGAGCTTCCCCCTGTACCTACAACCTGTGCAATCTACATTATACTGTTGAGAATACCTCACAATACGTAGACTGCAGATGTTTCCACTTTGTTTGCTGTATAGATGCGGAAGTTTCTTCATTATTTTTTTTGTGATGTTCACCGATACATTTCAGATGAATTTTTTGCTGCTTGCAAGTTAATGGCGGGCCGGCCTGCCTTGAGTGAGTGAGTGAAATTGAATAAGTATGGATTGAAGGCTGGAGTGAATGGCGATTGATCGGTCATTGAATGAGCTGTTTGCTCTACTTGTCTATAGTATTGTTGTTTGCCGCAACACATACAATGTCTACACTAACCTCAGTGTCCGTGTCATACATCTCCTCCAGCACCACCTCCGCGCGGTACTCCAGCAGCAGCTCCCTGAGAGGCTTGGAGTCCATGTCTCCGCTCACGAACTGGTGCTTGAGAAGGTCGGAGGCTGTGGGCCGCTTCTCTGGGTCCTGGGGAGAACATGTCACTTGTGAATCAGAGATGCCTCAGGCGGTATTAACGGGACTAATTTAACTTTTCTAAGTGCTTATTTCGTACGCCTATAGAAATAAAGGATTTTGAATTTTCAAAAGCGGCGTCGCATATACGTTTTCGTTATCAAAACGTCCAGAAGTGGTCAAAAGGTCCAGTAGATGAGGTAGTAGAATTGTTACAAGACATGAGACAACGTTTATAAAGCCAAAATGAAGGCGTATGCGAGTTTCCAGCTGGGAGACTCTAATCACTCTTTATGACTGGACGAATGAAATCGCACTAAATGGCTAACATTGGCGCAGATGTGTGTAAAGACACACATACAATTAATATAGAGATACAATTTTACATAAAAGTATGAGGGCGCCACGCTTTGGTTCGATTTTATAGAGCACGTGCGTGCACCGAGGCGAACAAAGGGACGCTAGCTGCTCCCCGGGCCGCAGCCCGTACCTGAGCGACCGCTTGTAATCATGCTCCGACTTGTTTACCCCAACCGCGCGTATTTAAGGCAAGATTGATTAAACTAACCTTTTAAACGAGTCGTTTCAACATAATTATTAGCTAGTAGCAACCAATTAATAGGTTAAATTTTACTTATCACTTGGTTAAAGTAACCTAGCCACTATGTTATAATAAGCAACAAATAACTTGAAATTAAGCGCGGCAGCAACGGGGCAGTCTCGCCTCGGCTTTAGTTGAGTGCACAGCCTGCCGCGGTTCGTTCGGCTTGTTGTAGTTAATGCTTCTGGTATAGAGATTACACAAGTACCGTTAATCGGAATTCATAATATAGAATTCAGCGAATGCTCGTACCTTGACTAGCGCCTTGGCTATGAAGTCGTTGAAGTGCTTAGACCAGAGGC
Organism: Eupithecia abbreviata; assembly: GCA_943735965.1. Classification (NCBI taxonomy): domain Eukaryota; kingdom Metazoa; phylum Arthropoda; class Insecta; order Lepidoptera; family Geometridae; genus Eupithecia; species Eupithecia abbreviata. The sequence goes on along the minus strand of OX031003.1, from coordinate 449,507 downwards.
TGGGCTGGTCGAGCGAGGGAGGCTCGCTCTTCTGAATCTTCAGCAGCACCCGCATAGGAGTCATCTCGTGGTTGGGCGGCTCCATCTGCGCGAACTCTATCAGCGTGATGCCGAGCGACCAGATGTCCACCTGGAATATACAACCATCACATTAGCTTTTATCTAGTTTCAATTGTCCGATGTCCATTTGTAATACAATCTTGCAAGTTAAATTTGACCCACTCTCCGGTATCCGATTGAGCTGAAATTTGGCATGTATATGGGAATTGAACCACAATTCAATATTATACGGACATGGAGCTGATGTGATGATGGAGCCGGAAGCCATGGGACTTGATGGAGCCTCTAAAACACCCTATTAAGTTCAGGCTCGTTGGATAAAGATAAAGATTCATTTATTTGGTTGAATACTACAACTGTAACCTACATTGGTTACAGTTGTAGATCTATACTAATATTATAAGGAGGAAAAAAGTTTGATTTTTGTTTGTAACGAATAGGCTCCGAAACTACTGGACCGATTTGAAAAATTCTTTCACCGTTGGAAAGCTACACTATCCCCGGTGAACATAGGCTATATTATATTTTCTAAAAAGTTAGGGATCCGTACTAAAACCGTGCGAGGCCGGGAAGGTCCGCTACTCTTAAATACGACTGGATTCAAACTAATAAGTACTCTGGGGTCCTAGATGAGTGTGTTAGAGAGAGAGGGGGATAAGTTCCGGGCATGGAGAAGTTGTTGTAAAAGCGAGCTTACCTTGAAGTCATAAGGGTTATCTCTGAAGGTCTCGCACAGCACCACCTCCGGCGCCATCCAGTACGGCGTCCCGATGAACGTGTCGTGCTTCTGCAGCGTTGACTTGTTCTTGGCCGAGACACCGAAGTCCGCTGGAAAGAGAGACCTAGTTTATGAAAATTAAGAACAGGACAGTTTCCATAAGAATTCAGAACACAAAGGACCAATCCGAAGTCTAGGTGCGGATATAGGAGTACCCATACCATACCAAATGATTGACTTGCGACCACGTCTCGCCAAGCAACCACACCTCGCCAAGCGACCACGTCTCGCCAAGCGACCACGCATCTCTAAACAACCACGTCAAGCCAAGCTCGCAGGTCTCGCCAAGCGACCACGCCTCTCTAAGCGACCACGTCTCGCCAAGGTCGCACGGGTCGTTCAGTGGCACACTCACCCAGCTTGACGCCGCCCGTCATGGTGGCCAGCACGTTGCCCGCCTTCAGGTCGCGGTGGATGACCCTCCGCTGGTGCAGGAACTGCAGCCCGCGACACATCTCCCTGCACACGTACGCGACCTGCGCCTCGCTCAGCCCCTTCTCCAGCTCCGCCATCACAGAGTCCAGCGCGCCCCCGTCGCAGTACTCCAGCAGCATCTACAGAGGAAACACTCACTTTACTATTTACAGACACTTGATATCAACACTCACTTATAACGGGATATTTACCATGATTACATTTTTGGGTTTTCCTTATTTTGAAAAACTTTATTTTGTAGCATTAACAAATTTACTAACTAATTCCCTAATTACCCAGCGCCATAAAGACTACATAACTACTAATTAAAAAAAAACTTCATCATCATCAGGCCTATAGCAGTCCACAGCTGGACAAAGACCTCCCCCAATGAGCGCCATAGCTCCCTGTCTTCAGCTTGCCGCATCCAGCATCTACCTGCAGTCTTTCGCAGATCGTCATCCCACCAGGTCGGAGGGCGTCCTACACTATGTTTACCAAGTTGTGGTCTCCACTTTCTAAACGAATTACATGTAATTAGCTTCGGTGTCTCGACTCACCCAAAGCTTGTTGTCTATAAAGTATGCCTCGTGCAACTCGACGACGTTGGGGTGGCGGCACGAGGACAGGATGTCGATCTCGACCGTGAAGTCCGCCAGGTCGTCCTCGTTGTCCAGCAGGCACATCTTGGCCGCCGCCAGCTGCGCCGTGTCCTTGTGCTGGGCTTTGTACACCTGGAACGTAGGGAAAACACATTGGTGGTTAATACAGGGTTATTGGTTATTCGACGTATTCCCGTTAGGAGGTGATAGGGGTGACTATTTGCGATAATTTTAACCTTTTTTTTTAAATTTTGCACTTGGGGTGCATCATGCAAAAGTGAACCATTTTTAAGTAATCATGTTTTTTAGCTTTTCTCAAAATAGTTTAGAAATACAACATCAAAAATTGATTTAAAAAAGAACATGTAAATTACAAAGTCATAAGGAACGTACGTTACTACGTTACTATGCATGGAAGCGGACGATATTGAACTCAACTTTTCAGATCTGAAAATACTGTTTAGACTCGCTCAAGATATCTTAAAATACAAAAACGAGCTGATATGTTCCCATTTTTAATACCCAAGTGACATCCTTTATGCTACTTAATATTATAAACGCGAAAGTTGTAAGTATGGATGGATGTTTGTCTATACTAATATTAAAATGAAGAAAGATTTGACTGTTTGTTTGTATTGAATAGGCTCCGAAACTACTGGACCGATTTGAAAAATTCTTTCACCGTTGGGAAGCTACACTATCCGCAGTGAACATATGCTATATTATATTTAAAAAAATTAGGGATCCGTATTGTAACTCCAATATTGTAACCCAAAGTGTATAAAAAATACCTTAAAATTTCAATACCCGTGCGAAGCCGGGACGGTCCGCTAGTTTTCTATATGTGGATAGCATTGTGTGCTACATTTCGAATATCGCTCAACTTACATTGTAAAGTACTAACACAAAAGTAGTAAGTTAAATGTAGTTGTTTTTTATTCCCCAATAAATAAATAAATAAGAAACCTTCGATAGTTAACGCTTTGAAAGCCTATTGTCATGGTTTCTACACCGAGAACCTATGGATCAGCTACACCAAACGGTCACTGGAGACCCTACATTTACAGTCCAACAATTATGTTTAATTTTTAGTATTAAACTAGCTGCTCCCCGCGGCTTCGCCCCCGTGGAAATCTATGTGTCAAATTGTTTAAATGATAAAAAGTATCCTTTGTTAGACTCCTGGTTCTAAGCTACCTCTCCACCATCAGCTAAATCGGTCCAGCCGTTCTCGAGTTATAAGTGTTGTAACAAACACGACTTTCTTTTATATATATAGATATAACTAACGCAACAATAAGGTCTCTATGTATTTACTATCAAATTATAGATCTCAGTTATCCGATATTTGTATGGTACCTATTTGTATGGAGAGTTTGATGTCTGTAAAACCTTGACACTTTTGATACGCGTCCCTCCCTCTGTAGTTTCTATTTTCAAAGATAAAAAACTCCTAAGGTTGCCTAGGAGATCTCGCTGTCAGCGATAAGGTCGCCTATAAATAAATATAAACAATGCTCGACAACCCACACAGCATAATCTAGCCCCAAGGTAAGCAGAGCTTGTTTAGTGCAATAAAGTGTACATTCATTCATTCATTCGTTCATTCGTTCATTCGTGTTACCTTCCCGAAGGCGCCGTCGCCCAGCTCGCCGACCATGTCCCAGAACTCGTTGGGGTCGCTGTTGTCGCGGATGTTGTTGAACACCCGCTTCTTCTTCGCGTCATTGCCGCCGCCCAGGTGCAGCACCTGAGGAACGACGTGGAACTGGCATTAGAGGTGTCGCTACTGATTCGAATCATTACTTCCACCTGGAGTAAACTTTCCCCGTACACGTTAATGTACACAAATATCTTGCACGCACTTGGACGATTTGCGACAAAGGATAATGAGCGAAATTGGTCCAGGAGCCTCCACTGATGAGACTTGTGGGAAATGAAAGGGCATAGTCGCCGTATCATTCTGGCAAAAGCTTATTAAATTCTGTCCCGGGATTTCTTGTTATGGTCATGTTTTTTCTAACTATAAAATATGACTCTACGTTTGAATCGTTCGTATAATCTGGCATAATAATTAACTTTTTAGTTTATTTTATTTATTTTTAGCCATTGTTGTCCCGCTGCTGGGTGAAAGCCTCCCTTTTCTCCAAGTTCAAGTTCGCATTCAGACTAGGCGTATAATAAATTTCTTTCCGGCCCTGGTGGGGGCTCAGAGAGGGGCCTCGAGGCTTAGCCTCATTACCCCGGCGTCAACTCGAGGGGTGACGACCCCTCGGTCCTTGGGTTTAGTGGGATTTTTTTTTTTCCCGCTTCTTAATGTTTTTTTTTTGGCTTCATTTGATTGAAGCCAAAAAAAAAACATTAAGAAGCTAGGCGACGAGACTGACTAGGCGTAACATCAGCGGATACATACAGACCGTTCGCACTGACTAGACGCGTGTGCCAGGTCTGATATGACCGATGATACGCTCGATGCATCCTCCGTCAGATGTTTTTATCTTTACCTTTTTGAGATTGTTAAAGAACGACATGTTGTTTGTGTTTGGCGCACGCGCGCCTCATCCGAGCTCGCACATCCTGCGCCCCTGCCGCGCTACGCCGCCTCCGCCACCGCCGAGGACATGCTGGAACAAGGGAACCTCACTTTGAGTATCTACAGTCGCACAGGATTGAGGGAAGTGGGGTGGTGGTTAGTCGAAGGGGGGTCTCCGACTGATGAGGGCGTGAGCTGTGAAATGGCTGGCTCGCGACCAATTTTACTACTCGTTACTACGAAGAAATAATAAGTCGTTACTTATTATTTCTTCGTAGACTCGTTATTATAAAAGTTTTTCATGAATATTATTAAATTTACGATCTGTATGTGTAAAATAATATATAATACTACTTATAATTATATGAATTATAAGTATTATTATATATTAAGTAGTATTATAATACTACTTATAATTATATGAATTATATATAATTATATGTATTATATATTACATAATTATATGAATTATAAGTAGTATTATATATTGTGCGTTAAAAAAATGGGCTCGGCTATTTCAACAAGGCAGAGAGACATGTGAAGACGACCCTCGCCCGGGTCGCCCTGTGACGGTATTGACCGATGAAAATGTCAAAAATGACAAAAAATAATACTAGCTGATCGAAGAATTAAATTGTGACAGATAGCAGAAGAGCTACAGATTAGCAAATAATGAGTTGGAGAAATTTTGTATAGTCACTTGCAATATAAATTATTCATATAATTATAAGTAGTATTATAATACTACTTATAATTATATGAATTATATATAATTATATGTATTATATATTACATAATTATATGAATTATAAGTAGTATTATATATTATTTTAAGATCTATTTGTACACATGTAAGCAATAAACCATTAAGTATCATCATCATCAGCCTATATTAGTCTAGTCCACGGCTGGACATAGGTCTCCCCCAATGAGCGCCATAGAGTATTGAGTAAAGTGTTAGTAAAGTAAATAAACGCAATAAATAAAATAATGCTGGACAATTCACACAGCATTATCTAGCCCCATGGTAAGCAAAGCTTGTGTTATGGGTACTAGATAACTGATATACATAATACAATACATTACATAGATAGATATTTTTTATTATACATAGAAAACGACCAGAACACCCGGAACAAATATCTGCAGATCGTACACACAATTGTTCCGAGGCGGGAATCGAACCCGCAACCTCCTGCGTCGCAGGCGGACCTTCGCCCACCGCGCCACATCGGTCTTAATCAATACTCGTTAAATAGCGGCTTCGCCCCCGTGGAAATTTAAATGATAAAATCTATGTTCATCAAGTATCCTATGTTAGACTCCTGGTTCTAAGCTACCTCTCCACCAATTTTCAGCTAAATCGGTCCAGCCGTTCTCGAGTTATAAGTGTTGTAACAAACACGACTTTCTTTTATATATATAGATGTTTTAGGTTGTGGGTACAAATTAAGAGCATAAACTGCTACAAAATAATACTATTTCGCAACCAAATTGGAAATTTGGAACACGTAGAGAGGAGCAAAAAAATAAAGTATACAGAAAAAAACGCTTTATTTCTTATTTGATAATAATTTATGGTAAACAACTTGCCTTCTAAATCTAAGTGCTTATTTTGCAAGTCAAGTACATAGTAAGAAATAAAGTTATTTGACTTTGAACAAAGCAGAAAACGGTCTCTTTAAAACCAAACAATCCCGAAATTCCATCATCCGACATTTTTGCGGACGAGTGGAGAAGTCTAATGCTTACATGTTTAGCTTTTTGTGAATGTAATTTTTGATAATGTTTACTTATTACATAATTTTGTTTACCTATTTTTGACTCAGCTATATTTAATTTCTAATTTTATAATTCATAATTAATTATTGTTTGTGATAAATAGTTTTTATACTTTTTATGTTGACTATAATAAATTGAAACTATAGTAGAATATTTCCTATGATAACTTCAGATTCATTATTATTTAATTGTATAACTATATTGTGTTTTATCCTTATAACCCTAACAAAGAGTTTTCTTAGAGTAGTTTCAGTTTAATTTTTCCCCGCAGATGGCGCTCTGCCTTCGAGGCGTCTCATACGTCTCGATGTACGCAAGTTGGTTTACGTTCGCTTTGATGACGTCACTCCATCTAACTATATTTTAGTTTAACAGTCTGTAATTAGTATAATAATTGGCCTATGGCCTATTTTTCCCGACGTTTCAACAGGTTTACACACTGTCGTGGTCACGGGATGTCATTCCGTGACCACGACAGTGTGTAAACCTGTTGAAACGTCGGGAAAAATAGGTAAATAAACGCGATAAATACCCGTTGTATTGATACTTATTATATGTGTTCAGATCGCGTAAGTTTAAAAGTATTTATGGCCTATGGCCGTTCTGATTACGTAAATAAATAAATCAAACATAATTTACCTACAAAAGTTAGTATTAATAATCAGTCCCATAAATATTGCGTAAAATATGTAAATCTACGAATAAAGCCCATTCTATTGATATAAACCGTTGTTTATCGCTTTGCCACACGCACCGGCCGCGCCCTCTGTGGAATATCCTTACTCTTAATGCCTCTTTTTGCTTTAGTGCTAATGGTTTGGATACACAGTGATAGCGGGACCGCAAACTTAGTTAGGCTAGTGATAGTGACCAGTCGCAGAGATGACGACGATGTCGGGCGGTGGGCGACGGTGTAACGCAGGAGGTTGCTGGTTCGATGCCCACACTAAGTTGTTTTCTTCCATTTTCATCATTCGCACCGCTAAGGAATGGAACTCGCTACTGTTCTCCGGCCAGTTACAACTTAGGCCTCTTCCTGAGAAGAGTGTATAGGTATCTTCTAGACCTTCGCCATATATCTTAGACTAGTCTATTTCAGCTACTTCCACAGTATTATGTCTTATGGCATACTACTGTGGGGGAACGCTGCAGATATAAACACAGTATTTGTGTTGCAGAAGAGGGCTGTTCGTGCGATCTATAATATGGGTCCCAGAGAATCCCTACGTGAAATATTCAAAGAAATAAACGTAATGACAGTACCGTGTCAATATATTTATGAAAACTTGTTGTACACTCATAAAAATATCAATCGGTTCACTAAAAAAAGTGATATACATAATGTAAATACTAGAAATAAGAATAAACTCGCTGTGCCCACAACTAGGCTACACAAGATAAATGTATCTTTTAAAGGGCAATGTATACGCTTCTACAACAAAACTCCAAGTGAGTTGCAAAAATTATCAATAAATAAATTTAAAAAAATTGTGAAACATATTCTTTGTAAAAAAGCTTATTACAAAATATCAGATTACTTAGAAGATAAAAAAGCTTGGAACGAGTTTTGCTCCAACTCAAAATCTACCAACTTACAAATAAGCAAATCAAATGTACTAGACACATAAGTTATGAACATACTAGTGGTTTCTTCTCACTTCTTCCACTGGTGGACAAAAAATTGAAGTGAACTATAAAATAATTTAATAGTATAAAATATGACCTGTCTAAGTGCTTATTTGTAAGCTTAAAGAAATAAAAACTTTTCATTTTCATTTTCATTTTCATCGTCACTAACCATCAGGTCAGATTCCGGTCAAACGAAGATCTATCTACAATAAAAAAGCTATAACTAAATGTTCTATAACTAAATGTTTGTGGATCTATACTAATATTATAAAGAGGAAAGGTTTGTTTTTTTGTTTTTTTTTTTATGAATAGGGTCCGAAACTACTGATCGATTGAAAAATTCTTTCACCGTTTGGAAGCTACACTATCCCCCGTGAACATAGGCTATATTATATTTTCAAAAAAGTTAGGGATCCATACTAAAAATCCAATAATGTAACCCAAGGTGTAAAAAAATCACATAATAGAGTGAAATTCGAGTTTAACGCGGGTGAAACCGCGGGGAACAGCTAGTAAATAAATAAATACAGCTTGGCATAAGATAAAGTGCGAGTCAGTGAAGTTTAGTTTATTGTTGTGAATTAGGTACGTGTTAACTCAAAAATGGCGCTCATTGGGGGAGGCCTATGTCCAGCAGTGGACTGCTATAGGCTGATGATGATGATGATAACTCAAAAACTTAGGAAAAAGTTAAAGAAAAAAAAAAAAGGTAAATTATGGCGGCTAAAATACTCGCGTGAAAGATAAAGTTTTTTTATTTACCAAAACCATGTGTTATGTAAGGTAACAAGTAAATACATTTTATGAATCACCATGCTTGACTGCTTGCTTCGATGAAAGGTCACATCACATATCAACTAGCACAGTGCATTCAGACCTTAACTGTCTAGCTTAACTGGCAATGTGTAAACACGTTTAAAACCAAAAGCCACAGGTGTGATAATCCTTTAGCTTGTCGTTGACACATATTCCGTACAAGGACGTTGTACCGACGGCGTAAGGTTGAATATTGAATGATTTGTTTAAGTTATGCGTTTACGATACATTTAGTAATGTGATAATTGAATGCTGAAATCGGCGTCGAACTGAATATAGATAAAGATGTATACTTCTGTTCTGTACTAACTTTTACGATCATCATCGTCATCATCATCAGCCTATAGCAGTCCACAGCTGAACATAGGCCTCCCCCAATGAGCGCCATAGCGCCCTGTCTTCAGTTTGCCGCATCCAGCATCTACCTGCAGTCTTTCGCAGGTCGTCATCCCATCTGGTCGGAGGGCGTCCTACACTACGTTTACCGAGTCGTGGTCTCCACTCAAAAACACGTTACGAACACACGTTACGTTTTTGAACTTTTACAATAAGGCGTATAATATTCCTAAAGTCATTTAAAACGGGATATTTACCATGATTGATTTTTGAGTTATCCAATATTTCGGCACAGTTTCTTTTTTTTTTTTTTTTCAAAATCAAAATTCGTTTATTGCTTGAAATACATGTTATAAAGTTCTTATAATGGAATAGGTCACAATGTATTCTGCCCTATTGGGCGTGCAATGATATAAAATTTACAATAATTAGCAACTACACATTCAATTTCTTAAAAAAATAATACAAAAAATTCAGACAAATAATAAAAAAAAAAAAAAAAACGCTTTCACGCGCAAAAGACAAAAAATGTGGGTAGATCGGTATGTCTGCCCATAAAAACTAACTCGCAGTGCCTTCAGTTATTCCGTGATCATGGCGCATGAACCTGTGCCGAAATATTGGAAAACAAAAAAATCTAATCATGGTAAATATCCCGTTTTAAATGACTTTAGTGTTGATAACCATCATAGTTTCAAAATTTTATATATTCCTAATGTTTGCCTAGATAGAAAACCGATGTGGCGCGGCGGGCGAAGGTCCGCCTGCGACGCGGGAGCGTGGTTCGGTTCCCGCCTTGGGACAAATGTTAGCAGTAGGTATTGTATTTCCGTGAAATAGTAATAAATGGTAATTGTTAGTATTTTATCAGGATGCCGCTGTGATGCGACGCTGACTCACGCGGTTTCAATTTTATCGCGAGTTTCCGCTGACGAGCGATAATTATTAACTCCTACTGTTTGTATTTATACTTCTAGTGGTGTCTAAATTAATTATTCTTGTGGTTAATTGGAGAAGGAGTAGGGATTTAGCTACAGCTTGATTGATTGCGGTAAAGTTTGGCGTAACAAATATAATCTCTCTTGGAAAGATAGGCCCTAAAACGGAGCACGCTTGCCCAGAAGGATATTATTGAAGTCAAAATAGAGTCGAATATAACCCAGCTTCCGCCGGATGTCGGAGACAGATCTATTACGGACAAGGAGAATATTATTATAGATAGATAGTATATACTTTACTTCACAAAAGTTGTACATAGGCGAGCATATTGCTAGATAGCATTCTCTACCTGCTAACCTTTGGGTAGTGTGGACAACAATTTAGTAGGTAGTGCTAGTTACTACTATTATGTTACTAGCTGAGCCCCACGGCTACGCCCGCGTGGAAGTCTATGTGTCAAATGGTTTATAAACCTCTTGAATCACTCTATCTATTTACCAAACTGCATCAAAATCCGTTGCGTAGTTTAAGTATACATAGGGACAGACAGCGGGAAGCGACTTTGTTTTTTACTATGTAGTGATTGTTCTTGATAAACATAGCAAATAACAACATGTATGATCTATATTTCTCTGTGATCTAATCATAATACACACGCTGGCGCCAAATTGTTCCGAGGCGCACCGCGCCACATCAGTCGTCACTTGGCTCAAAGGCTGCCCCGCATGTTTTATTATAGTCGTCTCTTATACGAGTACTATCCTTTTAAATGATATTCATTTAAAATAGGTTTCGAGTCAAATGTCACCCATCTCACGTGCCCACCATCTCCCCCACGTGACATTGAGCGAGTTAATATAACAATATTTTAGATTAGATTTAATTATTTATATTAAGGGGAGGCTTATGTCTAGTACTGGACTACTAGGTTGTTGATGATGAGATTTATTATAAGTCTGGGTTCCCACAGTGACACCCACGGCTCTATATAAGTAACTATATAATATACTTCATCATCAGCCTATAGCAGTCCACTGCTGGACATAGGCCTCCCCCCAATGAGCGCCACAGCGCCATCAGCTTATAATATACTTAGTATTTTTATATTAGTTTAGTAAACCACGTAAATGTTAGTAACGAGCAGAATGTATAGATGACGTACCTACCGAGTGTTAGTCAAGGGTGACATCAGCGTGCGGAGCGGGCTCAAGGCGGGAGCGAGCGCGAGTCAAGATAACTGGTATATTTTTTTTTACTACTTTCTTAACCCTAGACGCCTAACCTTCGAATATACTCCTTTAAACCTAACCATACGTCGATTCGATGAACAATGTTTAGCGCTTATTTTTATATATTTTATTTGATTTTGTCGTTATTTTTATTACGTATATATAAAAACCAATTATTTATTTAGTAAATAAAACAATCAATTTATGTTTTAACTTGTATATATTTATTTGATACCTTATATTATTCGGCACTAGTTTTTTGAGATAAAATGACAAATATACTTAGACTAATGACGATTCAAAAAAAATAACACAAAATTGCCTTTTCTCTTTTGGCGAACATAAATAACAACAGTCTTATCATTCAATTAAAAATATAAAACCTATAAATTTGAAACGCATTGTATGCAAAAATCAACTTTGTTTTCACCACAAATTGCAGTGTTACATTTTGAACAATATGACTTTGTCATGCGCCTTTTTTATAGGAACAGAGACCAGAGACTTTTCTTTTCCTGACATTTGGGGCCTCGACTGGATGAAGGTCATTGCTAGATGATGACTGACCTACACCTTGACCATCAACTTGACCTTCACCTTGGCCTTCATCAGTCTTTGCTCCTAAAATTTCTTTGACTTTGTTTTTTAACGTGCGTGGGCATAGTACGTTTTTCCAGTCGGATTTTGAGCCAGGGCTCTACTGACGTTGGATCGTCATCTGATCAGTGATGAATTGTTCAAATAATAGCAGTGGATCCAGTATATTCCTTACCGTACGCGTAGGTTCTCTGGCAACACGCACAATATTTATCGCAGCTGCTCTACTTGAAATATGCCCTTTGTTGGTAGCCCAAACATGACGGGTTCGACTACGGATATTGCTTTGTGAGAACGTTAATATACTGGAATTACTACCTGAGCTTTCAGCTGATGGTACTGGAGGTAATTGTGGCTCCCGCACATTGTCTCGTAAAGCTGGTGAAGGACGACCTTGAGAATCTTCGTGATCGGAAGGGTCGTCTTGAGTGTCGCTTTCTACATCATCCACCTCCACATTATCTTCTATTTCGCTGTCGGTTAACTGTTCCAAATCACCAAAATCTTCCTCGCCCAATAATAAACTCGTAATATTTTCATCAGACAGCAATCACTGAGAAGCCATAGCAAAACCTGCAAAAAAGTATAAATACTAGTTGTAAAAAATTACACACAAACCCTAATCATTCGTCGGAACGACGACTATTTTTGTAATATATCGAGAAATAAAGTACTTACGTTCCGGACTCCGTCGCTTCCTGAGAGAGCTCAACAAACACCGAGTTGACAAACGACGACACTAAGATCTGTGCGCGCGCCAAAAAGAGACAGCAAAATTTCTGTTCTGTACTCGTCGATTCGACTAAGGTTAGGTGTCTAGGGTTAAGTTATATGTCACAACGCAAGTTTTAATATAAAATAATCATATTTATCTTCGTCTTCTATTTTTATTATCGTTATTCAGATTACGAAATTTCATTGTAGGCACGTAAATGTCTTCTCTACGAGCCATTTTAATAGATTTTTTCTAAATTATTGCATCTTGATCGCAACGCAATACGCTGCGGTATGCGACACGACGACGTAGCGTCACAATGTCGACTGTCTGTGTGGAGAAGATAATCGTTTGATTTACACAGTTTACACACCACCGCAACGTGATAACGAGACGAGGCCGCGCTGTGCGTAGTACCCGCTCCCCATTTCACCGCGCTGAGGTGAGGTCTATGTCCAACTGTGTCTACAAATGATTAATGCTATCAGATCAAGTTCAAAATGTACTAGGCAAGGCAGAAGTTTATTGGAGTTAAAAAACGTGGAAGAAGTATTTGCGTTGTTTTCTTTTCAATATTACTTCTCATACTTTCAATGAACTTATGCTTGCCTAGTACTTTTTCAACAATGGTACCTAACATTTTGTACTACGAGTTTTTACTGAAGTCTCGTGACTAGATTTACATCTGCTGGCTTCATTCCACTACCACGTAATCAACTTCTGTAATTTAAATATTCCACTTCTGTAATTTAAATATTCCATCTTTAATTCTCTACACAAAATAATACATAGATGTACGAATTACGAATAGAGTCGAGAAAACTGCGTCTCGTGGTTTATTTCGTCTCTTTCTTTGGTTCTCGTAATAATAGTAAATTCGATTTACAAATAAAACGACTTGATAATCTAATTCAAACATTGGACTTAGCAAGGAAAGCATATTAAATCGCCTCCGCTCATGTCTCAGCCCGCCGTCCTATCCAATTGACTCGCAGTCTGAGACAGAGCGTTTAATTTGATATCTCTTCCTTTAATTGTTGTTAGTCAGAGCGCTAGCCACATCCCGCGTCTTCGCTCACTTGGTACGGCTCGAAGAGATGGATCTCAACGATAAGGCCAACGTTACCTGTATTTCGTAATTTCCTGTCCTGTTTTTTTCTTGTTTGGAACAGAGAGTATTTTTTTTGTATTGGGGTAGCTGGACTAAAATGTACCAAATCTCCACCTGTCTGTTAGTAAACACCTAATGTAATAACCTACATAATGTGAAACTGACATGTAATGTAAATTGCGTATAAAAACGCAATCGACGTTTTGTTAAATTTAAACTAGCTGCGCCCCGCGGCTTCGCCCGCCTGGAAATCAATGTGTCAAATGCTTTATAAACATTCCTCTTGAATCACTCTATCTTATAAAAAAACCGCATCCGCAATCCGCCGCGTAGCTTTAACACTTTGACTGCGGTTTTTTTTCGACGACTGCGGTCTTTTTTTTTACCTAAGTAATTCGTGCTGCCACTCTACACAGCGGTTGTGTTGCGCAGCAAATGCTTTTCGTTTGAAAAATATTACAGCTCTGCTGAGTCACAAAGATCTGTATTTTCTCAGCCGCTGCGCTAGTGTGGATTTACGCATATTAGTCACTTGTAGAAAACTCATACCGTGCGTTTTCAGCACTCAAAGTGTTAAAGATCTAAGCATACATAGGGACAGACAGACAGCGGGAAGCGACTTTGTTTTATACTATGTAGTGATACTAGTATGTAGTATATTATTATGAAGTATGTGCGGTTTGTTTACAAGCATTCTACATCGACTTTGGCTAGTGCATAGGTCTCTACAAGCTAACGCACCGTAGAGATAGAGACCTGTCCGCATAGGAAAGTGCGCGGTGCACCAGTGTGCGGTGTGCAGTCCAACTAGTCATCGATTTCTAAGTAGCCCGACACGTTTTCTTTCCGACCAGTTTAGTTTACACCGCGTCCATTCTCGGTCGTCGGGGATCTCGAGTGCGAGATTATGTCGAATGACGTTTGATGATCGTTCAAATGGCGGATGGCATAAGTCTTTGTTGACATCAAATATCTTGGATTCTAACGGGTGTCCCAAAAAGGACGCAAGATTTGAAATTGATGAAAAACACATTTTTTTTTTTCGTTATAATATATTTGTATATAAAATCTTGAAATACATAAAATAGGGTTATTTGTGGAATAATACGTCAGGCAAATGTCCTCCTAGGCTTTGCTGGCACATACGCACTCTTTTGTCAAAATTTTCTATGACCATTTTACATAGATGCGGCTGAATTTCTCCAATGCAGCGTCGAATTTCCTCTTTTAAAGCATGAGTGGTTGTGGGCTTATTGGCATAGACTTTAAATAACCCCATAAAAAGAAGTCCAAAGGCGTTAAGTCGCAAGATCTAGGGGGCCAATTCTGATCACATTCTGATATTGCCATTTGAACGGCTTGTTTTTGGACGACCAGTGGAATGAACATCATGAATTGATCCACTCTCCCTGAATTTTGCAACCACTCTGCTCACAGTTGAGGAAGTCAAGTCAATATTCCGACCATATTTTGTACGGAATTTTCGAACCGTACCCGCTAAACTTTCATTGCTTTTGAAATATTGTTCAATAATAAAAACGCGTTGATCTTTCGTATAACCCGCCATTTTTACAAACCCTAAACATTCAGCTGTCAAATTTAGTTTTTTTAGGGTTTCCAGCAATAAAATACAAAAATGGCGGCAAATTTAAATCTTGCGTCCTTTTTGGGACACCCGTTATATAATAGATTCATCAGATAGGTAGTTCGAATGTTTACCAACTAGAAAACTAGTACATCACTGTTGAGATTTTAATTTAACACTTTGACTGCGATCTTTTTTTTAACCTAAAAAATTCGTGCTGCCGCTCTACACAGCGGTTGTGTTGCGCCGCACATGCGTTTCGTTCGAAAAATATTACGGCTGTGCTGAGTCACAAAGATCTGTATTTTCTCAGCGGCTACGCTGCTAGTGTGGATTTACGCATATTAGTCACTTGTAGAAAACACATACCGTGTGATTTCAGCACTCAAAGTGTTAACTAGTCTTCAAGGCTCGTTGCTGTGGCAACACTGAAAGTCAGACGTGTCTATCAGCTGATTTAAATTTATTTTATGTTTTTCTAAATAATTAGTCGTAATAACTAGTAAAAAAGTGTATAAAACAGTTAATTATATCGTAGTGTTTACGATACAGTGAAATATTCAACAAAATACTCTCAAGAAACTCGTGTAAAGTGCTATATATTTTTCAACGATCAACGGTCAAGAAAATCGTTCAAACCGGCGGCCCCAAAGAAGTCGATAAATACCACCTTGGTTCTGAACCTCAGCCAGCTCAGAGAATATCTTACATTACTGAGGAGGACCCTCGCCTACGGTTCCAACAACGTTTGATTATAATACGAGTAAACCGAAGGATCGGTCCCAACGATTCTCAGCGGCGACAGTGACCGAACAATTGTTTGGTGATCGACCCACAATTTGGAGTCAGTTCCTGTATTAGTACATCATATTAACCTGGGGAGTATTGTTATTCTACTATTTTATAGACTAACTCACACACATATGACACACACAACACCAATCACAGAAACACTGCTCACTCTGTGAGTCACGTCACAAATCACACACAGGCTTCGTTTTTATCTCTCTCAGCTTGACAAATTGTGGAAGTTGAGTTGAAGACAAAACATTCAGCTTCACACAACATTACTTACAAGACACTACACAAAAAACTAACCTCCAAAATAGTACCTAGTAAAAAATAGCACTACCTATCATTGTTACCTATTGTTACTTTCTTGTAGGAAACTTCTACACAAAGTTCTGACTTATTTTCCTATAACATTATAAGTTATAATATTTTCAACATTAATAGATAAACTAAGCAAATGTTTTCTCAATAAGTATTAATGTAACTTAAATATTAATTTAACTACCTAAATGTTTTAGTAATCCCTTAGTCCCAACTATTTTTTTTAATATTCTACTCCACTCTTACTCATATTTCTACTGAGCTTCTTTTACCATTGGTCACTGGGTTCTATTTAACCCATCAAACCTCAAGAGGGTGACCTTTAAAGAACCAGTCTATACATCTCCAGTCTATAATAAATCAATTTTTCATTTAACTCCTTATTTCTTCACTTATTCTTCTTCTTGTAGCTCACTGTACACTGCTATTTTCAGGGATTCGCACATCATGATGACCAGAAAGGCATGTGACCTGGAGGCCAAGCTGAAGCTCGCTACAGCCCAGCTCAAGGAAATCAGAGAGGACCGAGACAGGCTGGTTCAAGAGCAGGAGGATAGCGAAGCTGAATTCCTGGCCAACCTTGGCAGGATTCAATCACTCAAGGGACAACTCGCTGAGCTCCATGCTCACCATGAAGATGCAGTGTCCGAAGTGGACCGATTGAATGCATGCCTGCGTTCCGTGGACAGTTGTCATGAGTCGTATGAACTGGTGTTGCAGCACAACAAGGACTTACAGCAAGAGCTTTCTGAGTGTAGAATTAAACTAGACATGTTAGAGTGTAAGCCGTTGCCTTCAGCAACCAGTGTTTGTAGTTTAGATCTTCAAACAGAGATTATGACAACTGATCCTAATATGTCAAATGTGGATCTTACTTCACCATGTTGCCATGGTTATAGCCTAACACCGGTCATAAAAGGGAGCAATAAAATTAAAAAATATGTTAAATTAAATAATTTCATTAAAAAGTCAGAAAAAAAAATTAGGAAACAAAAACAACTCCTTAATATTGCTAAATTGAGCAAAGAAAAATCTAAATGTAACCTACAAGTAGAATTGGACTCCTGCTATAGTTTATTAGGGCGTAATTCTAAAGATATAAACTATATGTCTGAGGAAATAGTTAATTTAGAAAGGGCACTTCATGATGTAACATGTAAATATAAAGAAGCCCAAAAAGCCGCCAATGACCACCATCTAAAAATGCTAGATAGTGTAAATAACGATAGTTTATATATTGAACTGCGGCATAGCTGCACTCAAACAGATCTAGAAACAGCAACCGCACAGATTAACACTTTGACTAGAGAGAATGTAGTGCCCCCGTCACCACTCGTGTTACCAGCCGTGCCGCTGGTGGCGCCACCATCACCTTCGCATGAGGACTGCTGTGATAGCCCTAGTAAAAGAGTAAAGGAATCAAATCTAGACCCATATACCCGGAAAACTGTTATGTACTCAGATAAGTTGGGTGCTGGAATGGGTACTATACTGAGTGACTTACTTCTACAAAATGTAGTCAATCATTGCTATCCAAATTCGAATATAAATACAATCACTGATTATATTCAGCAAGATGACTCCCTGAATAAAAACACAACTCTAATTGTTCAGATAGGTGAAAGTTGTGTAAAGCGGTCACAGTTGATACGGCTAGTTCAAGTACTTCTAGGAAAGATAGAAAATGGACTAGGGAAACTTATTTTTTGCTCCTTCCCTTACTCAAAATCATTAACATCACAGCAAAATGAGAATATATGTAAAAATAACATGCTAATATACAATATGACATGTCGTCATAGTGACGTTTTAATTTTTGACACTAATAGATTTATTAGTAAAACTTTTTTAACTAGGGATACTATGTATCTGACCAAAAAAAGTAAATTGATTATTGCTAAATTGTTAGCATATAATATTTTTGATCCCGTTATAAGTATAACAACAGCCAAAAACTTGGCTATAACAAATGCTTCTATTGAGCATTGTAATTATTTTACAAACCAGACCTTGGAACTTATTCCAAGTCATTTAAATTAGAAATAGCGACAATAGAGGAAATCTCTAGCCCTATAAACATTATTACTATGAATTGCAATAAAAAATTAAGAAAACAAAATTGTAAAATAACTGGAAAGTTTACTAACTTGGTGCACCAAAATATTCAAGGAATTAGAAGTAAATTATTAGAATTAGAATTGTACATGAACTCATTTGATATTGATATCATCTGCCTCACAGAACATTGGCTGAAAAGCTATGAGCTCATGTTTAACTTCAGTAACCACCAGGTTGGTAGTTCTTTTTGCAGATCACATGCTATTCGTGGAGGCTCTTTAATATTACTAAATAAACTAATAAAATTCAAAGAACGTAAAGACATAGTATGCTTATCCATTGAAAGCCACATTGAAGTAGCATGTGTTGAGTTGGAGCACACTATTGTAGCAAGCGTATACAGCCCACCATCAGCTTCTTTTGAAATATTTGAAAAAAATATGGATGATATCTTATTTAAAATATCAAAATCAAATAAAAACCTCATAGTATGTGGAGACTTTAATATTGATCTTTTAGAAGTTTACTCCCTCAGTAGCAGATTAACAAATTTATTTAATTCTTATAATCTTAGGCCAACATTTATGGAACCTACTAGAATAACTGAAACATCAGCAAAATGTATAGATAATATATTTGTTTTCCAAAATGAAAAAATTGTCAGTCACAAAATTATAAGCCATTTAAAATCAGACCACTTAGGTCAACTAATTAAATTAAAACATCCAGTAAAAAATAATAATTGTAAAAAAAAAATTAAGTACGTTCCTGTGACCACAGATCGATTTGAACGGTTGAAATTGGATTGGGATTTTAAACCATCACCTAACTACTCACTTAACAACCCAAATGAGTCGTATTGTAGTTTTTTTAATAAATTCACCAATGCGTTCAATTCAATATTCATACCCAAATCGATCTTGGTCTCAGAAAAACTTAGCTTTAGTGAGTGGGCAACAGTAGGTATACATAAGAGTAGACAAAAGTTATATGAACTGTATAGTGAAAAGCAGTACAATTTTAGCCAGGAATTTAAAGAAAAAGTAAAAAATTACTCAAAAATATTTAGAAAAGTTTGTAATACAGCAAAATCAAATTATATTAGCTCGAAAATTAAAAATAGTGAAAATGTAATAAAATCAACTTGGAAAATAATTAATAGTGAGACTGGAAAGGTCAATACCTACATTAATGATTACAGTTTAAAGATTAATGATTGCTCTATCAAAAATGATGTTGAAGTAGCGCAAGCTTTTGAAAATTTTTTTACTGACATTCCAATCTGTACTACAAAGTGTCTGAACTCTTCTCAAATAATAGCTGAATCATTACTTAAAGAAAATGTACCTAAATGCGATAGTAAATTTATTTTTACCCATGTTGATGAAAATGATATAAAAAAAGCCTTTAAACTTTTAAATATTAAAAAAACTGCAGATCTCTGGGGCATTTCCGTTAAAATTATTAAACCTTTAATTGATACCATTGCACCAGATCTAGCTTTTATATTTAATGAATCCATTGATTGTGGCATATTTCCTGATCTAATGAAACATAGTAAAATAATCCCATTGTTTAAATCGGGTATTAGGTCTGACCCCACTAACTTTAGACCAATATCAGTACTGCCTACATTCAGTAAAGTTTTTGAAAAACTTATTTTACACCAATTGCTTAGACATTTTAATGGCAATGACCTGCTACACTGTAAGCAATTTGGGTTTACTCGTGGCAGGTCAACTACTGATGCCGGTGTAGAGTTGGTATCGCATATTTTTGATGCTTGGGAGAAGTCGCAAGATGCTTTAGGCGTTTTTTGTGACTTGTCAAAAGCATTCGATTGCGTTCATCACGAAACATTAATCAGGAAACTACATCATTATGGAATAAGGGACAGCTCTTTGGATCTTCTTACATCTTACTTGAGTGATAGGATACAAAGAGTTGACATTAATGGGAAACGATCTAAAGGGTCTGTGGTTACAATGGGTGTACCGCAGGGCTCTATCTTGGGTCCTTTCCTATTTTTAGTTTATATTAACGACCTGCCTCATCTTGTAAAGAATGATCATGAGATTGTATTGTTTGCTGATGATACTTCATTAATTTTTAAAATGAATCGACAAAAAACAAATTTCGACGATGTAAATACTGCAATCTCAAAGGTAGTCCATTGGTTTAGTATCAATAATCTTTTGCTTAATGAAACCAAAACAAAATGTTTAAGATTTAGTCTACCTAATGTAAAACAAGTTAAGGCTGATGTAAACGTAAAAGGAGAAACGGTAGAAATTGTAAACAATACCGTATTCTTAGGAATAACCTTAGATAGTAAACTCCAATGGGGCCCACACATAGATAAGCTATCGAAGAGACTTAGTTCTGCAGCATATGCAGTTAAAAAAATCCGTCAACTTACAGACGTTGATACTTCTCGACTAGTCTATTTCAGCTACTTCCATAGTATTATGTCTTATGGCATACTATTGTGGGGGAACGCTGCAGATATAAACACCATTTTTGTGTTGCAGAAGAGGGCTGTTCGTGCGATCTATAATATGGGTCCCAGAGAATCCCTACGTAATAAATTCAAAGACATAAACATAATGACAGTACCATGTCAATATATTTATGAAAACTTGTTGTACACTCATAAAAACATCAATCGATTCATTAAAAAAAGCGATATACATAATGTAAATACTAGAAATAAGAATAAACTCGCTGTTCCCACAACTAGACTACATAAGATAAGTGCATCTTTTAAAGGGCAATGTATACGCTTCTACAACAAAACTCCAAGTGAGTTGCAAAAATTATCAATAAATAAATTTAAAAGAATTGTGAAGCATATTCTTTGTAAAAAGGCTTATTACAAAATATCAGATTATCTAGAAGATAAAAAAGCTTGGAACGAGTTTTGCTCCAACTCAAAATCTAACAAATTACAGATAAGCAAATCATATGTACTAGACACATAAGTTATGAACATACTAGTGGTTTCTTCTCACTTCTTCCACTGGTGGACAAAAAATTGAAGTGAAATATAAAATAATTTTAATTGATAATAATGAATAGTATAAAATATGACTTGTCTAAGTGCTTATTTGTAAGCCTAAAGAAATAAACTTTCATTTCATTTCATTTCATTTCATTTCATTTCATTTCATTTCATTTCATTTCATTTCACTAGTTAGCAGTAACTGCACAGACCGGCTGACCTGCCAGGTCGATTACAACAGCAGTATATCATGTCACACAACCAGTTCCACTCGCAGACGACACGAGACATGACCCCGGAAATATCAGACAAATTATCCATACTAATAATTCAAATTGCCACCAGGTGCGACCAGGTGGGATGACGACCTGCGAAAGACTGCAGGTAGATGCTGGATGCGGCAAGCTGAAGACAGGGCGCTATGGCGCTCATTGGGGGAGGCCTATGTCCAGCAGTGGACTAACATAGTTTGATGATGAATATTATAAATTAGTTTCTGCCCGCGGCTTCGCAAGCGTTTTTATATGGTTTTAAGTTATTTCTATCCCATGGGAACTGATTAACGGGATAAAAGGTAGCCTGTTTTATTCCGGGCCTAGAACTACCTGAACTAACTGTATGAAAAATTTCAGCACGATCCGTTCAATTCGTGAAAAAGTAAAGAATATTAGAAAGAAATTGTGTATCTGTCTATATTTGAGTGAACGTAATGAAATTAAGCAGGGAGGTAGACGGTGTCCCGGGGACGGGCATAGGCTAACCGAAAAAGCGTGCGCGTGCGGCAGACGCTACTTACCTATAATATCGCATACGACATGTCTAGAGAATACCCACACAGGTCAGATTACTCATCGATTTATGTCCGTCGTGTCTGCGGCCGTTATCTTGTTAGGAAGACCCGCAAGTGCCGGAATCGAACCCGCGACCACCACGTGACCTATATCCATGACCACCTGCTGGTATCAAACGTAAGTGATATTTGAACTGATATTAAATAAATAATGCTGGAAAATTGACACACCATTACCTACCCCCATGGTAAGCAGAGCTTGTGTTATGGGTACTAGATAACTGATATACATAATACAATATATTACATAGATAGATATCTTTTATTATACATAGAAAACGACCAGAACACCTGGAACAAATATCTGCAGATCGTACACACAATTGTTCCGAGGCGGGAATCGAACCCGCAACGTCCTGCGTCGCAGGCGGACCTTCGCCCACCGCGCCACATCGGTCGTCAATATGCTTGGAGTCCGGAGGAATGCATTCTTGGAGCGCAGTGGAACTACCTTTACTATTAAAACAGCGAAAAACTAGCCTAAAATTATAACATTACAAGTAAATGCTATGCAGCCGACTGTACCTCTCCTCGGTCAGGCGCGGTCATCTCCACGCGGAACACTCGACGCAACGCGACGGACATACGTCAACAAGGCGTTACAATCGAAAGCGTGTCAGCGACGCGAACTCAAGCGCACTGTATACTCATCTACACCTAAAATTAGCGATATACATAATAAGAATAAACTCGCTGTGCCCACAACTAGCCTAGTTGTGGGATCAAGATATATGCTTACATATTTTTATCTGATTTTTTTTTCCATAATTATTATTTACTTTTAAATTCATTTTGTATTTACTTCACATAAACTGCTCTTTGATCATGCTGTGTACACATATTTAGGGATACAGTCTAGTTTTAATTATTGTGTGTTTCTAGTTGTATAATATTTGATTGTATTCTGTTTTGTGTGCCAAATAAATAAAATATAAAAAATATATGTATATTTTACAGGGCAATGTTTACGCTTCTACAAAAAAACTCGACACGACGCCGCCGCAGCCCTTAGTAACTAGGTACTAAAGACTAAGAGCAAACTCGACACGACGCCGCCGCAGCCCTTAGTAACTAGGTACTAAAGACTAAGAGCAAACTCGACACGACGCCGCCGCAGCCCTTAGTAACTAGGTACTAAAGACTAAGAGCAAACTCGACACGACGCCGCCGCAGCCCTTAGTAACTAGGTACTAAAGACTAAGAGCAAACTCGACACGACGCCGCCGCAGCCCTTAGTAACTAGGTACTAAAGACTAAGAGCAAACTCGACACGACGCCGCCGCAGCCCTTAGTAACTAGGTACTAAAGACTAAGAGCAAACTCGACACGACGCCGCCGCAGCCCTTAGTAACTAGGTACTAAAGACTAAGAGCAAACTCGACACGACGCCGCCGCAGCCCTTAGTAACTAGGTACTAAAGACTAAGAGCAAACTCGACACGACGCCGCCGCAGCCCTTAGTAACTAGGTACTAAAGACTAAGAGCAAACTCGACACGACGCCGCCGCAGCCCTTAGTAACTAGGTACTAAAGACTAAGAGCAAACTCGACACGACGCCGCCGCAGCCCTTAGTAACTAGGTACTAAAGACTAAGAGCAAACTCGACACGACGCCGCCGCAGCCCTTAGTAACTAGGTACTAAAGACTAAGAGCAAACTCGACACGACGCCGCCGCAGCCCTTAGTAACTAGGTACTAAAGACTAAGAGCAAACTCGACACGACGCCGCCGCAGCCCTTAGTAACTAGGTACTAAAGACTAAGAGCAAACTCGACACGACGCCGCCGCAGCCCTTAGTAACTAGGTACTAAAGACTAAGAGCAAACTCGACACGACGCCGCCGCAGCCCTTAGTAACTAGGTACTAAAGACTAAGAGCAAACTCGACACGACGCCGCCGCAGCCCTTAGTAACTAGGTACTAAAGACTAAGAGCAAACACAAGACTGTGGCTTTAGAGAGTACGAGAGGTTTGGAGAGAAAAGCTTTTAGGTTCAAGTTGGGAGGCATTGGCGTAAATCACATCTCTAACTATCCATCATCATCAGCCTATATTAGTCCACTGCTGGACATAGGCCTCCCCCAATGAGCGCCATAGCGCCCTGTCTTCAGCTTGACGCATCCAGCATCTACCTGCAGTATTCCGCAGGTCGTCATCCCACCTGGTCGGAGGGCGTCCTACACTACGTTTACCGAGTCGTGGTCTCCACTCAAGAACACGTTTGCCCCAGCGGCCATCGGTTCTTCGCGAGATATGCTATCCAACGAGGTATTAATACAAACACATATTTACGTAATTGCAGATAAAATACGGGTAAACCATATAAGCCATTAAGCAGGTTGTAAGTTCCAATAAATCAAACTAAAGTACCTAACGATAAGAAACGAAGTAAATGAAAATAAAAAAATTACTTAAGTTTAATTGAAATTTTTATTACATTCAACAAATAAAATAAATCCTACTAATATTATAAACGCGAAAGTTTTTCAGTATGGATGCATGTTTGTTACTCCTTCACGTAAAAACTACTGAATGGATTTTAATAGAAACTTTACAATAATATAGCTTATACATCAGAATAACATATAGGCTGCAATTTATAAAGATATATTGTATAATATCCAAAATGTCTTACAACGCGGGTGAAACCGCGGGGCGCAGCTAGTACAATAATAAAACACTTCGTTTTCAAAATGTCCACCTTTATTCCCTATGCAAAGACGCATATCCTTATGCAAGCGAATTTACTATATTAATAGGGTCAAAATTGTTGCAAATGGCCTCCCCCATTATCTCCTAAAAAGATATATGGTCTGTCTATACTAATATTATAAAGAGGAAATGTTTGATTTTTTGTTTGTTTGTTTGTAATGAATAGGCTCCGAAACTACTGGACCGATTTGAAAAATTATTTCACCGTTGGGAAGCTACACTATCCCCGGTGATAATAGGCTATATTATATTTTAGAAAAAGTTAGGGATCCGGATTAAAACCGTGCGAAGTCGGGAAGGTCCGCTAGTATAATATAAAAATCGCTGAATTTGTTGCTTAGCTCAAATCTCGAGAGCAGCTGAACCGATTTCACTAATTATTTTTTTAGAATAGTTCTTGAAGAGGATGGTGATTGGTGAAGAGAAAAAAGAGAAAAATTTAACAAAATGGCTGTTACAAATGACTACCCGGGCGAAGCCGGGACAGGCCGTAAAGTAAAAAGTAAAAAATCATTTATTTCTTTAGGCTTACAAAATAAGCACTTAGCCGCTAATTACTAGTTACCCTGTATACGTAAATGTGAGCTAAACAAATAAATCTAAATCATTATAGAATGCAAACAACACCCTGAAGGATTATTCTCTGTAACTAAATAACGGGTTTCCGTTAAGTTCATGTTTATTTTAGTAAACCTCTTTGACTATTCACTTGAACTTCACGCCGCCGATGACAAGTTGAACATGCGTCACGCACGTCTATTAATAACATCTTACGAGGCGATGATAATAATAATGTTTAGGGCGGAAATAGCAGGATCCGTGCAGGATACAAGCACGCTGCTTGATCACTTGGAATATTCTTTCACTATAGTTGTTTTATAATCGCTCAGCGAGCTATGGAAAGAGCTATGCTCGGAGTTTCTCTGAAGGACAGGATTCGTAACGAATACATCCGACAGAGAACTAAAGTTATCCACATAGCTCTGAGAATTAGCAAGCTGAAGTGGCAGTGGGCCGGCCATATCTCTCGAAGAACCGACGGCCGCTGGGGCAAACGTGTTGAGTGGAGACCACGACTTGGTAAACTTAGTGAGGACGCCCTCCGACCAGGAAGGATGACGACCTGCGAAAGACTGCAGGTAGATGCTAGATGCGGCAAGCTGAAGACAGGGCGCTATGGCGCTCATTAGGGGAGGCCTATGTCCAGCAGTGGACTAATGTAGGCTGATGATGACGATGATTGTTAGAGAATGATCCCGAGATGGCCCAATAAAAGTGTATTCCTGAGGGATAAGACAAGACCTGTTGTTGACTCGATAGAAAAAATGGCAAAGTTTCCTCTTAATCTTCGGCAATAAGGCAGACATCGTAAATAAGCAATTAAAGGACAACAAAATTGTATGGAACTTGGTCCAAGAGCCTCCACTGATGAAAAAACCCCGGGACAGAATTTAATAAGCTTTTGCCATGATACGGCAACTATGCCCTTTCATTTCACACAAGTCTCATCAGTAGAGGTTCTTGGACCAATTTCGCCCATTACCTTTCCATTTTTCTGGGTTTGTTCAACTAAGTACCTATAGTGGAGATCTGATAAGTTATCAGACGGCAGTGCGCGATACAGCAATCGAAATATATGTCAAGCGAGATAACCATGCTAATGACTAGCCGTCGCCCGCCGCTCGGGTCACATTACAATAATTATAAAATTAATACTTAATTAATGTAATTGGTTGTTCCTATTAAATAAATATATACAAATCGCTGCTAAATTTAAGAAGAGTAATATTGAATACTAGTTTCTGTCCGCGGCTTCGCACGTGTTGTTAGTTATTTGTTTCTATGCCATGGGAATTGATTTTATATGGGACTAGCGGTCCTTCCGGGCTTCGCACGGTTTTAGTACGGGTCCCTAACTGTTTTGAAAATATAATATAGCCTATGTTCACCGGGGATAGTGTAGCTTCCCCAACGGTGAAAGAATTTTTCAAATCGGTCCAGTAGTTTCGGAGCCTAGTCATTACAAACAAACAAACAAAAAATCAAACCTTTCCTCTTTATAATATTAGTATAGATATACAAAAATATAATAATAATCATGTCCAGCAATGGGGCTGGATGATGCTTTTCTTTGTTTTGCTTTTTTTTATTTACTACTTTTTGATTAGGTACTTCAATATTTTTATTTAATTTCCACATGCTCGCTCATAAGTGGAGACATGTCCACAGCTGGACAAATGCCTCCACTAATGACCGCTACAGCGCCCAGAAATCTGATAATTATGTAGATAATGATTCTGGAGGCTAGCTTGTCCTTAGTAGACTATTTATATTGAATCAAACAAATATACAGTTACATATTGATTTGCGGATTAGAATTATGTTTGAGGAATTTACTATGTTAAAACTTAAGGACGCATTCACACGAGAAGAGTTAATCGAGCCAGCGCTCGCACCCTGTCAATTTATAAATAACTGCTAGCTGTTCCCCGCGGTTTCAACCGGGTTAAACTGGAATTTCACTATAATATGTAGGTGATTTTTTTACACCTTGGGTTACATTATTGGAGTTCTAGTAAGGATCCCTAACTTTTTTGAAAATATAATATAGCCTATGTTCACCGCGGATAGTGTAGCTTCCCAACGGGGAAAGAATTTTTCAAATCGGTTCAGTAATATCGGAGCCTATTCAATAAAATCAAATCTTTCCTCTTTATAATATTAGTATAGAAGAAAGGTTTTGTCCTAACGCAGAACACAATCGTATGGCTTCATCTAGAATTCTGAGGAATGCAAAATTCTTAGCTTTAACGAGTTATGATTATGACGTAAAAATTTAGCAACATTCATCGACATGTATCGCGTGTACGAATATTCAATACCAATATTTCGTCAATTCAAAGAATCGATGACATTGCGTGTAACGGAGACAGCGCACGAGGTCAGCTTTTATAGTAAAAGGCTAAACGATGTAAACTCATTTTTACGACGATTGCTAAACTCAATCAGATTAAGCGCACGAATAGGCTATCAAATATCGAACTTGTTTAGTGCATAACTTGGTAATGATGAAAATAAAATCTTTATTTTGTGTACTCAAGAGTCTCAGAATCTTCGTGGTGTAACCAAAGGCATAGATTTCTCTATGGAATGTTATAAAAAGGTAAGTAGCTCTGTTTGCACTCTGGATAAACTGGGGAAGTTCTAGTCTAGTAGTAGTTAGTAATTCTAACTTATAATTTCTTAGGTAGGTAGGTAATCACTGCGTGCTACGTTTTACAGCGATTCTATGCGTGAGTAAAGCTACGGACAAACGCCACTAAGCGATAATACAATCAGATGGTAACCGTAACTCTGCTTACATTAAAGCTGAACCAAATGGGTGTAATGGAGGATGGTAATGGAGTCGCGCCAAAAACTGACGTTGAGACGTTGACAAATACTGCTTCCTAGAATATTCATTCACTGCAATATCGCACCAACCCGTAACCCGGGTTGTGTCGCCGACTTTGGTGTGTAGCCTCCGCGGATTACTCCACTCTACTCACGACTCACCTAGGGACTAGCACCGTGTGAAGCGCGCCTGAATTCCATTCAAGCCTCAAGTACGCGGGCTGACATTTAGCGGAATGCCGAGCTGCCTTCATTGAGATTCAGTTTAGGTATTTGTTGAGGTTGTTCTAGAGATACATAAATAAATACTTCTCATTATGCACGTGTGCTGTAGGACAACTTAATGAATAAATTATGATGGACAATCCACATTCCACACAGCACCATCTAGCCCCGAAAATTACATTTAATGCAATTTTTTACCATGCGGCCTATGAGCACATCTATATATATAAAAGAAAGTCGTGTTTGTTACAACACTTATAACTCGAGAACGGCTGGACCGATTTAGCTGAAAATTGGTGGAGAGGTAGCTTAGAACCAGGAGTCTAACATAGGATACTTTTTATCATTTAATCAATTTGACACATATATTTCCACGGGGGCGAAGCCGCGGGGAGCAGCTAGTTGTAGATAAACGGAACAGAGACAAAGCTTCTTAACCCTTAGTTACTCGCGCATAAAAACATACATAAGTACTCGCGTAGAAAAAACGACCAAATACACTACTCAACAAAGTCTAGGGAACAAGCAATAATACTTCAACTTTTTTGTGAAAACTCGTAAAAAAGTACTGGTCACTAAAATTTATAAATTAAGGCTGGAAGAGGAATAAATCATTTGTTCGAAATTCAAAAAAAATTAAAACAAAAGTGCGAAAGCTTTTCAAAATAAGAAGGAAAAACCGAACTTGGTCGCAGAGTAAGGGGTCTGCTAGCATAAAGTTGTTGTGATTTTTGTCATGTATCGATTTTTTTCTTGTGAAAAACCATTACTGCTAACTTTTTCGATATTTTTGAAACTCTAAGCGTTATGTCACGTCGTCATTTAACGCGGGAAGAGATGCTTAGGGCTGTGGGTATGTTGGAAGCTAGACGCAGTCAACGCGATATCGCGGCCGCTGTTCACACACATCCAAGCGTAATTTGCCGATTATGGGCACGCTACAGGGCTACAGGAGATGTAGCCGAACGTCACCGAGGAAGATACAGGGTCACTACCCAGAGACAAGATCGATTTCTGCAAAATGCTGCAAGAAGGCAGCCCCAGATTACAGCTCGCCAGTTGGTAGGAAGACTCCAGTCCCAGCACCAAGTGGTTATCAGTGACCAAACTGCCAGGAGAAGATTACATGAAGTCAATCTCCGCGCTCGCAGACCATTAAGAGTTCCAGCTTTGCGACGTGGAAATCGAGGGCGTCGTTTATTGTGGGCTAATGCACATTTGCGATGGACCGACAATCAGTGGGCACGTGTTCTCTTTTCCGATGAGTCTCGCTTCGGATTTCATCCTGATTCAAGGAGAGTGCGTGTTTGGCGTGTTCCTGGTCACCAAAGTAGACTCCGAAATCCTCAGGAAGTTCATCCTTATCAAGGCGGAACGATCATGGTGTGGGCTGGAATTCGCCTGGGTGGGAGAACTGATCTCGTTCGCATACGAGGCAATTTGAACGCAGAACAATACATTGAACAGGTAGTGGATCCTATGGTCATCCCCCACCACCAGCAGTTTGGCCAAGATTTCGTGTTCATGCAGGATAATGCACGCCCACACACCGCAAGACAGGTGATGAATGTGTTCAGCGAGCACAATATCACGGTATTAGAGTGGCCTGCTCAGTCCGCCGATCTCAATCCAATTGAGCATGCATGGGATTTACTCGGAAGAAGAGCTTTCAGTGATTTTCCTCAAAATTTGAACACGGGAGAAGAACTTTTTTCGCATCTCTCCAGAATATGGAGCCTTATTCCACAGGCGACAATTGATAACTTGATATTCAGCATGCCACGCCGATGTAGAGCCGTGGATAATGCCCTGGGAGGTCCAACGGATTATTAAACAGCTGCAAATAATGTTTTTTCATTTAATTTCCACGTAAGCGTCATATGTTTTTGTAATTTGAAGAATTTTTTTTTTTTGGTTTAGGCACTATTTCAGTTTTTTTTATTAAACCTTAATTTTTTACATGAACGCTTTTTATTTAATTGCATAACTGAAATCAAAAATAAATTTCGCTTCTTTTGATGTATAACATCTGGGACAAAAAAAAGTTGAATTAAAAGTATAAACTAAAATATCCTTGTTCCCTAGACTTTGTTGAGTAGTGTACATACAAAATCAGACTTTTATTTATGATAAAGATTTAAAAATAAGCGTTGTAAATTCGAAACTCCAATAACTAGAGACGATCAAACAGTCGCTGGGGTGTTAATCACCCCACGCGAGTAATTAAGGGTTAAAAACGTGCTAAATAGGGACCTATTTTGGTAGGGTTGTCACAATCTGTTTATTTACTCATGTACTGTGTGAGTACTGATATCTAGGACCTAGATTGACAACAACCCATTAAGTTCACCCCTCATAACGTGCACTCCAACTTCTGAATGAGTTCGTGCACGAGTTCCAGCACGTCGATATATTTCACGACAAGCTCAATGTTATTATAAAAATCTGTTAAGTTTGAACAATGTATTATAGTCGCATAAGATAGTGAGTGCTTTGGTTTACACTGTAAACTCCGATCTTCTTAAATAAATAAATAAAATAACAAAACTTATTGTTGCCGACTTTAGCAAGAGCATTTGACCTACAAGTCTACAATGATCATTTCCTCTAACTTACTCCAGCTTTACTTCAAATACTGAAAGGGTTTAAGAATATTGCTTTGAAAATTTTAACGACTAGCAAATAATGTTGCCGAGTTTCTCTGAAGGATAGGATTCGCAACGAATACATCCGACGGAGAACCAAGGTTATCGACATAGCTCTAAGAATTAGCAAGCTGAAGTGGCAGTGGGCCGGCCATATCTCGCGAAGAACCGACGGCCGCTGGGGCAAACGTGTTCTTGAGTGGAGACCACTACTCGGTGAACGTAGTGTAGGACGCCCTCCGACCAGGTGGGATGACGACCTGCGAAAGACTGCAGGTAGATGGTGGATGCGTCAAGCTAATGACAGGGCGCTATGGCGCTCATTGGCATGGCGGAGGCCTATGTCCAGCAGTAGACTAATTGTCCAACGTCATCCCATAATTTTTAGATTCCTCTGTTCTGCAAACGAACTAGCATTCCTCATTGTTGAGGAAATCGCGGCGTCATTATACGCATGGTGAACAAAACGCACCATACATAGGTTGATGATGATGATGAAATAATGTTGCAAGAACAAACCTAGCTGTAAATAATGTAAGATGTAAGCAAATATTTTTTATGAGTAAGGTGTAAATGTGTAGTGTTCTTAGAAAAATGGTGATAAATTACAACAGAGCTTGAGGTTTGGTATCAACTATAGGTACATGCTTAATAAGAACTTATAAACAAAACAAACTGGCAGGAGCCGGACCTAAGCGAATGAGTTAGATCCCACATCCCACTATTAGATAAGAATTAGATAAGAACTAGCTATGCCACGCGGCCTGGACCTAAGCGAGTGAGTTAGATCCCACATCCCACTATTAGATAAGAACTAGCTGCGCCACGCGGCCTCACCGGCATGTGTCTCATGTCTTATGTGGCACACAAATCTATGTGTCAAATGAAAATGAAAAATGAAAATGAAAAGTTTTTTTATTTCTTTAAGCTTACAAATAAGCACATAGACAGGTCATATTTTATAGTTCACTTCAATTTTTTGTCCACCTGTGGAAGAAGTGAGAAGAAACCAATAGTATGTTCATCAATGGTTTACAAACCTTCCTCTTTAATCACTCTTTATTTAAAAAAAACCGCATCAAAATCCGTCGCATTGTTTTAAAGATGTAAACATAAATAGGGACAGACGGACAGCGGGAAGCAACTTTTTATTATTAACACTTTGACTGCTGTTTTTTTTCGACGACTGCGATCTTTTTTTTTACCTAAAAAATTCGTGCTGCCGCTCTACACAGCGGTTGTGTTGCGCCGCACATGCGTTTCGTTCGAAAAATATTACAGCCCTGCTGAGTCACAAAGATCTGTATTTTCTCAGCCGCTGCGCTAGTGTGGATTTTCGCAGATT
This sequence comes from Eupithecia abbreviata, assembly GCA_943735965.1. Taxonomy (NCBI): domain Eukaryota; kingdom Metazoa; phylum Arthropoda; class Insecta; order Lepidoptera; family Geometridae; genus Eupithecia; species Eupithecia abbreviata. The sequence goes on along the minus strand of OX031003.1, from coordinate 417,041 downwards.
AGTCACTTGTAGAAAACTCATACCGTGCGTTTTCAGCACTCAAAGTGTTAAAGTCTTATCCAGCCCGCTGCAGAATCAAGTCTCAATCTTGACCAAAAGCCAGAAACACACGAAACCTTTCCACTTATCACTGTTATCAGTGTAATCATGTAAGAGATATGATCTTATCAGTGAAATTCCTTTACCTGACACTTTTAGCACTTGAGCGTACTAGAACACTGTCATAGAGTTTATCAAGCCTCACGATAATTTATGAGATGTATTGAGCAGGTCTAATGTTGTATTTTTTGTTGCTACCTTTAGTGGAGAAATCAGCTTCATTGAAACTTACAGATGTTTTCATTGATGTATTCCACTGTTCACAGAGAGAGTTTGCAAGAGAACTATTTTTCTTGAGGACATTTGTGATTGTATTTTATTTTGCTTAATGACATGTATATTGGATTATTAGTTTTATTAAATTTGATGTTAGTGATTAATTAGGTTAACTACACTATTGTATTAGGTAATACCTGTAAAAATACTTGTAATTCTTTGAATAAATGTTTTGGGCTGTTTGTGCAATACTTAACAAATACTTCTAAATAACGTAAAACATTCATCTGAATATCTTTACGTTATTTAGAAGTTTTGGAATATGATGGTAGATTTCAGTGAATTCAAGTTGTAAAGAATATACTAGTAATAGTATAATATAGTAGTAGTAGTCTACGAAGATAGTAGTAGTACGCTATGCGCAATAATTTTCAAATCATGGTAAATATCCTATTTAAATGACTTTAGTGTTGCATTTATTGTATTTATGGAAATAGAGAATGTTTGATTTTATTCAGAAACAACTAATATCCACACACGATCCTATCCATCCATGGTTGTCTGGTAGAGATCGCTCTAGAGCGATAAGACCGCCGTTTGTAATTAATTTTTAAGTTTTTTCTGTACATAGTTTTCTATTTAAAGTGCAATAAAGAATTTTCTATCTATCTAATAAAATGTTTTGTATATGTAGGTACACTAGAAGTTCAGCTAAATATTCCTACTCAAACTCATTGATAATTATAACTTATAGAACAGGCAGGTTTGCATAGAAACTTGCTTACATAGCCAATAATGTAAACATTACCTGGATAATTTCTGATTTCGAAATTATAAATAGCACACACTGCAATCCAAGGGAAACCATACACAAACACTTGTATTCGCTAGAATGCACCGCCGCGCCTCTTATTCAATTAGCTACGACAAATATTTAACTTTACAAGTACTTGTAAGACACTCCGAGAGCTCGTGGAGGAATGAGACTAGACTAGATACTTCGTAGACGAGAATCGAGAACGTATGACCGGCCTCGCCTTCCAAAAACTGGTTCCCTGATTCACCCACTATGCTCTAGGCTTCCGGCCGCAAGAGCACGCGCGACGTCGCAGCACCTCGACGTACACACCATAATATCCAATTATAATTCTAGGATTTACCAGGATAAATTAGGTATTCGATAGGTGAAAGGGGCATACCTTGCTCGTAACAAACGTGTGATTCCAGTCCGAAACAGTCCGTGGGTTTAAAATGGGTTAGTATCACTGGAAGCACGATTTGTATATTATCACAATTTGTCTTTATCACTTGTAAATTCGAACACAAACGATGGTAAAAACCGTTTCACGCGAATGCAATAAACGCGCCGCTAGTCCGAAAAAGACGCCATTTTGATTTCGTCAACTAATAACCATAGACAAGATATTTGCAGACGATCCGGGTGATTTTTCTGACTTTTGTCATTGATTGATCAATGATCATAGAGTTGATCATGCATGCATGATTCCTATATTTTATAATTTCAACAAAGTGGAAAATGTTTGAATTCCTCTAATAGCAAGGAAATTGGCAGATATGACTTGATTTCTTTAAGTATCTAATGAAGGTTTTTTGTAACGAATTATGCCTACAAAATCATACGTGTCTATGCTTTTAACAAAGTATTGCCACTCAGAATTTCCAAACCACGCTAATACAATTTATCGCGGCATTGCTGCCGCGTAATACGCGCGGATGGGGTAAACAAGTCTCTGGAAAAAAAATCGATAAAAACAAAAACAAACGTGAATTTGAAATTAAACTGGGTGCCAGCTGACATCCCTAAATGGACCTCTGTGGGGCTACCATGCTATTTAACACATAACGTAACGCGCGTTATCAGCGTTATTACAATAATTTTACCACGATTAACGCGTGTTAAAGCGCACTTTAACGCAAATAACTCGTAAGAAGGCATTATTCGCGTTAAATTGCGCCTTCACATGCGTTAAACGCGCTAAAATTAGCGTAATAATGCTGAAAACGCGCGTTACGTTATGTGTTAAAAGCATGGTAGCCCCAGGAAATTTGACAGAAGCCTAAAAGGAAATCTGCACTGTTGAGCGGATAAGAGACCAAACAAGGTACGATAAACTTGGTTTGGTTTTTACGCCATGCAAAACGGGGGTAACTAAATAAATAAAATCAATAAATAAACGAATGTATCAAAGCCCCGAACAGTATTTTTTTTTGGTGTCGGGTATTTTCCATTGTTTATCCGGCATCCCCATTCGAGTTCTGTCAAAAAAGTAGCAAGCTTTACCAGCTGTGTGTACGTGTTTATGTTGATTAAAATTCGCGAATATGATTTATTAGGCTCTTAGGGACCACGAAACTAAATGTGAAACGAGAGAACAAGATGTCGAGCCGTCGTTCGCTCCTCGGTTCGGCGCTAGACTCGCTACCCGCGCCCACAGATCCTCTCCGCGAGTTGTTCGAGGCTTGCAAGACTGGGGACGCTGTGCTAGTTAAAAAGTTAATAACACCCCAAACGGTGAACGCTAGAGACACAGCTGGCCGAAAATCGACTCCTCTACACTTCGCTGCAGGTATGTGCACCATCGAGAGTCGAGAACATCGCTTTGTTTTGATAAAAACAGGATATGTACCGAAAGTGAAAGGCTTATTGCCTCTTGTTGCTGTTTGGTTAATTTGGACAAATTGCATAATTTTGTTATGGTTGCTGGTTGCGACGGCCTATGCCTTGTTGTGACTCGGATTTGCGTCCTTGTTTGATTCATGAACTTGTAAATAAGTTATAACTAACTTCCTGTTGTTGTTCTGTTTTCCAAGTGTAATGAATTTTATCAATTTTAGTATTGTCATGAACCTGACATGCAAATAAAACTATATGTAGGAACCTAGGTTCTAAAACAACGTAAACCTTGTGAAAAACTTATTAGTTCATAGAATATTTCATGTAGGCCTGTAGTGTTACTGTCATATCTGCACATTGCATTATCAAATCACACAGAGCATGACAAAATGACAATCTAAACATCAAGTTAAAAGAGTAGCACTTATAATTTATGTTATACAGGTATCTTTAACATTGTTGGATGTATTTCTTCTGTTTGTTGATTTGTTTGGATTTGTCAGTGCACTTTAGCCTATTTTTGACAAAGTTCACTCCCACTGATGACTGTCAGAGCAAATGCCATCTTCATTCTTAATCTTTCAGGCTATGGACGCAGAGAAGTGGTTGAGCTCTTGATAGCCGCCGGCGCAACCTTACAAGCCCGAGACGATGGAGGCCTACAGCCGCTGCACAACGCCTGCTCGTTCGGGCATGCGGATGTCGTCAGAGCTCTACTGACGGCCGGCGCGACGCCCACAGCCAGAGATAACTGGGGATACACACCGCTGCATGAGGCTGCTGCTAAGGGGAAGATTGATGTTTGCATCGGTGAGATTTATACACACGGAGTTAACATTACTACTATATTGAAGACTATCTCTATAATAAGTCTAAAATAAGTCTTAAGTACTGACTGTAAATGAGTGATGCTTATCTATACACCTTTAGGTTGGAAGAACACCAATGTTTCACAGACTAAATGTTGGTGTTTTTCTAATCTAAAGGTTCACTGCTAACCCACTTACAACTTTTTTATAAAGTCTTAATTCATTCTTTCAATCAAATTAATGATAAAGAGCATTGAATAATGATGATGTTGTTGTTTTTTCCAGCATTACTCCAGCATGGAGCTGATCCAAACATCAGGAACACGGAGGGCAAGACTCCGCTGGACCTGGCCGACTCCGCCACCAGGCCGGTGCTCACAGGTCACTTACATTCATTTCATAGCGTATAACAAAAAAAAAACAATTGCAAAAAATATCAAAAATAAAAGAGACGAAGAGATGTGTTACAGCAGCAAAAAGGTCTTGACTCAGCATAAATGCCACTACTCAAGAGTAGATAGGTATGTGGGTATAGGTATAAATAGGTTTTTACTTAACTTTTTACTTGCACACCCTTAGGCGAGTACTGCGCGAGCTCTGTGCTGGAGGCGGCCCGGTGCGGCGCGGAGGCGCGGCTGGGCGCGCTGCTGACGCCGCTGAACGTGAACGTGCACGCGGGCGACGGGCGCCGCTCCACGCCGCTGCACCTCGCCGCCGGGTACAACCGGCTGCGCGCCGTGAAGCTGCTGCTGCAGCGCGGGGCCGATGTACATGCCAAAGATAAGGGGTCAGTTGGATTTGGAGGTTTAAAGTCGGTTATAGCCCCACATAATGAACAAAGTTTTCTTCTAATCTTACAAGCACATACATCCCCTGGTACTGTCCACGATCTTTGTCCGCGATGGTTGTCTGGTGGAAATCTGGTGGACCGCCAATTGTAATTAATTTTTTTGTTTTTTCTGTACATAGTTTTCTATTTTAAGTGCAAAGAATTTTCTATCTATCTATCTATCTAATCGCGGCCAACCCATCTTAGACTACTAGTTACAATTACATACCTTACATTTTTCAAAAACTTTCAGCTTAGAGGCACTATACTTTTATACTGTTATCCCATACTTTTATAGACGACCTCTGTGGCGCGGTGGGCGAAGGTCCTCCTGCCACGCAGGAGGTTGCGGTACGATCTGCAGATATTTGTTCCGGGTGTTCTGGTCATTATCTCTACGTATAATAAATCATATCTACCTATGTAATGTATTGTATTAAGTATATCCGTCATCTATGTATACCTATGACACAAGCTCTGCTTAGCTTGGGACAAGATAATGCTGTGTGGATTGTCCAGCATTATTTATTTATCAATTGATTGTTGTAGAGGTCTAGTCCCACTGCACAACGCGTGTTCGTACGGACACCACGAGGTGACGGCGGCGCTGGTGGCGGCGGGCGCGGACGTGAACGCGCCGGACCTGTGGGCCTTCACTCCGCTGCACGAGGCGGCCGCCAAGGCCAGGCTCGAGGTACTCACTGTAATGAGCAACAGTCTAGAGCAGCATAGAAGTAGTACATCATATTTGTTCAATTGGTTATTGGTTTTCATTCCCTAATTGTGATGTTTTTGTTTTTTAAGTGGTCACAAGTTTCGCCCCATACTTAAGTGTGTGATTGTCGTCAGGTTTGCTCGTTACTACTAAGCGAGGGTGCAGACCCTACGTTACTGAACTGTCACGGGAAGTCTGCGCTAGATGTCGCGCCCACCAGGCAGGTGCAGGAGAGATTAATGTGTGAGTTATATTGAAACAAGCTGAATATTCATATCTAAGAGAGCGTCCATTCATTTCGTTAGGCTTTTAGTGGGGATCTCAAGCTAAATTTCTCGACACAAAGGGGAGAAGGGGGTTCGAAAATAGCTATAATCAGTTCACGTTATTTAAAAACACTGCTGGGCATAGGCATCCCCTTGTGAGCGCCATAGTGCCCTGATTCAGCTTGACGCATCGACTGCAGTCTTTCGCAGGTAATATTTGTGCTCCTAATATGAATCATAAAACCCGAGTTTCAAATTTATCCGCACAAATATGAGTAAAGCGACCAACAAAATATCCAATTTTCATAATTTGTTATTTTTTTCCAGTTGAATACCACGGCTACTGCCTCCTCGAGGCGTGTCGACAGGCGGACCCCGCACGAGTCAAGAAACAACTCGCCCATGTGCCCACTACGCAGCAAACAACACAAGTAATTATGAAAATTTACAAGTAATGTCATAAACAAAGAGAAGGAATATTAATGGACTCAACACCGAGCCTTGAGGGATCCCGATTATTGTTCTCTATTTATAAATGCGAACAATTTAGTTATTTTGGTTAATGTGGATATTGATAATGTGCACATATTATACACATTGAATTCGTTGGCATCCTTCTAAACCAAGATACCACTGATGACACCTAACCTAATGTCGACACCATTAGTGCTGGCTTGATTTAGATTCTTAATTATTTTAATTCTTATATTAGAAGGATGCCAACGAATCCAATTGCACCCTGTAAATATCCAGTTTTTATTTAAATTTTTCGCATTAGGTTTCTTTAAGATAATTATACAGTCGAAAGCATTTGGGAGGTCACAAAAGTTGATGACGGCATTCGTAAACTAAGTTATGTTCTGTTTACCATAAAAAAACTAATTTAGGTCGACGTATTTATTACGAATGTGAGTGGGTAAACTCCGAACCTTGTTCTTCTCATGAAAAACACTAACATTCCATCCCTTCATACCCATGGGACATCTTCAGGGTGAGCTGCTAGCTCAAAATGAATATGAGCTAGCGCGATAGGTTTTGGATAAAAATATTATATTAAAGGAATTTCTTCGTCTTCAGAGCACAGCGAGTGAAAGCGGCAGCACCGTGTCTCTATCGGAGGTGGGGTGTGAGTACGCACTGGTTAACTTCCCGCGGCGGGGCACGGGCGAGCGGCCGCTACACGTCGCCGCCGCCGCGCCCTATCCCAAGCGGAAGCAGGTAAGCATCACTCTATTCTAGTCCACTGCTGAGCGTCGGCCGCTAATGACCGCCATCGCGCCGTCTCCAGCCGGATCCGGCATCTGCCAGCAGTTTAGAGCAGATCGTCATTCCACCTAGCTACAATCAAGGCACACTACACGTTTCTATGTCGGTGGCAAATTACGTGGCAATACAAGTCATTCACCTACGTTTACTACTTTAATGTAAATAATGTTAATTCGGTAGCTTACCATACAACCCTATCGAAACGTGCTCGTATTGATTTACATTTTTCCCTCTGGAGTTCTGCAAGGATAGTTTCTAGATCCGCTGTTATTTGTAATTTTTTTTAAAATATTTTTAAAAAATTGTATTTTATATTATTATTGTATTTTATAATTTTAATAATATTCATGTATGTTTTACTCTGTATTATGTTTTTATTTCTATAACAAAGCTTAAAAAACAACGAAAAATTTAGTCTAGCCTCTATCTAGGGTCTCTATTTCTATAAGAAACATGTCAATAATACATGAGTGGTCTAAGAAACAGTTAATGATAAATAGTCCAGTTCCTATGTATACTAGCCTCTACCTTTATGGCTGCAGAACTATTCATCGTTTAAACAAACAGCATTACTTCCAGGTGATGGAGGTCCTCATCCGCAAGGGCGCGCGCGTCAACGAGAAGAACAAGGAGGGACAGACGGCCCTGCACCTCGCCGCGCACCACAACCACCTGGATGCCATGGACTTGTTGCTCAGACACGGTAAAACTACTTCACTATCATTACAAAGTCGCTTCCCGGACTGACAGAGAGAGAGCTTTCTGTCCGTCCCTATGTATGCTCACATCTTGGCTAGATGATGCTGTGTGGATTGTCCAGCGTTATTTATTTACCTTTAAAAAACTACGCAACTAAAATAGAGAGTTACGGAGATAGTGATTCAAGAGGAAGGTTTTTGTTTAGTTGAACACGCTGTTTAGTATTTGAAGAGTGTACGGGGTCTTTGGTTGTAGGTGCGAAAGTGAACGCGTGCGACCTGCGCGGCGAGAGCGCCCTCTGCGTGGCCGCCAGGAGAGACTCCGCGGGGGCGTGCCGCCTGCTGCTGGCCTGTGGAGCCGACACCAGCCCCGACACACACTACAACCAACCGTTGGGTAAGTGCGACCTGCGCGGCGAGAGCGCCCTCTGCGTGGCCGCCAGGAGAAACTACATATTAGACGAAGTGCGACAAGCGCTTACGACCTATTATTGAAGACCCACCTTCAATAATAGGTCGAAAGCGCTTGACTAATATAATAAGTCAAACAACAAGTGAATGTTTAGCAGTTTATTTATCTATCATCTAGTCAGCTGATCCCCCCCTACTCCCCTGCCCCCCGTACATCTCCCCTCCCCCCCACGCGTCGGTGCCGTCCCCGGTGCGCGCGGCGCGGGCGCGCACCATCTCCGCCGGGACACTCTTCCGGTCGTACGCCCAGCCGACCCACGCGAACAAGTCTATGAACTTGGTCGTGAAGTTTAACCTGCAAACCAACAAACAATGTATCTTTCAGGGTTAGAATCTTTTAGACTACATCCTGATTTGACTAGATAGCAGTTATTAAATAGAAAATATTGATTTGCGTTTCATAAAAAAATAATACAAATTAAGAACTAATAAAGATAACAAATTAGGAACTAATAAAAATAATTTAACAGCGAGGACACAAATAGGCTGCCGGCTCAGCATTACATGCTCAATGTAATAATGTGGTAATTCGTTGTGTATTTTTTTTGTTACTTGCGTTATTATGTTTGACATATAAGAATATTCTTATCAATAAATAACTGAACTGAACTGAACTGCTCCATTGACGCGGGTGCCAATGCAGCGCTGTTCAGCGGCGCCAGAGTACTGAGTGCAGCACTTAGCACAACACAAATAACATTAATTAAACAGGCAAATCACAAATAACAACAATTTATCGCTGTCTGACTAAATCTCGATATGACAGGGTATGACCACATCGCGTTAGGACTACACAGCATTCGGACTAGATCGCAATAAGGCCTCCCCTTTTTTCACTTCGTCATAAGTATGCTGTGTGATACTCTAGGTTCGTGGTAGGTACTCTAGATGGTGCGCTAGGTTCCGCAGCCAAAGTTTTGCGACTCTTCGGTTACTTGACACGTCTACAAACTCTCCTTCTCGCAGACCTAGTCAAAGGCAAAATATTTTATTTCTTTTGGCTCACAAAATAAGCACTTAGACAAATCAATCTTTCTATTATAGTGTGTTACGTTAACACTTTGACTGCGATCTTTTTTTTAACCTAAAAAATTCGTGCTGCCGCTCTACACAGCGTTTGTGTTGCGCCGCACATGCGTTTCGTTCGAAAAATATTACGGCTGTGCTGAGTCACACAGATCTGTATTTTCTCAGCCGCTGCGCTAGTGTGGATTTACGCATATTAGTCACTTGTAGAAAACACATACCGTGTGATTTCAGCAATCAAAGTGTTAACTATACTAGTGTGTTACCCATAAAGAAAGCTGGCCATGCTATCATGAGACGGACACTCGCAGAATTGCGTCAATCCATACGCAGAGCCATCTAGCAAGAAGTCGAAGTTGTGGTCAAATGTTATACCATAAATTATTATTAAATGTGATTATTTTACTGTTAACTTCAACGTTTTACGTTCATCGTTCACCCCCTGGTCCGGGAGCCAGGTACAAATTTGGTCAATTATTTCCTCCCGAGCGAAAATTCGTAAAATGCATTAATGGAATGGTTAATATTAGAATTCTGGAATATGCGAATTTTCATTTCTGATTAGAACCTTATTCCATTGGAATAATGTCTTCATCGCTGCCGCTGCCCAACCCACCCACAGAGTCGCAGCTGACGGTCACGAGTATTCATAATATTAATCCCTAACACATATTACGAAGTTTTGCTTGGGAGGGACTTGGTCATGAAAATCTGTCACTGGCTCCCGGACCACCCCTTATCCGTCACAAACCTGTTATTCCCCAACTCGGCGGTGCGGTAGTCCCAAGGGAACACGTGGTGGTAGTTGTGCCAGCCCTCGCCGAACGCGACGAAGCTAACTGGAATGCTCTGCACGGCCCTGAAGTAATACCAACCAACAATACAATACAAAAATACTTTATTGTACACCAGATACAGAACATTATGAAAGATATTACATGTGACAAGTACAATGGGCGGCCTTATCGCTTAGAAGCGATCTCTTCCAGGCAACCTTTGGATGGAAATAATTATGTGAATTAAAGAAAGGCAGGCGGTGTACCAAGGATAGAGCTAGAATAAATATGAACATAATATGAATATTTAAAGATAAATAAATAACAATACATACATACATAAAAATATTTTTTGACGACGCGACGCAGGAGGTTGCGGGTTCGATTCCCGCCTCGGAACAATTGTGTGTACGATCTGCATATATTTGTTTCGGGTGTTCTGGTCGTTTTCTATGTATAATAAAAAAAAACTATCTATGTAAAGTATTGTATTATGTATATCAGTTATCTAGTACCCATAACACAAGCTCTGCTTACTATGGGGCTAGATAATGCTGTGTGAATTGTCCAGAATCATTTATTTATTTATTTTAAATAACATAATTAATTGATTCATAATTCATTCATTGTTTGTGGATCAGGGTAATTGATAGTCGGTACATAAGACTTATTTTTGATATCTGGATTCTGCCGCTTAGGACACAAATTTTAATAAACATTGTATTAATATTATAGCTAATAATCATAACTATATTATTTTATTAAAATCATGCATTGATACGACAAACACCTTCTAAGCAATACATAATAATATTATTCAAAAAACATAAGCCCTCTTATACCCACGTCAAGAGTTGTTCTTCCGCGGGAATCATGAAAGATTTCACTGTATTTGTTACCTTATCCCGGAGTCGTAAGGCTTGTTCCTCCACGCGTACAATAGGGCTCATTAAAGAATGCCCATTCTGCCATTTTCTGGAATCATGATAGTGTTACTGTTTTTGTTACCTTATCCCGGAGTCGTAAGGCTTGTTCCCCCACGCGTGCGCGGCTGAGTTGACGAGGAAGGTGATGTGCAGGTTGCACAGGTAGCGCAGCATGGTGACGTGCCACGCCGTGCTCAGCGCCTCGCCCCACACCAGCACGGGGATCAACGTGGGGAGCACGAAACAGACTCCGCCTATGAAAGGGATTGCGTATCTGGAACAAGAGGAACGAAATTTAGTGAACGAATCGCGGCTAGCTCTTCCCGGGATACTGATGTTATAATAGTCGAGTATAGAATCAATAGTAAAAGTAAAAGTAAAAAGATTTTTATTTTGTCAGAACAGAACAGAGACTCTTATAAACTAAACTTAGATTAACAGACGACAGAGACTGACAAAACTCGGTCTCCACTCAGCATGTGCTATGGTAGAGCAAATCGTACCATAGCGCTGGTCTTCCGTGGAGACCGTGGTGCGCAAGGTGGCCTAATATAGTGAGGAACCAAACAAAAATATAAATTATTTTTTAAAATTATAGCTATATTGTATAAAACTACGACTAATATGATGTTAATGAGTGCGGTTTGAATGGCTGCTGGTGATGCACAGACCTCTGTAGGCGCACGGTCCGCGTGCGGCACGAGGAACCTACTTAGGCCAAACTGCTGATGCTGCTAATATACCTCCGTGGTCGATGTATCGAACGTATAGCGTGGGGTGCGTAGTGTGCCCCCACAATCCTATGAGTTCAGTTCAGTTCTTTATTAATAAGAAATATTCTTATATGTATGTCAAACATAAATAATACATAGGAAACAAAGAAAATACATTACGAAATAACAAGAAAAATACAAAATAATTCGAAATCTAAGTACAGAATTTTTATAATAAATAAGTCTATAATTTCTTTGGTTAGTTGTTAAATTAAAAGAGTTTTTGTTTAGTCTCACGGTTTAATCGTTTAGTTTTAAGTTTAGTTGATGATCGCCAATGTACGTGTTGCCCAAAAGGACAGTTGTTTGCGACTGGTTGAGATTACGCTTTAGAGACACGTCACAAGTGATGTGAAAAGGACTTGTGAAATCCTTTAGAATACCAAATCGATTAAAGAGTTTAGTCGAAGCCGATGTTAAGTAATAGATATTTGGCTGGTGCTCTTCTTGGTTCTATTAAAGTTGTTTCCTTGTTGATTGACGACCGATGTGGCGCGGTGGGCGAAGGTCCGCCTGTGACGCAAGAGGTTGCGGGTTCGATTCCCGCCTCGGAACAATTGTGTGTACGATCTGCAGATATTTGTTGCGGGTGTTCTGGCCGTTTTCTATGTATAATAAAAAAATATCTATCTATGTAATATATTGTATTATGTATATCAGTTATCTAGTACCCATAACACAAGCTCTGCTTACCATGGGGCTAGATAATGTTGTGTGAATTGTCCAGCATTATTTATTTATTTTATTTTTAATTTATTTGATTCGCTGGTAGTTCTCGATAGATCCAAGATCTATTGCGATCGTATATCTTGGCGCATCATTTTGTTTCTTTTGTGTTGCTCCAAACTCAAATGAATCGAATGCTTTTGACAAATCCCAAAATTGCCTAAAGCATCTTCTTACATCTCCCAAACATTATAAATATGCGATAGCAATACTTATAGATGGATGGCAATGATAGACAAAAAAAACATGCTCGGTGCTATTCGTTATACCATGATACCTCCTTAGCTGTTATGTTCAGAATCTCTATTGTAATTTCGTACTAACTTCTTCTGGAACTGAAGCACGGGGTTGTCCAGCACGTCCTGCATGTAGATGGTCTTCTGTCTCTCTCGCACCAGCTTGCTCTTTCGCACCAGTAGCCAGCCCATGTGCGAGTAGAAGAAGCCGCGGGACGCGTTGTGAGGGTCCAGCTCCGTGTCACTGAAATGAAATGAAAGTTTATTTCTTTAGGCTTACAAATAAGCACTTAGACAAGTCATATTTTATACTATTCATTATTATATTGATGTCCACTTCAATTTTTTGTCCACCAGTGGAAGAAGTGAGAAGAAACCACTGGTTGAAAACATTACAAATTACATAATCACAAAGGTTATGAATGACCCTATTTGGTTCAACTACAAATTCTAATTTAGTTTTCTTATTAGGAAGAAGTTCAAATCATGGTAAATATCCCGTTTTAAATGACTTTAGTGTTGATAACCATCATACTTTCAGAAGTTTTATTAAGAAAGAAGTTGTAGCTGAACCAAATAGGGTCATTACTCTTGCGTCTCCCGTTAGATACTGCATAAGATTCAAGATTGTTTATTGCGTTCATATTGTATGGACATACATAGTAGTCTAAAAATATTTATCTTGCATTTAAATGATTTAAATAATTTAAATAATCCTACTAATATTATAAACGCAAAGTTTGGATGTATGGATATTTGTTACTCATTCACGCAAAAACGACTGAACGGATCGGGCTGAAGTTTTCCATACAGGAGTTTCAGGCCTGGCATGAAACATAGGCCTTTTGTATGCACTTTTATCTCACAAATCAGTTCCCATGAGATAAAAATAAAATAAAAAAACCTTAAAATGTTCAATTTAAACAACGCGTGCAAAACTCGGCCGGAAACTAGTATTTAAGAATTAACAAACTTCGCAACAAATCTAAATATCATCGACGCCGGACGGTAACTTTGCTATGACCGAGTCAACCTGACATTTATAAATAATGCTGGACACAGCATTATCTAGCCCCATGGTAAGCAGAGCTTGTGTTATGGGTACTAGATAACTGATATACATAATACAATACATTACATAGATAGATATTTTATTATACACAGAAAATGACCAGAACACCCGGAACAAATATCTGCAAATCGTACACACAATTCTTCCGAGGCGGGAATCAAACCCGCAACCTCCTGCGTCACAGGCGGACCTTCGCCCACCGCGCCACATCGGTCGTCATTATTCATCGTCATTATTTATTTATTTATATTTAACCTGACATTTGAACGGCTGCATCACTCAATGAAGTCACCCTTCACACCAAAGAAAGTTAATTCTAATCGGATCAACCGTTTGTGACCCAAGACTGACACACAGATATACACGCTAAACCGATGTCCACCTCTTTGAGTCGGACATTCAAAAGTATATGTAAAGATCCTACGAATCCCGAGAAATCCTACGAAGATAGATTACACGAACTACTCTAGAAGAACGACGTCCTCGAGGTTACCTCATCGAGACCTACATGATACTCACTCACCAATACAACCTGCCATCCTTACAAGAAATCTACATAAAGAAAGAAGGACGTTCTACCCGCGGGCACCACCTTAGATTGTCCCGTGACTCTACGAGATCCCGCCGCGCACCATATATTAGCAATAGACTGGTGCACAATTGGAACCTATTACCAGAAGATATTATATCAGCCACATCATTAAACGCCTTCATGAATAAACTCGACACTTAACGAGACAAAAATAATAAATTAAAAAAGTAACGCAATGAATGAATTCAACGCTGTGTGATATAGACGCATCAGCCAGAAGCTGCTCGTCTATTAACAATAAATGAATTCAACACTGTGTGATATAGACATATAAGCCAGAAGCTGCTCGTCTATTAACAATAAATGAATTCAACGCTGTGTGATATAGACACATCAGCCAGAAGCTGCTCGTCTATTAACAATAAATGAATTCAACGCTGTGTGATATAGACGCATCAGCCAGAAGCTGCTCGTCTATTAACAATAAATGAATTCAACGTTGTGTGATATAGACGCATCAGCCAGAAGCTGCTCGTCTATTAACAATAAATGAATTCAACGCTGTGTGATATAGACGCATCAGCCAGAAGCTGCTCGTCTATTAACAATAAATGAATTCAACGCTGTGTGATATAGACACATCAGCCAGAAGCTGCTCGTCTATTAACAATAAATAAAGTATACCTATGTATACCTGTACTTATGATGCATGCGATGGTCCCGGATCCAGGTGATGGCGCAGTTCTGGAAGGCGAGCGTGTTCATCAGCATCAGCAACACCTGGAGCGGGCGGCGCGCCTTGTAGGTGCGGTGCGACCACAGGCGGTGCGCGCCCGCCGTCACCCCCACCGCCGCCAGCACGAACAGCACGTTCTCTGCACAGGACATAATAATACAAAACAATATATCTTTACTGCACAGAAAAAAATATCTTAATAAATTAAATCTAGTGGCACAGTCGGCGGCCTTATCGCTAACAGCAATCTCTGCCAGGCAACGACAAGAAGCCAACAAGACATGAAGTGTTAGAACAAGGTATAGACGGTGGCGTGTTATACAGAATGATATTTAACAAACACTTACGGAAGAGCAAAGTGGGCCACTGCGCGCTCGTCACCGCCAGGTAGAGGCCGTACGCCGCCGCGAGGTGTCCGTACGTGAAGGTGGCTACGTTCATCCAGATGATGTCTTGCTTCTGCTCCAGCGGGGGCTCCTCGTCTGCGACCAGCGGGGCAGGGGGGACGGGGGCGGGGGCGCGGGTGTGCGCGGAGAGGGGGGTACACTCCTCGTTGTAAGGAGGCATGGCTGGAATAATATTATTTTGTACTTAATTATGATATTTTGTTAAACATATTAATTTTTACCTATGTATATTATGTTTACTCTATTGCCTTTCGTGCCGTAGGGTATTCAAGTCAAGACCTAGTTCGGTGTAGCGAGCCATGTAAGAGCTCATGATATAAAAAATCTGTGTTATCTAGGGACGCCGTCGTCGAAATCGATGAGGAGGCCTAATTATGTATATTATGTTTGTCATATAAGATAATTCTTATCAAAAAACCACTGAACTAAACAGGATACATTTTTTTCAAATAAATTCCCTGAGTATTTTGCTTCAAAAGTCCGGTACTATAGTTAGACCGAAACCGCTGTACCGCGCCTGAGGTATGCGAGCGGCGAGAAAGGGCCGCAGGGGGGGGGGGGGGGGAATATCGACCGCTTCGATCCATCAGTCTGCCGTCAACGTTTACTCTTGCTCTTTTTTCCTCGCCCCCCACCTCGCCGCACTTACGCATTAATGAAAAAAGAAAATTTACAAAAATAGTTTTTTATCTACTAAAAAGAAAGACGAGTTACATAATTATTGTTAGTTTAGTTTTTAGGAAAGCATTCAAATATGTGGCTAAACTCGGATATGTATCTAAAGTACTGTATCTTTAGATATATTTTACAATAACAAAATGTCTTACCGCAAGCTTCAAGCGAATGTCCGCGAGCTGACTATTATCTGATGACGTTATTATAAAGTGAATCTTAATCATCATCATCCTATAGCAGTCCACTGCTGGATAGAGATAGAGCTATACCCAAAAGGCTTACATACAATGCTTTGCGGGTCCAATATAATAACGCGTTTAGGTTGCTGTTGTGACTACCGCGATTCTGCAGTGCCTCGGACCGTTCGCCCAGGCACGCACCGACACCTTCGATGCCATCTGGCGGAAAAAGTCAGCTTCACTACTCAGCAGAACCCGCGGGAGTGGCAACAGCATCCTAACCGCGATTGCTGGAAAATTTAACTGTCCGGTAATGCACCAATTGGTTGGACACAATCTGTAGTTAATTATAAGTACTAGCATCTAGTTATAAGCAAACTAACATCATGGATTATTATTATCTGAATAAATGAATTTAATTATATTATATTATAGAGGCCTCCCCCAATGAGCGCCATAGCGCCCTGTCTTCGGCTCCAGTATCTCAGTATTTGCCAGCAGTCTTTCGCAAGACTTCCTTCTTTCTTTCATAATAATAAGAGTTAAAGTCCATATTTGAATGCAATTGTGCTGTGCGGCAGTGGAACGGTCCAAATCAGCGACAACTTTTTAACACAATCTTATTGACATTTTAGAAAATACTAGCGAACCGTCCCGGCTTCGCACGGTTATTGGAATGTTTAAGTAATTTTTTTTACACCTTGGGTTACATTATTGGAGTTTTAATAAGGATCCATAATTTTTTTGAAAATATAATATAGCCTATGTTCACCGCGGATAGTGTAGCTTCCCAAAAGTGAAATAATTTTTCAAATCGGTCCGGTAGTTTCGGAGCCTTTTCGTTACAAACAAACAAACAAAAAATCAAACCTTTCCTCTTTATAATATTAGTATAGATCACTCACCTTCCTAATTTAAGGTTTATTTCTCTTAATAATAATAATATTCAAAGACTATCAACTAAATCACGAGTCTCCGTACAAACACTTCACAAGTTTAACTTCACTACACAAAACAAATTACGAGTAAATAAAAACTAACTGCAGTAATATAAAGTAACTAACTTTAAGTGTTTACCTCTTTACTACTTTTTATACAATGTTAGTAGCTAAATAAAAGAATGACTTATATTTTCAGTCGTCAAAACTATTATCTATAGGAAACTTAACGGGACTGCCTGACTGACTGTTATTACAAAACACCTCTGTCAGTTGACGGGTTATCAACAGCGGCACGAAATATATCAATAATTTGGTCCGTTTTAAAAAAAAAAAACAATAAATCACCTTTTTTTAATTGAGGACCGATGTGGCGCGGTGGGCGAAGGTCCGCCTGCGACGCAGAAGGTTGCGGGTTCGATTCCCGCCTCGGAACAATTGTGTGTACGATCTGCAGATATTTGTTCCGGGTGTTCTGGTCGTTTTCTATGTATAATAAAAAATATCTATCTATGTAATGTATTGTATTCCGTATATCAGTTATCTAGTACCCATAACACAAGCTCTGCTTACCATGGGGCTAGATAATGCTGTGTGAATTGTCTAGCATTAATTATTACTATTTATTATTATTTATTACCTTTGAATTTCTAAATAGTGAAAATCGGTTTGGAAGGAACATTTCGAGTTAAACGGGATTAAAAATAATCCTCCGGGAATTCAAAATTCAATATCATTTATTTCTTTAGGCTTACAAAATAAGCACTTAGACAAGTCATACATACTTTATACTATACATTATTATCAAATATGTAAAATTACTATTCACTTCAATTTTTTGTCCACCAGAAAAAAGAAAGAAAGAAAGAAAATAAATTTATTGATTCACTGTAGGTACAACTTGCTACTACATAGTATTTCTATACTAATATTATAAAGAGGAAAGGTTTGATTTTTTGTTTGTTTGTTTGTATTTAATAGGCTCCGGAACTACTGGACCGATTTGAAAAATTCTTTCACCGTTGGGAACCTACACTAGGGTGAACATAGGCTATATTATATTTTCAAAAAAGTAAGGGATTCGTACTAAAACCGTGCGAAGCCGGGAAGGTCCGCTAGTATAAAATAAAAAAAAAAGTAACTAATTAACTATAAAAAACAAGCGACTCTAAAAAGCGAACCAATTGGTCCTGTCTCAGCATGCTGATGCTCTACTTCTCCATAAGAAGTAGAGCAAGTCTGGTTTTCTGACACCAGTGGAAGAAGTGAAAAAGAAACCACTAGTATGTTCATATCTCTTATATGTCTAATACATGGTTATTTGCCTATTTAAGTCTAAATATAATATGATTCGATACATGTCAATATTTAACATTTTGAGTGCTGAAAACGCACGGTATGAGTTTTCTACAAGTGACTAATATGCGTAAATCCACACTAGCGCAGCGGCTGAGAAAATACAGATCTGTGTGACTCAGCACAGCCGTAATATTTTTCGAACGAAACGCATGTGCGGCGCAACACAACCGCTGTGTAGAGCGGCAGCACGAATTTTTTAGGTAAAAAAAAAGATCGCAGTCGTCGAAAAAAAACCGCAGTCAAAGTGTTAAGTAAAGCTATGCATAACAACAAATTACTTGCATAGGTACTATTTTTATTTAAATATGTTTTATGGGATCATTATGTATACATAAGCGAAAAGTTTTTTAAAATCGGTCCATAATTGACGAACAAAGAACCTGTTAATTTTTTACCGACTTCAGGTAAAAAAATATCAAATTTCAACAGTTGTGGTGCCCTACAAAAACATTTGTCCCAAGGCGGGAATCGACCCCGCATCTTCCTGCGTCACAGCACATTCGCCGCCGCGCCACATCTGTCGTCAAAAATGTATTATTGGTAATTTTTGCTTTTTGGCTTTTTAGCCGAAAAAGCGAGCGAACCCGCCGACTGGAGCTAGTTGATGGGATAAAAAAATAACAATGATACTGATTTTTGAGACAACTACCAAAAAACTGAATCGTCGCTGACCTTCGCAGTGATCTACGCAAACTGTATTGTTTTTGTAGAGATCCGTATTATTGCAAGGGAACCCTTGACAAATGTTGTCGGGGTCAGTGACGGCGAGCTAAATTGATATTAAGATATTTCCAAGTATTTTTGCATAGCGACTAACGGTCAAGCATGTTGATCCACAAAATGTATAATTATATTATATGTACCTATGTTACCTTACATAACACACGTATTTGGCAAAAAAAAAATCTTTATCTTAATTGTTACCTAGACACGCTGAAATTACTGAACAAATCGGGGAAATTATCTATACTAATATTATAAAGAGGAAAGGTTTGATTTTTTGTTTTTTTTTTGTTTGTAACGAATAGGCTCCGAAACTACTGGACCGATTTGAAAAATTCTATCACCGTTTGGAAGCCTAAATATCCGTGGTGAACATAGGCTATATTATATTTTCAAAAAAGTAAGGGATTTTTACTAAAACTCCAATAATGTAGCTAAAGGTTCTAATACCCGTGCGAAGCCGGGACGGTCCGCTAGTAAGTGATAAATGAAATTTTGCTAAAATGTACATAGGTCTAGAATCTAGAATTTTATTATCTCCGAACTAAGTGTAATCATAGCATTAGCAGTTGAAACAGATTGTACCCATACCTACCACTAAAACTCAAGGCACCAATACTGTTGATGACGACCGATGTGGCGCGGTGGACGAAGGCCTGCGACGCGAGGAGGTTGCGGGTTCGATTCCCGCCTCGGAACAATTGTGTGTACGATCTGCAGATATTTGTTCCGGGTGTTCTGGTCGTTTATGTATAATAAAAAATATCTATCTATGTAATGTATTGTATTGTATTATGTATATCAGTTATCTAGTACCCATAACACAAGCTCTGCTTACCATGGGGCTAGATGATGCTGTGTGAATTGCCCAGCATTATATTTTTTTTTTTACTTTAGGGGAAATAATAAATTAATCTGCGGCCGACTATTATACTTGTCTTATTAAGCTGCGTTATAATGAATGACCGACAAAAACCCAAAACACTCCGAAAAAAAGTGTATTTATTAACACTTTCACTGCGGTTTTTTTTCGACGACTGCGATCTTTTTTTTTACCTAAAAAATTCGTGCTGCCGCTCTACACAGCGGTTGTGTTGCGCCGCACATGCGTTTCGTTCGAAAAATATTACAGCTGTGCTGAGTCACAAAGATCTGTATTTTCTCAGCCGCTGCGCTAGTGTGGATTTACGCATATTAGTCACTTGTAGAAAACTCATACCGTGCATTTTCAGCACTCAAAGTGTAAATCGTCGTCGTTTTCTATGTATAATAAAAAATATCTATCTATGTAATGTATTGTATTATGTATATCAGTTATCTAGTACCCATAACACAAGCTCAGCTTACCATGGGGCTAGATAATGCTGTGTGAATTGTCCAGCATTATTACAAATAAAAAATAAAAAATAACCGAACTCGTTGTGTACTGTTGTTGGTGGCACCCAGAGCTTATTGTTGACACATGGTTTACACATTAGTTGATCACCAAGGCCAATGCTACTCAACTCATTTACATAAATGTTTGAGTTCGAAGCCCCCGTACGTTCTGATGCGATGGCTTGTACATTGTCTTGTTTTTTTTACTTTTGGCAACATCTCTGGTGGGATTATATCGTTTTTGCTGGCGCTCTCAGTGTCAGGGTCGAGTATTAGCACATCACTCAACCCTGACATGGCCCTGATGATGTCTCGTCGTATGTGTGCTGCAGTATGTCAGAGAGGCCTTGGCTCAGCGTAATCTTTCTGAAAAGGCAAAAGCAGTGATTTTCAGCCAGACCCATTATTGAGAGCAAGCGGAACGGCTTTCAATTCAATGTGTACCTAACTACTGCTCGTAAATGATAATATTCATTAACAATTACGCGTAAAACAAATATCACCGAACCGAATCATCGAAATGGCCAACCAAATCATCGAAATGGCCAACCGAATCATCGAAATGGCCAACCGAATTATCGAAATTGGCTGGCGTGATATTGAGTTATTTATTTAATTTTCGGAAAACTTACGGCTAAACATAAAACAAGGAAGATTAAGTATATAAGGCCGGCCAATTACACGTTTTCACAAGTAGTAAGAAAGAATAATAAAAAGAATAAGTAGTGGACAAACAATATGAATATATGAAGTTATACAGTAAAGAAGTTTACACAAGTACATTTGAAGTTACTTTTTTTTAAATTTATTTATAAACGCACAAAACATAATATAATCACAAAATATACAGAATTTGAATAATAAACGGTTTAGAACTTGATCATTTCACAAATTATGTGCATACTGAGAATCATAAAAAAACGTGTAAAGCAAAACGTATGATAGTAAAAGCTTGAAATAGAAAAAAACAATAAACCGGATAGGTACCTAAATCTATATATAAGTAAACTTACATATGTGCTCATGCACCCACGTACAATTACAAATCATTATAAGCTTAGGATCAGGAGACTTAATCTAATTTAACTGATTTTAAAGTTCGGGTAAATTTGGAGAAGTATTGAACAAATCAACTTCATCTGCCACTGCATTGAAAAATCTGCTCGCACGTAGAATATATGAGTTCTGTCTGTAACGCGATATAGATGATGGGATATTTAGAAGATTATGGTTTCTGAGAGATGCTGGTGTTGTTCTGAGTCCTATGCAACCAAGTAGTTCTCGACAGTCCACCCTGCCACTCGCAATGTTGAGAAGATACAAAACATCCGCTACACGCCTTCTCTCTAGTGGAAGTTATCGTCCATTTGTCGCGCACATACTTAATGCCAATTTAAGACTTATATGGTTTTCTCATAGATGCCATTGTCAGAACTGGACCAAAATGGGACCACACGGGAAGCACTACCTTTCAAACAAAAAAGAATCATCATAATCTAAAGTTTTGAGGTAACAAACAAACAAAAACCGTCGAATTGAGAATCTCCTCCTTTTTGAAGTCGGTAAGAAGATGGTTCAGGTTTGAGGTAACAAACAAACAAAAACCGTCGAATTGAGAATCTCCTCTTTTTTGAAGTCGGTAAGAAGATGATTCAGGTTTGAGGTAACAAACAAACAAAAACCGTCGAATTGAGAATCTCCTCCTTTTTGAAGTCGGTAAGAAGATGATTCAGGTTTGAGGTAACAAACAAACAAAAACCGTCGAATTGAGAATCTCCTCCTTTTTGAAGTCGGTAAGAAGATGATTCAGGTTTGAGGTAACAAACAAACAAAAACCGTCGAATTGAGAATCTCCTCTTTTTTGAAGTCGGTAAGAAGATGATTCAGGTTTGAGGTAACAAACAAACAAAAACCGTCGAATTGAGAATCTCCTCCTTTTTGAAGTCGGTAAAAAGATGATTCAGGTTTGAGGTAACAAACAAACAAAAACCGTCGAATTGAGAATCTCCTCCTTTTTGAAGTCGGTAAGAAGATGATTCAGGTTTGAGGTAACAAACAAACAAAAACCGTCGAATTGAGAATCTCCTCCTTTTTGAAGTCGGTAAGAAGATGATTCAGGTTTGAGGTAACAAACAAACAAAAACCGTCGAATTGAGAATCTCCTCCTTTTTGAAGTCGGTAAGAAGATGATTCAGGTATACAACACTAATAGAACGGATTTACCCAGCCGGCTGCGCGGTCAAGGTCAGCCCTGATCTATTGCACTATCTGCACTATACCCATGCATCAATTAAATTTAATGAATGTCGCCTCATACGTGCCACGTACATTTATTTATTTCTTTGTGATTACGTCACCTTCAAATAATGCTCGTTATTTCTATCTTCATCACGGATTTGTATATTTCTAGAATGTTATTGCGTAACAATAACAATTGTTATTTATTTATTTTGAGCCATTATTGTTCCACTGCTGTGCAAAGGCCTCCTTGTTCTCCTTCCACTCCTCGCGATCCAACGCTGCAACAGGCCATGATGGAAGATGTGCCTCGAGCTCGTCATGCCATCTCATCCTGCGCCTTCCACGTCGCCTCTTAGCGTTGAGTGGTCTCCACTCTGTGGTGGTCTTAACAATAACAATGTATGGTAAAAATCTTAACTGCTATTATCAGAACAGTGGCCTAGTAGCAAAACCACCATATTTTCGGACTTTAAAAGCTTTGCCACACTGGATGAGTTCTGCGGTCTGCGGTCAGGTTAAATTTAACGCCGCCCGCATTATGTATTGAATTTAACCAACCGCATCCAGTGTGGCAAAGCCTTAAGAACATGAAGACATTAAAGATCTTGTAGCACGTATGTTAGATATCATCTGGAGTACCCCTCACAGGTGTGGAACCCGGCTTACGCTATTTACTCGTATAAGGACCGACTGAAATCATTAGATAGTGGTATGAATGAGGATCAAAATATAAGAGCCTATGACACTCCCTGATTGTTGATCGCTGATTGGCTAGCTATACTAATATTATAAAGATTTTTTGTTTGTTTCTTTGTATCGAATAGGCTCCGAAACTACTGGACCAATTTAAAAAATTATTTCACCGTTGGGAAGCTACACTATCCGCGGTGAACATAGGCTATACTAAAATTTAGAATTGTGAAATTTGAATGCTAGTTTGATACAAATGTTATGTGTTTTCTTTACAGACGAGTGTTCAAATGCGGCGGCGCTGCGGCTGCTGGAGGCGGCGCGCACGGGCGACGTGGAAGCGGCGCGCTCCATCCTGGACGCGCGACCGCGACTCGTCAACTGTCGCGACGTGGACGGTCGCCACTCCACGCCGCTGCACTTCGCGGCCGGGTGAGTTCTTCCAACGCGATTAACGCCTTTTCACGAGTTATACACGCTAAAATGCGCCTTAACACTTTGAGTGCTGAAAACGCACGGTATGAGTTTTCTACAAGTGACTAATCTGCGAAAATCCACACTAGCACAGCGGCTGAGAAAATACAGATCTTTGTGACTCAGCAGAGCTGTAATATTTTTCGAACGAAACGCATGTGCGGCGCAACACAACCGCTGTGTAGAGCGTCAGCACGAATTTTTTAGGTAAAAAAAAAGATCGCAGTCGTCGAAAAAAAAACCGCAGTCAAAGTGTTAACACACGTTATCCGTGCTCAAATTACCATAATAACGCTGATAACGCGCGTTATGTGTTAAATAGCGTGGTACATCTTGATTTGACTAGATAGCAGTTATGACTAAATCACTTTCAAACTAAATCTCGATATGACCGTATCGCGTTAGGACTACATAGCGTCTGGACTAGATCACCAGAAGGCCTGATAGCGTAACGACTATATTCTCGCTAGAGACAGGATCATGTGCAGGGTACAGTAGAGCATAACAGATTCTGCAGCGGACAGAATGTATTTTAGATATAAGATAATAAGCATCTTATTTCTCTTTAGGTACTACACGATTGACGACCGATGGGGCGCGGTGGGCGAAGGTCCGCCTGCGACGCAGGAGGTTGCGGGTTCGATTCCCGCCTCGGAACAATTGTGTGTACGATCTGCAGATATGTTCCGGGTGTTCTGGTCGTTTTCTATGTATAATATAAAATATCTATCAATGTAATGAATTGTATTATGTATATCAGTTATCTAGTACCCATAACAGAAGCTCTGCTTACCATGGGGCTAGATAATGCTATGTGGATTTTCCAGCATTAATTATTTATTTAATTTATACTACAATCTATTTTCGACTCGCGGAACAAGTGAAACCCTATCAAAAAAATTTTCGTGGCCATTATTAAATGTTATTGTTGTCTGGGTGGTACCAAAAAACGGCATAATTTTGTCCAATTTATTAAAATTAAAAATGACTCGCGTATTGTTCTCACGTATTCACATGCATAATAATATAATTGTGGTGTTGATTTGATTTACGTCGAAGGCAAAAAAGAGTTTACTGACTGTCTATACTAGGTAGGAACTTTAAAGATCAAAGGTCACATCTAGTTCTAACAGATCGGTCTCGTTTAAAAGTCAAAGCGTATTGATGACTAGCGGACCTTCCCGGCTGCGCACGGTTTTAGTACGGATCCGTAACCTTTTGAAAATATAATATAGCCTGTCCGCGGTGGAAATTCACGGATAGTGTAGCTTCCCAGCAGTGAAAGAATTTTTAAAATCGGTCTAAGTAGTTTCGGAGCCTATTCATTACAAACAAACAAAAAATCTAACATTTCCTCTTTATAATATTATATTGATGATGTCCAGTAGAACAGGGCAATGTGGTTTTATCAGAGGGAGGCCTGTTTCCAGCAGTGGACCAATATAGGCTGTTGAGGTTGAGGAAGCATAGATCGATAACAGAGCATAGTTTCATAATTCGAGCTTATGATTTGACCAGCTAACGGCCTCCCGTTTCAGTGTAGGTTGTAGTACGTTTGATACAAAGAGTTCTGATAAAATTTTTGAAATTATCATGGTTATTAACAATAAAGTCATTTAAAACGGGAAATATTGGATAACTCAAAAATCAAATCATGGTAAATATCCCGTTTTAAATGACTTCAGAGTTGTGACGTTCGAGTTGATGTGTGCGACAACCCTGAACGTGTTCGGGCGATGACAGCGGAGTGACGAGTTGACTGACAGATCGGAGGAAGGTCACTTTTTATGTTTGTAACACATTTACATGTTTTTTCCTATATAGTAGCCTACGTTCCGTAAGGTTTTTAATCAACAAATACATATGTATATCTCATTATCTTCATCATCATCATCGATTACTTACATAAATTGTCTCTGTTATTTACTGTATCAGCCAATCGATTCACACTACCTTACGGCACAGCCAAAAAAATATATTTGAATTCAATTAAAATTGAATTTGTCCTATGATTTGTATGGATAATTATTATGTGTTTCTCATTTCTATTTTCTCGGGGCCATATAGTGACCCGGTCCTTTGGGCTTGCGTGGGGCCGAAGCCAACTGCACGGAGACCTTTTAAGAGAGTTATTAATATTATAATGTGTCGCGTGTAACACAGATACACTGTAGCTACCACAGGAGACAGTGCTCCAACTCTTTGTGCTATCCATATTATTATCATCAACGTTGTTATTGTATTTGCATTCAGGTACAATCGACTGCCTCTCGCGCAGCTGTTACTGCAGCGGGGGGCGGATGTCCACGCCAAGGATAAAGGGTGAGTGCAACCAAGCTTAGGAACTCCGCAAGGGATACCAGGCATGCAGCACAGAGCTGAATCTCCTTTTGTCTGTTGTGTAAGTCATTTATTTTCGTGTATTTTAGGAAGGATGATAGTTACTAAATATTGATTGTGTATGTTCCAGCGGTCTGGTCCCCCTGCACAACGCGTGTTCGTACGGACACTACGAGGTGACGGAGCTGTTGGTGGCGGGCGGCGCCGCCGTCAACGCACACGACCTGTGGCGGTTCACTCCGCTGCACGAGGCGGCCGCCAAGGGCAAGGCGGACATCGTGCGGCTGCTGCTCAAAGTGAGTCCTATAGCTGTGCCTGTAGAGTCTAGGATCCTACTGGCTGCGCTGTTAGCGCACGCGACCTATGGCGGTTCACTCCGCTGCACTAGGCGTACAACACGTTACATTACGCCGCGTAACGCCCGTCAGACCTCAAGATTCTACCGGCCGCTGCATCACCTACAATAGAAAAAATCCTGCCGGCTGCGCATAATACAATGGTTCGGCGCAGCGAATTAAATTTTATGTAAATAATTCTTCGCTGTATTTACGTATATTATTTTTCGTTTCATTCCAGCATGGTGCGGACCCGACGAGACGCAACAGGGACGGACTGACGGCGCTCCAACTAGTCAGAGCGGGAGACAGCGATACAGCCGATGCACTGCGGGGAGACGCGGCCTTGCTGGACGCTGCTAAAAGGGGAGACCTGGCCAGAGCGAGGTATATACTTAACTCTCCATTTTAGTTTGGTTATTGTTTCTCTCTGTGTGTTCTTCAATAAAAAGTGAGTAGTGGCTGTAGGGCAATATTTTTTTGGATTAAAGACAAATACAATTTTTTTTTCAGGAAGCTGATAACTCCAGAGAACGTGAACTGTCGAGATGCTCACGGCAGGAATTCGACCCCGCTACATCTAGCCGGTAACTATTCTACCTTTGCTTGAGCTACATGACCCTAAAATTCTATGCCGTGAACGCTGCTTCTACAAAAGGATGGTTCGAGAGGCGATTTACATCAAGAAACATCTTCAATTTAAATCTTCAAGATGGTTTTCGTCTCTCTTTCTCGTGGAATTCTGTGCTTAATAAGTGTGTGTCACAACGCACACTCATATGACTGACTGCCTACTGCGATCGGACACGGTCAGTGTAGTGTCGTAATATGAACTGGAGATTCCTGATTCTGAAGACGAATTGAGGGTAGTCGTGGATACTGCCGTCCTTTCTGTTCTGCAACTACGCTGTAACGCGATAGAAACGTAGGGGAAAATAAAACAAAAGGTACGCGATAAATACTCGATAATTACTCTTTAATATGTTGACAAATCGCGGTAGTTTTATCTAACGATAACCTGCGAAATCCGAAATTTTTCTGAGTGATGCTCACTATATTATCTTCATTACATAATTTCCAGCTGGATACAACAACCTGGAGGTAGCGGAGGCCCTGCTGGAGGGCGGAGCGGCCGTGTCCGCGCGCGACAAGGGAGGCCTAGTGCCTCTGCACAACGCGGCCTCCTACGGACACGTGGAGCTCGCGGCCTTGCTGCTGCGGCGCGGGACCGACCCCAACGCGCAGGACAGGTGAGCGAGTGGACCCCAGGAGATGTAGCCGTACATTGGTAGTGACTGGCATAATGCATAGTAGACTGACAACGCGCAGGACTGGTAACAGACTGTCTCCCCAGTACATGTTGCCGTATGTGAGGAGGAATGACTGCCAAACAACTGGTGAAACTGACATCACTCATCAAAGTGCTTTATCAAGAGTTCTGTAAGGGCAAATGAAATAAACCACTTTGATGTTTGATGTCACATATTTCAAATTGCATAAGTAAATAGCTTGACGATGCGGTGTGAAATATCCAGCAATATTTATTGTTTATATATGTATCTGTCCGACAGATGGGGCTTCACGCCGCTCCACGAGGCCGCACACAAGGCGAGGACGCAGCTAGCCGCTTTATTGGTCAGTAGTACTATTATCTTTATTACAATGTTGCCAACACAAAAATATCTGTAGTAGATAGATAGATCAATTCTTTATTAATTAAATCAGACACACACATACAAAATACAACAATTATACAGTACACAGGAAAACAAACAACATGAAACACAGTTGACTAAAATAAGAAAAACAAACAATTCTGTCAGTATGTTAAAAGGCCGGGGCTCAGCGTAATATTTTGCTAGAGAAGCAAAAGAACTGATCATTGTAGTAGTGTAATTCCTTTTGCCAGGATGAACTAAAGATGACCTTTTCTTGATCCTTTGACATAATAGTTTATTGGTTCAGCTAGCGCACGGTGCGGACCCGTTCATAAAGAACCAGGAGGGTCAGACCGCGCTCGAGCTCGCCGGCGCCGACGACGTGCGCTCGCTGCTCGCCGACGCAAGCACGGGCGCCGCCTGCGTGCCCCGCGCCGCGCCGCACCCCCCCGCCGCGCCCCCCACGCACGCCGTGCTCATGCCGAGCGGGACCACGGCGCAGCTACCCCTGCCGGTGAGTGAACTTATCCTACAGGCTGCGGCAGTTACCAACTCGCAGCTGTGACGTCATCCTACAGGCTGCGCCGGTATTATTATCATATAGCCAATATTGGTTGACGAAACCTTGGTATTTCATTAGTGACTGGATGCTTTGATTCTGTTTCCCTCCTTCTAATTTATCAATGTCTCTTTTCACTTTGTGATTTGCTAGATCCGTTTTCCAACAATACATTATATCGGTCGTTACGAGACAAAAATAACACACTAAAAAAGTAACGCAATGAATAAATTCAACGCTGTGTGATATAGACACATTAGCCACATGCTGCTCGTCTATTATAATAAATAAATATATATATTTGTCAGATCGCGAGTGACTACTGGGCGGAGGGCGCGCGCGGCAGCCTGGAGGAGGCGGCCGGTAGACCTGCATCAGCTCTCTCCACGTCTGAGTCATTGCAGACCTTCCTACAGAGGTGAGGAGTGCGGGGACAGAACTAATACTTGTGTGTTCCCGGAACGAACTTACATTTGAAACTAATCAATCCTAATCAAAAACCTCAACTACTTTATTACCTTATACTTTGAATAATTATTATTGTTCGTTTTTATAGAGTTAAGCCTTCAAAAACGAATAAATGACATACATAATTTAAACGTGGAAGAGCGAAGCCACCTGACACAAGTATTTCTATAAGGATGTCTTCTTATATGATTCTGACTGTGTCCTTTATTATTGAATAAACATTTTGTATTTGTAGAGTTCAGATCCAACATAGCTATCCAACGATGTATTACAAATAGCTATTGCAGGGTGGAACCAAAACTGCCAACAATATTATTCCATGTAATTTTGATGCTATCTTTTCTAATAAGTATATGGACAACCTTACTCGAAAATAATAAGCTTGAACTGTATTTAATGCCCGTGTTAATTTCTAAACTGTTATTCTATTCCAGCATCGGGCTAGAACAGCTATCCTCAGTCCTGGAACGTGAACAGATAACAGTGGACATCCTCTCGGAGATGTCTCACGAGGACCTGCGTGCAGTGGGCGTGGCGGCCTACGGACACCGGCACCGACTCATGAAGGGCGCGAGGCACACCATCAGCAGCGGAACAGGTACTCGCACTCCATCCATTATTATTGAGCTCATGGGACTCCCATACACGATCAGTGAGTCGCCCGAAGTTGGCAGCGGCGTTTGCAATGCGGGATGCTATCTCCGAAGCCAAAGTGTCAGCTCATCGGGCCAACTCTACTGCCATGCGGGCCGTAGGGTTTACTAACTAAAAGTGGATAACAAGTCTTTTAATGTCTTGCAGATTGGTACGGCGGCACGACGCTCATAGACGTCCCGCCCCCGGAAGAGACAGGGACGGCAGATAGGGGCGCGGTGGGGGAGAGCGAGTACGCGATAGTAGAGAACGAGATGCAAAGCACAGTGAGAGTACATCGAGACACGCAGACCTTCACGCATTATAATGTCGTCAGGGTACGTTTTATATTCATATTTCTTCTTATTTATTTATTGCATAAACAAACATTGTCACATGATATTAGCTTAGGTGTTATTATCTTAGAGGTAAGTACACGTACCCTCTAAGCTTAGGTTAGGCAGCAATTTATTTGTAAGTAATAACAATAGTTACTAGTATTAATAGGTAGGTAACATAGTAATCGGATGATTTATACTATATATAATACTAGTTTCTGTCCGCATGTATAGATCCAGAAGCTAGTGAACGGGCGGCTGTGGGCGCGCTACACGCACCGGCGGCGTGAGGTGGGGGCGGAGGCGGGGGGCGCGCCGCACGAGCGGATGCTGTTCCACGGGTCGCCCTTCATCAACGCCATCGTGCAGAAGGGCTTCGACGAGCGACACGCCTACATCGGTCAGTATTAGTGACGCCCACTGCTGGACAAACAACTCCATCGTCTACGCATCTCGGTCCTGAGCCATTCGGACTACACCACTACAGCCAACAAACTTAGATAAAAGGCACAGATCAACAAAGTCTCTCTCACGATGCCCTTCAAAAATAAAAGTCTATGATTATGTTCATGACTTGGCATGCGACTCGGAGAACGTAGTGAAGGACGCTATTATACGTCGACGTTATTATTATTATTATACAATCTCATCTTCTACTGACCAAGAGCGTCGTATCATCAGCATCTACAATTTTGGAAGAGATCGTTCACATAAATCATTTATGTATACGAGGAAAATAATCGGTATTGGGATGCTTCCTTGAGGTACACTGTAAAAAAACTGTTAAAAATTTTTAAGGTATAGGTATACTGTGTAAATTTACAGTGTCAAAAGCCGTACACAAATCTAAGGCAAAAAATTCAAACAAGTAAAAAGTTCCGAAATATGCAGAGGGTTTTTTTTTAAACACACTTTGCAGTACTCTTGCTTATAGTATGTTTGTTTGTATGTCGCAGGCGGTATGTTCGGCGCGGGGATCTACTTCGCGGAGCACTCGTCCAAGTCCAACCAGTACGTGTATGGGTTCGGCGGCGGCGCCGGCTGCCCGCGCCACCACGACCGCGCCTGCACGCTCTGCCATCGGTGACTCCCTTCAACTATACCTTCATACCTTGTGGTCCGGGAGACAGTGACAGATTTTCATGACCAATTCTCAAGCAAAACTTCGTAATATGCATTAGGGATTAATAATATGAATACTTGTGACCGTCAGCTGCGACTCCGGGGGTGGGTTGGGCAGTGGCAGCGATGACGACATTATTCCCATGGAAAAGGTTCAAATCAGAATTCTGGAATAAACGAATTTTAATTTCCGATTCAAACCTTATTCCATGGGAACAATGTCGTCATCGCTGGTCAGCCGGTTTAGGTAATACTGTCGTTGTCACGTGATCCATGTTACTGCTCCAAGACACTGTTCTCGCATTTAAATTAGTTCCTAATTTGTTATCTTTATTAGTTCATAATTCGTATTATTTAATATGAAACGCAAATCAATATTTTCTATATCTATCTCTGTTTCAGTCAGCTGCTGCTGTGCCGCGTGTCGCTGGGGCGGCAGTTCTCGCTGTCGATGGCGACGCGCATGGCGCACGCGCCGCCCGGACACCACAGCGTGGCGGGCCAGCCCACCGCGCACGGACTCATCTACCCCGAGCACGTCGTCTACAGGGGCGAACAGGTCACCACACATATTTTATTACGAAATGGACATCTTTATCGTCCTACACTACTTTTGTCGGGCCCATGCCAGGTGGAATGACCTGCGAAAGACTGCAGGCAGTTGCGTCAAGCTGAAGATAGGGCGCTGTGGTGCTCATGAGGGGACGCCTATGTCCAGCAGATGGTGATGATGATGTTCTTTTTCGTTATCTAAAACTGTCTTGTTATTGGAAACTATACCCCTATATTCGTGGGTGTGCAATAACACAGCGCAGCCTTGCTGTGTGACGGCGGTTATATGGGTATCGTTTGCCTGCCGCATGACCGTGAGCCGTCGCTGGAGGCCGAGCCTGGCCGCCCTTGTGCCCTACGCCTCTACACTATAAGATGTGCTTCTTGAAGGAACTGTATCAGCGCCCTCTGTGAACAGTTTCACAAACAGACTCCCACTGATTACAAACACACAAACTGACCACTATAAAAAAATAAATAAAAAAAAACAAAGCACTGGGATATAAATATATAGCTCTCAGCTGCTCGTCTATAGCTAAATAATAATCTATACTAATTTTATAAAGAGGTAAGATTAGTTTTTTTCTTGTTTGTTTGTTATCTAGTACCCATAACACAAGCTCTGCTTACCATGGGGCTAGATAATGCTGTGTGAATTGTCCAACATTATTTATTTTATTTATTTATTTGCATTGAATAGGCTCCGAAACTACTGGACCGATTTGAAACATTATTTCACCGTTGGAAAGCTATTCTATCCCTGGTGAACATAGGATATATTATGTTTAAAAAAAATTAGGGATTAGGAAATTAGGGACAGGGAGGAAAATTACCTAAAAAATTCCTTACATCGCGTACGTTGCCAAAATAATAATAATAATAAAAACCCGCGCGAAGCCGGGAAGGGCCGCTAGTAATAAATAATTTGTTTTTCTTTTCCAGGCGTATCCGGAGTATTTGATAACGTATCAAATAGCGAGCGCCGAGCCCGCAGCGGAGCCCTAGGCAATAATGTAATATAATGAACTTATGTTTGAAAACTTAAGGTTTTTTTACGTTTTGGTTGTGACAACTAGCTTATTAACTTGACATTACTTAAACGTGTCTATTCTGATGGTACATGAACTTAATGACATTAAGTACTTTAAATATGTCCTTTCAACGCATTCGCAATATATATATCTTACCGTTATCTATGTATAATAAAAAATCGATCTATATAATGTATTGTATTATGTATATCACTCATCTAGTACCCATAACACAAGCTCTGCTTAGCTTGGGGCTAGACGATGCTGTGTGGATTGTACAGCATTATTTATTTATGTATTCTAGAGAACCATCTCCGTGCTCGCCCTACTGTGCTCATTAGCATATCGATTCCTTAACAAAATATTTATAATAAATACGCGTTGATCTTCCAAATGTATCTTAGCCTGATTCAAAGTGTATTTTAATGCAATATGTAGCTGTAATAGGTTATTTGATATTGTCGTACATAGAAACCTTATACCGTTAGTTAACTACAAAGCGGATATTTTCTAACTCTTTTGTGAACGCGCTAATGGCCGCCGCTCAGCGCCTGCCAACTTAATAAGAAGGATAATGATTCTATGTGTCAATGATTTAACGTTATTATTATAACTGCATTATAATCAACTTCAACTTCTTATTTGTATGGCTCGCTGTGTCTGTGTTGCCACAACTCTGCCAGTGTCTGAAGAAAAAATAGAATTAAATTGTATTAATGATAACTAAACGTAAACAGTTTCATGTTTTTGAGTAGTACTGCGGTATAATCACGTTATGAATCAATCCAGAGCCCGAGTCCATTTGACGTAAGTATCGAGACGTGATCGTCTCATTTTCCCATAAGTGTTGGTACAGCGCCCCCTATCGTTCGGACAGGGAACCAGGCACATCACATACTAATATCGTCGGTGGACGGTTCAATTGGGGTAACCGACGAAACATAAGAAACAGTAGGAGCATACATAGTAATTTTTCTATACTAATATTATAAAGAGGAAAGGTTTGATTTTTTGTTTGTTTGTTTGTAATGGCTGCGAAACTACTGGACCGATTTGAAAATTCTTTCACCGTTGGGAAGCTACACTATCCCCGGTGAACATAGGCTATATTATATTTTCAAAAAAGTTAGGGATCCGTACTAAACCCATGCGAAGCCGGGAAGGTCCGCACGTTGATAATAAATTGATCATAACTTTATTCGTATGTGTTTTTTGGATCTGTTTTGACAGAAAAGCTTAAGAATTTTCGGGCATATTATTAATTTTGACCCTAGTAGCTTTATTTTTAGATACAAATCTCAGTTACACGAAAAAATATGCTTAGGTAGTTACACTATTGTTGCAGACAAGATTTATTCAAATATTGCGATTACAAAATAATTACAAAGAAATCTGAAAAATTTGCAAAATTGTGTAGCGTAACTGTCTTTTTTTAGCTAGAACTTTTTTAATACGCCTTTCCAAAGAACAGAAAAACTGACTCAACTTTTTTACGTATTTCGTCAGTTACCCCAATCGAACCGACCGACCCCGGCCCTCTGATTATGTAACTGCGACCGGTTTGCGACAGGCGTAAATTAAGCAATCAGTGCTGTCAAAAGCCAATTTTGTATTAGATGACAGCAGGTACTACGTCACCCAGCAATCGAGCACTAGGTTTCCCTCTGCCGGACAATCGGTGAACTAAAAATTGCTTGCTAAAATTGCGGTCGCGGTCGCGTCGCTGTTGCTGTTGCTTTTACATAATCAGCCTGCCGGACGTCATTAGACGTTACTATCGTCGGACTCGGGCTGTGTTCGTGTGAGTCACACACTGTATATAGTTTGTATTATTGACATCAGTATTTTGAATGCATTGAATATTTTGCATTAATATTATAATTAAATGTGCTCTCCTTGGACCCATTTGTTCGCCTCCTAATGTAAAGAATATATGTCTTTTTTTATTCTTTTTCATTCTTTAGTCAAATAAATTTTGCCCGCGGCTTCGTATGCTTTGTTTCTATGGAAACGTTAAAAGGTTATTCCTATCCTATGGGAACTGTTGTATGGGATAAAAATTTCTAAAGTTACATCTAGTAGTTTTAGCTTGAAGAAGTAACAAACATCCATCAATGTAAACTTTCGCATTTACTATATATTATTAGTGTGATGCGAAAGTTTCACGGATGTGTGGATGTTTGTTTATATCTCACGACAAAACTACTGAACGGATCGGGCTGAAATTTTGCATAATGTAGTCCTGATCTGGAATAATATAAACAGACTACATTTTATCCGGAAAAACGCGCGCAGAGTCGCGGGCAGAAACTAGTTATTATAATAAAACGAAATTCTAAGAGTTTATATAAATTGACTGTAGATAGATAGATAATTCTTCATTGAACACTTAGTATGAATTAACAATGTAAAATAAAAACTTTAAAAACTAGATACAATTGACGGTCTTATCGCTCAAGAGCGCTCTCTACCAGACAACCATTGTATCCCATTAGGACACAGGCCCAGTACAATCGAATATAATGAAAAAAACATGAATGTCTCAAAGTCGGTCGCTCGGGTCAACTATAAGTTGAACATGTAAATGCTAAATTGAGGCTTCCTATCCAGAAAAATAATATTTTAGGATTTTTTAAATGATGACTTATTACGACTTATTTGTTACAATTTAAAGTACAATAAGTTAAATATATTATCAAAGCAGGTTCAGCCAAAGTTGTATATTTTGAAAAATTTGGTAGGTAGTTATAAGAAATTCTAAAATTATTACATTAAGTAATTTATTATGGCTGAACCTATTTCGATAATGTTTTCATTGTACCTCATCCGAGCTGGTATTCTATTGTATATTGTGAGGAGTTTTTTTATATGTTTTTTTCTAGTAGGTTATAAATAAATTAATACAATAATTTTTAATCTTTTATTTATTTTAATTAGTCCTCTAAGACATTTCACGCACAAGTTAAAAACAAAACATTAAATACAACTTTTGAAACTCTCATGGTTATTAACACTAAAATTTTAAACCGGATATTTACTATGATTTGATTTTTATACGATAACTAGTTGTTAGATGTGCGCGAGCTGCAAGCAGCTCGCGGCGGTTAAGATAGTCAAAAAAGTTAGTCAAAAACGATACCCATATCAGGTTTTTAGTTGGGGGAAGGGGTACAGGGGGTCTGGGGGCATGGGGGAGTCACGGCACGGCTCGCTTCGCTCGCCGTACCGTTCCCCTTGGTCGCATTGCGGCTCGCTTGAAAGCGGTGGTAGTGGTAACGTTCGTAGCAAAAGACAAAAAATGAGGGTAGATCGGTATGTCTGCCCATAAAAACTAACTCGCAGTGCCTTCAGTTATTCCGTGATCATGGCGCATGAAACTGTGCCGAAATATTGGATAACTAAAAATCAAATCATGGTAAATATCCCGTTTTAAATGACTTTAGTGTTAATAACCATGATAGTTTCAAAAGTTTTATATTACACACAATTTAAAACATTTTGTTCAAATAATAATAGCTGTATAATTGACTAGATAGGTTCTCGTATAGAGATACATTATATATTTGCTAATAGACATTTTCTCAGTCGCAGACAATTTTAGATATACTAAGGCCCGTATTACACAAGCTTGCTCAGGTATCGATCTTTGCTTGAGTAATGATTTTCTACAGCAGATATCAAAAACGTTTTCTTTACCCTTACACAATAAGCACTCATCATCATCATCATCGGCCTATAGCAGTCCACTGCTGGACATAGGCCTCCCCCAATAAACGCCATAGCGCCCTGTCTTCAGTTTGCCGCATCCAGCATCTACCTGCAGTCTTTCGCAGGTCGTCATCCCACCTGGTCGGAGGGCGTCCTACACTACGTTTACCGAGTCGTGGTGTCCACTCAAGAACACGTTTGCCCCAGCGGTCGTTGGTTCTTCGCGAGCAATAAGCACTAAGACGAGTCAAATTATATACCACTAGCGGACCTTCCCAGCTTCGCACTGGTATTTATTATAGCCTATGTTCACCGGGGATAGTGTAGCTTCCCAACGGTGAAATAATTTTTCAAATCGGTCCAGTAGTTTTAGAGCCTATTCAATACAAACAAAAAATCAAACCTTTCCTCTTTATAATATTAGTACAGATAGATAAATTATTACCAAATAATAAATAAAGTGTTTAATAGGTGGCATTTTATCTTCACTTAATTTTTTTCTGAGCTTGAGCATAGTTTCATAATACAGGCCTTACAGATGATGTGATGTACCTTAACATTACTATACATATAAATCTATGTATAACCGAACAAATGCGACAAAATTGCTTATTTCACGCCTGGGCCACGACTTCGTTGATATCATTACCTCGTAAGAAATCATTATCTACCATGAAGGATGGTGGAGGTAGGGAGGTACATGAATCCCGACAGAGTAGAGAATCGAACCCGCAACCTCCTTGGCATCGCAGGCGGAACCACCAAGAGTAATTATCCTTTAAGTAGGTACATAAATCTAGGCCTTTTTACACAATATCAAATACTAGAATGCCGAAGTCCCGGCCGCCCCATGTAGTGACCACATCACATTATTTCTACAAGTACCTACTATTTTAACGTATAAAAATCCTATGACCACGACAGTGTGTAAACCTGTTGAAACGTCGGGAAAAATAGGGAATTAACGCGATGAATACCCGTATTAAAATCATCACATTACATCAGGTAGAAACTAGTTTATTAGCCGGCTTTCTACTTCTAAGGGTCATCCTCAGCCTATAGCAGTCCACGGCTGGACATAGGCCTCCCCCAATGAGCGCCAGTTGAAGACAGGGTGCTACCCTGTCTTCAGCTTGCCGCATCCAGCATCTACCTGCAGTCTTTCGCAGGTCGTCATCCCACCTGGTCAGAGGGCGTCCTACGCTACGTTTACCGAGTTGTGGTCTCCACTCAAGAACACGTTTGCCCCAGCGGCCGACGGTTCTTCGCGAGATGTAGCCGACCCACTGCACCGCCACTTCAGCTTGCTAATTCTCAGAGCTATTTCGATAACTTTGGTTATTCCAACTTCTATCACCAGCGCAAAATCCATACAACCCTTTAAGGTACATCGAAATAAGTGATAATGTATTTACTGCCACTTCTTAGGATAATGAACGGGGAATGGTAGGCGCGTGACTCTTTTAAATAAATAGGTTTACATATCTTTTTTTAACGCACTATAATAACAAAAACCATAAACTATTCTAATAATTTCTACGTCCACAGTCAGATGCAAGGGTTGAGCGCCCCCGTCATGTTCACGTGGCTGCAGGAGACCCTCTGTCCGGTGGGCACGGCCACCTTGAACAGCTTGCCCTGCGGCATGCACACGCACACCTTGAACTGCCCCGCGTGGGGGCCCGAGCCCCCGGCGGCGCCCGGGGCTCCCGGGGCCGCGGTGCGGTTGGACGCCGCGATGGGCAGGTAGCGGACGTCGAGGTACACGCCCTCTTTACCTGGGATATATCATGGTTTTATTATTATTTGGAATGTAATACGACAATGCTCGAGGCTAGAGTATATATATATATATATACCCGAATACAAGGAAGTATTCATATATAATATGAATAAATAAGGACTATCCAACTACATGATGCTGTTTGGACACATACAACATCATCTAAGTTAATGCAATCACTGCCCAGCCGGCGGCGGTGCGACCTGCGAGAGTGCGCCGCCGGCCGTTGGGCTATGATACACTTAGAGATATATTAGGGCTAGATGATGCTGTGTGGTTGTCCACCATTATTTATTTATAGCACAGACCGCAAATCCAGTCTGTATCTGCTGTGTCACGCTATGAAAATCGAACCCGCAACCTCCTTCGCATCGCAACTTCATTCGTTGCGCCGACTTCAACCACCGAATGTAAGGATATTTGTTGCTTCTACTAAACTAATTTGGCAGATATTTGGCTCAGTCAAAGTTCTAGATGTAAAGTGAGTCAAAGACGTGAAAACTTTTAGGTAATTCCAGCCTATAAGTCTACTAAGTTACTATCATCGTATAAGCAGCGGGCAGTAGCTAGTGTTGCACAACTGGTGGCCTTACCGCTGAGCACGATGGATCCGTTGATGGACCTGATGTAGATGTCCTGGTCGGCCGTCCAGAACAGCTCCTTGGACTCCATGCGCGTGCCCTCCGCGCCTGCGCACACAATCACACACTGACTGACCGACACTACTACATTTGATTTGATTTGTTAGATTTTGAGTTGGAGCAAAACTCGTTCCAAGCTTTTTTATCTTCTAGATAGATAATCTGGTATTTTGTAATAAGCTTTTTTACAAAGAAAATATGTTTCAATTTTTTTTTAAATTTATGAATTGATAATTATTGCAACTCACTTGGAGTTTTGTTGTAGAAACGTATAAATTGCCCTTTAAAAGATACACTTACCTTATGTAGTCTAGTTGTGGGCACAGCGAGTTTCACTGGGACGTCCGTTCCCTCTGAATGTTGCGAGCGAAGTGAAGTGAAAGAGAGCGCGGCGTGCCGAGCGCTGTGCGTTCGGGTTGCCTAATCGACGTTTTGTTTTTCAAATAATATAGGCAGTATATGTACCTCTGAGGAAGGTGGAGGAGTCGGAGTGCAGCACCAGGTCCTCGTCCACGGGCGCCGACACGCGGTGCGTCGACACCAGCTGCGGGAACACACGCTACTGATCAATTACTTAGTAGGTATAACACAATTGAACACCGGTACATACTACCCGCGGTTTAATGATGCAACATTGGTATTATGTAATTAAAATAAATGAATGAAGACTTTTAAAATATATAAATAAATTTAAAATAAATAATTGAACTATTAATTATACACTGGACTTATCTATATTTGATGTTGAGATCACTTTTATCATTATTATCATTTATTATATATGTATACTAATATTATAAAGAGGAAAGATTTGATTTTTTGTTTGTAATGAATAGGCTCCGAAACTACTGGACCGATTAGAAAAATTCTTTCACCGTTGGAAAGCTACACTATCCCCGGTGAATATAGGCTATATTATGTTATCAAAAAAATTAGGGATTACGCCCGGCGTCCTCAGCACCACCTTACATACATTTACATAGAGCTATCATCGCTACAGACAGACAGACACTCACCCTGGCGTGCAGGTTGTTGACGGCGTCAGGCACCGTGCACTGCGCCGCGCCGCGCGCGCCCGGCGTCCTCAGCACCACCTTACATACATTTACAACCATTAAAACTTATTATACACTAACAACAACGATGGCTAATGTACCACGGCCCACTCACGGCCAGGCTCCCCCACAGCCCGCAATGACATCTGTGATGTGATGTGACATGCGCCAGAACAAGGAACAAGTGTTCGGGACAAAGTGCGTAGGACAACAAGTTTAATGTACTACGTAATTAATAAATGACGTAGGATGTGTAGAGTAGAGTGTGGAGTCACCCGAGTGACTCTTGTCTCACGGTGTCGGTCCGTGACCGCGAGGTTGGCAGGACCGTGCGTGGGACGATTGGCAGGATCATGTGGAGGTTGGCAGGACCATGGGTCGGTCGGAGCTCACCTCGCCGGTGTGCGGGTCCCGCAGCTCCAGCGAGCTCACTCCGCGGATGAACACCCCGCTCGCGTTCACAGCCAGGCGCGACTCCACGCGGGACAGCCTGCCGACCAACAGGCGTATTACAAACAGGGACGTTATTGGACAAATACCTATTGTTATCGAGGTTTTTCAAGCAAGAAAAATTCGCAGTTCGCACTGTACCTAGTGCGATTAGTTTTATAGACACCATCACACCTATAACAGAAGAAAAAACTATTGATAACGACCTGTTGACCCTTCGATCAATGGCTCTTGTACACCGACGATTTAAAAACATTTAATTAAATAAAATGACCCTAGTGTTGCACAGCCCTGCAAAATGACCTTAACATTGTTTCACATTGGTAAACATAACAAAAGGAACCTTAATGCCAGTTCATGTTTTTTAATCTCATTCACAAATAAAATTTCACCCCGATGCGAACTGAGCCACTCACCCATTCTATAATTGAGTTTTGAAATCCATTTCAGCCATTTCATCACCTTCGTTATTTGCAATAACTGAGCATGCATGGGAATGGGACACGACAAGGTCATGAAATAACTTCTAAGTAGGATAGCTGGTTCTTGCGTAACTGCACAGTGGGATAGCTTGAGAGATGACGTCATTCTCAATCCCCCATCGCTATTACTTGCCTACTTTACTTATAGAATAAGCTATAACTTGCGTACTTAGAGAATAAGTACGCAAGTTATAGCTGCATTCCTCACCGTGTCTGCAGACTGAAGACGACGGCCCCTCCTTGACTAGTGACCTCCAGCGGCTCCCCTCGGAAGCTCTCAAGCCGTCCGTCCCGCTTGTACACGTGCTGCAGCTCCGCCCGCCCGAGCAGCTTCACCGCGCGCTCCGCCGGGAGGAACTCCATGCTCTCCAGACCTGGGGCGTTCTGATTTTAGCAATTTGTAGGTTACGTCATTTGAAAACAACCCAATACTCCACCATGCAGCAGATATGCTCTTCAACTGCGCCTGGAATTGAATGCGTAATCCTCGCAGTTACCCTAGCCAGCTCACGATCGACCGCCTTCATCGTAGACTCAACAATTTTACCATGAGCAGGTCTAACTAGCCATAGGTTACGTGTGCATGTGAGCACAGTACCTTACCTTACCTTACCGGGTACCGTTACCGTTTACCAGTTACCTTACCGGTTACCTTTACCTTACCAGACACATAAGTTATGAACATACTAGTTTCTTCTCACTTCTTCCACTGGTGGACAAAAAATTTTACTATAAAATAATTT
Organism: Eupithecia abbreviata; assembly: GCA_943735965.1. NCBI lineage: Eukaryota > Metazoa > Arthropoda > Insecta > Lepidoptera > Geometridae > Eupithecia > Eupithecia abbreviata. Next base: position 375,273 of record OX031003.1, on the reverse strand, counting down.
AATAGTATAAAATATGACCTGTCTAAGTGCTTATTTGTAAGCTTAAAGAAATAAAAACTTTTCATTTTCATTTTCAGTTTTACCAGTTGCCTCAAAGGGCTGTTTGGGGATTATCAATTGTAAATATCCCGTCTACAATAACTTGTGTTAATAACCATGACACCTTCAAAAGAATTACCCTGGGTAGTACAGACAGCGTCAAATTGATTTGAAAAACATAAAAACATTTTGATGTACGCAGTTCGAATCATCATACTGTTGTAATCACCTCAGGTGTTCAAAATATCTTACTCCTCATTGTTTCATATTGATATGAGCAGTCAGGGTGTTCAAAATCATCTTGCTTATCATGTTAACTTGTTATCGTGCTAATGGACATTAAAGATTTAGTATTGTAGATATAGAGTGTATTGCACCTCGTAACTACAAGACTAAATTATCAATGCTAAGATTGAAGAAGTGATTTTATTATGCATATTATGCATCTTCTATGATTTCTTATTCGTATCCAAGTATGCGTGGCGTAGCGGAGCGATGCGATGAGATAGCATTCGTAAGCGCAGGTTCAAATACACAATCACCGATGTAGTCTCACGGAGGATTTTGAGTATTTGGACAAGCACCACGAAGCATTACGTAGCCCGGCGTACAGCACGACGGGATGGCGGTTGATATTTCTGTTTACAGCGTCGGTACCTAAATACTACAGATTTAATTGATCTCCTTGGCTTAAATAAAATTTATTCTTTAAAACTCGTAGCTAGACAAATTTTGGATAACATTCATTGTTACTACATGCGTAAATAAATATTCTTTGTTTTGCGTCCACTTTGGGCCAATTTGATAAATAAATTAATTTAATTATGATATCTACTAACATTGTGATGCTTAAATAATTAGATAGATAGATAGAATATACTTTATTGCACAATTTGTACATAGGCGAGCATAATGCTAGATAGCATTCTCTACCTGCTAACCTTTGGGTAGTGTGGACAACAGTTTGGTAGGTAGTGCTATATAATAGAGATAATAAAATATACTACTCATAATGATACTAAGCTACTTATATTATACTTAACACTTTGACTGCGGTTTTTTTTTCGACGACAGCGTTCTTTTTTTTTACCTAAAAAATTCGTGCTGCCGCTCTACACAGCGGTTGTGTTGCGCCGCACATGCGTTTCGTTCGAAAAACATTACAGCTGTGCTGAGACACAGAGATCTATATTTTCTCAGCCGCTGCGCTAGTGTGGATTTACGCATATTAGTCACTTGTAGAAAACACATACCGTGTGATTTCAGCAGTCAAAGTGTTAAACAGTAATATATATACCTATATAAATAATTAATATATGATTATAATTACGTAACGAATTATTCTTGCGAAAGAAAATAGTTATAGACTATAGATCATTACTTTAGTCTCACTAATTTATAATTTTACGAATTTATTTCGTAAAATCATAAATTTTCGTGATTATATGCGTTAGAATATAAATGCTGAGGCTCTTATTTTCCGTTATATTATAAAGTGACTAGAATGTTACTACGGGTTTCAGTATTCTGCTATGATAAACATACCTACATACAAAGGTTAAATACATGTTGTGCCGACCGACCCCACCTAGCGTGGGATACGGACCGTGAGATGATGGTGATGATGAATATAGGTACTTGCCTGCCCACACAAACACTATTTCACACAATCACACATCGGTATTTCACAACACTACATAGGTAAAGTAGGTACCACCTAATTACAATCAACTATCACTAAGGTTGTGTAAATTGGAGGACGATAATAAATAAATACAAAGAACTGTTTTCTGTTCTCTATTTTCTTGTCAGTGGCGTCTTTGGTAAGTTTATTTGCATTCTTCAAGTCTTCCTCAGATAAAAGCTGTAGTTGATGACAAACTACGCGTAGTTAGTAAACTATGCAATCTTTCACGGTCGAAATATATAGTAATAGTAGGTATACCGACTTTTCGATCGTGAATAGCACTCACCATGGCCGAGTCTAAGCACAGCGAGGATGGTGAAGGTCAGCACCAGGTTCCCAACGGCCAGCACCAGCAGCAGACACACCAGCGTCCAGAACGCGAATGTTTTCCGTCCTCCGTGGACTGCCTTCGTGACATCGTTCCCATTCTTGTCCGAGTAATTCTTGACGCCGCTCTTGTACTGGGTGTGGGTGGGCGTCTTCGTAATGAGCGCCTTTTCAGCGCGGTTCCGCTCCAAGGTCTCGTCCGACATGGCTTCGGACGTGGGGGAGACTCCGCGGAGCGCTCCTAGCATATCGCACTATGTTTGTTTTACGGTTTCAACGAAGAAACATGGAAATTATAAATAGCTCACAAAATATTTCATTGATGTCAGTCAAATTATCGAGCGGATATTCTGCATTCTGATTGGCTGAGAGCAGGCCAATCAGAATTCTTCTTCTCGATCTTGGATACCCTACTTTTCGCCATTGCAGTGATTCCAACTAAACATCCGTTCATTTCCGATCAAAAAAGTAGTAGTGCGTACATGGATCTGAAGTTGCCTTGCCATGTACTTCAACTTCTTTTTTGATTTGGCGCCGCTTGCTTTTCGCTACAACTCTGCCAGTGTCTGTTTCACAGTGTCATACATAAACTTCTTATAGAATGATCGGTTAGGAATCATTAAAAACTTATAAATTTTGTATCAAGATGATTTTGCTAATATAAAAGGACAACACAACACAAAGAAGCAAAAGTACAACACAATATATAAAGCACAATGATTTTAAGGCAAATAAAATATTATTCTTTAATTAAATTACACAACTCTATAAATATATTTAAATTTTTACTATAACTTAATATTATTATTTTTTACAAATTTACAGAGTATAAAATTAATTATGGGGGAAAAGGTTAGGGATAATATAATTTTCATGGAGGTAGGACGAGGGATTGCAGGGGGGAGGATGTCATAGAGGGAATATTGTAACTTCGGGCAATTAAAGAAAATGTGATCCACATTTCCTTCTTTAAGCCCGCACTCACACATTGAATGATCCCGGATCCTTAATTTCGCTAAAAACACCGGTGTGCATGAAAAACCTAATCTCAGTCGGCAGATAGTTGTAGTTACTAGTTTACTAGCCTTGCGAAACTTAAAGAACCAAGGGGAAGAAGGGATATCCGGTTGGATTGCGGCATAGTACTTACCTTTAATGAGACGAGAGGAATGCCACAAATCCTTCCAGGATTTTTCAAAAAGAGTTTTGGTAGTAAGCATAGGTCGTGGCAATTGATTCCAACTAAACATCCGTTCATTTCCGATCAAAAAAGTAGTAGTGCGTACATGGATCTGAAGTTGCCTTGCCATGTACGTCGTCGTGTGTCAGAGATGACAACATGATAACGCAAAATAATTTTGACAATTTGCTTTGTAATCATGGCGTCTGAGCGCTACAGTTTTTCTCTCACAACTTTTAGGTAAATTAATTATTTTACGATATTCCGAGTGTAACAAATGACAATTTACATTACCACCATTAAATTTCTACAAGTTTCCGTATTTCAAAAAGTCAAATAAACCGTAAATACCTGGGAAACTAGTGTTAAAGTTGTCAGTATGTTTCCCGTGTAATTTTAAAGTTTTCTCTGTTTTTATTCACAGCCCGTCAGGGAAATTGGTTCAAATCGAATATGCGTTAGCCGCCGTGGCCGCCGGAGGGACCTCCGTTGGCATCAAAGGTGAGAATCAAGTTAAATTCTAGGTTAGTTTGGTATCCTTCATAGTCATACACAAACTAAAAAGTATAGCAAAATAAGAGAAGGAAAACCTTTTAATGTGTAGAGTAAACGCTTTGTACATTTACAAGTTTTCAAACCACAAAATTGCCTTGTCACTTCATACAAGATGCACTTATTGCAATTGCTTGTACTTATTTGTTACTCATATTTTCAGCATCAAATGGCGTCGTCATTGCGACAGAAAACAAACACAAGAGCATCCTCTATGATGAGCACAGCGTCAACAAAGTTGAGATGATAACGGGACACATTGGTATGTTATAAATCTTGTTGTATTACTTCCAATTGGTGTGCGAACAAGTCCTGTATTCATGTGTGTATTAATTATCTTACATGTTGTTTTCACAATAGTGCTAACAATATGATTAAACCTATAGTTAGTCTAGTCTAGCTTGTATTTACTATGGAGTTCTGTCCTCTCAACAGACTCTAGTCCGTTGAGATTAGAACACAATCATGCTTGCATTCACCCATTGTTAGCTCTGGTAATCTTATTTAAAGGCCTGCCAAATGCCAATCCAAAAAAAATCACAGAGTACATATAGTACATATATAGTATATACATACAATGTACAACACAATGACAAATTGTATATATAGTACATATATATGAATACAAATGTTTTATAAATAAAGGATACATAGTGTTTGATTAGCTATATTTATTCAAAAAATTATATAAATTGATAATCCATCGATCATTAAGCAACTCGTGCCATGTCTCCGTTCCAGGCATGGTATACTCCGGCATGGGCCCCGACTACCGCCTGCTGGTGTCGCAGGCGCGCAAGATGGCTCAGCAGTACTACCTGATGTACCACGAGCCCATCCCCACAGCGCAGCTGGTGCAGAGAGTGGCCACGGTTATGCAGGAGTACACACAGTCCGGGTCAGTACTTTGTTATCTACTCATTTAGCTACTACATCGTCATACGTGGAGGCATTCATTGTGGCTTGCTGAGGTGTTCTACAGTGTTGACGATGTGTGGAAAATACAATAATATTTTAAATAATTATAATAATTTTACATATTTATAATTATAAAAATGTTAATTAAAAAATAAGAAATTAATTGTGACTTGTCATATTTGTTTTTAATAATAAATTGATTATTCTGATAATGTTACGTAGAGCAAAAGTCGCGAATTAATGCAGTAACTGGCCATTTTTGGCCTTAGATTTGGTATCTGTGGTTCAGCACAATGAAAATTTAGCTCCTCAGTGCTCACTTACACTAAACTAATGTTAGCAAGCCAACCCTCTGTAAAAACATAATATGTTTTTGGTTGGCAGGTAGAAAATGCCTCGATGTTAAGTCCACCCTTTGTGCCTTAGTGCAGTAAAGTTATTAATAAATTAACTTATATCAATGCCGCATCAAGGCTGGACTCAGAATTGCCTGGCAGATGTCAGGCTACGAAAGTTTGTGCCATTGTGAAGATTTTTTGCCTAGGACACCTAGTTACTGGATCACACAAACAAGGATATGGATGTGGAATAACAGGCAATTATTTATTCCAAGTAGTTTGGGTGCTTTTTATATATAACTAGCTCCGCCCCGTGGCTTAGAGCTCCTGGAAATCTATGTTTCAATTCAAATAGTTTTTAAACCTTCCTCTTGAATCACTCTATCTATTACAAAAACCCGCATGTGCAATATGTTGCATAGTTTTAAAGATCTAAGCTTCCTGCTGTCTGTCTGTCCCTACATATATAGGGACAGACAGACAGCGGGAAGCAACTTTGTTTTTATACTATGTAGTGATAATATTAAGTATCAGTCATCACTAACTCATACCACAAGATCTACTTCGCTTGAGGCTAAATGACGCTGTATTGTCCAGCATTACTAAAGTATCGGAGTATATTCCAGAGGAGTGCGTCCGTTCGGCGTGTCGCTGCTGATCTGCGGCTGGGATGGCGGGCGGCCCTACCTGTTCCAGTGCGACCCCTCGGGGGCCTACTTCGCGTGGAAGGCCACGGCGATGGGCAAGAACTTCAACAATGGGAAGACCTTCTTGGAGAAGAGGTGAGTGTGAGCTATATTATACATTTTTTACTGGCAAACAGGAAGACGTTCTATGTTCGGCTGTATGTTTGTTAGTTGATTTCACCGTCAATGATGTATATTAATTAAAGAATAGAAACATAATTAGAACAAGTCCTCTATATTTATTTAATTGTTTATTTGGCACACAAAATTACAATTCAAAAAATTATGTAAGGATAGATTTCTGACGACCGATGTGGCGCGGTGGGCGAAGGTCCGCCTGCGACGCAGGAGGTTGCGGGTTCGATTCCCGCCTCGAAACAAATGTGTGTACGATCTGCAGATATTTGTTTCGGGTGTTCTGGTCGTTTTCTATGTATAATAAAAAATATCAATCTATGTAATGTATTGTATTATGTATATCAGTTATCTAGTACCCATAACACAAGCTCTGCTTACCATGGGGCTGTGTGAATTGTCCAGCATTAATTATTTATTTATTTCAAAATATAGCAAGATAGAAGATAGAAAATTCTTTATTGCACTAAATAGTAGACTATATACAGAAAAAAAACTTAAAATAAATGACAATTGGCGGTCTTATCGCTTACATACAAAATAAGCACTAGTCTTAGACAATTCAAATATTATTATAAGAATTTTTTTTCTTCACTTAATTTTTTTCTCTACTTGTGGAGAACAGAAAGAACCACCCGTACACTAGAGACTTGTGTGTCTTATGCACATTTGTTTTGCTTGTTGACATGTAATGCCATAATTCAGACATGGAGACTTCTGCAAACAATTATAAGTATGGCAAAAATAACTTCAGTCTAGTCCGAGACTCCAAGGAGTTTCATTCCTCTTCGTCTGCAATGACAAATGATAGTATTTGTGATTGCAGTCCTCAGTAAAGAAAGTCTGCTTACGTGATCGAGCTCCCTGTGGACTTGCAGAGTTCTTTTTGAATCGGCGAGGTAGAATTTGATAATACAATTATTTCAGAGCGGAAAAACTTGGAAAATGATTTTAAATATTGCTATGTGATGGAAAACTCTGTAAACGTAGTGTAGGACGCCCTCCGACCAGGTGGGATGACGACCTGCGAAAGACTACAGGTAGATGCTGGATGCGACAAGCTGAAGACAGGGCGCTATGGCGCTCATTGGAGGAGGCCTATGTCCAGCAGTGGACTGATATAGGCTGATGATGATGACGACGGATGGAAAGTAAAGTTTTATCTTCTGTCGACAGATACACAGAAGACCTGGAGCTGGACGACGCGGTGCACACGGCCATCCTGACGCTGAAGGAGGGCTTCGAGGGCCAGATGTCCTGCGACAACATCGAGCTCGGCGTCGGCGACGCGCAGGGCTTCCGCCGCCTCGACGCCGCCACGGTCAAGGACTACCTCGCCAACATCCCATAATGACTAGCTTTAGTATCTACCACCCGTTTTATTGATTAGGGTAATAAATAATAAATATCTGCTTTTTTCTATGCTTTCGTTTTTTTTCCTCTAGGAACGAGAATTGGTTTTAACCGACTTCAAAAAAGGAGGTTCTCAATTCGACTGTAGTTGCATAAAGTATGTGCGCGACAAATGTACGAATAACTCAATATGACGGCAACCGATTTCGATGATTCTTTTGTTCATAAAACTCAGTTTTAAACCCTTTATTTTTATTATATAGGAATTTTAGTCTATAGCTGTTTTTCAAAACACGTCGTTATATAGAAACTCGAGTTTACTTACGCCTGGTGTAGGACGCTCCTGGTGGGTTAAGGGATATGAAATGAAATGAATGTTTATTTCTTAAGGCTTACAAATAAGCACTTAGACAAGTCATATTTTATACTATTCATTATTATATTGATGTTCACTTCAATTTTTTGTCCACCAATGGAAGAAGTGAGAAAAAACCACTAGTATGTTCATAACTTATGTGTCTAGTACATTTGATTTGCTTATCTGTAAGTTGTTAGATTTTGAGTTGGAGCAAAACTCGTTCCAAGCTTTTTTATCTTTTAGATAATCTGATATTTTGTAATAAGCCTTTTTACAAAGAATATGCTTCACAAATTTTTTAATTTATTTATTGATATAATTTTTGCAACTCACTTGGGAGTTTTGTTGTAGAAGCTTCAATGTTTACGCTTCTACATACCCTTTAAAAGATGCACTTATCTTATGTAGTCTAGTTGTGGGAACAGCGAGTTTATTCTTATTTCTAGTATTTACATTATGTATAATAATAATAATAATGCTGGACAATTCACACAGCATTATCTAGCCCCATGGTAAGCAAAGCTTGTGTTATGGGTACTAGATAACTGATATACATAATACAATACATTACATAGATAGATATTTTTCATTATACATAGAAAACGACCAGAACAACCGGAACAAATATTTACAGATCGTGCACACAATTGATCCGAGGCGGGAATCGAACCCAACCTCACAAACGCAACCTCCTGCGTCGCAGGTGGACCTTCGCCCACCGCGCCACATCGGTCGTCGTATATCGCTTTTTTTAATGAATCGATTTATGTTTTTATGAGTGTACAACAAGTTTTCATAAATATATTGACACAGTACTGTCATTATGTTTATTTCTTTGAATTTATTACGTAGGGATTCTCTGGGACCCATATTATAGATCGCACGAACAGCCCTCTTCTGCAACACAAATACGGTGTTTATATCTGCAGCGTTCCCCCACAGTAGTATGCCATAAGACATAATACTATGGAAGTAGCTGAAATAGACTAGTCTAGAAGTATCAACGTCTGTAAGGTGACGGATTTTTTTAACTGCATATGCTGCATAACTAAGTCTCTTCGATAGCTTATCTATGTGTGGGCCCCATTGAAGTTTACTATCTAATGTTATTCCTAAGAATACGGTATTGTCTACAATTTCTAGCGTTTCTCCTTTTACGTTTATATCAGCCTTAACTTGTTTTACATTAGGTAGAATAAATCTTATACATTTTGTTTTGGTTTCATTAAGCAAAAGATTATTGATACTAAACCAATGGACTACCTTTGAGATTGCAGTATTTACATCGTCGAAATTTGTGTTTTGTCAGGCGGTTTGATATGCAGGCAGATCCTGGATGCGGCAAGTTGATGGCGCTGATTAGGACATGCCTATGTCCAGCAGTGGACAAACATGATGATGAGCGGAAATTGATTAATTTGCCTCAGCGTTGCGAGCGAACTGCAATCGGGACGCCCAAGTATTCGCAGGTGAGCTACAGGGCAGGTACTCGCGGACTCTAGAAGGGCCAAGTTTGTTTTAATTATTGCTTTCCGTAAGAAAACATGTCATTTCTGCAAATTATTAACGGTTTTACTTTAGGCTAGCTAGATATATGTAGAGAAAAACCTAATCACACTAGTGTTATATGTGAAAGTTTAGATGGATATTTGTTAATTCTTCACGCCATTCTTTAGGCTAACAAAATAAGCTCATAGACAAGTAATATTTTATAATTATTATCAAATAAAATTATTTTATATCGCCCTATCGTGGACACTCACTATAGGGTCTACTAGTTCAAAGTCGCTCAGCGAGCTATGGAAAGAGCTATGCTCAGAGTTTCTCTGAAGGATAGGATTCGCAACAAATACATCCGACGGAGAACCAAGGTTATCGACATAGCTCTAAGAATTAGCAAGCTGAAGTGGCAGTGGGCCGGCCATATCTCGCGAAGAACCGACGGCCGCTGGGGCAAACGTGCTCTTGAGTGGAGACCACGACTCGGTAAAATTAGTGTAGGACGCTCTCCGACCAGGTAGGATGACGACCTGTTAAAGACTGCAGTTAGATGCTGGATGCGGCAAGCTAAAGACAGGACGCTATGGCGCTCATTGGGGGAGGCCTATGTCCAGCAGTGGACTGCTATGCTGGCAGTCTGGAATCAAACAAATGCTTCTTTTTCTATACTAATATTATAAAGAGGAAAGGGTTGATTTTTTGTTTGTAACGAATAGGCTCCGAAACTACTGGACAGATTTGAAAAATTCTATCACCGTTAGGAAGCCTAAATATCCGTGGTGAACATAGGCTATATTATATTTTCAAAAAAGTAAGGGATCCTTACTAAAACTCCAATAAACCCAAGGTGTGAAAAATGTACCTATAAAATTCCATGCATATCAATACGCCATTTTTTCCAAATAAACATGGTTGCCTAGCAACGCTCTTTTGACAACAAAGGTTTGATAACAATTTACTGTATGGAAACTCTTTTGTAATGTTATAAAGAGGAAAGGTTTGATTTTTTGTTTGTTTGTTTATAATAAATAGGCTCCGAAACTACCGGACCGATTTCAAAAATTCTTTCAAAAAGTTAGGAATTCTTACTTAAACTCCAATAATATAAAGTGGTAACCAAGGTGTAAAAATTCACCTAATAAAGTGAAATTCGAGTTTAACGCGGGTGAAACCGCGGGGAACAGCTAGTTATTTACAGAAATATAAAATATTTATTTGTGTTTCATATTAAATAATACAAATTATGAACTAATAATAATAAAGATAAGTCGCGGTCGGTGATCTACCGTTTTGATATATTTTTTACTGTAGAATAGTTTTATAATATTTTATTGTATTTTCTATAGTAAAAAATGTATTTTATACGAGAATTTAAATAAATCAGTGTATAATAAAGATAATAAATTAGGAACGACTAGAAAGGCTACCGGCTCAGCGTTAAATGCTACATTGACACAGGCCATGCAGCGCTGGTGTCCAGCGGCGCCAGGGTGCTGAGTGCAGCACACGACACAAATCACTAATAATAACAATTTAACACGCAATTTCATAAAACTATGAGAGCCTTTGCCCAGCATTGGGGCAGTAATGACTGAAAATAAATAATAATAGTGATTGTACCTCTTCTGTCTAGTATACGAGAACAAACCGATTTAAAAGTGGATACAATAACGCTCAAGCAAAGTGCTCAAGTGATGTGCTAACGCCTGATAAAATGTAAATAGCAAGTACTCATGGCACGTATAGGTGAATCGTAGGTACATAGTATGTACCATGAGTACTTGTGTGTACATACAAAAACTGTACTGGCTAAAGATCTATTGCCATCTGACTGGGTTGCGTGCGGATTACCTACTTTTTTTTACTATCTTTGGATGGCTTGGGTATCACAGCGGCCATGATAGGCCTCTTGTGATCGCCACTTATACGTTCAGCCCCGAAGCCGTAGCGTTTGTAGGTATGATGGTATGTATCACCTTTATTGTCCTGCCTACCTGGCTTGGTCGGGTTGTTATAAAGGATAGGCACAGGTTTTAGTTCACACTATATTTACATACACAACATACACAACTTATTGTTCGGAGTCAGTAAATCACAATTATGAGGAATGCGAGCTGAGGAATGCGCGGTTAGAGATGGAGGCGAGGCGAGCGTGCGTTCACGACGGCGGTCTAGTTCTCACTGGAGGGGCGACGCAAGCGTCGCCCGCTGGTCGCTGGGCTAGCACCGTTAGGCGCTAACGCAGCGATTTCATTGTTCAGCCGAGTCAGGCTCCTCTTTACTCGGTCCGGCGCGACTCCGGGACGGCGGCGACGAGCAACCGATGTTTCTTCAGGTAAGTTATGTTGTGGCCTTGCCACACGTTCATAGTTCGCCTAACCCTTGCAGCTGCTAGGAACTGTAGGATTTGCTTCGGGGTGATGTCTCGCAGCTCGTCGATTACGTACTTACAAAACTGTGATAAGTACTTTAAAGTGCCATTGTCTATATCCTGCATGTCCACTCCATCCTAAGGTTACCTGGAAGAGATCGCTCTCAGCGATAAGGCCACTGTTTATACCTTCTATATACTAAGTAGATATTTAGATATTCCTGAATTGTTTTCTGTTTCGTGCGGTATAAGAATGTGTTTTCTATCTATCAATCTGTTTTTGTCAGGCAGGTATGCAATAAAATACCTACTATATAGGTATCTAGATACTGAAATAATAAATATGTCTGATTTTTCGTGTTTTATTTCACTTTTTCCATAAGATCATCTAAAGTTGACCACATGCATCTGACGCAATAAGAGTAGGTACCTACCTACCTGCGCTCCACGACGAAATCCACGAGGACAGTACGACGGCTAACAAATTAACAATGCAGTTGTGGCGTCCGGCGAATTACGTTTGTGCTAGTGCTGACGCCCTTGCTTATGCTAATGCTAGCATCGTCGCTTACGCTAATGCTAGCATCGTCGCTTACGCTAGTGCTAGCATCGTCGCTTATGCTAATGCTAGCATCGTCGCTTACGCTAGTGCTAACATCGTCGCTTACGCTAGTGCTAGCATCGTCGCTTACGCTAGTGCTAGCATCGTCGCTTACGCTAGTGCTAGCATCGTCGCTTACGCTAGTGCTAGCATCGTCGCTTACGCTAGTGCTAGCATCGTCGCTTATGCTAATGCTGGCGACGACCGACGAGCTAATGCTGACGCCGCTAGTGCTGGTGCCGTCGCTTTTGGTGCTTCTGGAACGAATTAAATAGGTTATCTTAATTATACTACTTACTTACATTACATCTATCTCTCTATCTGTCTCTTCTCTAGTGAGCTAGATAGTATGGTATGATCCCCTAAGTTCAATACTTGTCGGCATTCTAACCTAACCTAACGGAGATGGCGTCGCGTTCTTCATACTTTTATATGACAAAAAGCGTGTTACTATAGTCTTTGTATATATTATGTCCCTATGCTAGCTTTAAGGTAACTATGAACCGTAGAATAAGTTAAATAAGATCTGTTGCTTTTCTATGGTCTGAAATAAACGATGACACAGTAGGAAGCTTGCTGCCTTCTGGCTTCCTCAGTTGGCGCTCACGGCAGCCACGGGGCGAGCTGTAGGGGTCGATTCCAATACCTTGCCGCCTCCCGCTGTCCACTAGAGTCTATTAATCTTTCGAACCTGTCAGTAGGTACGATGCCTACTTCACGATGACGGCGCGTTCAGGCGTAGTTCCGAATTTAGGCTCAGGGAAGGTGACGTATTCAGACTCGGTGACGGTGACGAGGTCGACCGGCGTGGGCGGCGGCTCGTCGTCTTTGAAGATGGCCTGGTAGAGGAAGTACACAACCAGCAGCATGCCGAGGCAGCCCACGAGCGCCACGATCATGCTGCAACACAAACAACAATGTTCGTCATCAAACCGTTCCACGACACTGCCACAGTAGACCAGTATGGAAACTAAGCCTAGTCTATACTTCTATAACTAATATTATAAAGAGGAAAGGTTTGATTTTTTTGTTTGTTTGTTTGTAACGAATAGGCTCCGAAACTACTGGACCGATTTGAAAAATTCTATCCCTTACAATAAAACTTATTATCGCATGAGAAAATCGAACGAGTCGCGCGGATGCCCGCGGCGCGGCGCCGCGGGAATTCCGGCGAAATCGACTCGTTCGAGTTTCTCATGCGATAATAAGTTTTATTGTAATGAAAATAAAGTTAAAATTCATGACACTGAAATTGCGCTCCGCTTCGCTGCGCTTCGACGCTCTTTTGGTGTGGGTTGAGCCTAAATATCCGTGGTGAACATAGGCTATATTATATTTTCAAAAAAGTAAGGGATCCTTACTAAAACTCCAATAATGTAACCCAAGGTGTGAAAAATGTACCTATAAAATTCCTTGCATATCAATACGCCATTTTTTCTAAATAAACGTGGTTGCCTAGCAACGCTCTTTTAACAACAAAGGTTTGATAACAATTTTCTGTATGGAAACTCTTTTGTTAGGTTGTACGCCTTTTTTGATTATTTTGTAGTAAAGCGTTTACATTATCTTTGATTTTGTATCTGTAGGCACGATAATAATTTGTTGTGGTTGTGTTTGTTCATTGTTATTCTTTCAGATTATTTGCGAAAACTGACTACAATACCCAAATCATAAGTTCTCTATCATAATGGTTGAGACAGACTGGCGAGAAATATTGAGCTTCTCACAGCGAGAGCTCGGGCAGGCTGATAAAGAAACTTTGCAAAGGTCTATCATGGATGGAAGCGGACGATATTGAACTCAACTTTTCAGATCTGAAAATACTGCTTAGACTCGCTCAAGATATCTTAAAATACAAAAACGAGCTGATATGTTCCCATTTTAAATACCCAAGTGACATCCTTTATCCTACTTAATATTATAAACGCGAACGTTTGTATGTATGGATGGATGTTTGTTACTCTTTCATGTAAAAACTACTGAATGGATTTGAATGAAACTGTACAATATTATATATAGGTAGCTTATAAATCAGAATAACACATAGGCTACAATTTAAAAATATATTGTATATTATCCAAAATATCTATCACCACGCGGGTGAAACCGCAGGGTAAACGTGGGTAACAAAGAAGGTTTATAATATACATGTATTTGCACCCGTGCGAAGCCGGGGCGCGCCGCTAGTATATTATAAGAGGAAAGGTTTGATTTATTGTTTGTATTGAATAGGCTCCGAAACTACTGGACCGATTTGACAAATTATTTCACCGTTGGAAAGCTACACTATCCCCGGTGAACATAAGCTATATTATATTTTCAATAAAATTAGGGATCCTTACTAAAACTCCAATAATAAGAAGCCGGGACGGTCCGCTAGTTGATGAAATAAATACCTACGCTCCATTATAGCACTAGGGTTGTCACTTTTCGTGTTTTTGATGGTTTTTTCTTTAGTGATCAATCAATGGAATTGAAATAACTAGCTTACAAATGTGGTTTGGTATAATATGTATAATAATATCTTCGTCTGGTCGAAGGTCGAACCGTACCGCGTTTCAAAATGCATGTGATACCTAGTAATCAAAAAACCATTACATAATAAATACCTATCTTTATTCTCATTACAAATTATTCACAGAAATCGGTTTTAGCACCCTCGAAAACCATGAAAATTACACCCATGACGGAAAAGTTGATAATTTATAGCAGCCGCCATCTTGGATTCACATTTGACAGCAGTATCGGCTTCAGCACCCTCGAAAACCATGAAAATGACACCCATGACGGAAAAGTTGATAATTTATAGCAGTCGCCATCTTGAATTCACATTTTAACAGCAGTATCGGCTTCAGCACCCTCGAAAACCATGAAAATGACACCCATGACCGAAAAGTTGATAATTTATAGCAGCCGCCATCTTGGATTCATATTTTAACAGCAGTATCGGCTTCAGCACCCTCGAAAACCATGAAAATGACACCCATGACCGAAAAGTTGATAATTTATAGCAGCCGCCATCTTGGATTCATATTTTAACAGCCGTATCGGCTTCAGCACCCTCAAAAACCATGAAAATGACACCAATGACGGAAAAGTTGATAACTTATAGCAGCCGCCATCTTATATTTACATTTTGAAAGTCTACTACCTATCTACTTTAAACTCCTCAAAACCGCCGCCATTCTGTATTTACAAATAAGTTATTATGATCGACCACACGGACTCAGTATTCGATATCAATCATAATATTAAATTATTATTTCAAAATCAGCAGGAAGTTTAAAATACGACAGTTCCGGATTTGATGAAGTGTTCAGACAGCTGTATGCAACGCAATGTGATCGGGGCATTTTTCAAGAAATAAAATTTTACACAGGACCGCTCGTCTAGAGGCGACAACCGCAACTGACATCCCGCGAAAACCGCTTAGATAGAGGCCGGCCGTGTCGGTGTGCATGTTTGTGTGAGTGTGCCGTTTCGAGCGTTTGTTCCTATGTTTCCATACTGTCTATACGTATACTGCGACACTGCACTCTGTGTACCACGCTATAACGCCTTTTCACGAGTTACCTAAGAACATGTTTATTGTGTCAAAAGATGAAATTGAAAAAAATGAATTGAAAATTAGCGTAATAACGCTGATAACGCGCGTAACGTTATGTGAGAAATAGCGTGGGTGCTTTGCTGTGGGACACTAATGGCTAGTCTACTGTAGGAGCATCCAGCAGTCTCTCGCAGAGAGTCCCACCTGCAGCCCTATTGTCTAACTTGAAGACCATTACCAGTGAACTTTAAGCAGATTCCCAGTTGTGGAACCAGTCATAATGTTTTCGGTATTGTCTGAGGTATTCAACTGGTCAAGGGCTTCGGAATGAATGATTCAGGTGAATCCAATTCGATCAAGTTTTCAATCGTTCATGCGTCCCTGGCCCCAGGGCGGCCCACCCTCCCTGCCCACCCCACCTGGCACCAGGGCGCGGGCGGCCCACACTCCCTGCCCACCTGAACAGGCCCCCGCAGAGCCGCAGGCAGCCCCCGATGCAGCGGCCCAGCTTGCCGCACGCGCAGCGCGCGCGGAAGCATGTGCAGCGCGGACAGTCGTCCAGCGCCTCCAGGCATTCCAGGCAACACTGGCAACATAACAACAGCTCAGGCAACACTGAAAACCAACAGCTATAACTCGGTCACCAAGATCAATCGCTGGTTGTCGTACATCAACATTGTTTCGAGGAGGGAGGAGAAGGCGTTTTGTGAACCCGTCATGCCAGAGCGCAATCTGGCATGTGCATGTATGCTCGCAGGTAAGACCGAAGGCTAAGCCGGAGCTTGTGGCCGGCTAACTTTTTGTATGAAGTGATTCATGCCTGACCGTGCCGGCGGCGCACGGCCGGGGCACGGCCCGGTCGCGACACGGTGTAGCGTGAATAAGAAACATTTAGCCAGTACAAGAACACAACAGGTAGTATAGTACAACATACTCACTGCCTTCACTCCGGCGCAGCAGGTCCCGCAGCAGTGCACGCGGCCGCAGCATTCTTCCGCGTCCCCCTCTCCCTCCGCAGACTTTCCCTTCTTAGACTTCACATTCTTGCTTTTCTTGGACTTGCAGTCTTTACTCTTCTTGTTGGACTTGTCCTGTCTGTCCTTGCTGGACTCGCCGTCGTTCCCCTTGCCCGCGTCGCTTTCCTCCTCTGCGTCTTTGAAGTCAGGCCATGTGAAGCGGATTCTAAGTTGGGGGATATCATCAATACAAATATATGTAATACTAACATGTTGAATACTGGATCTTTGTTCTATTATAGTGACCTCTTCCCTTCACGTTAAATATCTTGCTACCTAAATGGATCTGACTGAAAGTACGTAGTGTAGGACGCCCTCCGACCAGGTGGGATGACGACCTGCGAAAGACTGCAGGTAGATGCAGGATGCGGCAAGCTGAAGACAGGGCGCTATGGCGCTCATTGGGGAGGCCTATGTCCAGCAGTGGACTAACATAGGTTGATGATGATGATGAGGTACCTAGGTACTAGGTACTTAGGTACATTACCAGTGGAATTAAGTTTTAACCACTGATCCTTTATAGACGGTTTAAAACCTTTTGAATAGCCATAGTAATTTGCACTTCTATGGCGACGGCCTTAACACGATGAGTGCCAGCGACGCACAGTATGCTGACCTACCGGCAGCGTGTGGCGCGGCGACTACGCGCCCTTACCGAGGCTGCACTTACTTATACATCATTAATTTAAAAAGCCAAGTGATGACAACAGTAAATACATATATTGAGTAGGTAGGAAGAGCTCCAGGTTCACCTTCCATCTGCCGCGTGCTGATAGCAAACACCCTTGTTTGGTAGACGCAAGCCCAGCAGTGGACGATTGTGTGGAAGTAGAATGTAGCTACTCGTACTTACTTGGTATTAGTATCGAACATTTTGGTTAACTAATAGTAAATTGCTCCTATAGTAAAAGAGCTGCTAAAGTAAACATTCTAAAATTTATAACAATACGGTATATACCTAATCATAAATGATACTGGTAAATATCTGGGACTTGAAACTACCCCTATGTAGAAAAGTACTTTGTGCTTGAGACATTTCTTAGAGAAGAATGACAGGAAGATGACTTTGACTTACTTCCTTCTTACATAAACTTCTTTGAACTTACTTACCTTCTTTGTAAATTACCTACACGATGTCACAAAAAGTGAGGATCAAAAATATTATGGCAAATGCTAAAACTAGCAAGTCCAAAAAAATAACTTTCAGGGGCTGTTGGGCCGCCAAGTTAGAAAACGATCATGTCATCATCATCATCAGCCTATATTAGTTGCCTATATCCAGCAGTGGCTGGACATAGGCCTCCCCCCATGAGCATATAATAGGCCAAGTCAAATATACATACAACCATCAAATAACATAGATTTGACTTGACACTCATTTAGATCTCCATTCTTTTTGCGGGGAAGCCCACAGCCAATCATAATTTTTGTATTGAACTTGGCTCTCCTTTTTTACATTTATGTTTTGGTGGGATTTAATTCTCTAAGTTTAGTTACCCTCATACATACATATATCTTGACAGTTAGGTAAGTACACAAGAGAATGACAGATGGCGCTAGTAGTCCTGTATTTTGATATAATTTCTAACAATAATTACGAATATAATCTATTTCCGTCCTTAGTTCTGTCTATTTTATACAGAATTATGTTATTTTGCCAGGTTATAAGTATTATGTTTGACAATAAGAAAATTCTTATCCAAAAACAATTGAACTCGACTTTACATGAGTGAGATTGTATTGTAGTCAAACGAAGGTCTCAACGATTGACTGTAAAAAACATTATTTCGGTCATTAGTAGGTCAGAGTTATGTTAATACTTCTTTTTTATTATTATTATGTTTGGGTGGCTTGGGTATCACAGCGGCCATGATAGGCCTCTTGTGATCGCCACTTATATGATGTGATGTCTCGTAGCTCGTCTGGGCTATGCAGATGCTTGCCCAGGTGGATGCTGCGTTTGTCATCAGTGCTCCACACTCACCTAGCAGATGGAGGAGCGTTTCATCCGCCTCCTCGCAGAACCTGCAGGATCGTGTGTCGCTTAGCCCTAGTTTGAACATGTGCTATAAGTCGACAGTGTCAAGTTAGGGCTCTTGTCATGATGCGAAGGCTGCCTCAGCTTAGCGCAAGGATTCGGTTGGTATACCGATTATCGAAGGCTTTTTCAGAGATTTTGAGTGTAATACTTCTTACAAATATATTTATTTAGGGAATACCTACATACATAACCAAACAAGCTAGTCCAGCAATGATAAGAAACGGCTCGGCGGGTTAGATAAGGTTTGATATAGTAGGTAGGTACGTTATAATAACTCGGTAGATATAATCTTATCTATAATTTAAAATCTACATCATCCTTCGTTATTAAATTAAATCAACTTTGATTTGATTTATTTGAACTAGTATGTTCCGGTGACTTTTGCTAAAAGAAATAAAAAACACATGAACGAAAAAATTCTCTAAATCTATGAAAAAACATTCAAAAAATATCTCATCTGCCCGTAACTATGGCAACACTAAAGTTGAATCTTGTCGGAAAGTCTTCGATAATTTAAATATGTAAGTAGCTATACACTAGCCAAACTAGATGTAGAAGGTTTGTAAATAAACCACATTACAGTAATTGTAATAATTATTATAAGATGTGGACACAAACATAACGAAATGGAAAGTACAACGAGATTACGAGATGTTGTTCCAACCAATGAGATTTTACAAATAGAGACGTCATACTCATTGTAAAGAAATAAAAACATTGCAATATTTTATTAAAGCTACATCCCTAGCGTCGTCGTTCGAACATACAACGCCGCATGGCATTATCTCTGTCACTCATAAACGTAAAGCACGCATTACCTACTTGTCTCGTTTGTGTAGGTGGCAAAGCGGCAACAGCACGGCACTGATTTCTGAGTAAAATTAAATTTATTTTATGATTTTCCATTTTAAACAGTACAAAACAAATAGAAGAAATAGAAAAAATACACATCCTTCTTGCTTTTCACAACCGTCCCGTAGTAAGTATTGCACTTTCTAAACACACAACATGGCATTTTAATATTTTTCATACTCCAAAATCCCGCTTCAACGTACGTCCGCGTCGCGGCCAGGAGCAGGACGGACTGAGTTCAATTCAGGCACGTACCTGATTTTCGTCTTGTTAGGCAGACCTCGGTACAACGTACCTATCTACTAACATAATGGGTTCCAACTTCATCTTGTTTTTATTTGAAGTAAATTATACAACTTTATACCAAACACACGATAACACGGCGACATTCTAACGACGTGTTATGCACAATGTTACCGCATGACAGTCAGTACAGTCAACTTGGGACAGACTTGGGTAACTTTGAACATATTATTACACTTTGAATTTAATTCTGAGCAATCGTCGTCCAGTTAAATGTTATGGCGATACAGTTATATACATTTTATAGATTTCCTTATTTGTAAAAATATATTCAACATTCTTCAATATAAGATCTGATACCTTGTGAAAGAAATATAAATTTAACATATGTACCTATACCGCAAGTTAACTATTCAATGTTCCATAAAAGCACATTCATAACAGCTAGGTACTTATTAAACTATTTAATAATTTACCAGTAGAAATAAAGCAGCTTAATGGAACGATGCGTCAGAGGTATTTAAGGAAAACATGAGACAGCAGCGGGTTTTTACTCCACGAGGAAAACAATCTAATTCATCGAACATGCCTACGTAGGGAATAGAATTTTTAAGGGAAATAAATAGGTAGCTATTTTTAAAAGTCAGGAAAAAGATGTAAGTAATCGCGGTAGGTGACTAATAATATTCAAAGTTACCCAAATTGACTGTACCGACTTCGAACGATAAACTAATCTGCTCGCTTATCAATGACCTCCAAATTGTACAACAGAAACAGATGATGCCGACCAACACAACACACCTTACAAAATAACTGTTCTGCCTGCAGCTAACTTCAGCGCGCCTCGCGCCTGTTGCTCGCGCCTGTCAAAGTCATTCATTGAAGCCCGGTCGGCGGCAGCGAGCGGTCATGGCGTGCGTGCGCGTGGAGAAACGGACTAGCGGTGTATTTTTACTGTTATTTTTAATAGCGAACAGCAGTGCAGTGCAACCCCCATGGATATTATCCGCGCGCGTCGCCGACGTCGCGTGTGATGCGGTCAAGTGTACGTACAGCGTGGACGTGCAGGGAGAGGTGGAGGAGTGGTCGCTGACCCCCTCGCCGACGGCCTGCGAGCCGGTGTTCGCGGGCCGCGGTGGCCGCGTCGAGGTGCCCGTGCCCGAGGGCGCGCTGTTCTTCTGCGCGCGGGGCGCGGGGGGCGCCTGGCGGCATCAAGGAGGACGATTATATTTGGACGCGGGTGACGTCACTATGTGAGTATGCAACCTCTTCAATAGCGGCGCCGGCGGCGCGGGGCGGTGCGGGGCAGGGGGAGGTGCGTGCGCGCCAAACATTTGAACTCGATTACTAAATGTAAATAATTAGGGAAAGTTCATACTATGCAATACTGGTACTCGGCCTTGAATGAACTAGGTCCTTGAATGAACCTCTTACTACCTTGAATGAACCTCTTACTACCTTGAATGAACTTTTGATACCTGCTATGTATGATTGTGATCACGGATTTTTATCTTAATCAATAAATAATTGTACGAACCTATATGAGATTGGTGGACCTACATTTAAATACCTAGCTAGGCAATAGCTAGGTACGTAATTTTTACCATCTAGAAAAAAAATCATTTAGTTTTGTTCATTTTTTAATCTGAATTGGAACACCCTGTATAGCGTTGTCGATTCCGGTACTTATACTTAGTAATTATTACTGATGGAAATAAATGTATAAAAATAAAAACAAATAAATAAATAAATATAGGTAACTAAACCCTAACACATAGGCCTCACCCAATAAGCGCCATAGCGTCCTGTCTTCAGCTTGCCGCATCCAGCATCTACCTGCAGTCTTTCGCAGGTCGTCATCCCACCTGGTCGGAGGGCGTCCTACACTACGTTTACCGAGTCGTGGTCACCACCCAAGAACACGTTTGCCCCAGCGGCCGTCGGTTCATCGCGGTAAAAAATTTATTTGATAATAGTATAAAATTTGATTGAAATTTGTCTAAGTGCTTATTTTGTAAGCCTAAAGAAATAAATGCTATTGACTTTGACTTTGACCACCAGTGGACTGGTGAACGCTGATGATGATGATACCGGTTCATCCGGTGTATGTAACCCTACTCGCGCTTGCCCGCTGCGGCCGCTGGACGAGCCATTGTTCGGTTCCCGGTACTTACTACACTGACTACTCGTTCCGTTACTCGACACTAAATTCGTAGAAAATGTCAGAAACAGCTCAATGCATCAAAAGTACT
Organism: Eupithecia abbreviata; assembly: GCA_943735965.1. Taxonomy (NCBI): domain Eukaryota; kingdom Metazoa; phylum Arthropoda; class Insecta; order Lepidoptera; family Geometridae; genus Eupithecia; species Eupithecia abbreviata. Next base: position 353,277 of record OX031003.1, on the reverse strand, counting down.
CAGTTTGTGACACTGTACGAACAATTGAAGCAATGCCCCGATATATTTTTTAGTTATTTTCGAATGTCTAATACAAAATTTGACGTCATTTGATTTTTTTGATAATAATACGGAGTTTCATAATGATCTTTTCCCTTTAACGACCAACGCCAAGCGCTCAAAATGCAACACTGCTCGATAAAAAAGCGTCGCGTTTTTAAAGCTCTGTCGTATGAACGTATACTTGGAAATGCATTTGTTCTATTTTAACGCTTTTTTAACGCTTTGACTGCTCTTTTTTTAACCTAAAAAATTCGTGCTGCCGCTCTACACAGCGGTTGTGTTGCGCCGCACATTTGTTTCGTTCGAAAAATATTACAGCTGTGCTGAGTCACACAGATCTGTATTTTCTCAGCCGCTGCGCTAGTGTGGATTTACGTATATTAGTCACTTGGTGTGATTTCAGCAGTCAAAAGTGTTAACGGGTGTTGAAAAAGCTCCCGTGCGAATGAGGCCTTATGTTGTATTGTTGTGTATTACTTCAGCGGTAGGTAACCAAGTGTAACCTTGCTGTAGTTATTGTCTTTACAGGTATTCTGTGTCGTACTTCATCAGATAATATCAGATCATTTATTTGCTCACATGGGTCAAAGTTTTGTGGTTTTCATTCATAATTATTGTCTTTGTTGACATCAAATATTTTGTATTCTAGAACGGTATAAAGGTCATACAATGTTTGTCTAGACTCTAGAGGGGTGGGTCGTCTGTGGCGGGGGGCGAGGGGGGTATTAATGTTTATTGATAGAACCCTATACGTTTTGCGACTTTTTGTATTTAGTTATAAATAGCGGACCTTCCCAGCTTCGCAAGGTTTTAGTACGGATCCCTAACTTTTTTGAAAATATAATAATAGCCTATGTTCACCGGGGATAGTGTAGCTTCCCAACGGTGAAATAATTTTTCTAATTGGTCCAGTAGTTTCGGAGCCTATTCATTACAATCAAACAAAATATCAAAACTTTCCTCTTTATAATATTAGTATAGATGATTTTTAAAGTTGAAGCCGTTTTTGTTCTCTTTTGTCTATGATTTCAGGCTTTTTCTTAGGAAACTTCAATTAGATTTTAGGAAACTTGCGTAGGAACCAAATATTTGGTACCGTAAGTTTATCAGGTTCTGTGGTTCACAAAACAAAAAGTTTTTCACGTTCAAACTAATTTTATTCCGTCTGTATGACTGTATAAGTCGTTCTTCAAATTCTGATGTGAGAAGTGGGTGGCAAGAGTCGAATGTCACTGTCAATAATTTATGTACACAACTATGTTTACACCTTCCCGCGAAAACTTATTTTTTTTACTAAGTGGAAGTAGGTTTTTAGAAAGTGGGCCATATTAGGCACCCACGGCGCCATACTATTATGGCCCGGAGGGTGCCTGTGTACATTGTATTGACGATATGAAAGTATTGAGATATTCGACTGTTCTAAGTCAATTAACAAACGCTAAAACTCCCCAAACAATAAATTCAAAATTCAAATACCTGTATATATTTACGCTTACAATATATACCTACATAAGTACTTTAACAAGTAAAATTTTATGCCATAAATTATTGTCAAATAAGACAAATTTTTGATTTTCTGTTCAGTGCAAATTTTTTTCCATTTCATAGCCATTCCAATGGCCTTGAAAACCTTTTTTTTATTAAATTATCATCATCAGCCTATATTAGGCCACTGCTGGACGCAGGCCTCCCCCAATGAGCGCCACTGTGCCCTGTCTTCAGCTTGACGCATCCAGCATCTACCTGCAGTCTTCGCAGGTCGTCAATTTATAGTTGAATCCGACCAGGTGGGATACCTGGTCGGATTCAATTATAAATTGCACTTATCGACTGGGTTTTTGTATAACTCCACAGAAGGAACTCTAATCCCCATCCTCTTTCAAATTAGTATTCTGTTCGTAATGGCAGCACATAAAACAAACGCGAAAAACAATGACGTAAGTGTAATATAATTTGGGCTGAATGTCAGACGAAACGTCAGTGCCATGTGTCAGATGACGTCACGGGCCGTGTGGCGCGCGGCGGACACGCGATAATTATAAAGTAGGTATTTTATTTAGGTGACTGCTCTATCTAAAAACTACTAACATAAGAGAATAATTATCTTTAATTGTATTACAACCTTTTATTGCGGTTTCAATCTATTCTCAAGTTGTTGATATCTCGATAGAGGTCAATTAGGTACTATTTATTATTGACGCAATTCGCAGCTCGGAAATAGTTTTGGTTTTAAATGCTTTTAATCGTCACATCACTCTCGTGGCAGTGGGCCGGCCATATCTCGAGAAGAACCGAAGGCCGCTGGGGCAAACGTGTTCTAGAGTGGAGACCACGACTCGGTAAACGTAGTGTAGGACGCCCTCCGACCAGGTGGGATGACGACCTGAGAAAGACTGCAGGTAGATGCTGGATACGTCAAGCTGAAGACAGGGCGCTATGGCGCTCATTAGGGGAGGCCTATGTCCAGCAGTGGATTCATATAGGCTGATGATGATCACTCGTACGTTTTCGAATTCTAATTTAAACATTTCGATAAAAGTTGCCGCGATTAGTAGTTACGGTGAATATTCGCCATTTATATTACAAATGGTTGAATTATTCGCCTAAATTACAACAAAAAACTTACCATGTTAATATTTGATACTGACTGATATCTAATGATGTCGAAGTCTTTTCTTAAATTCATATAATTCTTTCCATCCAAAGGTTGCCTGGAAGAGATCGCTTAAGCGATAAGGCCGCCCATTGTACCTGTCGCATATAATGTATTTTTGTAATGTTTAATTTGATTATGGTGTACAATAAAGAATTTTTGTATTTTTTTGTATTGTAAGTCGAAAATATACATTATTATTATACATTATAGTATAAGAATGCTGTACATTGATTCTCATAATGTACGAAAAAATATTTTAAATAAATAATGCTGGACAATCCACACAGCATTATCTAGCCCCATGGTAAGCAGAGCTCGTGTTATGGGTACTAGATAACTGATACACATAATACAATACATTACATAGATAGATATTTTTTATTATACATAGAAAACGACCAGAACACCCGAAACAAATATCTGCAGCTCGTACACGCATTTGTTCCGAGGCGGGAATCGAACCCGCAACCTCCTGCGTCGCAGGCGGACCTTCGCCCACCGCGCCACATCGGTCGTCGATTATTTTCTATTTACGAGTCCAACAATTACGTGAAAAGATGGCGAATAATGTCGCATAGCGACTACTCGTCATTATTCCTTATTTAGATAAACATGTGCGTTGTTGAAGTTAGTGCTTAGTTGTTAGTGATAACAGGAATGAATGAATGAATGAACACTTTATTGTACCCAAAATAACAAAATAACAGCTTATATCTAAATCTTACATAATAACAGTACAATAGGCGGCCTTATCGCTTAAAGCAATTTCTTCCAGGCAACCAGGGATGGAGAAAAAGATATATTATACAAAGAGTTGGTAGAGCACAAACAAACAGTAATAGAGAAGTAAAAAAAAACAAAGAATACAAACTTAATACATTGCATGCAATACAAAACTACTTAAATAAAAACTAACCTAACAGAAATTGTTAAATTTTTTGTTCCTTGTTAAATTGCTCAAAATGCCCCATGCCTTTGTTGACATAATATATCTTGGATTCTAGAAAATTGTGTATTCTTTCATTTTTGTCGCCATCATTCCGTGCATGTGTTGCCATTGATAACGCTCGTTCAGTTTGTTGTGTTGGTAGTAGAGTAGTGCACTGTGTGATCGCGGCGCTGTCAACATAACAACATACAGAGTGTTGACCTCAATCACAAACCCGTTCGCTGCCAATTGATATCAATTAATGTTTTTTAAATTTGTTTTTGGTCATGTCACCCGCGCCAGTCCCTCGCCGGTCACTTTGCGCCGGACGAAGGGCATTTTATAACGACCGAAACCACACGATGTAGCATTTTAAACAGACTTCGAATAAAAAGAGGATGTTCTATGTACCGTTGTAGCACAGTTTATTTCTTTTGATGATGTTTCTGGAAACTTTTCTGCCCGCGTCAAGTAATGGAAAATAATATTTTCTTCGCGTTATACCACTTCTCAGGCGCCTTCGGGAAAATTAAACAACAACAAATAAAGAAAGGTAAAAGGCTCGTAGGGTAAAGGTTCCCGATAATGAATAAGGACCACGTCCTACGACCGGCGCGGCTCTAAATGACGGAGGACCTCTTTGACGCGGCGTGCGAAGGTCCGCCTGCGAAGGTCCGCCTGCGACGTAGGAGGTTCGGGTTCGATTCCTCGGGACAAATGTTTGTACGATCTGCGAATATTAGTTTCTGTTGTCCTAGGTATTATTTATTTATAATAAAAAATATCTATCCATGTAATGAATGTATTGTATTGAGTATATCAGTCCGGGTGTTCTGGTCGTTGTCTATGTATAATAAAAAAATATCTATCTTTTACTAATTTAATACGATTAACTTCGTTATCTAGTACCCATAAAACAAGCTCTGCTTACCTTGGGGCTAGACGTTACTGTGTGGATTGTCCAGCATTATTTATAAATAAGCCCCGCTGCGACCTCACTTTTAATAATAAATCTGAATAATTCGGTTTCCACAAAAAGCCTCAATATGAACAATAGTCTAGTCATTTCGCTAAACATCAGTAAACAGTGGGTCGAGTCGTGAGTCAGCGAGCACAGAGATGAGTCGTGATTCATTAGCACTCGGTTCGGGTTGGTGACGCGGATTCCAAGTAGATATTTCAGTTTATAAGTCAACTAGCGTACCTTCCCGGCTCCGCACGGTTTTAGTACGGATCCCTAACTTTTTTTTAAAATAAAATATAGCGTTCACCGGGGATAGTGTAGCTTCCCAACGGTGAAAGAATTTTTCAAATCGGTCCAGTAGTTTCGGAGCCTATTCAATTCAATTTATTTAATTCAGCTTCAATACAAACAAACAAAAAATCAAACATTTCCTCTTTATAATATTAGTATAGATATCTCAATGAAGTAGAAGCGAACGAACGAAGAAATTAGTGACGTGTGCGAGAGTCCTGCGAGGTCTAAAGGAAATAAATCACTGTGATATTTTTTGTTATTCTTCGTCACAATCAGAGCCATTTTGAAAAAACGGTAGAAACGTCCGTCTGAAAGCCTTAGGCCACGCTCACTTTGGATACGAATTTTTTCGTACGTAAACGTACGAGTATTGTTCGTACGTAAACGTACGGTACTGTTCGTACGTAAACGTACGAGTACTGTTCGTACGAATGAGCGCTCACACTGAATACATTTTTCTCCGTCAAATAGGCAGTGCACCGGTGATATCGCGTACGTGAAATCATCTTTGTTGCGACGAATAATCTGTATCTTTAGTCTAGTCTTCTTCTACATCATCTGAACGTACGACTGCTTGATAAAACCCAACAAGTTCGGATTGTATTCGGACGTCGTAAGTAAACGTACGGTATACGTACGACTGATCGCATGCAGTGTGAGCGCTCCCATAGTCCTTGGAAGGTCGGGATGATTCGTGCGTAGTCGTACGTTTACGCGAGAATCAAATTCGGATGAAATCGTATCCAAAGTGAGCACGGCCTTATGCCCTGTGCTATGGCCACCAATGTACTCTATTAGATAATTGGTAATTTGGCCCACGGTCGCGGTCGCTAGGCACGGGTCGCTTTGAACTGCGATGTGACGTCATCGAATACCATGGCGATTCGTTATGGGGATTTAGATTTTGGTCAGTAGATTTCACATGGGCGAACTCTATTGACCAAAACATATTTTGACTAAATACGTTGCAAATGAACTTATTGTAGGTGGTTACGCTTGTTTTGATTATTTATAAATTGTTATAAATAATTATACCGCTGTCTTGATTGGATGGTATTTCACCTATCTATTAAGAATGTCTTATTTTAATAACTTATTTTGGTGAACTATCCGTCAAAAGTCGGTATAGATTGCACCGACACGCCCCATGCAGGGGACCGCCAGAAACCGCCATCTTGGTGCTTCGAGTCTTCGCAAGTCATTAGATCGACCAACACGCGTCCCGCACTAATTTATCTTAATAAAAGTTGGACTCTGATAAATCCGCATACCACCGCATCTGCTACGCTGGCAACTGCTGGTCATCCGTTTGTGTGTGTCAAAGACATTTCAGTGACGTCACGGGAATCCTGGCGATTCCAGAAGCACGCATTCTTCCGATCGAGGCGAGTGGTGAATTGAGGTGAGTTATTATTATAAGGCATTTATAGGTGATTTGCTTTCTTCCAAGGCAGCGTACGTTCCAACAAGTGTCCGTTCCCCGCATCCCGCAGGATTCACTTTTAAGCTTTGAACCAGCATTCATTTATCCCAGGTCGTCCAAAGTTACTAGGGCTGGGCAACCGCTAGAATAGAGGATTTAGTCCTGTACTCTCCAGTAGGTATGCAATCATATGATTCAAATTGTATGTCCATACTGTAATGTAATTATTTCATTATCAGGGCACGCGGCAGCGTGACCAAGCCAAGTTCAAGCAAAGGAACGCGCCGAGTGTATCATTACACGAACCACTTGGTGCCACTTTTGACCCTTCTATAACTCAAAACGTCTTGAACGTAAACACACAAAACTACGTGTGTTTAATTATATCCATAAGGACATGTAGAAGCCCAAATTTCATGAAGCTAGCTCAAACGGTTACAAAGATATGAAGGTCAAAAAGTCGTAAAAATTCACATTGACTGACTGACATATATATAGTACCTAAACCTAACCTACTTCCAGATGACCTAGAAGGATGAAATTTGGAATCCAGCTAGGTAATTGTGTGTAAGCGTAGGAAAAAATCAAAAAATAAAAAAAAGTCAAAAAATAAGTGATGTTAGCGACGACGACCTTATGTCAATGAAATAAGGTTTAAATTCGAATAGAATCCGCATTGCATAGAATAAGCAATAGTAGTACTAACGTCTCCGATTGCGCAATAGAATACAGCGTAGTTGTTAGGGACCGGCAAATAATAGATTCTGTTTTCGAAGTAACTACATATTTTTACTACCTCACACTAGATGTCACTAGTGTAGGGGACGTACTAAGAATTTTCGTACCAGGGGGGAGTAAAACGTATGCATGCATACGAAGCATAAAAAGTCTTTTGATATGATTAAGTTATACTAATTTCAGTAATGCAAATAATAGACAAATCATAACTAACTAAAAAAATCTTTAAAATTTTATTCACAAAATTCATTTTCCAGTAAAAATAACTGATTTGATTAGTTGTTGTCGGTTGGTTGCCCTATCATTTTCTATGGTTGCAAAATGCTTAAAACGAATACCTATATATTTTTCAGATATTGATTTAATCAGAAGAATAATATGATTATCAGTATTATCAACAAGAACTAATCTTCGTATATTTCCTCGGAGTCCAGTCTTGTCTATTAATTTTTGTGATCCATTGCTGTCTTATATTATCTTGAGATGGAAATCTAGAACATACACAATTTAAAATTGCATTAATAGGTGGGCTTCAATTTCATTAAATTTACTAAACAACTACTATTATAGTAGTTGTCTCACGGAGGAAAAGTACTTTCAATATAGAATATTTATTATAAAACATTCCATAGGTGCATTCCATACATGCTATGTTTCAACATAGCCGTGGGACATTCAGTAAAATAATTGGATCCTAAATACGGCCCTGGCCCTGTTTTTCTTTATAAGTTAATGGTTGACGATAGATGGCGGCTTGTTTAAAAATGACTATAAAAACTAAAAAATTAAAATTTTGGCGACTAAAAAGTCTTTAGGAACTTAAGTTGAAGTAATTTCAGTACATATGATTATTAAAATATATTAAAACTGAGCCCTACGTACCTATAAATGTTTATTTCCCATGATACAAAGTATCGCCATCTATTGTCAAGTAGAATTATATTTGGAAACGCCGAGTCGCAATGGAAATGTTCGAGAACTTTTAAAATATGATGCGGTATTCAGAAAAATCCAAAAAGAATTATATTAGTCAGTTGTGTAGTTGAACAAATTTCAGTACATTTGATTATTAAAATATATTATTACTGAGCCCTACGTAGGTTTATTTCCCATGATACAAAGTGTCGCCATCTATTGTCAAGTAGAATTATATTTGGAAACGCCGAGACAATACCTGCCTAGTTTTCTTTACAAAAAGTAATGATATCCCACCAAAAACATAAATGTAAAATAGGAGAGCCAAGTTCAATGCAAAAATTATGATTGGCTGTGGGCTTCGCGGCAAAAAGAATTGATATCTGAATGAGTGCCAAGTCAAATCTATGTAGGTTAGATTTGACTTGGCCAGTTTTTATCAGAATTAAAACGTTGAATAACTTTATAAAATGACTGATGTAATGAAAACTGGCCAAGTCAAATCTAACCTACATAGATTTGACTTGGCACTCATTCAGATATCAATTCTTTTTGCCGCGAAGCCCACAGCCAATCATAATTTTTGCATTGAACTTGGCTCTCCTATTTTACATTTATGTTTTTGGTGGGATTTGTCTATACTGATATTATAAAGAGGAAAGGTTTGATTTTTTGTTTGTAATGAATAGGCTCCGTAACTACTGGACCGATTTGAAAAATTATTTCACCGTTGGGAAGCTACACTACCCCCGGTGAACATAGGCTATATTATATTTTCTAAAAAGTTAGGGATCCGTACTAAAACCGTGCGAAGCCGGGAAGGGGCGCTAGTTTTGAATAAAATTGTAAATGTTGGTCTACAAAGACCAGCACTTACAATCCACAACAAGCCTTCAATTTAAGATAAAATAATTAGGCGTGTTGTAAGAAACTAGAAAAAAGCCGAATTCCAAAATACCCAATGAAAATGGGTTTAAAACTTAGTTTTAAAAAACGAATCATCGAAATCACTTGTCGTGATATTGAGTCATTAGTCCATTTGTCGCGCACATAGGTACTTATTTTACTTATTTTATTTATTACAAGGAAAACCAGCAGCACATACAGTAAATTAAAAGAAAATAGAAACAGAAGGCTATTAAGAGGTTTTCACGACTAAGAAGAATATTAGATACATAAAATGTGTGAACAACCAAAGAAAACAGATAACCTACAAGATTGCAATCAACTTAGTACACAGAAGTAGAATAATAATTAGGTATGATAAAAGAAGAAAAACAAACTAGTTATAAATATTACTTACTAGCTGCTCCCCGCGGCTTCGCCCCCGTGGAAATCTATGTGTCAAATTGTTTAAATGATAAAAAGTATCCTATGTTAGACTCCTGGTTCTAAGCTACCTCTCCACCAATTTTCAGCTAAATCGGTCCAGCCGTTCTCGAGTTATAAGTGTTGTAACAAACACGACTTTCTTTTATATATATAGATTAGCAACAAAAATATTGATTAATAATAGACAATCTACATTATATTTGCATTACTCGCATGTTCAATTCGAGTCATCCTCATCATCCACGCCGGATGGATAAACGCTGGAACAGAAGAGGTCCATTCTATTTTCCTAGAGAGATTATTAAATTGGTCGCCAACTCGACATAAAAAAAAAAAAAAATATCTATCTATGTAATGTATTGTATTATGTATATCAGTTATCTAGTAGGTACCCATAACACAAGCTCTGCTTACCATGGGGCTAGATAATGCTGTGTGAATTGTCCAGCATTATTTATTATTATTATTTATTATAAAAAGGAGTTTTTTTGGTTTTGTAACTTTTTTAATATGAATGATTTCATTAAATCTGACCCTTTTTTGGGGAACGTTTAGTGATATCTTGCTAAGAAGTTCGGGGCAATTAATATGGTTGTTATTGATTTTGAATAAAAATATTAGGGTCACCAATTTCGCGCCTTTTACATTATACTTAATGCAAATTTAAGACTCATATCGTTTTCTCATGGATACCGGTGTCAGAACTGGACCAAATTACTGAACACACGGGATTTTTTTTTTCAATTAAAAAAAATCGGTTCAACTAGTCAAAAATTCTGAGGTAATTAATTAACATAAAAGATACAGTCGAATTTTGAAGTCGATTTATAATTAATTATAATTCATAAGAGTAATTGATAAACTCATTTAAATCTATTTATATTACTCGCTTTGTTAACGACTTCTCGTGTTTTAGATCTATTCTCACTTCGACATTTTCTTTTCATCAGAAATGTCTATTTCATTTATACCTAACTAGCTGCGACCCGCGTCTTCGCCCACGAGGAAATCTGTGTCAAATAATTTATAAACCTTTTTCTTGAATCACTATTAAAAATGCCGCATCAAAATCCCTTATAGTTGTAAAGATCTAAGCATACATAGGGACAGACAGACAGCGGGAAGCGACTTTGTTTTATACTATGTAGTGAAGTAGGTATAATTAACTACATAATTAGTGCCAATTTTATTGCCTCCTCATCCATTTCCCCTAAACCATCGCCGCGCCAATGGCCGCCAATAATAACTAGGTATTTACGATCTATTTACGATTTAGGCAAAAGTGAGCGCCATCTTGAACAGCTGTCATAAACGCCGTCTGCGGTCTGGCGGCGCGAGGCCACCGGGCATTCTGCCAGATGACAGTGACGTTTGCAGTTTAAATATGGAATGCCATGGGCGCCACGCGCCTTGCGGCGGCGACACAGCTGATTTTTTGCGACAGTTTTAGAAGAGTTGACAAACATAAATAGCCAATTTAATTTTATTAACAACAATACTTGAAAAGCTATTGGTTTTTATTTTTATTTCGAGAATATGATTCTAGTAGAACATTACTTTCTTGGTCAGCAATAATACAAGACTAAAACTGCTTAAAGAAAACCATATCGCGTACTATCATATGGGTCAATTCCATAGCGTCGGCGTCGTCGTCGTCGTCGTCGGTCGTCGCGCGTAGGTTACTTGATCTCGTGGCTCAGTTGGTCGTACTGTCGTACTGGTCGCGGGTTCAAGTCCTAGATTTTTTTTGGATACTATTTAGTTTCTTCGTTACATTCAGTTATCGGTGCTCTACATTAAACAATTTTAGTCTACCTACAGTTTAAATCAGCTACGACAATAAAAAGCTTTATATTTCACCTGTGTGTGGTGCGCGACCGGATGAACCCATCACCTCTGTCCCCGGAAGCCCGCGCCCACTCCCACTACAAGTGACGTCACCGGGCCGCTCCGTGACGTCACCGACCACGCTCCGGAGCGAGGTCGGCTCGTGTTTGCATTGACTTGTGGACTCTGTGTTTGTGCTGTCATTATCCTTCCTGACTCCATATTGACTGACGGAAATAAAAGACATTGATGCTTGAACATCAAAGTGGTTTTTTTCCTTTAGGCCTTACATGACTCTTGGAAACTACACTAAATCCTACTAATATTATAAACGTCAAAGTTTGTAAGTATGGATGGATGGATGGATGTTTGTAACTCTTTCACGTAAAAACTACTGAATGGATTTTAATGAAACTTCACAATAATATAGCTTACATATCAGAATAACACATAGGGTACTTCATAAAGATATATTGTATATTATCCAAAATGTCTATCACCACGCGGGTGAAACTGCGGGGCGCAGCTAGTACAAAATACATACATAAGTAAAATTAGGAAATAAACTGATCGCTTTGATTTATTGTCCAATAGTCGAAGAAGTTTATACATTCATCCATTCCTATCGGTCGCAGGAGGACCTTCGCCCAACGCGCCACGGAATTATGTCGCTTGGTTTGTTTACAAACATAAAAAAAAAATAAAAAAAAAAAATGCTGGACAATTCACACAGCATTATCTAGCACCATGGTAAGCAGAGCTTGTGTTATGGGTACTAGATAACTGATATACATAATTCAATATATTACATAGATAGATATTTTTTATTATACATAGAAAACGACCAGAACATCCGAAACAAATATCTGCAGATCGTACACACTATTGTTCCGAGGCGGGAATCGAACCCGCAACCTCCTGCGTCGCAAGCGGACCTTCGCCCACCGCGCCACACCGGTCGTCACATTTCACATCTAGTTTCGCTAGTGTATATAAAATTGATGAATGGTCATCAAATAAATAGCCAATCCATCATGTTAAAGGTACCTAAATATCTACCAATTCATAACTGTAATGAAAAAGAAGTAAGTAAATGAACTAGACAGTATTACCTAGACATCGCGTGTCGCGCATAGAGTAGCTAGTGCGGGAGGCAGAGGTAAGACCCTCACTACAATTACGTACTTTAAATGCTCCTAGACTTTACTCATTTCATAATTTCTTGTTGTTTTTAAGATGGTAACATTTTTCAATGGTCTCTCAAAATATTGAAGTGAACATTAAAACTAAAATAATGTTATCTATATTAATATTATAAAGAAGAAAGGTTTGATTTTTTTGTTTGTATTGAATAGGCTCCGAAATTACTGGACCGATTTGAAAAATTATTTCACCGTTGGAAAGCTACACTATCCGCAGTGAACATAGGCTATATTATATTTTCAAAAAAATTAGGGATCCTTACTATAACTCCAATAATGTGCGAAGTGTAACCGTGCGAAGCCGTGACGGTCTGCTAGTCTGATAATAAGTGCTTATTTCGTAGGCCTAAGAAATAAATGCTTTTGACTTCTCTCTCTAGGCGAAAGGCGATTTGGAGATATCTCTAATGTCATGCCAATAAATAATTTAAATTTGAATAGAGTTGTTTCCGAACACAAGGGCATAGAGAGTGTTAATGATACATGTAAGACTTAAATGAATTACAGACTGCCATCCGCGGTCTGCGGTTGGTTCTGGTTTACTCAATCGTTTTTTCTGTAAATTCAATTGAAATTATTTTTTAATTGAATTTACATCAAAGGTACATATGCCAACCCCTATTTCGGCGCAGGGTCACGGAGGTAGTCTTATTTTCTTAATATCAGCTATTTTTGTCACTTACCCCCATGATAAATTACTTTATTTGCCGCTTGTTATTCGACGCCTGTGTTTTGTACCTGTGTCCAAATAAATGTAATTTATTTGGACACAGGTTAAACATTACATTTAGTTCTAATTAGTTTCTATTATTTGATTGAGACTTTCTCTGTTAGTAACAGCACAGATACAATAAGCAAAACTAACTCAAGCCCTGATTCATTAATGCCAGCGTCTTGAGGACGCGCGCCGACTGGTATTGATATGGATCAGATGAGCTACCTGTAGATTGTTAGTAACAGTCTGCAGTTAGCACAATTGTTTCAGCTAATTTTATTCAAATTATGTTGGCGTTTCAAAGCTATCTTACATGCCCATAAGTTAAATACGATCTATTGTATTGTTTTTCTAAGGAATAAATTATTATGATTTATTATTATTTTCCATACATGAGATGACGATGTGATGGCGCGACGAGCTCGAGGCACATCTTCCATCATGGCCTGTTGCAGCGTTGGATCGCGAGGAGTGGAAGGAGAAAAGGGAGGCCTTTGCCCAGCAGTGGGACAATAATGGTTCAAAATAAATAAATAAGTTGTCCATACGCTACCCGGCACAGACTACTATGAAAAGGCTCTAACAATCCTGTCTTTCGTAAATACAGCAATGAATAAGTACAGAACTCAGTATAATAGTGATGGTGGTGAATGCGGTGGCCCGCGCCCCTCCGGCTCCCGGACTACCGGCTCAACTAAAAGCTTCAGTAATCAAATCACGGCGGTCGCAGAAATGAGCTTTTATATAAATAGTCGGCCTTGGCGTAGTGGCGCTGCGGCGCAGTCCGAGGTCGCGGGTGCGATACCCGCACTATGATAATTGATAATAAACAAACGAAAATCTGTTGAATTAAAACACCTGCTATTTTGAAGCTTTTTTCTCTTTTCTAGTATTTATTAACTACAAGTTTCTGCCCGCGGCTTCGCTTGCGTTGTTTCTATGGGACTGTTTAAAGGTTATGTCTATCCCTTGGGAACTGATATAAGGATTCCTGTTTTCATTCTGAGGTCCGAAACCCTAAACAATCTAGTACCTACCTATGTATGTATGTAATGTATTGTATTGTATTATGTATATCAGTCTAGTGCCCATAACACGAGCTCTGCTTAGCTTGGGGCTAGATGATGCTGTGTGGATTGTCCAGCATTATTTATTTAATTTTCCTTTACAGTAACAACGAGATACCCAACGTAGACAACGACCTCACCTCCGACCTCGCCGTCAACGACAGCCCGCCGGCCGCCGACGACGACGACACTTTCGTCGAGTTCGCCGACGTTTACTCACCCGCCGACATCGACTCACCCGCCGATGCCGGCGCGCGCAGCAAGCGTCAGGCGGAGGCAGTGACTGAGGCTGGCGGCGCGGCCACGGATGCCGCTGAGGTGGTACCGGAGGGGACGGGGGCCTCCAGTCTGGGGGCGAAGGCGGCGCCGGTGCCAGTCGTGCCTATCAGGGTTAGTGGTTATCTTAAATAATATGAATAACCCAATTTTGACGGGATTTGAACCCGCGACACTTGGGTGGCTTTTTGTAAGTTGAGCTTTTAGGGTCGCGGGTTATGGTTCCGCCGAAATCGTTTTTTTTTTTTTGGATATTATTGAATTACTCTATCGATTGATTCAAAATTGAAAGATAAAAATCATTCTATCCATCCATGTACCTATATAAATATACTTCCTCCTCCTCAGGTGATGGGTCTCCGCGTGGAAGAGGCCAAGAAGGAGCCGAAGGTGGTGGACGGCATGGTGCCCAGCGTGCAGGCCGAGCTGGCTTTCTCCATGCGGTTGTTCGGCGAGGGGCTGTCGGCGAGTACCGTCATTGCCTTCACACATGCTGTCGGCGACTACCCGCACGAGTGCGACCATCTGCTCACCGGCGAGTACAAGGTACACACCCCTACACTACACACTTATATACAACGTGTGACAAATCACTATCCCTATTATTAATAAATAAAGGAAATTTTTGACGGAGACAAGGTTTTAACAAATGGTGATGACATTGCAGAATGTTTTAATAAGCACTTTATAAACATTGCAGACAATGTTAGGGCAGTTACTAATAAACCCACTATAGATAAAAGAAGACTAGTACACTCTATTTATCTTGAACCACTACCTCTGCAGGCTACGATGAACTAACAACAAAACTTTTTAAACAAAATATCGGTCCATTGCTTGAATCCCTTACGCATATAATTAACCTTTCTTTGGAAAATGGTGTATTTCCTAATGGTCTCAAGAATTCAGTTGTCAAACCTCTCTTTAAAATGGGATCTAGGTCGGATACTGGAAACTATCGACCCATAACACTAGTACCAATAATTTCAAAAATATTTGAAAAGGTAATGAGTCAAAAAGTGATAACGTTCTTAGAAAAAAACAATGTTTTATGTGAAGAACAAAATGGATTTATAAGTAAGAAATCGACAACTTTAGCTTGTTTTAAATTGGTTAAAGAAATTTTAGACTCCTTAAATCGAAAAGAAATTCCAGTCGCCATCTTTCTTGACATGAGTAAAGCTTTCGACACTGTCCGCCACGACCGTCTGCTACATAAACTAGAATGTTATGGCGTAAGGGGTCCTGCATACTCATGGTTTGAAACTTATCTGAAAGGACGCAAACAGTGCACTGAAATATCAAAAATGTCAACTGAATCAAACACACAACATACCTTCAGATCAAGTTACTCATTAATTAATTACGGTGTGCCACAGGGTAGTGTTCTTGGTCCTTTATTATTTATTATTTACATTAATGACTTGCCAAACGCCACAGACCAATACACAATAATGTTTGCAGATGATACGACAATTTTAACAAAAGAAAAAACTATTCACAGTGCTGTGTGTACGGGGAACAAGGCCTTAAATGACATAGTTGAATGGCTTAATCGACATAATTTAAAAATAAACACAACTAAAACCAAATTCATGAGACCAGTGACATATAATAATAAGATTAGGAATAAAATTGACATTAATTACAATAACAACGACATTGAGGAAGTATATGACATTAAATTTTTAGGAATAACTATTGACAGACATCTAAATTGGAAGAAACAAATAGACATTGTATGTAAGAAAATAAATAAATTTATATTTGCTCTCAGACGAATAAAGGATCTTTCGAATATTAAAACGGCATTGACAGTTTATCACAGCCATGTTTGCTCTATTTTAAGATATGGCGTCATAATTTGGGGTAACTCAACAGATGCTCATAGAGCTTTCGTAGCTCAAAAGAAGTGTATTCGGGCCATATTTGGTATAAAGCGGAGAGATTCATGTAGACCTATATTTTTAAAGAATAAGCTGTTAACATTTCCATCACTGTATATTTTTGAGATGTTGAAATTTGTAAGGAACAACATGTCTTTATTTGAGAAGGATGAAAATTCTCAAAATAAAAGACAGATAGTACAAAAACCACTTAAGGTGCCTCAACTGAGATTAGAAGTATGTAAAAAGAATTGCTACGCAATGGCTATACGGCTTTATAATAAACTACCAAACGACATGAGAAATATGACAAATAATGAATTTAATCGTAAATTATATAATTGGCTCACTCAAAACAATTTTTATTGTATAAATGAATATTTGAATTTTAAATTTTGACATGTACCTAATAACTAATAATTTCAATATAATTTAAATGATCTAAAAACGTAGGTACTGTATACTAACTGTCTAAACTAAAACTAAATATTTGCACGACTACCAAGTCAAATATAGTGATACTTACTCTACTTTAATACCTTTACTAACCTATATTTAAGCAAATAAATACTATTTCATTTCATTTCATTTCATTTCATTATTTTTCCTCTCTCCATGATAAAATGGCAGCCATTTTGTTTTCTTTTGCCTCGAAGCACGGGTGCTTGTACTGATTAAGCTGTAGCTACCCATGTAGGGGTCCTAGGAAGACGGATAGAGGACTCATTTGATAGCCAATACATATAATATTATCATGAGAATTATCTTTCTGATCTTCCTCGCGTCGCATGTCCTCAAGCCTAACAGTCGTCCCGTCAAATATCGTCATTACTTTGTATCTTTCATTCCCGTTCATTGATTCCCAGATCCCATACATTTTACACCACAGATCAGTTAAAAAAATATACCCCACCTTATTCATTACTCTCATTGTTATTTTTTTTCTAAACTGAGTCATTCTTTAAGTCAATCAAAACTAGTTTTCCGTGAGTGGTGTTGTGACAGACACATTATCATGGATTATGCTCTTAATAACTTGAATACCTACTCGTTGCCTTGTTTATTTACCCCGCGCCGCGCCGCGCCGGCTGCGCACGCGCACCTCACTGATAAGGCGACGCATGTCTCGTCTCGTCGTCTCGTACAGTGAGAGAGAGCGGCATAGCTCCGTCTAAACATGGTCTAAGTTTAGATACAGTAATTTAGACAATAGTATGGTTTAGACTCTAAACCATACTATTGTTTTATTTACTGTATACCTATGTATCATCATCATGACACAAGCCATGTGCTTAGTTTAGGTCTCACCAGAAATCCTTATCGATCTATTTCATCTATACTAATATAAAGAGGAAAGGTTTGATTTTTGTTTGTTTGTTTGTATCGAATAGGCTCCGAAACTACTGGACCGATTTGAAAAATTCTTTCACCGTTGGGATGCTACAATATCCCCGCGTGAACATAGGCTATAATAAAATTTAGAAATGTGAAATTTGAATTTAACTTCGGTGAAACAGCGGGAAACAGCTAGTGTAAATGTATTTGGGTAAATAAATGAAATGAATTATCATCATCAGCATCAACAACCTATAGTAGTCCAGTGCTGGACATAATAGGTCTAGCTTAATGAGTGCCATAGCGCTCTGTCTTCAGCTTAACGTAGGCGCAAGCGCGTTGAAGTGGCAGAGGGCCGCCGGCCATATATCACGAAGAACCGACAACCGCTGGGGTAAACGTGTTCTTGAGTGGAGACCGCAACTCGGCAAACGTAGTGTAGGACGCCCTCCGACCGATGCGATGACGACTTGCGAAAGACTTCAGGCAGATGCTGGCTGCGAGGCGTTATAGCGCGAGTTACGGGAGGCCTATGTCCAGCGGTGGACGTGTACGGGCTGATGATTTGTGTTGAACAAATAGTGTCGTTGCTCGCTGTGAGTACAGTAGATAGTTATTCAGGTGAAGTGTCTCGAGGTCCCTGTTCAAACATTATTATATCAAGTAGAAACAATATGGGTCGACGAGAGGCAACACCTGACCTACTCCTGCATGTGTTGCCAGTAACCACCTACCTACGTACGTATGCAGTATGTACTACGACACGTGCGAGGCACCGCGGTCCGCGAAGGTCCATAAAAACACAAACACAATTACAAAAAATAAAAATACAATAACAGCGAAGAAAATAGAAACAAAATAACTAAATCTAGAGTATATATTTATGTCTATGCAATTATGGATAGTATCCATATCCATAATTGCATAGACATAATTGAATGTAAATATTAGTTGGAGAAGCCATTGGTTTTTTACTAGTTCAGGGGCCTATGGACCCATATTGCCTGCTTCACTGTCTATTTTGTCAATAAATAAAAAATTTACTTTACTACTTTACTAGAAAAAAGAGTACAAGTAATTTCACCCAGTGGTGTCGGATTGGACAGTCTGTTATTGTGGCTATTTGTTAGATATTACTTTCAGGATGCTGTTGTTACTACCTGTCACTCTACTCATCAGAGTTGATACTCGCTTCTATGATGTCCTTAGCACTGGGCAGTCGTCTACGGACGAGGACAGCACGGGGTGGGCTGCTGACTGCGCTGTCCTTGTAGACATTCAAATTCAAATTATTTATTTAGATAAAACCATTATGGCCATGCCTCGTACATTTAATGATTTTACCATATTGAAAACTACAAGAAATAATGAAATAACAATGTACCTCTAGGTACCAGGGACGAGTCAAATTAGAATGAAAGCGCATTGAGATGAGACACGAGGCTGTATCTCTTGTAGAACGAGTCACTCCAACAACACCCCACCCCCCTCACCTCACCCCTGCCCTCCATAAATTTAAATTGTAAATTTGTTTATTCTGATTATCATCCATTTTGTTAGTAACACATATAAAACTTGTCGAACACCTGTAAAGCTCCGCTACCACCCACCACTATGTGCATACAGATATGGACCATAACTCGTAACATTTAGATGCATTTCATATTGGCAGCTTCATATTGAGGGGGTCCTGTGATTGTTCTTATTCTCCTGTGATTGTTCTTATTCTGGTCTAGGCAGAATAACAGCGCATTCTGTTCATAACAGTTGGCATTATGCTGAGCCAACCTACTTGTTTTTGTTATTAAGTTTCTTTGAATGTATTTTTTATTGTGTTACTAATAATAACTATTTTTTATTGTGCTACTCATGTAACTAATTTTAAGTATTATGTTTGTAATTAGAAATTGTTAATTTATATTGTGTGTATATGTAGGGCCAAATAAATGATTATGTCTATATCTGTCTATGTCTATATGGCAGACAGCACACAGACCAACTGGTTTGAAGCTAGTAAGCAATTTTTTTTAAAAGCGTATCTAAAGGTAAGGAGTTTGAGTCCATATCTGAAAGCACATATTTGTACTATATGGTAGCGGTATTATATTAGCGAGCGCAGAGGTTAATGTGAGTGTCTCCCGCAGGCCACGAGCGCGGACGGGGACTCCGCCCTGTTCGAGCTGACGGGCCCGCCGCCGCTGGAGGGCTACCTCTTCTACATCTGCGCCAAGAACACCTCCACTGGACACTTCCAGCACCAAGGTAATGCTGCACCTGGACTCATAATGAGCTTCAAGGTTTTTTGCAGAGTAATGCAAATACTTCAGCGCTGTTATATCCCATAAAAACTGATGGATGCCATAAGGATTATGTCTAGTTAGATTATGAGACCTGAGTATAACTAGATGGCGCTGCTAATTGCGGACGAGCCCGAGATCGCGTGGTTCAGATAGAGATAGAGATACCATTCACAATTCATGGTGTTATTATTTTAAATTCCTTCCTGTACCAAGTGAGTAGTACAGATTAAAGTAACCTATGTTTTATTTTCCGCTCTCTCTTTCTCATTCCTTCCTGTACCAAGTGAGTAGTACATATTAAAGTAACCTATGTTTTATTTTCCGCTCTCTCTTTCTCATTCCTTCCTGTACCAAGTGAGTAGTACATATTAAAGTAACCTATGTTTTATTTTCCGCTCTCTCTTTCTCATTCCTTCCTGTACCAAGTGAGTAGTACATATTAAAGTAACCTATGTTTTATTTTCCGCTCTCTCTTTCTCATTCCTTCCTGTACCAAGTGAGTAGTACATATTAAAGTAACCTATGTTTTATTTTCCGCTCTCTCTTTCTCATTCCTTCCTGTACCAAGTGAGTAGTACATATTAAAGTAACCTATGTTTTATTTTCCGCTCTCTCTTTCTCATTCCTTCCTGTACCAAGTGAGTAGTACATATTAAAGTAACCTATGTTTTATTTTCCGCTCTCTCTTTCTCATTCCTTCCTGTACCAAGTGAGTAGTACATATTAAAGTAACCTATGTTTTATTTTCCGCTCTCTCTTTCTCATTCCTTCCTGTACCAAGTGAGTAGTACATATTAAAGTAACCTATGTTTTATTTTCCGCTCTCTCTTTCTCTTTCCCTCTTATCATTTAAACAGTGCTTTTTAGAAACCCGGCTCACTTTCATTCACATCACAGTACATATCGCCGCGCCCTGCTTGGGTTCCATTGTGTTTCTTATACATTACCTAGATACTAAGACCTACAAATGTACACAATGATGCAATAAATAAATATAGAAAAATATGAATATCCCATGGGAACGGATATAAATAAATAAAATAAATAATGCTGGACAATTCACACAGCATTATCTAGCCCCATGATAAGCAGAGCTTGTGTTATGGGTACTAGATAACTGATATACATAATACAATACATTACATAGATAGATATTTTTTATTATACATAGAAAACGACCAGAACACCCGGAACAATTATCTGCAGATCGTACACACAATTGTTCCGAGGCGGGAATCGAACCCGCAACCTTCTGCGTCGCAGGCAGACCATCGCCCACCGCGCCACATCGGTCGTCCCATGTATATCCCATGAGGATTGAAAGAATGCTTACTTTCAGCCCGATCCGTTCAGTAGTCTTGGCGTGCAGAGAAGTATCGAACATCCTTACCTTATGTATAATATGAGTGTCTCTCCGTGCGCAGGGAGTGAGAAGTGGAAGATCCTGGCGACGCACAACAAGCTGCTGCCGCTGTGGGTGTCCCTCCTGCTGATCGTGATCCTGCTGCTGCTGGCCAGTCTCTTCTCCGGCCTCAACCTGGGGCTCATGGCGCTGGACCGCACCGAGCTCAAGATCATCGCCAACACGGGTACCACACCACTCTACTTACTACTACTGCGCCTCGCGGCTTCGCCCGCATGGAAATCTATGTGTCAAATGGTTTATAAACCTGCCTCTTGAATCAATCTATCTATTGAAAAACCGCATAAAAATCCCTTGCGTAGTTTTAATGATCTAAGCATACATAGGGACAGACAGACAGCTGGAAGCGACTTTGTTTTGTACTGTGTAGTAATAAGAACAGGGCAGCTGGTAACGAGCTGGTGATGAGCAGCTTCACCAGGGGACCGAGTGCTCCCAGGGAATTTCCTGGTGTTCCTCTCGCTTGCGGAGTGGCATCCCAAAAGAACCAGATCCCCACCTCTTGCTTGCCTTCTTGGCCGGTCTGAGTGGAGTCGCGAGAGATGCATCTTAGGATGTAGACTCGGGGTTGGAAGTGTCTAAAAGAAACTGATTTCATGAAACTTACTTTGGGGGATTGTTGAGGGGAAAAACTGAAAAGCGCCAAATGAATATGTCTTTCTGTATCTTAAAGGTACGGAGAAGGAGCGGCGCTACGCGCGCGCCATCATGCCGGTGCGCGCGCACGGCAACTACCTGCTGTGCACCATCCTGCTGTCCAACGTGGCCGTGAACAGCACCTTCACGGTGATCCTGGACGACCTCACGTCCGGCCTGGTCGCCGTCATCGGCTCCACGCTCGCCATCGTCTTCATCGCGGAGATCACGCCGCAGGCCATCTGCGCGCGCCACGGCCTGCTCGTCGGCGCCAAGAGCATCTGGATCATGAAGGTACTCATCTAGTGTAGTGGCGCGGTGGGCGAAGGTCCGCCTGCGACGCAGGAGGTTGCGGGTTCGATTCCCACCTAGGAACAATTGTGTGTAGATCTGCAGATATTTGTTCCAGACGTTCTGGTTGTTTTCTATGTATAATAAAAATATATCTATCTATGTAATGTATTGTATTATGTATGTACATAATCAGTTATCTAGTCCCCATAACACAAGCTCTGCTTAGCGTGGAGCTACATGATGGTGTGTGGATTGTCCAGCATTATTTATTTATTTATTCTTCGGCCGGAATTGTTCGTTAGTGAAGGTCGAAATAATTATTAAATATAACATATTTTTAATTTTAGTAAACTTGTAATGAGTTAATGAGTGATTGTTGTTGCAGATCGTGATGGGCATCTGCGCGCCGCTGGCCTGGCCGACCAGCAAGCTGCTGGACTACTTCCTGGGCGAGGAGATCGGCACGCACTACAACCGGGAGCGGCTCAAGGAGCTCGTGCGGGTCAGCATCCAACCACTTAGTCTATCTTCAGCAGCGCAGCCAGGCAGATTCATATCATTCATTGTCATCGTTCAGATCATTTATTGTCATACTTCATACACATGCAAAAATCACAATAATGTAACCTATTTTAAAATGAGGCTACAACTCGTCAAATCACTATCTACTTACCCAGTGTTCACCAAGAAGGTGATCGGGCAATTACACTTTAATTGCGGTTTTTGACAGATGTTTTCACACATTCAACGTCGAAATTAACCGAAGAAGCTGCTAACCGTCCGTTTATCTCTCGGTGCACACCGGCCTTAGAAAAGTAAACATTTTTGGTGTTTGATAAAGTTGTGCTCTGTGCTGCTCTGCTGTGTGTGACCCCGCTGCCCGGGTGTGCAGGTGACGGACCACGTGAACGACCTGGACAAGGAGGAGGTGAACATCATCTCCGGCGCACTGGACCTGAGGAAGAAGACGGTGGCGCAGGTGATGACCAAGCTGAAGGACTGCTACATGCTGCCCATCACCAGCGTGCTGGACTTCGAGACCATGAGCGATATCGTCAAGTCCGGTGAGTCTCGGTCATATCATCATCAACCTACTTGAGTCTAAGTCTCAGTCTTATCATCATCATCATCAGCGTACTTGAGTCTTAGTCTCAGTGTACTTGAGTCTTAGTCTCAGTCTTATCATCTTCATCATATCATCAGCGTACTTGAGTCTTAGTCTCAGTCTTATCATCACCATCATCAGCGTACTTGAGTCATAGTCTCAGTCTTATCATCATCATCATCAGCGTACTTGAGTCTTAGTCTCCGTCTTATCATCATCATCATCATCAGCGTACTTGAGTCTTAGTCTCTGTCTTATCATCATCATCAACTTATAATAAGGTTTTGCTATTAAAATTAATATACAATTTTAAACATTAAAATGTGTGCATCTTAACATACATAAGTAATAGTAGTGGGCCGGCCAAGTATCACGAAGAACCGACAACCGTTGGGGTAAACGTGTCCTTGAGTGGAGACCGCGACTCGACAAATGTAGCGTAGGACGCTCTCCGGTCAGGTGGGATGACGACCTGCGAAGGACTGCATGTAGATGCTGGATGCGACAAGCTGAAGACAGGGCGCTATGGCTGTCTTTAGGGAAGGCCTGTGTCTAACATTAGTTTGGAGTACTGATGCGCTGCGCCAGATACTCACCAGCTCTCGGGTCACGCGTCGCTTAGACCAGACTATTTCCTTGGATAATAAAGTCGTCTTCGATACTAATATTATAAAGAGGAAAGGTTTGATTTTTTGTTTGTTTGTTTCTATTGAATAGGCTCCGAAACTACAGGACCGATTTGAAAAATTCTTTCACCGTCGGGAAGCTACACTATCCCTGGTGAACATAGGCTATTTTATATTTTCAAAAAAGTTAGGGATCCTTACTAAAACCGCGCGAAGCCGGGAAGGACCTTCCCGGTAGTATAATATACATATACATTATAATGTATTGTGTTGTGCAGGTTTCTCCCGCGTGCCGGTGTACGAGGGTACTCGCGGGAACATAGTGACGGTGCTGTTCATCAAGGACCTGGCCTTCGTGGACCCGGACGACAACACGCCGCTGCGCACGCTCTGCCAGTACTACCAGAACACCTGCAACTTCGTCTTCGAGGACATCACGCTGGATATCATGCTGAAGCAGTTCAAGGAAGGTCAGTACACTCCTCGAGGGAAGGTATACCTCCTACTTTTGAAACTATGATGGTTATCAACACTAAAGTCATTTTAAACGGGATATTTACCATGGTTAGATTTTTGATTTTTCCAATATTTCGGCACAGGTTCATGCGCCATGATCACGGAATAACTGAAAGCACTGCGACTGTGAGTTAGTTTTTATGGGCAGACATACCGATCTACCCTCATTTTTTGTCTGTTGCTATACCTCCACATTAGTGACAGCTTGGTAGAAGACTGCGCCGACCCCGCTCGAAGCTCGTAGGGGGCATCTATTAGAGGTCATTTTGGCAATTTTTCGACCATGATTATTCGTGAGATATCGTGCGATTTCGGTCCCCTTCCCTTAATCTCATGTGACAGTTTTGAAAATGCATATATCTATACTAATATTATAACGAGGAAAGGTTTGATTTTTTGTTTGTTTGTAACGAATAGGCTCCGAAACTTCAACCGATTTGAAAAATTCTATCACCGTTAGGAAGCCTAAATATCCGTGGTGAACATAGGCTATATTATATTTTCAAAAAAATTAGGGATCCTTACTAAAACTCCAATAATGTAGCCAAAGGTTCTAATACCCGTGCGAAGCCGGGACGGTCCGCTAGTGTCATATAAATAAGCATATAAGTTAACATAGTTTTGTTAACATAGCATTAGAATATTAATTAGGATTAAAGACAGATACAACAAATATTTTAATTTGTAGTTATCTGAGTTGGTTCTAAGAATATGAGGTTCCTGCCGCTATCTGAGATTACCTGAACGCATTTTATCTGACGCTGACTGTACCTTACCGCTCAGCGATGAGATAAAAGATATCGATAATATAACCTACCTACCTACGTACTGCATGTATCAATCTAGGTACATACACGTGTGTGATCTTATCTGATATCGGTACTTATATATCTACGATCGATGAAGCGATAGGTGCCGTACCTACTGTGCCTAGGTTCTTAGGTAAGTACGTCGTACCTACCTAGGTAGGTATTAACACTTTGACTGCGATTTTTTTTCGACGACTGCGATCTTTTAACCTAAAAAATTCGTGCTGCCGCTTTACACAGCGGTTGTGTTGCGCCGCACATGCGTTTCGTTCGAAAAATATTGTATATACGGCTCTGCTGAGTCACACAGATCTGTATTACCTCAGCCGCTGCGCTAGTAAGGATTTACGCATGTTAGTCACTTGTAGAAAACACATACCTTGTGATTTCAGCACTCAAAGTGTTAATTCGTTGTGTGTTGTTCATTGAGTGTTAGTATTGATAGCATTACATATACATGACTCGCATAACATTTGCACGCCTGCATGCAGGCTGAATTCATTTACTAAATTAGTTATAAGATCTGACATTGTATAATTTTGTATTCTTGCAAATAAACGATTTGATTTGATTTGATTGGACTAAGATGAATGTTGCAAAGTTAGGTTATGTATTTTGTAAATAAGAGCCAATAAACAAGTTAGTATAAGTAGATATAGCATCGCCTTTTAGGGCCTAATAATAAAACCTGTAATGATGTTAATATCTCAATGTGCGCAGTGCGATAACATCTCTAACTCCGTCGATATGTTATCGCAGTGATTTCATATTTGTTGCCGCTAATTTTCTAACAAAATCAATATCTGATCAATATCTATGATTAATCTTGACGTAGTTTTTGATCATAGATTAATACTTTCAATGCCTAACCTACTTACCTACTAAATAAATAATAATAAATATATATATAAAGAAATAATATAACTAGCTAACCTAATTCTTATTAATAGTTATTCCCGTACTAGTATTGTACCAGAACAACGTTATTTAAGGTTTAAATAAATAATTTTTGAAATTGAAAAAATAAGTTATTCCCGTGGCTTTCCCTCCTGATATATAAGTAGGTAGGTAAGGGTGAGTAATCTCATTCAGTAGCTTTGACTAAAAGTACCTACATAAACTATAAGTTAGGTAGGAAGATCAAAACAAATTGACATTTTACGTAGCGCCATCTAGTCTCCCGTTGCGAAATTTAGTTCTCGGGGACGAACACATAATCGAATTTTTTCCGAATATCAATCAAAAAGAAGTCTTGACATTTAAAACTTTGCATAGAAATAAAAATTACCTTACTATGGTATAGAATCGATTATGCCAAACCTCCTAAATTATGGCACTTCCCGTAGACCTCGAATCATCATCATCAGCCTATAGCAGTTCACTGCTGGACATAGGCCTCCCCCAATGAGCGCCATAGCGCCCTGTCTTAAGCTTGCCGCATCCAGCATCTGCAGTCTTTCGCAGGTCGTCATCCCACCATCGGAGGGCGTCTTACACTACATTTACCGAGTCGTTGTCTCCACTCAAGAACACGTTAATTGTGAGAATCAGCCTAGAATGAAAATATTGGGTGCGAAGCAAAGTTAACTCACGCTTGACTATATATATAAAATCCGTAACGTTAGCAGACATACAGACAGACATCTGTAAGATGTCTGCAGATAATAATAACTGAGCACGTGTTCGCATCACTCAAACTAATGCACCAATAAATGAGATATTACGTGGAATATGGCGGAGATGAGCGAATTATTAGTAGGAAGCTTCTGCCCATGACTCCGCATGCCTTTTCCCGGGATTCAAAGTATCCTACTGTCACAGCCCACTTCTTCATCACCAGCCTATTAGTCCAGCAATAGTCCACTTCTGGACATAGGCCTCCCCTAACGAGTACCATAGCGCCATGTCTTCAACTCGCCGCATCCAGTATCTGCCTGCAAACATTTTTATCTATAAATAAATAAATAATGCTGGACAATTCACACAGCATTATCTAGCCCCATGGTAAGCAGAGCTTGTGTTGTCGGTACTAGATAACTGATATACATAATATATTACATAGATAGATATTTTTTATTATACATATATAGAAAACGACCAGAACACCCGGAACAAATATCTGCAGATCGTACACACAATTGTTCCGAGGCGGGAATCGAACCCGCAACCTCCTGCGTCACAGGCGGACCTTCGCCCACTGCGCCACATCGGTCGTCAAATCATCTATGAGGTGGTCCCATTAGCATGTAGTTACTGGGCTAAGTGTTACACTTAGTAACAGCTTCGAATCCTTTAATTTGATCCGCTTTTTCCATAGTCAGCCTAAGTTAAGTTTTTTCAACACAATCAAATTAAATTCTCCAATTATTTTTTTATTGTGATGGAATATCTGAATGTGTGAATGTCGCGCTCGTTATTAATAAACGAATCGCCAAAAATACTAAAGCATTTGAGAGTTTGCCAAATTCTGGAAGAAGTAGGTTGTGATGGAGCGGCTGCAACCGGCTCTAACTGGATCACGGAGAACGTAACGCGATACATAACATACAAACTCGAAAAAACATTTAATTTTAACTGAAATTATATGAAATAATTTTTATTATTTCATCTCTGACGGCCATCGACTAGGGTACGTAGTCGATGCTGAAGGCTGCTTTGACAACCGATGTGGCGCGGTGGGCGAAGGTCCGCCTGCGACGCAGGAGGTTGCGGGTTCGATTCCCGCCTCGGAACAAATGCGTGTACGATCTGCAGATATTTGTTTCGGGTGTTCTGGTCTAAGTATAATAAAAAATATCTATCTATGTAATGTATTGTATTATGTATATCAGTTATCTAGTACCCATAACACAAGCTCTGCTTACCATGGGGCTAGATAATGCTGTGTGAATTGTCCAGCATTATTAATTTTTTTATTTTATCTCATAAAAAACATTTAAATTTTAACTAGCTGCGCCCCGCGGCTTCCCTTGTGGAGATCCTTGTGTCTAATAATTTATTAACCTTCCTCTAGAATCAGTTTATTTATTTAAAAAAACCGCATCCGCAATCCGTCGCGTAGTTTGAAATATCTAAGCATACATAGGAGACAGCGGGAAGCGAGTTTTTGTACTATGTAGTGATTTATTTTTAACTGACGAAACGAAAAATTTACCGTCGAAAAGAAAATCAAAACAGGGGGATGTTTTATGTACAACTGTATGTTGTTTTCGTTATGTCATCGTAGAGGTCCGCCAAGTATGGACCGATTTGGAAATTTAGTATGTTCTCTTCTATACGC
Source organism: Eupithecia abbreviata (assembly GCA_943735965.1). Classification (NCBI taxonomy): domain Eukaryota; kingdom Metazoa; phylum Arthropoda; class Insecta; order Lepidoptera; family Geometridae; genus Eupithecia; species Eupithecia abbreviata. Next base: position 324,688 of record OX031003.1, on the reverse strand, counting down.
TATTGTGTGGAGAATGATCCAATATTATGCCCGCGGGTAATAGGCTATTTGACAAATTTTGGAAATCGTTTTAAATTATTCTTTATTACATTATAAACACACTACATTAATATTTCCGGGCGATCTATTGTATTATTTATAAAAATCAATGTTAATGTTTAAATTTTCCAAACCGCGCCAAAAACGATGTTTCTGTAATGGCGCTATTGTTTAGTGCCGTGTGACGTCACACGCAGTTAACATTAACAAATATTTATGCCACTAGTTATAATATTTATCAAAATTTTACAGAAAATGCTTCAGAAATAGCTCACAGATTGAATTTAACACCCAGAAAACGGAAAACGCGAACAACAATCGGTCGAGGAATGTATGTTTACTGGCATGTGACGTCACCAGAGTTGTAACCAACAACAGGGCGTTTTCGTCACAGATAAAATTCAATAAATTATTACATTTTGTTTCGAGTAATTTGCAAAAAATATGCATAATTTAGTTGAAATAAAGCGAAAAATGATTTTTTAGACTATTATCTGATGGGATGACCACAATTTGTAGCATATTTTCAATGTTGTCAAATAGCCTATTCTAATAATATCGTATTTGTCACAAAAACTGTAAATACTAAGCAATTCGAAGTCGGCTTATAGTTTTTTCCAAAGCATTAATATGTATATGATTCGTTAGGACGTGGACTTTATTAGGTCAAGGACGTAGTGTTGTGGAATGATACTTGATTATAATGAATGATCTCAGCGGTGCGGGGCGGGGGCCGGGGGGCGGCGGCGACCACCCCACTTGAGATAACTGGAGTGTCACTTACACAAGTGCTATTGCAACATCCATAGAACGAGCGTCGCCAGTTACTTTTATAGAAGACTAGCGGACCTTCCCGGCTTTGCACGGTTTTAGTACGGATCCTTCACTTTTAAAAAAATATAGCCTATGTTCACAGGGAATAGTGTAGCTTTCCAACGGTGAAAGAATTTTTCAAATCGGTTCAGTAGTTTCGGAAACTATTCATTACGAACAAACAAACAAAAAATCAAACCTTTCTTCTTAATAATATTAGTAAAGGTACGATATTTATTTACCAGAAAAAGAGACGAATAACATACATAATAATAATATAGACATAGTTAGGTCCAATTTTACCATTTACTGACAAACTGTAGATCAATTGAGTTCATCTTGATCGAGGTTAAACCCGTAATACCTACCTATTATAGGTCTTAAACTCGGATAAGCGCTGAACTCGTTTAAGGTTGCTCGTTTCAGATCTCGTTTGAGATTAAACCTTTTTCTGTAATGCACCACACCGTAGTAATAAAATTAAATAAAATTCGGTCATTTTGGTTCGTTCAAATATTGATAGATGTCGCCTGATACAATACAATACAAAAATTATTTATTGTACACCATAATTAAATCATTACAAAAATACATTATGTATATGCGAGAAGTACAATGGGCGGCCTTATCGCTTAGAAGCGATCTCTTCCAGGCAACCTTTGGATGGAAATAATTATATGAATTTAAGAAAAGGCAGGGGTTGTACCACAGGTAATCTAAATATGAACATAATAGAAAACTAAAAAACAAATTATAAATATTTCAAATATCAAACGAAATAATACACTACTTAAATACATAAATCAATAAATAGTGATACTTTCAGAAGTGTTTAAAGCTACGTTCATGTTCCAGGACACAAGGGTCACATGGCGTTCGTGCAGCGCATCGAAGAGGGCGACGGCGATCCGGTGTACGAGACCGTGGGGCTCGTCACCTTGGAGGACGTCATCGAGGAGATGATACAGGCAGAGATCGTGGACGAGACCGACGTCTACAGTGAGTATACTAGTGTACACTACACATAGAGGCGACGGCATACACTAGGAATAGCGATAGGCCTAATATACTACCCTGGGGTACTCCACAGGTAACCCGCTGCTATAGCAGACTAGGCTATCTATTTATACTTTTACTCGGGTAGTCACCAATCGTGTCGAAGGCTTTAGCTAAGATAAAGGTGAACTGCCAAATATTACTTTTTCTCGTCCAGTTTAGACGAGAGATGGTGAGCTCATAATGAGTAATGCATGTGTGTTTCAGGCGACAACCGCACGAAGAAGCGCCTGATGCGTCCGCAGAACAGAGCGCAGGACCTGGCGGCCTTCGCGTCGCACCACGACCGCCAGCGCGTGCATGTCTCCCCGCAGATGTCGCTCGCCACGCTGCAGTTCCTAAGCACCAGTAAGTTTTACTAAATATGGATCCATGGATATCCGAAATAAAGAGATTTTATTTTACAAGAAGCATCTGTTGTGAACTTGTGATGTTCAAAACAGAGCACAGAATCTACGCCTGCGCGTGACATCGAATTTATATTGTGATCGTACTTGAGAGCCCTCAGTGATATCCTGTATCTTATCCTTCCGTATTGTGTACATGATGTGGTGTGCAGGTGTGGGCGCGTTCAAGCCGGACATGATCAGCGAGACGGTGCTGCGGCGGCTGCTGCAGCAGGACGTCATCCACCACATCAAGCTGCGCGGGGACGAGGCCAAGGACGACCCCAAGCGATACGTCTTCACGGAGGGCAAAGCGGTGAGTACCAGCTCCAAAGTACCACCACATACCTAAGTGACGCAAGAGCCATGGTGGCTTCGGAAGCGAATTTACAAAAAGGTCATCAAGGCAGGAGCAATCCTAGAGACAGTAGCCCCAAGGACCAAGGTGGCTCAGACTCAGGAACCGTAGCATCCTGAGGGATTTTTTTTTCTTTGTGGCCTTCAGAGACCCTGCTGATCTCAGATATCATATTGACTCTGTATAGAGAAGGAGCAGGAGGGGCAGTGACCCTGGAGACCTTGGTGTCAGCACAGATAATATACTACATCAGTAAAAGAAAGCTTATAGAATCAATGAGAAGCCTGACTGTCTATATTTGCCCTAGGTCAAGGTTCTAGTCTATATGATTGCTCGAAGAGTCAACGGAGTTGAAAGCGTAGCTTCTAGGGATCATTCATCATCATAATTGATTTCCTGACATACACACAGCTTTGATTGTATTATATCTATTGATTTTATTTGACACCGATTGTGCGGTAACGCATGACACGACAGTGGCATTGTCTTGCCGCATAGGCCTTTCCTAGAGCTTACCATTTTAATAACTCATCGACTTTACAATTATTTTCCATTACAAATACCATTACAATTATTTTCTATTAACAAAGAATCATCATTCATTCCTGTTATGGATTTAAAGCCTGAAAGGTTGCTTGCAATCATAATCCTATGAACATGTCTGTCCCACAGGTGGACTACTTCGTGTTGATCCTGGAGGGTCGCGTGGAGGTGACGGTGGGCCGCGAGAACCTGGTGTTCGAGGCGGGACCCTTCACCTACTTCGGGGTGCAGGCGCTCACGCAGAACGTCGGCGTCGGTGAGTTTGAGTTACTACACCTTGATGATACTACTTGTGTTCTTTAATCTTTCCAAGTCATTGATTGTATTGGGATCAAAGACCATTAAAGCATTTATTATAAAAATATTTACATAGATGGGCTTACAAAGAAAAAACTTACAGTATATTTTATATAAGGTGTAGTACATAACACAATTTTTCTCTTTCATTACGTACATACCTATATTGTAATAAGCACTTGTGTTCATTCTCATCTAGTGATTATTTATGTCATATAATTCAGATGGTTGTAGAGACCTTCTATGGTTTCAAAAATTCAATTAGTCGTCCCACAAGGATCTATATTAGACCTTTTTTGTTTGTAGTATATGCGAAAGACCTGTGCCACTAAAGTATTGGAACGAAAGGGGATGACAAAAAGGTTTACTTTTGTAAAAGTTCCCATATGAGCTAATATTTCAGAGGTCAGCACCAGGTAGCTGTGCGCCCTTGTGGGTCACATTGCCAAGGCTGCACAGTAAAAGGGCTTGAGATATACGTGTTATATTCTTCCTTATATTTACTAGAATGAACGTAACTGATGCTGAAGGCATCGTCGCAGAGTGAGACATACCTAATGTTAGTGTTGTATGTTCCAGCGGAGTCGGAGGCGCCGTCGCGGCTGGGCTCGCTGCAGCACCTGAACATGGACTCCATGCTGGGGCACTCCTTCGTGCCCGACTACAGCGTCAAGGCCATCGCCGAGCTGCACTACCTCGCCATCAAGCGGTCAGTGACACACACAGAGTCACGTGTCGACTCTGCTAAGAGGCTAGTGTGTACATGAACGTGGGTTTCAGCATGATAACGAATGATGTGTTGTTCCAGGTCCATGTACCTGGCGGCCAAACGCGCCACGCTCATGGAGAAGGGCGCGCTCGGGAAGGGCACCGACGAACAGATCGACACAGAGGTCGACAAGGTATGTACACGTTACCTTGCAAGCACCTGCTCTAGCTCTGTGGTTATGTCGCGAGACAAGGTCGACATGTCATATAGTCGTAGACTGAGCGAGACATACGAGCAGACTCCGCGCCGCGTGTGAGCGAGACCGCGCATCTGCACTAGGCAGGCTGCGTCACTGCAAACAACAGTGGTAAATAAATTTGATACTAGACCGCCTGAGCTTCCGAATTGTTTCGTTATTTATCATGTAAATACAGAGAGAATGTAGGTGACTATCTGTGCTCGGCCCTCCCTTCCACACACAGGACTACATTCCCCTATAAGCTCCACAACATGTTTAATTAGTACCTACGACATTAATGTTGTGTGTTCGACAGCTGCTGCGAGAGGGAGACGGCAAGATGGACGACATCAAGGAGCTCGACCTGCCCAAACAGGTAACCAACATCACTCTACCGTGGAATCTCCCGGTACACACATAGGGTACTTCACGACACGAAAGCTCTTCTCTAAGACATTGCAAGGGTCGCCAATGCGGGGGTAGTGTCCCTGATGAAGCAGGCGTCCTATAGGGCCATAGGGCTGCGGTAACCGCTTCTAATTAATAAAACTTTTGAAACTATCATGGTTATTAATACTAAAGTCATTTAAAACGGGATATTTACCATTAATATTTCGGCACAGTTGCATGCGCCATGATCATGGCGCATGCAACTGTGCCGAAATATTGGATAACTCAAAAATCAAATCATGGTAAATATCCCGCTTCTAATTAGTCCGCTTGCTTGTTGTTAGCCACCATGTTGGTATAAATAAAATAATCAATAATCATTTATTTCGTAACTTTCTTCAAATACACGTCACAGTACAAAATACACGACGATAAACAAAATAGGTGCAGGTTCTATGTTCGGCTGGATGTATTTGTTTATGTAAGTATGGTATAGAACTAATAAATAGGAAAATACTGGGCTACTGTATGGAGAACAATCCCGAGGAGGTCCCATCGACATTTTACTCCTGAGGGATAACTATTTATGCCGAAGAACTTGTGTAAATATTCAGGAATGTGAAGTATTTTTGTGAATGTTTCTTTGAAAAAACAGAAATTACCTATATTAGTTGTCCTCTGAAGGGTTTCTTAAAAGGTAATTGTGTTTCACGCCGCTCCAGGACGCGCCCGCGGGGGAACTCACATGGTTTGTATTCTCTACGAATGGCCACAGTTTGACCACCACAACCTTAGAATCTAATTAATTACCTCTATACTATCTATATATATAAAAGAAAGTCGTGTTTGTTACAACACTTATAACTCGAGAACGGCTGGACCGATTTAGCTGAAAATTGGAGAGGTAGCTTAGAACCAGGAGTCTAACATAGGATACTTTTTATCATTTAAACAATTTGACACATAGATTTCCACGGGGGCGAAGCCGCGGGGAGCAGCTAGTTGTTTCATAAAGTATTGTTGGCGGAAACTGTTACTTTGACTGCGATTTTATTTCGACGACTGCGATCTTTTTTTTAACCTAAGTCATTCGTGCTGCCGCTCTACACAGCGGTTGTGTTGCGCCGCACATGCGTTTCGTTCGTAAATATTACGGCTGTGCTGAGTCACACAGATCTGTATTTTCTCAGCCGCTGTGCTAGTGTGGATTTACGCATATTAGTCACTTGTAGAAAACACATACCGTGTGATTTCAGCAGTCAAAGTGTTAAGTTGTTACCTGGCGCATTAATGAAGCTGACATTACGTAGATACAGTCAGCGTCAAATTGATATGAGCGTCTAGAGCGGTCAAAATGATCTGAAAAACATGGCAGCAATTTGATTACGCAGTTGGAATCATCATACTGTTGTAAGCACCCAAGGTGTTCAAAATATCTTACTACTCATTGTTTCATATTTATATGAGCAGTCAGGGTGTTCAAAATTATCTTAGCAAACAAAGCTCTCAAAAGTAGTTTCTCGTTATCAGTCATCATGCCTGTTTATTTATTGAAAGTATTACATATATTTAAATAGGTATTACCGAATACAATAGTGTAGGCAGTCAACATAATAAATCACAAGCAACGAAACACAGCTCGTGTACAACATTATTTATTATTATTCCCCCCTCAGATCTCCCTGCCCGCATCAGCGAGTCCGGTGACGCACGCCACCTTCCGCACGGAGCGGGGGGCCCCCACCGGCGCGCCGTCCGCCGGGGGCCCCGAGGCGGAGGCCCTCCTCAAGAACCACTAGCGAGAGCCCGGGGCCTTCCGCGCCCTTGCCACCGGGGCCCCCGAAGCGGAGGCCCTCCTCAAGAACCACTAGCGAGAGCCCGGGGCCTCCCACACCAAAACCGGCTCCCATCTTTAATGTTGCATTTTAACAGAACACAATTATCCTATTGAATCATGGAATTAGGAAGTACTTACCGTACAACAGTATAGAGTTACACAGCTGGCGCGATTTTCTTTTGTATTTTGGTTTACATTTTGAAGTCTGCGTCGTTGTCAGCGTACTTATTATGGTAAAAAGACAATAGCGCCAGCTCCGGACAACTGACGCCATTCTCAATCCCTGTGTACAAGTACGCAGGTTATACGCAAGCTGCACCGGTCGCGGGCGGCGCGCGTGTCCCGCCGCGTTACCGCTGAGAATTTGCATTTGCATTACAATACGTAGCTGTTAGATTATTTAATTGACTAGTGGTAATAAATAATGTACTTATGTAGAATGTTACTCTCTATTAGGCAGTTGTCTCACCGGGAACGATGTACGAGTAGCGAGCAGAGCTAGAATGTAGATCGAGTCGGCGTGAAGCGGGGAGCGAGTGCGCAGTTACGATAGTTGTGTAGCTCGGCTATAAGCGAGTGTGCGAGTGAGACGAGCGATTACTCGCATCACTCGCTCGCGGCGGCCAAACGACAGTCCGCATTGTAGAGATTGTAGAGACCGCTGGTTGCTCTCTCGGCGTGAGTTCTCTGATCGCTGAGCGAGTGTTATTTTCCTGGCTCCTGTCGCCCAGCGACAAACTAGTGAAGCGAGTCCTCGCCGGCAGTGTGAACAGTCAGCGATCAGCTATTTGTATATGCATCTCTTTTGTTTACACGGAATGTATATCTAACTGTACGTTTCTTGAGCGAGAAGCCGGCGGAGAGACAACTGCCTGAGGCAGCCCGTTGCAGTGTGTTTCTGTTGACAACGTCACAGATATATATTAACTTATTAAATACCGATATATTATATTTCTAGGCATTTAACAATGACGTAGCTTTTTAAAGCGACATATATGTATTTAGAGACGCCTTTTACCCGACTGCGCAAGGCGGAGGAGTTATTATTAAACTGAAACATTTACTTGTATATCTATTCTATTAGAATTAGACTCAATAAGAAATCACCATTAAATGATTATAATCTACAGAAAATGAGAAAGGTACAGACATCCATTATAATGACACGACCGTCCTATGGTGTAAGATACCCCATTGCTGAACGGCACATGCCTCCGCTCGATATATAATGTAAGTAGGTAGGTAGAGTATTATTTTTGTTGAATTTGTTTGGACAAACTATTAAAGTACTTAATTATAATATTGAAGCTAAAAGGGCAGCTCACAGAGCGAGAGGGACCGCAGACGAAGGCTATGTACCCGACACTGTACTTATGTACATTCGTATGTTTGTACGTACGTATGTATGTAAGTACGTATGTATGTACGTATGTATGTAAGTACGTATGTATTTACGTACGTATGTATGTAAGTACGTACGTATGTATGTACGTTCGTATGTATGTACGTACGTATGTATGTAAGTACGTATGTATGTACGTTCGTATGTATGTACGTACGTATGTATGTACGTACGTATGTATGTATGAGCCTGCAATATGACCGTTTAATCCTCTTTAACTTTAGTTTTGTGAAACTATTTAATACTAGCTGCGCCCCGCGGTTTCACCCTTGTGGTGATAGATATTTTGGATATTATACAATAAATCTTTATAACTTGTAGCCTATGTGTTATTATGATGTATAAGCTATATTGTTGTAAAGTTTCATTAAAATCCATTCAGTAGTTTTTACGTGAAAGAGTAACAAACATCCATCCATCCATACTTACAAACTTTCGTGTTTATAATATTAGTAGGATATTTACCTCTAATCAAATGAATATTGCATGTTGCTATGTTTAAGCAGTAACTTTTTAATGTTTAGTTTAGCATGTGTCTATGTAGGTGCCTATGTCATGTAGATGCCTGTGTCATGTAGGTGCCTATGTCATGTAGGTGCCTATGTCATGTAGGTGCCTGTGTCATGTAGGTGCCTATGTCATGTAGATGCCTGTGTCATGTAGGTGCCTATGTCATGTAGGTGCCTATGTCATGTAGGTGCCTGTGTCATGTAGGTGCCTATGTCATGTAGGTGCCTGTGTCATGTAGGTGCCTATGTCATGTAGGTGCCTGTGTCATGTAGGTGCCTGTATCATGTAGGTGCCTATGTCATGTAGGTGCTTGTGTCATGTAGGTGCCTATGTCATGTAGGTGCCTATGTCATGTAGGTGCCTGTGTCATGTAGGTGCCTGTGTCATGTAGGTGCCTATGTCATGTAGTGCCTATGTCATGTAAGTGCCTCTGTCATGTAGGTGCCTGTGTCATGTAGGTGCCTATGTCATGTAGATGCCTATGTCATGTAGATGCCTATGACATGTAGGTGCCTATGTCATGTAGGTGCCTATGTCATGTAGGTGCCTGTGTCATGTAGGTGCCTATGTCATGTAGGTGCCTATGTCATGTAGATGCCTATGTCATGTAGGTGCCTATGTCATGTAGATGCCTATATCATGTAGGTGCCGGTGTCATGTTGCATATGTCATGTAGGTGCCTAGCTAGGTACATAGCTTGATAACAAGTAATGAATCAATTTGAAGCGCGAGGAAGGGCAATAACCTTTACTTGTGGAGTAGACAAAATGTAATTGTGTTTGTTTGCCCACATTTAAAATTTAAATCATAGAACGTTTGATAGAATTTTTAAATATGTAACGAGTGCCTTATATGATCAAGATGGTGCTAAAATGACAAATTATTTATTAAATGGTTATGCTAATTTATCTTGTTTTGTTTGAATGACTTCAGAATGAAGTTATATGTTACCTGTATGACGTAGGTGCCGAATGTTTCATACAATGTATTGTTTGATGACCAATAGTTAAGTTAAATATTATATTAATTGAGCTTCCCTACTTTGTACTTTTATTTCTCGGACTATACCCCGTCCACGATTTTATTTTATATTTGGTATACGCATGAGTATGAAGTTCCCTATTTGTTGACAGGTGAGTGAAAGAAGGTCGAATGACAGAATTAAGTAGTTAATAGGACAGGTACTATTGTCACATAGAGAAGTGTTTTGTACTGTAATTGGATTTTCTTATTTCTTTTTTTCTGTTCTGAGTTTTGATTTGCGACACACCACGTAGGCAGATCTTGCGGCGATAGTACCACACAGATAAATATTCCGGGTCTAGCCTAGATCGAAGCAGCAACCCTGTTTTCATATTTCCGCGCGCTACGGCAAGTGACGTCAGAGATCGAACGATACAACTCAATCACGGGCAACGCGACGCCAGCGCCAATAATTTACTTTCGTTCCGACAGAAGAAATGTCTGCGACTCAAATCGTATAATGTAAACCCAGACTCAGCACGAACTAGCTATGTGACATTGCATAAGCTGTGCCAGTGGGGCTACCATGCTATTTAACGCAACGTAACGCGCGTGATCATCGTTATTACGCTAATTATAGCGCGGATAACGCATGTTATGGCGCATTTTAACGCAAATAACGCCTTTTCACGAGTTAATCGTTCTAAAATTACCGTAATAACGCGCGTTACGTTGTGTGTTACATAGCTCGGTCGCCCCACTGGTCTTGATAGAAGCCTCACAATTCCTTTCCACCGGTAGACCGGCCGGCGATGAAACAGCTTAGCCCAGTACATTTAGTTAGGTTAGACAAGAAGAGATGTGAATCCGTCGACTCGACATACGGGGAGTTGCTAAAGTTTAGATTGCTATCGAGCCGACGACATCAGGGCACGCGGCAGCGTGACCAAGCCAAGTTCAAGCAAAGGAACGCGCCGAGTGTATCATTACACGAACCACTTGGTGCCACTTTTGACCCTTCTATAACTCAAAACCTCTTTAACGTAAACACATAAAACTACGTATGTTGAATTATATCCATAAGGACATGTAGAAGCCCAAATTTCATGAAGCTAGCTCAAACGGTTACAAAGATATGAAGGTCGAAAAGTCGTAAAAATTCACATTGACTGACTGACATACATATAGTACCTAATTCTAACCTACTTCCAGATGACCTAGAAGGATGAAATTTGGAATCCAGCTCGGTAATTGTGTGTAAGCGTAGGAAAAAATCAAAAAATAAAAAAAAAGTCAAAAAATAAGTGATGTTAGCAACGACGACCTTATGTCAATGAATTAAGGTTTAAATTCGAATAGAATCCGCATTGCATAGAATAAGCAATAGTACTAACGTCTCCGATTGCGCAATAGAATACAGTGTAGTTGTTAGGGACCGGCAAATAATAGATTCTGTTTTCGAAGTAACTACATATTTTTACTACCGCACACTAGATGTCACTAGTGTAGGGGACGTACTAAGAATTATTTTATTCACAAAATTAATTTTCCAGCAAAAATAACTGTTTTGGTTAATTGTTGTCGGTTGGTTGCCCTATCATTTTCTATGGTTGCAAAATGCTTAAAACGAATACCTATATATTTTTCAGCTATTAATTTAATCAGAAGAATAATATGATTATCAGTATTATCAGCAAGAACAAATATTCGTATATTTCGTCGGAGTCCAGTCTTGTCTATTAATTTTTGTGATCCATTGCTGTCTTACATTATCTTGAGATGGAAATCTAGAACATACACAATTTAAAATTGCAATAATAGGTGGGCTTCAATTTCATTAAATTTACTAAACAACTACTATTATAGTAGTTGTCTCACGGAGGGAAAGTACTTTCAATATAGAATATTTATTATAAAACATTCCATAGGTGCATTCCAGACATGCTATGTTTCAACATAGCCGTGGGACATTCAGTAAAATAATTGGATCCTAAATACGGCCCTGGCCCTGTTTTTCTTTATAAGTTAATGGTTGACGATAGATGGCGGCTTGTTTAAAAATGACTATAAAAACTAAAAAATTAAAATTTTGGCGACTAAAAAGTCTTTAGGAACTTAAGTTGAAGTAATTTCAGTACATATGATTATTAAAATATATTAACACTGAGCCCTACGTACCTATAAATGTTTATTTCCTATGATACAAAGTATCGCCATCTATTGTCAAGTAGAATTATATTCGGAAACGCCGAGTCGCAATGGAAATGTTCGAGAACTTTTAAAATATGATGCGGTATTCAGAAAAATCCAAAAAGAATTATATTGGTCAGTTGTGTAGTTGAACAAATTTTAGTACATTTGATTATTAAAATATATTATTACTGAGCCCTACGTGGGTTTATTTCCCATGATACAAAGTGTCGCCATCTATTGTCAAGTAGAATTATATTTGGAAACGCCGAGTCAATACCTGCCTAGTTTTCTTTACAAAAAGCAATGATATCCCACCAAAAACATAAATGTAAAATAGGAGAGCCAAGTTCAATGCAAAAATTATGATTGGCTGTGGGCTTCGCGGCAAAAAGAATTGATATCTGAATGAGTGCCAAATCAAATCTATGTAGGTTAGATTTGACTTGGCCAGTTTTCATTACATCAGTCATTTTAAAAAGTTATTCAACGTTTTAATTCTGATGAAAACTGGCCAAGTCAAATCTAACCTACATAGATTTGACTTGGCACTCATTCAGATATCAATTCTTTTTGCCGCGAAGCCCACAGCCAATCATAATTTTTGCATTGAACTTGGCTCTCCTATTTTACATTTATGTTTTTGGTGGGATAGAATGTCACTAAGAATATCTTCTACCTACTTCCTACTACTTATCTTAAGTAGTAGAAGTAGGTATTATACAATTTATGGTTTACTACAGAAACTCAACCTGTCTTGCATTTTATCACGAAAAAACGCGTGTAATGCCACGAGCAGAATCTAGTAGCAAATAAAAAAACGCGTGTAATGCCACGAGCAGAATCTAGTAGCAAATAAAAAAACGCGTGTAATGCCACGAGCAGAATCTAGTAGCAAATAAAAAAACGCGTGTAATGCCACGAGCAGAATCTAGTAGCAAATAAAAAAACGCGTGTAATGCCACGAGCAGAATCTAGTAGCAAATAAAAAAACGCGTGTAATGCCACGAGCAGAATCTAGTAGCAAATAAAAAAACGTGTGTAATGCCACGAGCAGAATCTAGTAGCAAATAAAAAAACGCGTGTAATGCCACGAGCAGAATCTAGTAGCAAATAAAAAAACGCGTGTAATGCCACGAGCAGAATCTAGTAGCAAATAAAACATCTATTAAATATTCTGATTCCCAAAGTAAAGTGATTCAGTAAAATAATAAAATTAAATACAAATAGTCTGTAAAAATAATACAAAATGTTGAGCAAGAACAACACAACATTGAATACATCTTCGTAAACAATATCGATTGTCTTAGAAAATGGAAACAGTAAAGCATTCGCTTATGACTATTTGATTGTCAGTCGAACTAACAAGAAAAGTAGAATGTAATGCCGGTGCACCTCTCGCAGTAGCACTAGCAGTGCTGGAGTCCTGGTCAAGGACAGGCGGAGACCACCAGTGGCGTAACTACAGGGTGGCAAGCCGGCAGAATGCCACGGGCCCCCAGCCGGAAGGGGCCCCGGTCAGAGGAGAATCACAACTACCAACATTTATTTATTTTAGAAAACCATCAGCTAGAATAATGTCTAGATAGAGTTTAAATTACAACAGAGAGCTAATAATATAATCGGTATTCACGGATCGAATCTAAATAAGTCATTTATTACGCCACGGGCCTCGGGCGGTAGAGTTACGTTTAATGATGGCGCCCCACGAGCAGCTACCTACCTTACTAGAACACATGTCGATCACACTCACTCGGGAGCTCATCCACCCGTCGCGTGTGATGAGTCGAGCTCACGGAGCACGTAGACAGGACTCACGAGTCACGGGGGAGCGGGGTGCGGGAGGGAGCAGCCCTCGCCGTTTATAATGCTTTGTACTGACACCGTTCTAGGGTTCAGGGTCATTGGTGACGTCTGCGCCACTAGCTTCGTCCCCAGGGTCGTCACCGTCAGCGTTCGCCGCGTCCGGGTCGTGGGGGCTCACGATGACGCTGGAGTCGACCACTTGGTACGGGCCAGCGGCGGCGGCGTTCACTTCGGTATCTAGACCGCCGGCGTCAGTACCCGGGCCGCAGTCCGCGCCGTCCGGACCGTCGCCGGGGCAGTCTTGGCGGGCAGGTTGAACGGGATCCAGTTCGCTGATGGCGCGGAGGCCCCCTGGCGCACCCGTGGAAGCCGCGCGAGGGGGCCCCCGGAAGCGCGGCCCCAGCGCCCGCAGGCTGGCGCGCATCACGCGGGCGCCGCCGTCCTTGTTGTCGCTGGGACTCAGGATGTAGAAGGCGGCGAGGCAGATGCCCACCACTCCCACCACCGCGACCAGCACCCTGCAACACACGCACACGCTGTGTTCGGGACACAGTGCGTAGGATGTGTAGAGTGTGGAGTCACCCGAGTGACTCTTGTCTCACGGTGTCGGTCCGTGACCGCGAGGTTGGCAGGACGATGGGACGGTTGGAGGGAATCACCTCAGCGCGCTGCAGCACATGAGCGCGCAGCGCGTGCAGCACCACAGCGCCGCACGCCGCACGGAGCGATGCGCCATGCCGGTCGGGCCCAGGCGACACATCTCACATCTCGGTATAGGAGTCGGCTCCTTCTTCCTGACAAAGATTTGCATATTTTAGAGAACAAGTATCAAACATAAAGTGCTTCGTTTCATTTAGACCTTACATTGCAGGACTCTGGACACGTCCTACATATGTACTAAATACATACAAAAGCAACCTAACACAAATACAGTCTGTGTGTGTATCTGCAGCGTTATGTCTTATGGAATACCGCTGTGGTCCCCCACAGCGGTATTCCATAAGACATAATACAATGGAAGTAGCTGCAATAGACTAGTCTAGAAGTCAACGTCTGCCGACGGATTTGACTGCAAAGTGCTAATACTGTCTGCAGAACTGTCTCATCGATATATTATCTATTTGTGAAATCTATAAGTGAATGAAAAACTGAATTGGTTAATAATATTGAATTCCTTATATTAATTTCCAACAGGTATTCGGTGACAAAGAACTGTAAATACTAAATACCCAAAAACTCTTACTTTTTCCGTTTCTTCTTACGCTTCTTCTTGGTCATTTTCTCCTCGTCGTTATCATCATCAGCGTTCGCCTTCTGGTTCCTGAGGTTATCATGATCTAAGGTTATTGTCTACAATTACTATCGCTTCTCTTTTTACGTTTACATCAACCTTAACTTTTTTTAACGTTAAGCAAAAGATTAGTGACACTAATCCAATAAAACCTTTGAGATTGCATTATCCACAACAACACGTCGTGTGTTTTGTCGTTAAATTTTAAAAATTATTGATGTAGGTATAATAATTGCGCGTGCGAAATAAACAAAGAAATAGTTAGGCACTGCCATCATAAATACTATCTAGATTTCGGGTCACGAACAAAGTCAAAGCTAAAAGCCGTCTCCGTAAATAATGGCCGGTTACATTATTCCAGTCCAGCGATCCAGTCCAGTACTGGATTGCTTACTGGAAAAATGTAAACCGGCACTGGAATGAACTGAATCCAGTAAGCATTCCAGTCCAGTAACTGGATTCGCGGTCTACTTTTGAATCCAGTGCGATCAATCCAGTGCAACTGGAATAATGTCGACGGCCAATCCAGTGCATTTTCGAAACTGATCTCTTCTTGAAATTATTCTCACTGTAGTGTTCACACTTCAACGGCTTCTAAATAACTGGAATAATGTAGACGTTACAGATCCAGTCCAGCACTGGACTCTCGCTAGATCACTGGACTGGAATAATGTAAACCGAGCATAAGAGCGCACGTGAGGTAAATGTAGATTGTCATATTTTTAGCTACTAACATTTATTTTTATTCTTGCAACTTTTGAATACACATTGCGGCATTGTGACACGTGTTCACGTTGGCTGTTTCAATCGAACTAAACAAAATAAGAGCTCACATTACAAGTGCGCTCTTATTTACGGAGACGGATTGGTTGCGTCGACCCGACAACTAGATAGTATTTGTGAAGAAATATATAAAAAATATCTTACTTCGTCCGTTTCTTCTTACACTCCTTCTTGGTCGGTTTGCACTTGTCCTCTTCATCATCCTGCTGGTCGCGGCTCCAGGGCCAAGTGACGCGGAACCTGCGGAGTGCGGACACACCGCGCGGTGTTCAAGAGAGATTGGTGTCGCGCCGGGCAAAGAGAGCTAACCTAACTAGACTAGGCCGTCCAACACCGGATAAATATCTTTTGAACAACAATCAACATAAAATAATAATAAAGCTGGATAATTCACACAGCATCATATAGTCCTGCTGTCCAGCTGTACACCGACACTGCGTATCTCCTGTTCTTACTGCGTGTCCATTAATAAAATAAATAAATAAATAATGCTGGACAATTCACACAGCATTATCTAGCCCCATGGTAAGCAGAGCTTGTGTTATGGGTACTAGATAACTGATATACATAATACAATATATTACATAGATAGATATTTTGTATTATACATAGATAACGACCAGAACACCCGGAACAAATATCTGCAGATCGTACACACAATTGTTCCGAGGCGGGAATCGAACCCGCAACCTCCTGCGTCGCAGGCGGACCTTCGTCCACCGCGCCACATCGGTCGCCATATTGTACTCACAGTGTGTCTCCTGTACTCACTGCGTGTCTACTGTACTCACCGCATGTTTGCTGTACTCACTGCGTGTCTACTGTACTCACAGTGTGTCTCCTGTACTCGCTGATTGTCTACTGTACAGTGTGTCTCCTGTACCTACTCGCTGCGTGTCTACTGTAGTCAAAGCGAGTCTCCGATACTCACTGCGTGTCTACTGTACTCACAGTGTCTCCTGTACTCACTGCGTGTCTACTGTACTCACAGTGTGTCTCCTGTACTCACTGCGTGTCTACTGTACTCACAGTGTCTCCTGTACTCGCTGCGTGTCTACTGTACTCACAGTGTCTCCTGTACTCACTGCGTGTCTACTGTACTCACAGTGTGTCTCCTGTACTCACTGCGTGTCTACTGTACTCACAGTGTGTCTCCTGTACTCACTGCGTGTCTACTGTACTCACAGTGTCTCCTGTACTCACTGCGTGTCTACTGTACTCACAGTGTGTCTCCTGTACTCACTGCGTGTCTACTGTACTCACAGTGTGTCTCCTGTACTCACTGCGTGTCTACTGTACTCACAGTGTGTCTCCTGTACTCACAGTGTGTCTCCTGTACTCGCTGCGTGTCTACTGTACTCACAGTGTCTCCTGTACTCACTGCGTGTCTACTGTACTCACAGTGTCTCCTGTACTCACTGCGTGTCTACTGTACTCACAGTGTGTCTCCTGTACTCACTGCGTGTCTACTGTACTCACAGTGTGTCTCCTGTACTCACTGCGTGTCTACTGTACTCACAGTGTCTCCTGTACTCACTGCGTGTCTACTGTACTCACAGTGTGTCTCCTGTACTCACTGCGTGTCTACTGTACTCACAGTGTGTCTCCTGTACTCACTGCGTGTCTACTGTACTCACAGTGTGTCTCCTGTACTCACAGTGTGTCTCCTGTACTCGCTGCGTGTCTACTGTACTCACAGTGTCTCCTGTACTCACTGCGTGTCTACTGTACTCACAGTGTCTCCTGTACTCACTGCGTGTCTACTGTACTCACAGTGTGTCTCCTGTACTCACTGCGTGTCTACTGTACTCACAGTGTGTCTCCTGTACTCACTGCGTGTCTACTGTACTCACAGTGTGTCTCCTGTACTCACTGCGTGTCTACTGTACTCACAGTGTGTCTCCTGTACTCACTGCGTGTCTACTGTACTCACAGTGTGTCTCCTGTACTCACAGTGTGTCTCCTGTACTCGCTGCGTGTCTACTGTACTCACAGTGTCTCCTGTACTCACTGCGTGTTTGCTAGTTCGTCCATGTTTACATTTTCATTACATTCATGTTCCGTTGCAGAAAATCACCTCAAAATGTTGGAAGTAGGTATCTAAATAGGTAGGTATAAGTTGGTAAAAGTTATAAAAACTACATAAACGAATAAACAAAAATAAAAATAACTATTGACATGAAACAAGACTTGACTTCTATGTTATTGATGTCAGACAGAATGGATAAAGGGTTCCCCTATAATAGCCGCCACACACAGAAACCGTTTCTGTGTGTGGTGGCTTTAATCTATTCTGACTTCCTTCGTCCATGATAGCGTCTGACATTGGCAGCGAGTCGACAGCAAGGAGCAGAAGGAAGCAAAGAGTAAAGGATGGTATGGACGGAAGAAATCACAATTACAGCGAGTATATGCTGTAAATCTAAAACTAATTGTATTCAAACTTACTTGAGATTGCAATCCGAAATATCCGGTAATTGATCCGGATTTGAGCACCGAAATACAATCACTGAGCAAACACTGATAGCCACTTGAACGTCCCGTGGTACTTAACACTTTGATTGCTGAAATCACACGGTATGTGTTTTCTACAAGTGACTAATATGCGTAAATCCACACTAGCGCAGCGGCTGAGAAAATACAGATCTGGGTGACTCAGCACAGCCGTAATATTTTTCGAAGGAAACGCATGTGCGGCGCAACACAACCGCTGTACAGCGGCAGCACGAATTTTTTAGGTTAAAAAAAAGATCGTAGTCGTCGAAAAAAAATCGCAGTCAAAGTGTTTAGTACCACAAACGTTTACCCCCGATTACTTTCATGGTACAAAATGGCCACACGACGCTTAGCTCTTTTGGCTACCGATATATTTGTTATCTATGCCGCTAAGGCTTAACTCACGCCAAAAGAGTGTCGAAGCGCAGCGAAGCGGAGCGCAGTTTCAGTTTCATATGAATTTTAACTTTATTTTCATTACAATAAAACTTATTATCGCATGAGAAAACTCGAACGAGTCGCGCGGATGACCGCGGCGCCGCGGGAATTCCGGCGAATTCGACTCGAGTTTTATTGTAATGAAAATAAAGTTAAAATTCATAAGACACTGAAACTGCGCTCCGCTTCGCTGCGCTTCGACGCTCTTTTGGTGTGAGTTGAGCCAAAGTCGCTACCCGTCGTACTAGATCGCGCTATCAACAATTTTTTTAACAAATTCTACCAAAAGTTCCTATACTTGGTAGTAAAAATTATGAAAAAAAAATATTTTGACTTTATTATTATTAAAACATACAGGCGATGTTTGGTGGAATTTGAGACCAAAACGATCCTTCTAATCTCAGCAATGTTTACCAAAAAACCGCTGAAATGACGAGTAAATGAGAGTTTGTTTTGTAATGTTTAGTTAAATCAAACGTTACTTGATGGCACTAAAACAGAATTGAATTAATTTCATACGGAAGAAGTGGATAAATCAACTATAAACATCGGGCAGTGAACATGGTTATGTTTACGTTTGCTCTGCTGTACTATACTTAACCGATTTGAAAAATTATTTCACCGTTGGGAAGCCACATTATCCCTGGTGAACATAGGCTATTACTATTTTCAAAAAAGTTAGGGATCCTTACTAAAACTCCAATAATGTAACCCAAAGTGTAAAAAAATCACCTAAGAAAGATAATTTCGAGTTTAACACGGGTGGAACCGCGTGGAACAGTTAATCTCAAATATAAAACTTCAATATGATTATTTTCAGGTGGCAAAGATAAAAGACGAGATAATGCTCTGCGCGACTACAGTAGAAATCCGACGGAGGTGTCGCGCGTGTATTAGAAATAGGGGAGAGGTTTTTGAACTTGTAAATTTTTTTAAATAATAATGTTAATTTTTACTTTTGTCTATTTACTCTGTTCTTCCTTTAAGTGTTAATTTTTGACAAGTTCATACGTTTTCCATGTACATGTGGTATACCGTTGTAATAAGCGGTGATTAGAGAAATTTTTAAAAGCATTTGACCTCCTCGATCGCTTAGTTTTTTTTTTAAAACGATGTGAATTTGACCGTAACTCAGTTTTTTTTATTTTTTTGAGAGTATATACCTAATTATTTATGGGTTCTTTAAATGAATAATGCCTTCAATAGACGGATACATCTGGGACCAAAACCAAATAAAAAGTTCAACCAAAAACATGTTCCAAAAAAAATTGTAGGGGAAAAGAGGTAAAAATTCGGAAAATTATAAAAATATACAAAAAACAGGATTAAAAAAGATTGTAAAGATTTAGGGACTTTGACTTCAATTAGTATTTTACAAATAGGTCTACTTACACCGAGTTTGTCTAACCCTCCACCAAACATCCTGTATAATTGTTCATTCTGGCAGCAAAGAGTTAATCCTCAATTTTTGCTGATATTTACTCAAGCAAGGCTTCAGGGAGTCTCTTATCTTTATAGGAAGCAGCTGAGTGTGCATTCCATGCTATAGGTTCAGGTTCAGGTGGGGGTACTCCTTTTTCCGCATTTGGACTCCAGTTGGTCCTTTATGCGTAGTAGTTAGCTAGCATAGCCAGCCTAGCTCCGTCCAGAAGCGCAGAATCTTCCTGGGGTCTTCACAGGCTTCGCGGAGCGACCTCGGCAAGTTGAGGATTTCTATACGTTGTGCTAATACTCCCTCGCATTCCAGGATTACGTGGGCAGCTGATTCGTCGTTGCTGAGGCCTCCTCTGAGAGAGGGCTGTCCGTCGTTCCGATGGTGAATAAGTATTAATTGCGTACGTAATAAAAATAAAAGCAATACTGTGTGAGGGAACTAACAATGTACCTATGAGGGAACAGAGTGATCTATACTAATATTATAATGAGGAAAGGTTTGATTATTTGTTTGTATTGAATAGGCTCCGAAACTACTGGACCGATTTAAAAAATTCTTTCACCGTTGGGAAGCTATCCCCGGTGAACATATGTAGATTATATTTTATTTTAAAAAAGTTTAGGGATCCTTACTAAAACTCCAATAATGTAACCCAAGGTGTAAAAAAATCACCTACATAATAAAGTGAAATTCGAGTTTAATGCGGGTGAAACCGCGGGGAACAGCTAGTTAGTCATGCGCACATAAACCTCGAAGATGAAGCAGCAGTACTTCCGAATAGAGTATCATCTGAAGATCTTGGGCCAGCTCTAGCAAACACATGGATGTGGAGGGGGTGCAATATTTATTAATCTACTAGCTGCTCCCCCTGGCTTCGCCCCCGTGGAAATCTATGTGTCAAATTGTTTAAATGATAAAAAGTATCCTATGTTAGACTCCTGGTTCTAAGCTACCTCTCCATCAATTATCAGCTAAATCGGTCCAGCCGTTCTCGAGTTATAAGTGTTGTAACAAACACGACTTTCTTTTATATATATAGATATATAAAGTCGTGTTAGTTAGTTACACTATTTATAAACTCAAGAACGGCTGAACAGATTTAGTTGAAAATTGGTGGAGAGGTAGCTTAGAACCAGGAGTCTACCATAGGATTTAATCCCGGAAATCACCCTCTAAAGGGGTGAAAGTTTGTATGGGAAATTAAAAACTGATGACTGGATTTGGATGAAATTTTCAAATAGATAAATGAGAAACTGAGATAAAGGATAAGATACTTTTTATTAACAGGGGGATGAAAAGGGGTGGGATACATTGTATATTATCTAAAATATCTATCACCACGCGTGTGAAACCGCGGGGCGCAGCTAGTGTTAAATTAAATAGAATACTATAAGCCTTTTTATAATTCCTAGAATATTGATATCAAAAGTGAAACAGAAGATTCAGCCAGCATTTACATATTATTTGTGTTAGCTACTAGGTTCTTCGTTCGGAAAAGACAGAATGCAATAAAAAACCAACTGGGAGGACATGGTCGCTGTGGTTCGGTGCGGGAGCACGAGGGTGGCTCCACCTCCAGGGCCGTTCTTGAACTGAGATGCGAACGGCCTCAGCTGGTATCCGGCCATCCGGGGCGACCGGCGCACTCCGGGGGCTTGTGGGGCCACTATCCAGGCAACTCCTGACACCCCGCTCTACTTATGCACTATCAGAACCACCTGGACAACCAAATCACGACGTCATCGAGGCCACCAAAGCTGACGATGAAGCCAACGAAATTCCCGCCGGGGACACCTGGCTACTGCCCGAGTCTTCAGTCATCACCCTGGTCACCAGGAGTGTCACCGGGTCCATCGGAGGTGTCCGCCAGGTCATGCGCGTCATCGGAGATGTCTCCTGGGTCGCAATCGCGGGAACTTTTGTCACTGCAGGAGTCGCCGTGGCTGTGAGAGACACCGTCAGGTCCATCCTCGGTCTCCAGCCCTCCAGGGTCACGGAGGGGTGCAGAGCTAGAGTTACCAGGGTTCCTGTTCCCGTCAGACCCGTCGCGGTCGCGCAAGATGTTCCCGCCGCCGCCGTCGCCTTCTGGCTCACCTACAAATAGAAACACATATATTTGGACACAGGTACAAAATACAGACATAAAAATAAAATAATGCTGGACAATTCACACAGCATCATCTAGCCCACTAGATAATGCTGGACAATTCACACAGCATCATCTAGCCCACTAGATAACTGATATACATAATCCCACCAAAAACATAAATGTAAAATAGGAGAGCCAAGTTCAATGCAAAAATTATGATTGGCTGTGGGCTTCGCGGCAAAAAGAATTGATATCTGAATGAGTGCCAAGTCAAATCTATGTAGGTTAGATTTGACTTGGCCAGTTTTCATTACATCAGTCATTTTATAAAGTTATTCAACGTTTTAATTCTGATAAAAACTGGCCAAGTCAAATCTAACCTACATAGATTTGACTTGGCACTCATTCAGATATCAATTCTTTTTGCCGCGAAGCCCACAGCCAATCATAATTTTTGCATTGAACTTGGCTCTCCTATTTTACATTTATGTTTTTGGTGGGATATCATTACTTTTTGTAATGAAAACTAAGCAGGTATTGACTCGGCGTTTCCAAATATAATTCTACTTGACAATAGATGGCGACACTTTGTATCATGGGAAATAAACCTACGTAGGGCTCAGTAATAATATATTTTAATAATCAAATGTACTGAAATTTGTTCAACTACACAACTGACCAATATAATTCTTTTTGGATTTTTCTGAATACCGCATCATATTTTAAAAGTTCTCGAACATTTCTGTTGCGACTCGGCGTTTCCAAATATAATTCTACTTGACAATAGATGGCGATACTTTGTATCATGGGAAATAAACATTTATAGGTACGTAGGGCTGAGTGTTAATATATTTTAATAATCATATGTACTGAAATTACTTCAACTTAAGTTCCTAAAGAATTTTTAGTCGCCAAAATTTTTATTTTTTAATTTTTATAGTCATTTTTAAACAAGCCGCCATCTATCGTCAACCATTAACTTATAAAGAAAAACAGGGCCAGGGCCGTATTTAGAATCCAATTATTTTACTGAATGTCCCACGGCTATGTTGAAACATAGCATGTATGGAATGCACCTATGGAATGTTTTATAATAAATATTCTATATTGAAAGTACTTTCCCTTCGTGAGACAACTACTATAATAGTAGTTGTTTAGTAAATTTAATGAAATTGAAGCCCACCTATTATTGCAATTTTAAATTGTGTATGTTCTAGATTTCCATCTCAAGATAATGTAAGACAGCAATGGATCACAAAAATTAATAGACAAGACTGGACTCCGACGAAATATACGAATATTTGTTCTTGCTGATAATACTGATAATCAAATTATTCTTCTGATTAAATTAATAGCTGAAAAATATATAGGTATTCGTTTTAAGCATTTTGCAACCATAGAAAATGATAGGGCAACCAACCGACAACAATTAACCAAAACAGTTATTTTTGCTGGAAAATTAATTTTGTGAATAAAATAATTCTTAGTACGTCCCCTACACTAGTGACATCTAGTGTGAGGTAGTAAAAATATGTAGTTACTTCGAAAACAGAATCTATTATTTGCCGGTCCCTAACAACTACACTGTATTCTATTGCGCAATCGGAGACGTTAGTACTATTGCTTATTCTATGCAATGCGGATTCTATTCGAATTTAAACCTTATTTCATTGACATAAGGTCGTCGTTGCTAACATCACTTATTTTTTGACTTTTTTTTATTTTTTGATTTTTTCCTACGCTTACACACAATTACCTAGCTGGATTCCAAATTTCATCCTTCTAGGTCATCTGGAAGTAGGTTAGAATTAGGTACTATATATATGTCAGTCAGTCAATGTGAATTTTTACGACTTTTCGACCTTCGTATCTTTGTAACCGTTTGAGCTAGCTTCATGAAATTTGGGCTTCTACATGTCCTTATGGATATTATTCAACACACGTAGTTTTATGTGTTTACGTTAAAGAGGTTTTGAGTTATAGAAGGGTCAAAAGTGGCACCAAGTGGTTCGTGTAATGATACACTCGGCGCGTTCCTTTGCTTGAACTTGGCTTGGTCACGCTGCCGCGTGCCCTGATACAATATATTACATAGATACATTTTTTTTTATTATACATAGAAAACACCCGGAACAAATATCTGCAGATCGTACACACAATTGTTCCGAGGCGGGAATCGAACCAGCAACCTCCTGCGTCGCAGGCGGACCTTCGCCCACCGCGCCACATCGGTCGTCACACCCAGAATAACAAGCGGCAAATAAAGTAGTTTGTCATGGGGGTAAGTAACACAAATAGGTGATATTAAGAAACTAGGACTACCTCCGTGACCCTGCGCCGAAATAGGGGTTGGTTCAGCGGGTGCTGAACATTATTATATTCACCTCCGATGGAAACACTGTCTTTGGGCCCTGCATCGGTGGAATCACTGCTGATAGAGCCGGGGGGCCCGACAGTGGCTGGCTTGTCGTCCCTGGTGGTGTACACGTACAGTGCCGTCCAAAACATCAGCGCCACCACCACCACTGATATCAGGATCCTGGCGACATTATCACATCCATCAATCGCTGCCCAACAAACAAACTAGCCGCATATGGATACTATCTGCGCCCCGTGGTTTCACCCGCGTGGTGATAGATATTTTGGATAATCCTTCTAATTTAATTATAAACGCGAAAGTTTGTAAGTATGGATGTTTGTTACTCTTTCACGTAAAAACTACTGACCGGATCTTGATGAAACTTGGAACATGCATACCTATGTGTACTGGAATAACATAATAGGCTACTTTTTATCCTGGTACCACGCGAGCGAAGCCGCGGGCGAAAGCTAGTATACAATATATATTTATGAATTGTTAGCCTATGTATTATTCTGATATGTAAGCTATATTATTGTAAAGTTTCATTAAAATCCATTCAAATCTATGTAGGTTAGATTTGACTTGGCCAGTTTTCATTACATCAGTCATTTTATAAAGTTATTCAACGTTTTAATTCTGATAAAAACTGGCCAAGTCAAATCTAACCTACATAGATTTGACTTGGCACTCATTTAGATATCAATTCTTTTTGCCGCGAAGCCCACAGCCAATCATAATTTTTGTATTGAACTTGGCTCTCCTTTTTTATATTTATGTTTTTGGTGGGATATCATTACTTTTTGTAAAGAAAACTAGGCAGGTATTGAAATTTAATGTTTTTTCTTACGTTTCCGCTGCGAGATTTTGAAAATACTAAAAAAATGGAGAAAAAAAATGGTTTTATTTGTATGGGGACACCATATGTAGGGGCTCGTCGAAGGTGTAAGACTTCAACTAGGGCTGGTCGGGAGTGATAATCAAGAAAAACACCTCAGAACACTTAGTGTCGGTTTATTGTACCGAATACACACAACTACGCACTTATTACAAAGTCACTGCACTGCACTGTTCACTATTTACTTTCCTTTACACTTGTTCACTTGGTCACTGTAAAATAAAAACTAACTAAACTTGCAAACAAATTCTACGATATTCCAGGCTATACCTATTTCTTTCTATATTCCAGAACATTTCCTCAAACATTTCTGATTTCCCTTTCTATCCTTTCTATTCGTTCGAAAACAGGTACATAGCTAGGTAGGTATTATACGGGCCGGTCCCTTAAAAATCCACTGTATTCTATTGCGCAATCGGAGACGTATTACTATTGCTTATTCTATGCAATGCGGATCTATTTTTAATTTAAACCTTATTCCATTGACATAATGTCGTCGTCGCTAACATCACTTATTTTTTGTCATTTTTTTATTTTTTCCTACGCTTACACACAATTACCGAGCTGGATTTCAAATTTCATCCTTCTAGGTCATCTGGAAGTATGTTAGATTTAGGTACTATATGTATGTCAGTCAGTCAGTGTGAATTTTTACGACTTTTTTGCTTGAACTTGGCTTAGACACGCTGCCGCGTGTCCTAATTGTTGGTCGTGCTATACCCACTCAGTCCGTCCGTGCCGCCGCGGTACGCATTAGTGCGAGTGACATGAAATCCCTAGGTATACAGTATTCATAATGTATACTGTGCTAGGTAGGTAGGTATGAACCCGTCGTCGTCCGAGAAGTAGGCGCCTAACTTGGTATTTATTGTATTAGATTATTTCCAACTTTCCCTTCATACTTGGCCAGCTTAGGACGGTCAAAACTACGTTAGTTAAAAAAAGTTTAAAATGAAATGTTTCGATGATACCTACAGATAGGTACAAAGATAGTGGGTGAATGGACGCTCTTCCATGCGCTTGTGCGTTTGCTGGAACGTGAAAGGATGAACAATCCAACAAGTTCTGCGTCGTTCTATCAGGGCCCGCGAAGGTAAGTAGGGTATTGGGCATTTGTGAATCTAGCTTGCACCAAGCACCACACTTGCACTACACTTGCACTCGGTCGAGGCATTGTGTGACCAAAATTTCACACTGAAATTTCCACCGGCGGCACTGAAATCCAAAGGACAGCGAGAAAGGGGTCGCGCGCGGCAATTGGGGATAAATGAGCAAGTCTGCACTCTCACGCAATTATTACGACACTGACGAGGTCAATCAACGGGCGATATTAGTTTGCGCATGGCCCGCGGCCCGCGGGTGGCGGCGTGCGGCCGCGGGGGTAGTAGGCGGTGCATTTGTTTGAAGCGCTTAAGGTCACAGGGGGCCCGTGTGGGGCCGGCGACCTACAAATTATTAGTTATTGATGTAGCCGAAGTACGTAGGTAGGTAGGTATTTTGTGTTTAGCGCGGCCGCCATACTTTTGATACTAGTAGTTTAAAAATATCGATTTTTTTAAATATTTCGGTTATATTATTTTTTGTGTTTACTTGAAATAATAGCCTTTAGCTATGATTAGATTTCCTATTTTTTGCGTTTTCCATACTACCATAAATTATATTTTTAATTGGCGTAATATTAGCTCCAATGCGTTAGGTATCATTAGTGGTGTTTTGGTTTAAAAGGATGCTAACGAATTCAATTTCACCCTGTATTTATTATGCTTTTTTATTTATATTAAAACTGAAGTTATTTATTAGGTTTATTGAGCTATTGTTATTTATGTATGTATGTATATTAGAATCTCATCCCATGTTGTATATTATACTATTAGTCTAATTTGTTTCTTTGTACATACACTTCCTCTATCTGTTCCATCGCCTCTCCTATAACCCTAAGGTTTGCTGTAAGAAAACTCTTTGTTAGGGTTCAGCTCGCCTATGTACATACGTTTTTCTAGTTAAGTTATTTTTAAGTTTTTTGTGTACAAGAAAGAATTACAAGAATAACAAGAGTGACAAACATCCATCCATACTTACAAACTTTCGCTTGATGAAACTGACAGATTTTTAGTGAGTAGGACACTAGGTGGTTGCTATGCTACCTGAGGGCTTTGCCGACGGTGAGGTAGATGTACTCGCAACAGAACACGCAGCAGTAGCAGCAGCGGTCGCAGCACCGGGCGGCGGCGGAGCGGCGGCAAGGTCGCGCCTTGCCCTTGTCGCGTTTCTTGCCGACCTCGCTTGTCTTGCAGTCTTTTTTTTCTGGTACATCGTACCCCGGCAACTTTATCTGGAACCTGTGAGACGCAGAGAATAGAATCATTATTGTTATTGCCTGAACTACTTATACTAATAGGTGGGCTCAAAAGTTCGTAGGCCGACACATACATAGATGGTGCAACTAGTATCAACAGTTCGTAGGCCGACACATACATAGATGGTGCAACTAGTATCAACAGTTCGTAGGCCGACACATACATAGATGGTGCAACTAGTATCAACAGTTCGTAGGCCGACACATACATAGATGGTGCAACTAGTATCAACAGTTCGTAGGCCGACACATACATAGATGGTGCAACTAGTATCAACAGTTCGTAGGCCGACACATACATAGATGGTGCAACTAGTATCAACAGTTCGTAGGCCGACACATACATAGATGGTGCAACTAGTATCAACAGTTCGTAGGCCGACACATACATAGATGGTGCAACTAGTATCAACAGTTCGTAGGCCGACACATACATAGATGGTGCAACTAGTATCAACAGTTCGTAGGCCGACACATACATAGATGGTGCAACTAGTATCAACAGTTCGTAGGCCGACACATACATAGATGGTGCAACTAGTATCAACAGTTCGTAGGCCGACACATACATAGATGGTGCAACTAGTATCAACAGTTCGTAGGCCGACACATACATAGATGGTGCAACTAGTATCAACAGTTCGTAGGCCGACACATACATAGATGGTGCAACTAGTATCAACAGTTCGTAGGCCGACACATACATAGATGGTGCAACTAGTATCAACAGTTCGTAGGCCGACACATACATAGATGGTGCAACTAGTATCAACAGTTCGTAGGCCGACACATACATAGATGGTGCAACTAGTATCAACAGTTCGTAGGCCGACACATACATAGATGGTGCAACTAGTATCAACAGTTCGTAGGCCGACACATACATAGATGGTGCAACTAGTATCAACAGTTCGTAGGCCGACACATCCATAGATGGTGCAACTAGTATCAACAGTTCGTAGGCCGACACATACATAGATGGTGCAACTAGTATCAACAGTTCGTAGGCCGACACATACATAGATGGTGCAACTAGTATCAACAGTTCGTAGGCCGACACATACATAGATGGTGCAACTAGTATCAACAGTTCGTAGGCCGACACATACATAGATGGTGCAACTAGTATCAACAGTTCGTAGGCCGACACATACATAGATGGTGCAACTAGTATTAAATTCATTTTTAGTTAGCCCTAACTTTCCAAAGACGCGTCTATAAATTTGACAGCTGTTGCACTATAATTCCCTGAGTTATAGCATTTTTAGTGAAAGAACTTTTGTGACTTTGAAAAAATCTATATAAAGGAATTTCGTGTGTTAAAGCATTGCTTTTTGGCAAAAAAAAAAACTGTTGAAACCAAGGCTCGACTTGATAAACATTATTCGGACTCTGCACCAGGCAAGCGATACAAGAGACTGTGATTAGAAGAATGCGACAACTTGTCATAATTGTAAGTTTCATAGATACGACCACGATACAACTGAGACTGAGAAAGATTGTGCTAGCAGAATACCAAAAGGTGTCAATGGGGGCGATTTAGACGCGATACTACTGCCATTGCGAGGCGATTGTGTTAGTGGAATTAGGCCCCAGGAAAATCAACCGTAGTGAAGTGGTTTGCTAAATTTAAACGAGGCGAAAAGAGGCTGTTACCGACGAAAACATCAAAAAAGTCCACAAAATAATTGTTGAAACCTATGTATAGTGAAGTTGGTTGAGATAGCTGAGATCCTAAAGATATCAAAGGAATGTGTTGGTCATATCGTGCATGAATATTTATTTGGATATGCGAAAGCTGTACTAGTGGTTTCTTCTCACTTCTTCCACTGGTGGACAAAAAATTTAAATGAACATCAATATAATAATGAATAGTATACAATATGACTTGTCTAAGTGCTTATTTGTAAGCCTAAAGAAATAAACATTCATTTCATTTCTTCTGACTTATGGAAAATCGAATTATTTTTTTATTTAGGTACTTTTTTTACTACAAACGAAAAAAAATTCACTACAAACAACTACAAACGATTTATCTAGGTATACGAATCAATAAAAAAAAATATAGATTTTCCATAAGTTAGAATATTAAACAAAATATTTTTAAAAGTTGCCTAACTTTTTTTTGAACAAACGAAAATAATTTCACTACAAACGATTATCTATACGAATCAATTAAAAAACATCGATTTTCCAAAGTCGGGTGCCAAGTTCACATAGCATAGCCGAGGTCATCGCCGAAACTGACGCCTATTTTGAAGCCAAAGACAAATCGTATTATAAAAATGCTATCGAAAAATTGTAAGAACGCTATAGTCGTTATATCGCCCTCGAAGGGAAATTTATATAATTAATAATAATAAAAATAAAAAAATAAAGCCCGCAGGGCAGCTTGTGGCGAGCTGTTGGTGAGTAGCGACACCACGGGTACTGAGTGCTCCCGGGGAAGTTCCTAGTTCTCGTCTCCGCTTGCGGAGTGGCATCCCAAGAGAACCAGATCCCCACCTCTTGCTTGCATTCATTAGCCGGTCTGAGTGGAGTCGTAAGAGATGCATCTTAGGATGTAGACTCGGGGGTGGAAGTGTCTAATGGCGTAATAGCGAGGAAACCCGCTCACGAGCAGTCTTCGTGATGGTGAAATCGGGGCCGCACCTCTCGACACCCCTCAGTCGTTTGCGCCGGTGTTGTTCCTCTCCGTTAATTTACTCCGGCTTTTTAAGAAACCCATCCAGCATTCGGCAAGCCACCGTCTGCCACTCTTCTTAACATTATTATTGACTTGTATATGGCAGACGTCCGCAATCTCCCGTATAGCCCGGTTACCCAGTCCATCCATCCATCACAATAGCCTGGTTTTATTTCTTTCATTTATCTTAGCAATAGTCTCTACACCTGGCGGATACCATCTTTGGGTGTATCATATTGTGCACCCGAGGATGATATCCGCTATGTGCCCTTAGATTAACTTCTCAAAGGGCCTCTGTGCTGTTGGCTTCGGCCCCACGCAAGCCTTCCAAAGGACCGGGTCACTTTATGGCCCGAGACCATGGTAAATGAGAGACATAAAAATAAAATTATATTCTATAAAAAAATCTTTATTTTTTCTATTCTAGTCTAGCCTACGAACTTTTCAGCCCACCTGTTACTTAAAGATACTACATAATATACTAAAGACATAACTTATATCTATAATTAATAAGTAGGTATTTACATAGGTAACATATAATTGACATACTTAAATTAATTAAAACTAAGTACATTCTCAGGCAATGGGAGTAAGCTCTGCATACTGCCGACAACATTCGGCGCTGTTGTTCAGCTTACCCTTACCGACTGGTGACCGGTAAGGCACAACACAGGCTCATGTTTTCTATAGGTAGGTACTATTATTATAAAGAGGAAAGGTTTGTTTTTTGTTTGTTTGTAATGAATAGGCTCCAAAACTACTGGACCGATTTGAAAAATTCTTTCACCGTTGGGAAGCTACACTATCGCCGGTGAACATAGACTATATTATATTTTCAAAAAAGTTAGGGATCCGTACTTAAACCGTGCGAAGCCGGGAAGGTCCGCTAGTTAGTATATTATGTAGTAGGTATAAGTAGTTGTCGTGTATGTCTCGGCGCTCGGTGTTCACCGCGCGATGATAGTCATCGCGCAATGATAGTCATTGCGCGGTGAACACCGAGCGCCGAGACATCGACTCCTGCAGCCTGCTGATGTTCCGCGTAGCTACCCTTACCTGACGTCTTCCATTGTGAATGGACAACTTATGATATTCTCACAATAATTTCAAATACTTTTGCTGAAATACATAATTACACTATGAGTTTAGATACAGGTCCTACCTAGGTCACCTAGGTAGGTACCTTTCGCAACATAATTTATCTTAGTTCTGATAATATTGAATTAGTGAACTGTTTACACGATTGTAAAGTCTATTCCAAAGAGAATATACGTACAATAATGTTCTTTTCTCAGTCTAGGAGTAAAATGAACCGTTTGATTGTATCGAGGTTCGAGCAAAGAGGACGCGCATGGCTTGGTCGAGGGACATGAACAGAACCTGCTCCCGGAGGGTTTCATTCATAATTATTTTAAACTATTGAAACTGTCATGGTTATCAACACTAAAGTCATTTAAAACGGGATATTTACCAAGATTTGATTTTTATACGACAATAATGAAACCGGTGGTAGTGGTAACGTTCGTAGCAAAAGTTCGTAAAAAAAGACAAAAAAATGAGGGTAGATCGGTATGTCTGCCGATAAAAACTAACTCGCAGTCGCAGTGTCTTCAGTTATTCCGTGATCATGGCGCATGAAACTGTGCCGAAATATTGGATAACTCAAAAATCAAATCATGGTAAATATCCCGTTTTAAATGACTTTAGCATAGTTATTTGGTTCTTACGTTACTCGTACGTAGGCACCTAGGCACTAATGTTCTTCTATTATAATAGCTGCGCCCCGCGGTTTCACCCGCGCACTATGGAATATTTAGGTCAGTTTCGGATCAAAAATCTGTAACTTCATGAATTTTAATTGTACTGTGATGAAATTTGGTACAGATATATAGTAATGTATAGAGATTCAAATGGTATATAATTTTAAGTAATTTACCATATATGTATATATGTATACTGCATAAAAAGAAAAAAATACGGAAAAAAATAAGTAAATAATTTATTTCACGTGAAATACAAGGTTTTAATTACCAAAAAAGTTAAAACTAAGGTTAATTACAAAAAGTCATGGCCAAAAAAATTTTTTTTTCTTAATGTAAATATTACTAGTAGTATCTATATATCTACTTACCTTATATTTTCTGCCTTAAAAAACTTAAAAGTAATGATTAAATTTAAGAGTGGATATGAGGAAATGAGTGGAGACCACGACTCGGTAAAGGTAGTGTAGGACGCCCTCCGACCAGGTGGGATGACGACCTGCGAAAGACTGCAGGTAGATGCTGGATGCGGCATGCTGAAGACAGGGCGCTATGGCGGTCATTTGGGGAGGCCTATGTCCAGCAGTGGACTGCTATAGGCTGATGATGATGACATTGGAAAAGAAATCGCCATCTAATTAGGTTCTACTACACATATTTCAGGGTCAGTTGCAAGTGGTGCCACTTAGTGCCTCTTTTTCAAGATCTTTGTCATTTTTTACGTATGGTTTTCTTAAACTTTTTATAAACGGATCTGACGTATACAATAGAGTTTTAAAGACATCTTCATTTGTAACTGTTCGAGAACATTTTCTGGCATGATGTAGTCGCATGTTTCTGTAGTCTTTGTTGCGCGACTCTTGTGCACATCTTCCGATAGCTGTCCGATAGGAAGAACTGCGAAATATTTGATAATATTTTCTCCGTGTAAAAGTATCTTGTGGACTAAATATGGCATGTAATACCAATTATATTCATTCACATATATTCCAGCAGTTTCCATTGTGTGCGTATTCGCCAAACTTTTTGGAATCGATCATCATTCCTGAAGAAAGAACTTGTAAAATAATGTAGAGGCGTTTTATTAATATTTCATCAGGTGGACATTCGATACTGGTAGACGCGGATTCCAGAGTTCTGCCACCCTCGATATAGGGAAGTATGAAATCTCGTTTAGTACAGCTGAATGAAGACATTTTATAATAATAAAATGTTTTATTCTCTTCACACAATGAGCTTAGGTTTAAAACTAGAATAGTATGTATATAACTATAAGAACAACATTATGCGAGGGTGTGTGTGTGTGTCCTGTGTTAGGTTTGTACAAATTTTAGAACTTCAATCAATTACTTACAGGCGTAGATGAGCTTTACTTCACTTGAAGTAACACTAATGTGAATGGCTGGAATAATTTTTACCTCTCTTTATATACTATTTTGCAATACTGAATGGGGTACCTACATCATTATTATTACTTACATTCTCATGCAAAATGATTGAACGATAAAAAAAATACAGATTAAATGTCTATACTGTTCATGCGAACAGTCTCTGTGGTAAATCACGAAAGATAATAAATTTCCTGCTCCGACTTCTATCACATTTTTTCTCATAACTTCTAAAACCGCAAAAAACCGCAGCTGATTTTTTTAGCATAATGTGTATGAATAGTTAGACTATTAATAAACACAAAAAGAAGCGCGTGGGGAGACGTGGGCGACAGTGAAAACCTTCAACGAAAAATTTTTTTTGTGAAAAATAAGGAATGTGATGTTTTTAGCATTTACTCAAAAATATGAAAACATTACGAAAATTAAATAGCTGTTTCGTAAAATACATGAAATAACCTTTCCAAAAATGTAATATACTACATATCTCTGCTGAATATTTATTTCACAATATTGCATTGAAACATGTACATGCAAAGGCTTGAGTTTGGCACCGCCGTCTTCAACGTACTTCTGACTATGAAAAATAATATAATTTTAGGTATTAAGTAACAAAATCCTATTGAATAACATAATTAGACTATTCGAGTATCTAATAAAATCAAAATATTAGATAAATTATGATATTTGTAAAAACCATTTTTAATATGCTCTTGTTCTACGATATTCCATAGTGCCGCGTGGTGATAGATATTTTGGATAATATACAATCTTTATAAATTGTAGCCTATGTGTAATTCTGATGTACCTATAAGCTATATTATTAGTTTCATTAAATCCATTCAGTAGTTTTTACGTGAAAGAGTAACAAATATCCATACTTACAAACTTTCGCGTTTATAATATTAGTAGGTAGGATGTAAGGTACAACTCCCCCATAGAATAGAATAATACCCGTCGTGCAGTCAGGCTCTATGCGCCGCTCTACAGCTACTTAGTTACCTACTTAATGTTATGGTAGAATTCTTCTCTTTGGTGCTCCAGAGGAAGGCTGACATCCTCAATGACTTATTTTTATTGATAAGATTCGGGTTGTTTACTGTTTATCTAAATTTGATCTAAATCATGTTTCCTGTTCATATTAATATTTTTCGAAATTATTAGCAGTTTTTGTAAATCAACATGGAGCAGCTTAAAAAAATAAGTAAAATGTGTGACGCCAAGTGAGTTCCTATTGTGGTCCTACGTAGTAGATATACTCTGACCACATTCAAGATACAATATTTGTAAACCCTGCCCCCACAGGCCAACACACCTTGCTAAACCTTCGTGTTGTTGACTATTTGTACACATTAGAGTTCTCTCGCTACATGCTTATTGCTAACAATTATTTTTGAAACTCGACGCCAAAAACATCTGGATTTTTGCGTGTTGTGAGTGAGTTGTTTCCTAACACTTAATCTTGCGAATGGCCGGAGTAAAGTTAGTACAGTCGAGGGAGTCCGGTTCCTGGGTCTGTACGTATGCAACGCACCCACATCACACCAGCGACCGGTGACTAGTGACCGTCCTGTCCGTGGTTGTGTGTCGCAGGGTGAAGCTCACGTGGCCCGGGTTCGTGGAGGAGCCGGCCCCTTGTAGGAAGACAACCAAACTGAAGAAGAAACGGAAAAAGAAGAGTGCGGAGTGCGAGGAGCCGGGGGAGGGGGACGAGGAGGGGGAGGAGTGCAAGAAGTAAGGCAATACGCTTATTATACTATATAATGTCCACTATCAATAAATCGGATGGATTAGAGTTTATAATTATTATTTCGGATATGTAGATAAGAAAAAACAAAACTATTTATCATCAAATTTAAAGATTATTCTTATTTTTGGGGAAAATATAATGCAGTTGCAAATTTACATGTACTTTTATCACAAAATAAAAACTGTTTTTTCTTTTGTGATAATAAGTACATGTAAAGTGTTGTGTTTTTTGACCTTCATATCTTTGTAACCGTTTGAGCTAGCTTCATGAAATTTGGGCTTCTACATGTCCTTATGGATATAATTCAACACACGTAGTTTTATGTGTTTACGTTATCCCACCAAAAACATAAATGTAAAATAGGAGAGCCAAGTTCAATGCAAAAATTATGATTGGCTGTGGGCTTCGCGGCAAAAAGAATGGATATCTGAATGAGTGCCAAGTCAAATCTATGTAGGTTAGATTTGACTTGGCCAGTTTTCATTACATCAGTCATTTTATAAAGTTATTCAACGTTTTAATTCTGATAAAAACATGCCAAGTCAAATCTAACCTACATAGATTTGACTTGGCACTCATTTACATTTATGTTTTTGGTGGGATATCATTACTTTTTGTAAAGAAAACTAGCCAGGTATTGTCTCGGCGTTTCCAAATATAATTCTACTTGACAATAGATGGCGACACTTTGTATCATGGGAAATAAACCTACGTAGGGCTCAGTAATAATATATTTTAATAATCAAATGTACTGAAATTTGTTCAACTACACAACTGACCAATATAATTATTTTTGGATTTTTCTGAATACCGCATCATATTTTAAAAGTTCTCGAACATTTCCATTGCGACTCGGCGTTTCCAAATATATTTCTACTTGACAATAGATGGCGATACTTTGTATCATGGGAAATAAACATTTATAGGTACGTAGGGCTCAGTGTTAATACATTTTAATAATCATATGTTCTGACATTACTTCAACTTACGTTCCTAAAGACTTTTTA
The DNA here is from genome assembly GCA_943735965.1 of Eupithecia abbreviata. Lineage (NCBI taxonomy): Eukaryota > Metazoa > Arthropoda > Insecta > Lepidoptera > Geometridae > Eupithecia > Eupithecia abbreviata. The sequence continues at coordinate 288,415 of OX031003.1, read as the reverse complement.
TTCGCCAAAATTTTAATTTTTCAGTTTTTATAGTCATTTTTAAACAAGCCGCCATCTATCGTCAACCATTAACTTATAAAGAAAAACAGGGCCAGGGCCGTATTTAGAATCCAATTATTTTACTGAATGTCCCACGGCTATGTTGAAACATAGCATGTCTGGAATGCACCTATGGAATGTTTTATAATAAATATTCTATATTGAAAGTACTTTCCCTCCGTGAGACAACTACTATAATAGTAGTTGTTTAGTAAATTTAATGAAATTGAAGCCCACCTATTATTGCAATTTTAAATTGTGTATGTTCTAGATTTCCATCTCAAGATAATGTAAGACAGCAATGGATCACAAAAATTAATAGACAAGACTGGACTCCGACGAAATATACGAATATTTGTTCTTGCTGATAATACTGATAATCATATTATTCTTCTGATTAAATTAATAGCTGAAAAATATATAGGTATTCGTTTTAAGCATTTTGCAACCATAGAAAATGATAGGGCAACCAACCGACAACAATTAACCAAAACAGTTATTTTTGCTGGAAAATTAATTTTGTGAATAAAATAAGTCTTAGTACGTCGCTACACTAGTGACATCTAGTGTGAGGTAGTAAAAATATGTAGTTACTTCGAAAACAGAATCTATTATTTGCCGGTCCCTAACAACTACACTGTATTCTATTGCGCAATCGGAGACGTTAGTACTAACTATTGCTTATTCTATGCAATGCGGATTCTATTCGAATTTAAACCTTATTCCATTGACATAAGGTCGTCGTCGCTAACATCACTAATTTTTGACTTTTTTTTATTTTTTGTTTTTTTCCTACGCTTACACACAATTACCGAGCTGGATTCCAAATTTCATCCTTCTAGGTCATCTGGAAGTAGGTTAGGTTTAGGTACTATATGTATGTCAGTCAGTCAATGTGAATTTTTACGACTTTTCGACCTTCATATCTTTGTAACCGTTTGAGCTAGCTTCATGAAATTTGGGCTTCTACATTTCCTTATGGATATAATTCAACACACGTAGTTTTATGTTTTTACGTTAAAGAGGTTTTGAGTTATAGAAGGGTCAAAAGTGGCACCAAGTGGTTCGTGTAATGATACACTCGGCGCGTTCCTTTGCTTGAACTTGGCTTGGTCACGCTGCCGCGTGCCCTGATAAAGGAATTTCGTGTGTTAAAGCATTGCTTTTTGGCAAAAAAAAAAAACTGTTGAAACCAAGGCTCGACTTGATAAACATTATTCGGACTCTGCACCAGGCAAGCGATACAAGAGACTGTGATTAGAAGAATGCGACAACTTGTCATAATTGTAAGTTTCATAGATACGACCACGATACAACTGAGACTGAGAAAGATTGTGCTAGCACCAAGTGGTTCGTGTAATGATACACTCGGCGCGTTCCTTTGCTTGAACTTGGCTTGGACACGTTGCCGCGTTCCCTAATACCATTCTATCTCAAATATGTCGAAAATTTTATCAATAACTAGCTGTTTCCCGCGGTTTCACCCGCGTTAAACTCGAATTTCACTTTATTAGGTGAATTTTTACACCTTGGTTACCACGTTATATTATTGGAGTTTTAGTAAGAATCCCTAACTTTTTGAAAATATGATATAGCCTATGTTCACCGGGGATAGTGTAGCTTCCCAACGGTGAAAGAATTTTTCAAATCAGTCCAGTTGTTTCGGAGCCTATTCATTACAAACAAACAAAAAATTAAACCTTTCCTCGTTATAATATTAGTATAGATAAGTTTTAAATATATAATATTAGTATAGGAAAGTTAATATTATATCGGAGTGTAGAGTACCTAAGTGTGAGTATGTCTAAATGTGTGTGGCCAATAAATTTCAAATAAAAAAGAAACAATTTTAAAGTTTTATTTTATTAATGAATCTTGCAAATTAATTAAAGCACACTCAGGCTATGATTAAAAAAATTTAATGAATACATACATGTGGTTTTAGCATATAAAATTCACGTAAGCGCCGAATAACACTTTCTATATAGTACTAGCGGACCGTCCCGGCTTCGCACGGGTATTGGAATTTATATTGGAGTTTTAATACGGATCCCTAATTTTTTTGAATATAATAAAGCCATGTTCACTGCGGATAGTGTAACTTTCCAACGGTGAAAGAATTTTTCAAATCGGTCCAGTAGTTTCGGAGCCTATTCAATACAAACAAATCAAATCTTTCTTTTTTATAATATTAGTATAGACAAACTTCCATCCATACTTACAACTTTCGCGTTTATAATATTAAGTAGGATAAAGGATGTCACTTGGACACATTTAAAATGGGAACATATCAGCTCGTTTTTGTATTTTAAGATATCTTGAGCGAGTCTAAGCAGTATTTTCAGATCTGAAAAGTTGAGTTCAATATCGTCCGCTTCCATCCATGATAGACCTTTGCAAAGTTTCTTTATCAGCCTGCCCGAGCTCTCGCTGTGAGAAGCTCAATATTTCTCGCCAGTCTGTCTCAACCATTATGATAGAGAACTTATGATTTGGGTATTGTAGTCAGTTTTCGCAAATAATCTGAAAGAATAACAATGAACAAACACAACCACAACAAATTATTATCGTGCCTACAGATACAAAATCAAAGATAATGTAAACGCTTTACTACAAAATAATAAAAAAAGGCGTACAACCTAACAAAAGAGTTTCCATACAGAAAATTGTTATCAAACCTTTGTTGTTAAAAGAGCGTTGCTAGGCAACCATGTTTATTTAGAAAAAGTGGCGTATTGATATGCAAGGAATTTTATAGGTACATTTTTCACACCTCGGGTTACATTATTGGAGTTTTAGTAATGATCCCTTACTTTTTTGAAAATATAATATAGCCTATGTTCACCACGGATATTTAGGCTTCCTAACGGTGATAGAATTTTTCAAATCGGTCCAGTAGTTTCGGAGCCTATTCGTTACAAACAAACAAACAAAAAAATCAAACCTTTCCTCTTTATAATATTAGTATATATATAGATTCCTAAGCTGGTTATCTGTTTGGTTAGCTTCGCTTGACTTCTGCTAATTTTCACACATGTGGGGCTACCATGCTATTTAACACATAACGTATCGCGCGTTATCAGCGCTATTACGGTAATTTTAGCTCAAATAACGCGTGTTAAGGCGCATTTTAACGCGAATAACTCGTGAAAAGGCGATATTCGCGTTAAAACACGACTAAATTACCGTAATAACGCTGATAACGCGCTTCACGCTATGTGTTTAATAGCGTGGCAGCCCCGCTGTTTCAACACTTGGAGGCCTTAGTAAAATGAATAAATAAAAATGTATAATAATTATAAACACTCGTTATTGTTGTCAGGAGGAAGAAGCTGGAGTGTGAGGCGTGCACGGAGCACACGACGCGCGGCAACATGGGGCGTGCGGCGCTGTGGTGCTGCACGCGCTGCGCACTCATGTGCTGCGGCGCCATGCGGTGAGACGAGGGGAGCAGGGGGGGGGGGGCACTTTATTACGACAAAACTACTCAACGAATCGGACCGCAACTTTGCGTGCAGATAGTGCATGATCACATCACAGCGTGTTCTAACGTCAGGCTCACATCGCAGGATGTTCGTGGCGGCGGCGGGCGTGCTGGGGCTCTGCCTCACCATGTTCTTCATCTTCGCGCCGCACGAGAAGGAGGGTGTGACGCAGCCGGCACCGAGCGAACCGGACCCGGCACCGCCCGTACCGGAACCGGCATCGCCCGGACCGGACCCAGCACCGACCGCATCGGGTTCGAAAACGCGCGGACCGGACTTTGTAATTCATATTGGATAGAATTGAAAAAAAATTCACCGTTGGGAAGCTACACTATCCCCGGTGAACATAGGCTATTTTATATTTTCTAAATAGTTAAGGATCCGTACTAAAACCGTGCGAAGCCGGGAAGGTCCGCTAGTTCATCATATATATGCTCAGGAATTTCCCTCCCTCCCTAAGTTTCGCTTCTGTCCAAAAATTGTGTTGATGAGTGTTCGGCTCCATTGGTCCAGGCAGTTTGCCCGGACCGTGCTCCCTCGGGATCTGTTCACGCTGTCAAACAGCTTATCTATGAGATCCACAGCTTCCCCTGTTGTGGCCATTGTCTCACTGACGTTTCGACCCGAGGCTGTAGTTTCTGAAATATTAATTAAATAGGTAAGTACAAACAAAACTAACAACAAACTATTTCTAGTCTATCCGACTCTTAAAAACGACAGCTTACTCGTATTAGTCTGAAAGGCTAAATTGTACGTAAATTATTTAAAAACAATTATATTTGTTTGTTTGTATTGAATAGGCTCCGAAACCACTGGACCGATTTGAAAAATTCTTTCACCGGGAAGTTACACTATCCGTGTTGAACATAGGCTATATTAAAATAAGAAATTGGGATTTAACGCGGCTGAAACCGCGGGAAACAGCTAGTAAGCTATTTTATTATGAAGTTTCATAAAAATTCACAAAAATGTAACGAACTCATAGAGAAAAATTACAGTATAATCTTATATGTTGTAGAGTTGGTCTAACCCTTTGTCTCGAGTGATGAGATCGAAGATAAACAGATTTTTTTTACAATAAAAAAAAATTGTTTTATTTATTTTTTCTATAAAAAAATTGCGCCACTTTTTCAATCTCATCATCCGGTAGTCTGTAGTTGGATTTATTCCGCTTCTGCATTGTAAAAAGAAAACAATAAAGATTTTTATTTTGTCAGAACCAGAACAGAGACTGTTTTTTTTTTTTATTTATTTAAATGCACAAAACAAAAAAACCAATATATGTATATAAAAACATAAATATACAGAATTTGAATAATAAAGGGTTTAGAACTTGATCATTTCACAAATTATGTACTGTTATAAATTAAACTTATATTAACAGAAGACAGAAACTGACAAAATCGGTCTCCACTCAGCATGTGCTATGGTACGCTCTGCTCTAGACAAGTATCTGGACTCGTATCAGATCAGCATTCTGTGCACAAGTGTTAATTTTCTGCCGTATAGCTAATCTGACAAATCCAATAATCCGCCCAATTCACGATCTTTCGAGTAGTGAATCTGCCGAATTACGAATCTGTCAAATCTAGAATCTGTCCTATACCGAATAAAGGGGAACAAATATCTGCAGATTGTACACACAATTGTCCCGAGGTCCCCTTGCGAAGCGGACCTTTGCCCACCGCGCCTCAGATTCAAATTCCTTCATTTACTAGTTACTCGCGCATAAAAACATACATAAGTACTCGCGTGCCGTGCTTTCCACTCCAATTTTAGAATTAGAAAAAAACTACCAAGTACGTACCATATCAGACATTTATGATGACTTTTTATGATAAAGATTTAAAAATTGGCATTGTAAATTCGAAACTCCAATAACTAGAGACGATCAAACAGTCGCTGGGGTGTTAAACACCCCACGCGAGTAATTAAGGGTTGAATACATGTTATAAAAGGGGTAATAAGTAATGGGATGCCACAATGCATTGTGCCCTATTGGGGGTGCAGTACATAACAGAGTTCGTCAAACAACATCATCACCAACCCACATCCTACAGCAAAGAGAAGTACAAGCTCAAAACTATTATCAAATGATGGCATGTGCTTCCACTGCATCTTTACAGTCTACCATATCAAAAAAATGCTATGAATATTCGTTCAGGGGCAGTTATATGGACAATCAATATGATATTACGATATTGAGGAATACTTGTATAATACTTGTGTAATAATGGCAATAAATGATTTTATTATTATTATTATACACTCATTTATTAAAATTCTCGTATAAAATACATTTTTTACTATAGAAAATACAAAAATTGTAAAAAACTATTCTACAGTAAAAAATATATCAAAACGGTAAATCACCGACCGCGAAGCTAGGCTCAAGCGGCCGGTGACTAGGGCTGCAGAGAAAGGAACTTCCTGACGATACGTGCCGAGTCCAAGAGTACCGCCTTCTGGATCTGGCCCTTGATCCAACTTCCTAGCGAGAGTCTCTTCAGGTGTTGATCGAGGCTCTTCGCTATTACGCCGTTAACCGTAACGACTATCGGGACTATGGTCGCTGAATCTACATCCCACATGCTGACAACCTCGTTAGCCAAGTCAAGATATTTGCTAAGTTTATCTTTCTCAGCTCTAACGAGGTTAGCATCATGCGGTATGGTGACATCAGCGAGCACCGCCCTCCGTTCTAACCGATCTATCACTACAATATCAGGCTTATTCGCAAGAATAGTCCTGTCCGTAATGATAGATCGGTCCCAATAGAGCGTGGCACGGCCATTTTCAAGAACTGGCGCCGGTGTGTACTTATAGTACGGAACTTCAGGACCAGTAAGGCCGTATCGGAGAGCAAGTTGCTGGTGTATAATTTTGGCTACTTGGTTGTGTCTGTGCAAGTACTGAGAGTTAGCAAGGTGCGAACAACCCGAAAGTATATGACGGAGGGTCTCCCCAGGAAGATGACACGCTCGACAAATATCGATCGTGCCGTCTTTCATGATATACTTTCGATAATTGTTCGTCTTTACCACCTCGTCCATAATTGCACAGACAAAGCCTTCGGTTTCCCCAAAGAGGTCACCAAAGCGTAGCCAGTTCACTGAGCTTAGGAGATCTACATCAGGTCCTGTGAGAACCTTGTAGAATCTCCCATGCAGCTCTTTGCTCTCCCATATAGTCTTCCGGTCCTGGATGCTCATCACCACAGGTTTGCGCCAGTTCTCGTTAGCCAAGGAGAGAGGGGTAAGGTTCTTATCTACTGCAACCACATCGCGATGCATCTGGTATTCAACTTGTAAAAAGTGATTTCTGAGATTGCATACCTCACGGTTGTGTAGGGTCTTGGCGTTTAAAAAGCCTCGACCACCACATTTCCGTGGGATATACAATCTCATTACCGAAGATCGAGGGTGTCGCATGCGATGAGTGATTAAAAGTTGACGAACCCTACAGTCCAAGGCGTCTAGTTCAGTCTGAGTCCATCTTAGTATGCCAAACGTATACGTGAGCAATGGCATAACCCAGCCGTTGAAGGCTCGCACCTTGTTGCCACCTGACAAAAGGCTATTAAGCACTTTTTTGAGGCGACAAAAGAAGCACTCCTTCACTGACTGCTTTATGTCTCCGTCCACAATACCCAACGCTTCTGGCATACCAAGGTACTTGTAAGTTTCGCCCTCCGAGAGTGATTTCAGGGATATTGTCTCTGAAAGCTGTAAATTATCAGAATGTACAACTTTCCCTCGCTGTATTTGTATGACCGCACACTTATCGACACCGAACTCCATGTTAATAGCACTACTGAATATCTGTGTGATATTCAGAAGGGCCATCAACTGTGTTTTATTCGGCGCGAACAGTTTGAGGTCATCCATATACAGCAAGTGAGAGACGATCTCACCATCTCTCCGAGGGCGATAGCCTATTCCTGAATCCTTCAGTAGAGTACTGAGCGGATTCAGAGCCAGGCAAAACCACAAGGGACTCAGACTGTCACCCTGGAATATACCCCTCTCTATCCTTATCTGATCATTGGTGGCAGGTAGTTCCGCTCGGCTCCCTGGATGACGAAGAACGGTGGTCCACTGTCTCATACATGATCCCAAGAATGATCTTAGAGTAGTATCTACTTTATACAACTCTAAGACCCTCTCAAGCCAAGTATGAGGCACCGAATCATTATTATTATTATTATGTCTCTCATTCACCATGATCTCGGGCCATAAAGTGACCCGGTCCTTTGGAAGGCTTGCGTGGGGCCGAAGCCAACAGCACAGAGGCCCTTTGAGAAGTTAATCTAAAGGCGATGGCTACACATAGGGGGTATCATCCTCGGGTGCACAATATGATACATCCAAAGATGGTATCCACCAGGTGTAGAGACTATTGCAAAGAAAAATGAAAGAAATAAAACCAGGCTATTGTGATGGATGGATGGACTGAGTAATCGGGCTATAGGGGAGATTGCGTACGTCTGCCATAAACAAGTCAATCATAATGTTAAGAAGAGTGGCAGACGGTGGCTTGCCGAATGCTGGATGGGTTCCTTAAAAAGCCGGAGTAAATTACCGGAGAGGAACAACATCGGCGCAAACGACTGAGAGGTGTCGAGAGGTGCGGCCCCGATTTCACCATCACGAAGACTGCTCGTGAGCGGGTTTCCTCGCTATTACGCCATTAGACACTTCCACCCCCGAGTCTACATCCTAAGATGCATCTCTCGCGACTCCACTCAGACCGGCCAATGAAGGCAAGCAAGAGGTGGGGATCTGGTTCTCTTGGGATTCCACTCCGCTAGCGGAGACGAGAACCAGGAACTTCCCCGGGAGCACTCGGTACCCGTGGTGTCGCTACTCACCAACAGCTCGCCACAAGCTGCCCTGCGGGCTTATTATTATTATTATTATACACTCATTTATTAAAATTCTCGTATAAAATACATTTTTTACTATAGAAAATACAAAAATTGTAAAAAACTATTCTACAGTAAAAAATATATCAAAACGGTAAATCACCGACCGCGAAGCTAGGCTCAAGCGGCCGGTGACTAGGGCTGCAGAGAAAGGAACTTCCTGACGATATTATTATTATACACTCATTTATTAAAATTCTCGTATAAAATACATTTTTTACTATAGAAAATACAATAAAATTGTATAAAACTATTCTACAGTAAAAAATATATCAAAACGGTAGATCACCGACCGCGAAGCTAGGCTCAAGCGGCCGGTGACTAGGGCTGCAAAGAAAGGAACTTCCTGACGATACGTGCCGAGTCCAAGAGTACCGCCTTCTGGATCTGGCCCTTGATCCAACTTCCTAGCGAGAGTCTCTTCAGGTGTTGATCGAGGCTCTTCGCTATTACGCCGTTAACCGAAACGACTATCGGGACTATGGTCGCTGAATCTACATCCCACATGCTGACAACCTCGTTAGCCAAGTCAAGATATTTGCTAAGTTTATCTTTCTCAGCTCTAACGAGGTTAGCATCATGCGGTATGGTGACATCAGCGAGCACCGCCCTCCGTTCTAACCGATCTATCAGTACAATATCAGGCTTATTCGCAAGAATAGTCCTGTCCGTAATGATAGATCGGTCCCAATAGAGCGTGGCACGGCCATTTTCAAGAACTGGCGCCGGTGTGTACTTATAGTACGGAACTTCAGGACCAGTAAGGCCGTATCGGAGAGCAAGTTGCTGGTGTATAATTTTGGCTACTTGGTTGTGTCTGTGCAAGTACTGAGAGTTAGCAAGGTGCGAACAACCCGAAAGTATATGACGGAGGGTCTCCCCAGGAAGATGACACGCTCGACAAATATCGATCGTGCCGTCTTTCATGATATACTTTCGATAATTGTTCGTCTTTACCACCTCGTCCATAATTGCACAGACAAAACCTTCGGTTTCCCCAAAGAGGTCACCAAAGCGTAGCCAGTTCACTGAGCTTAGGAGATCTACATCAGGTCCTGTGAGAACCTTGTAGAATCTCCCATGCAGCTCTTTGCTCTCCCATATAGTCTTCCGGTCCTGGATGCTCATCACCACAGGTTTGCGCCAGTTCTCGTTAGCCAAGGAAAGAGGGGTAAGGTTCTTATCTACTGCAACCACATCGCGATGCATCTGGTATTCAACTTGTAAAAAGTGATTTCTGAGATTGCATACCTCACGGTTGTGTAGAGTCTTGGCGTTTAAAAAGCCACGACCACCACATTTCCGTGGGATATACAATCTCATTACCGAAGATCGAGGGTGTCGCATGCGATGAGTGACTAAAAGTTGACGAACCCTACAGTCCAAGGCGTCTAGTTCTGTCTGAGTCCATCTTAGTATGCCAAACGTATACGTGAGCAATGGCATAACCCAGCCGTTGAAGGCTCGTACCTTGTTGCCGCCTGACAAAAGGCTATTTAGCACTTTTTTGAGGCGACAAAAGAAGCGCTCCTTCACCGACTGCTTTATGTCTCCGTCCACAATACCCAACGCTTCCGGCATACCAAGGTACTTGTAAGTTTCGCCCTCCGAGAGTGATTTCAGGGATATGGTCTCTGAAAGCTGTAAATTATCAGAATGTACAACTTTCCCTCGCTGTATTTGTATGACCGCACACTTATCGACACCGAACTCCATGTTAATAGCACTACTGAATATCTGTGTGATATTCAGAAGGGCCATCAACTGTGTTTTATTCGGCGCGAACAGTTTGAGGTCATCCATATACAGCAAGTGAGAGACGATCTCACCATCTCTCCGAGGGCGATAGCCTATTCCTGAATCCTTCAGTAGAGTACTGAGCGGATTCAGAGCCAGGCAAAACCACAAGGGACTCAGACTGTCACCCTGGAATATACCCCTCTCTATCCTTATCTGATCATTGGTGGCAGGTAGTTCCGCTCGGCTCCCTGGATGACGAAGAACAGTGGTCCACTGTCTCATACATGATCCCAAGAATGATCTTAGAGTAGTATTATTCTACTATAGTATAAAGCTAGATTACCACTGATTCACTGACTGATTGACATAATTGTTCTCCTTGATGGTGGATGGGAAGGTATGTTTTTTTTTACGGAATCGTATAGGGGAGGTAAAAGTCTCCTAGGGAAAATTCCGACTTTTTGAGATTTGCCCCCCCAAGACCCCCCCCTCAGGGGGGGCTCCTACGTGGAGCCATATTTCTTAATTTTTTTATGGGGGTTGTATAGAGGGGGACAAGCGATTTTGATTGCATAGAAAATTTTGCCCCCCCCCCTGCCCCCAGGACCCCCCTTTTGAGTGTGCTACCAGATGCGTCGCGATAGAGGGGTTCTGATTGCGGGGTCGTATAGAGGGTTTTTCTTCGTTTTGGAACAAAAAAAAATTGGACCCCCCCTTAAACCCCCTTTTTTGCCCCCCCCCTTTCCATCTCCAAAACGGACAGACTTGGAAAGAATTTTTTTTCACAGTCTTGTAGAGGAGGACAAATGGTTTTGAAAGACAAATAAAAATTGCCCCCTTTTGCCCCCCAGACCCCCTTTCTTTAGGAAAAACCGAAAATTGGCCTATTTTTTACCTTTTTTTTCGGGTGGAACAGCACGGCGAGCGAAGCGAGCCGTGCTGTGACCCCCCCCAATGACCCCCCGAGACCCCCTCAACTATAAAGCATTGCGGCGAGCGAAGCGATCCGCGATGCGACCAAGGGGAACGGCACGGTGAGCGAAGCGAGCCGTGCCGTGACCTCCCACGCCCCCAGCCCCCCTGTACCCCCTCCCCCAACCAAAAAATCTGATATGGGTATCGTTTTTGACTAACTTGGGGTTGAGGATTTCGAATTCGATGCGACCAAGGGGAACAGCACGGCGAGCGAAGCGAGCCGTGCTGTGACCCCCCAATGACCCCCCAAGACCCCCTCACCCTTAACCCAGGGTAGAGTGTGCGAGTTATTCGAAAACGATACCCATATTATGTGGGTGCTCGTCTCAAGGCGAGTATAAACTGCGATATAGAGATGTCAGCCATCTTGAATGGAAATGGAAATGGAAATTTTTTTCGTAGTCGACAGAAGGGGGTTGATCGAAAACTCACCCCCAGGTTAGTCAAAAACGATACCCATATCAGATTTTTTGGTTGGGGGAGGGGGTACAGGGGGGCTGGGGACGTGGGGGGTCACGGCACGGCTCGCTTCGCTCACCGTGCCGTTCCCCTTGGTCGCATTGCGGCTCGCTTCGCTCGCCGCAATGCTCCCCCGGGTTATAGTTGAGGGGGTCTTGGGGGGTCATTGGGGGGTCACAGCACGGCTCGCTTCGCTCGCCGTGCTGTTCCCCTTGCTCCTGACTCTGCTCCTGCTGCCACACAGCAAGGCTCGCTTCGCTCGCCTTGCTGTGCGACAGCTGTCGCATCAGGTCAGGAAGCGCGGCTCGCTTCGCTCGAATTGGGGCGCATCGAATTCGAAATCCTCACCCCCAAGTTAGTCAAAAACGATACCCATACCAGATTTTTTGGTTGGGGGAGGGGGTACAGGGGGGCTGGGGACGTGGGGGGTCACGGCCCGGCTCGCTTCGCTCCTGCTGCCACACAGCATAGTCAGGAGCAAGGGGAACAGCACGGCGAGCGAAGCGAGCCGTGCTGTGACCCCCCAATGACCCCCAAGACCCCCTCAACTACAACCCGGGGGAGCATTGCGGCGAGCGAAGCGAGCCGCAATGCGACCAAGGGGAACGGCACGGTGAGCGAAGCGAGCCGGGCCGTGACCCCCCACGTCCCCAGCCCCCCTGTACCCCCTCCCCCAACCAAAAAATCTGGTATGGGTATCGTTTTTGACTAACTTGGGGGTGAGGATTTCGAATTCGATGCGCCCCAATTCGAGCGAAGCGAGCCGCGCTTCCTGACCTGATGCGACAGCTGTCGCACAGCAAGGCGAGCGAAGCGAGCCTTGCTGTGTGGCAGCAGGAGCAGAGTCAGGAGCAAGGGGAACAGCACGGCGAGCGAAGCGAGCCGTGCTGTGACCCCCCAATGACCCCCCAAGACCCCCTCAACTATAACCCGGGGGAGCATTGCGGCGAGCGAAGCGAGCCGCAATGCGACCAAGGGGAACGGCACGGTGAGCGAAGCGAGCCGTGCCGTGACCCCCCACGTCCCCAGCCCCCCTGTACCCCCTCCCCCAACCAAAAAATCTGATATGGGTATCGTTTTTGACTAACCTGGGGGTGAGTTTTCGATCAACTCCCTTCTGTCGACTACGAAAAAAATTTCCATTTCCAAATTCAAGATGGCTGACATCTCTATATCGCAGTTTATACTCGCCTTGAGACGAGCACCCACATAATATGGGTATCGTTTTCGAATAACTCGCATACGTAGATTACGAAAAAGATGTCCATTTCCAAATCAAAGATGGCTGACATTTTTTCATCGCAAAATTTTCTCATGGCTATCGATTTCAAACAAAATAATCAAAGGTACGAAAAGGAAGTCTTAATAAAAAATAACTGTTACACATAACCGCCGCGAGCTGCTTGCAGCTCGCGCACATCTAACAACTAGTTATAATATATATAGCTGGATTACCACTCACTCACTGATTCACTGACTGATTGACATAATTGTTCTCCTTGATGGTGGATGGAAAGGTATGTTTTTTTTTACAGAATCGTTTAAAGGAGCTAAAAGTCTCCTAGGGAAAATTCCGACTTTTTGACATTTGCCCCCCCAAGACCCCCCCCCTCAGGGGGGGCTCCTACGTAGAGCCATATTGCTCAATTTTTTTATGGGGGTTGTATAGAGGGGGACGAGTGATTTTGATTGCATAGAATATTTTGCCCCCCCCCTGCCCCCAGGACCCCCCTTTTGAGTGTGCTACCAGATGCCGTCGCGATAGAGGGGTTCTGATTGCGGGGTCGTATAGAGGGTTACTCTTCGTTTTGGAAGAAAAAAAAATTGGACCCCCCCTTTAACCCCCTTTTTTGCCCCCCCTTTCCATCTCCAAAACGGATAGACTTGGAAGAATTTTTTTTTCACAGTCTTGTAGAGGAGGACAAGTGGTTTTGAATGACAAAAAAAAATTGCCCCCTTTTGCCCCCCAGACCCCCTTTTTTTAGGAAAAACCGAAAATTGGCCTATTTTTGACCTTTTTTTTCGGGTGGATCGCGGCGAGCGAAGCGAGCCGCGATGCGACCGGGGGGATCAGCACGGCGAGCGAAGCGAGCCGTGCTGTGACCCCCCAAGACCCCCCAAGACCCCCCAAGACCCCCTCAACTATAACCCGGGGGAGCATTGCGGCGAGCGAAGCGAGCCGCAATGCGACCTAGGGGAACGGCACGGTGAGCGAAGCGAGCCGTGCCGTGACCCCCCACGTCCCCAGCCCCCCTGTACCCCCTCCCCCAACCAAAAAATCTGATATGGGTATCGTTTTTGACTAACCTGGGGGTGAGGATTTCGAATTCGATACGACCAAGGGGAACAGCACGGCGAGCGAAGCGAGCCGTGCTGTGACCCCCCAATGACCCCCCAAGTCCCCCTCAACTATAACCCGGGGGAGCATTGCGGCGAGCGAAGCGAGCCGCAATGCGACCAAGGGGAACGGCACGGTGAGCGAAGCGAGCCGTGCCGTGACCCTCCACGCCCCCAGCCCCCCTGTACCCCCTCCCCCAACCAAAAAATCTGATATGGGTATCGTTTTTGACTAACTTGGGGTCGAGGATTTCGAATCCGATGCGACCAAGGGGAACAGCACGGCGAGCGAAGCGAGCCGTGCTGTGACCCCCCAATGACCCCCCAAGACCCCCTCAACAATAACCCGGGGGAGCATTGCGGCGAGCGAAGCGAGACGCAATGCGACCAAGTCACCCCACGTCCCCAGCCCCCCTGTACCCCCTCCCCCAACCAAAAAATCTGATATGGGTATCGTTTTTGACTAACCTGGGGGTGAGGATTTCGAATCCGATGCGACCAAGGGGAACAGCACGGCGAGCGAAGCGAGCCGTGCTGTGACCCCCCAATGACCCCCCAAGTCCCCCTCAACTATAACCCGGGGGAGCATTGCGGCGAGCGAAGCGAGCCGCAATGCGACCAAGGGGAACGGCACGGTGAGCGAAGCGAGCCGTGCCGTGACCCCCCACGCCCCCAGCCCCCCTGTACCCCCTCCCCCAACCAAAAAATCTGATATGGGTATCGTTTTTGACTAACTTGGGGGTGAGGATTTCGAATCCGATGCGACCAAGGGGAACAGCACGGCGAGCGAAGCGAGCCGTGCTGTGACCCCCCAATGACCCCCCAAGACCCCCTCAACTATAACCCGGGGGAGCATTGCGGCGAGCGAAGCGAGCCGCAATGCGACCAAGGGGAACGGCACGGTGAGCGAAGCGAGCCGTGCCGTGACCCCCCACGGCCCCAGCCCCCTGTACCCTCTACCCCAACCAAAAAATCTGATATGGGTATCGTTTTTGACTAACCTGGGGGTGAGGATTTCGAATCCGATGCGACCAAGGGGAACAGCACGGCGAGCGAAGCGAGCCGTGCTGTGACCCCCCAATGACCCCCCAAGATCCCCTCAACTATAACCCGGGGGAGCATTGCGGCGAGCGAAGCGAGCCGCAATGCGACCAAGGGGAACGGCATGGTGAGCGAAGCGAGCCGTGCCGTGACCCCCCACGCCCCCAACCCCCCTGTACCCCCTCCCCCAACCAAAAAATCTGATATGGGTATCGTTTTTGACTAACTTGGGGGTGAGGATTTCGAATCCGATGCGACCAAGGGGAACAGCACGGCGAGCGAAGCGAGCCGTGCTGTGACCCCCCAAGACCCCCTCACCCTTAACCCAGGGTAGCATTGTGGCGAGCGAAGCGAGCCACAATGCGATCGAATTGCGACCATCGTCACACAGCAAGGCGAGCGAAGCGAGCCGCGCTTCCTGACCTGATGCGACAGCTGTCGCACAGCAAGGCGAGCGAAGCGAGCCTTGCTGTGTGGCAGCAGGAGCAGAGTCGTGCGTCAATGCGACCACCGCCATACAGCAAGGCGAGCGAAGCGAGTCGCGCTGTGTGAAGGCACACCCACTAATATAGATATCGTTTTCGATCAACTCGCATACTTCGACTACGAAAAAAATTTCCATTTCCAAATTCAAGATGGCTGACATCTCTATATTGCAGTTTATACTCGCCTTGAGACGAGCACCCACATAATATGGGTATCATTTTCGAAAACTCAAACTCGTAGATTACGAAAAAGATGTCCATTTCCAAATCCAAGATGGCTGACATTTTTTCATCGCAAAATTTTCTCATGGCTATCGATTTCAAACAAAATAATACAAGGTGTAGGTTACGACAAGGGGAATACAATGAAAAGAAAAACACAATACCTATACACAACCCTCGCGAGCTGCTTGCAGCTCGCGCACATCCAACAACTAGTTTATATATATAAAGCTAAATTACCACTGACTGATTCACTGATTGACTGATTGACATAATTGTTCGCCTTGATGGTGGATGGAAAGGTATGTTTTTTTTTACGGAATCGTATAGGGGAGGTAAAAGTCTCCTAGGGAAAATTCCGACTTTTTGAGATTTGCCCCCCCAAGACCCCCCCCTCAGGGGGGGCTCCTACGTGGAGCCATATTTCTTAATTTTTTAATGGGGATTATATAGAGGGGGACAAGTGATTTTGATTGCATAGAAAATTTCGCCCCCCCCCTGCCCCCAGGACCCCCCTTTTGAGTGTGCTACCGGATGCGTCGCGATAGAGGGGTTCTGATTGCGGGGTCGTATAGAGGGTTTCTCTTCGTTTTGGAACAAAAAAAAATTGGACCCCCCCCTTTAACCCCCTTTTTTGCCCCCCCTTTCCATCTCCAAAACGGATAGACTTGGAAGAGTTTTTTTTTCACAGTCTTGTAGAGGAGGACAAGTGGTTTTGAATGAGAAAAAAAAATTGCCCCTTTTTGCCCCCCAGACCCCCTTTTTTTAGGAAAAACCGAAAATTGGCCTATTTTTGACCTTTTTTTTCGGGTGGAGCATCGCGGCGAGCGAAGCGAGCCGCGATGCGACCGGGGGGAACAGCACGGCGAGCGAAGCGAGCCGTGCTGTGACCCCCCAAGACCCCCCAAGACCCCCTCAACTATAACCTGGGGGAGCATTGCGGCGAGCGAAGCGAGCCGCGATATGACTGCGGATAACCCCCCAAGACCCCCTCACCCTTATCCCAGGGTAGCATTGTGGCGAGCGAAGCGAGCCACAATGCGATCGAATTGCGACCATTGTTACACAGCAAGGCGAGCGAAGCGAGCCTTGCTGTGTGGCAGCAGGAGCAGAGTCGTTATCAATGCGACCACCGCCATACAGCAAGGCGAGCGAAGCGAGCCGCGCTGTGTGATGGCACACCCACTAATATAGATATCGTTTTCGATCAACTCGCATACGTCGACTACGAAAAAAATATCCATTTCCAAATTCAAGATGGCTGACATCTCTATATCGCAGTTTATACTCGCCTTGAGACGAGCACCCACATAATATGGGTATCGTTTTCGAATAACTCGCATACGTAGATTACGAAAAAGATGTCCATTTCCAAATCAAAGATGGCTGACATTTTTTCATCGCAAAATTTTCTCATGGCTATCGATTTCAAACAAAATAATCAAAGGTACGAAAAGGAAGTCTTAATAATAAATTACTGTTACACATAACCGCCGCGAGCTGCTTGCAGCTCGCGCACATCCAACAACTAGTTTATATATATAAAGCTAAATTACCACTGACTGATTCACTGATTGACTGATTGACATAATTGTTCGCCTTGATGGTGGATGGAAAGGTATGTTTTTTTTTACGGAATCGTATAGGGGAGGTAAAAGTCTCCTAGGGAAAATTCCGACTTTTTGAGATTTGCCCCCCCAAGACCCCCCCCTCAGGGGGGGCTCCTACGTGGAGCCATATTGCTTAATTTTTTAATGGGGATTATATAGAGGGGGACAAGTGATTTTGATTGCATAGAAAATTTTGCCCCCCCCCTGCCCCCAGGACCCCCCTTTTGAGTGTGCTACCAGATGCCGTCGCGATAGAGAGGTGCTGATTGCGGGGTCGTATAGAGGGTTTCTCTTCGTTTTGGAAGAAAAAAAAATTGGAACCCCCCCTTTGACCCCCTTTTTTGCCCCCCCTTTCCATCTCCAAAACGGATAGGTTTGGAAGAAATTTTTTTCTCAGTCTTGTAGAGGAGGAAAAATGGTTTCGAATGACAAAAAAAAATTGCCCCCTTTTGCCCCCCAGACCCCCTTTTTTTAGGAAAAACCGAAAATTGGCCTATATTTGACCTTTTTTTTCGGGTGGTGCATCGCGGCTCGCTTCGCTCGCCGCGATGCGACCGCGGGGAACAGCACGGCGAGCGAAGCGAGCCGTGCTGTGACCCCCCAATGACCCCCCAAGACCCCCCAAGACCCCCTCAACTATAACCCGGGGGAGCATTGCGGCGAGCGAAGCGAGCCGCGATGCGACCAAGGGGAACGGCACGGTGAGCGAAGCGAGCCGTGCCGTGACTCCCCCATACCCCACCTCCCCCTGTACCCCCTCCCCCAACCAAAAAATCTGATATGGGTATCGTTTTTGACTAACTTGGGGGTGAGGATTTCGAATTCGATGCGACCAAGGGGAACGGCACGGTGAGCGAAGCGAGCCGTGCCGTGACCCCCCACGCCCCCAGCCCCCCTGCACCCCCTCCCCCAACCAAAAAATCTGATATGGGTATCGTTTTTGACTAACTTGGGGGTGAGGATTTCGAATCCGATGCGACCAAGGGGAACAGCACGGCGAGCGAAGCGAGCCGTGCTGTGACCCCCCAAGACTCCCTCAACTATAACCCGGGGGAGCATTGCGGCGAGCGAAGCGAGCCGCAATGCGACCAAGGGGAACGGCACGGCGAGCGAAGCGAGCCGTGCCGTGACCCCCCCCACGCCCCCAGCCCCCCTGTACCCCTTCCCTCAACCAAAAAATCTGATATGGGTATCGTTTTTGACTAACTAGGGGTGAGGATTTCGAATTCGATGCGACCAAGAGGAACAGCACGGCGAGCGAAGCGAGCCGTGCTGTGACCCCCCCCGACAACCCCCAAGACCCCCTCACACTTAACCCAGGGGAGCATTGCGGCGAGCAAAGCGAGCCGCAATGCGACCAAGGGGAACGGCACGGCGAGCGAAGCGAGCCGTGCCGTGACCCCCCCACGCCCCCAGCCCCCCTGTACCCCTTCCCTCAACCAAAAATCTGATATGGGTATCGTTTTTGACTAACTAGGGGTGAGGATTTCGAATTCGATGCGACCAAGGGGAACAGCACGGCGAGCGAAGCGAGCCGTGCTGTGACCCCCCCCGACAACCCCCAAGACCCCCTCACACTTAACCCAGGGGAGCATTGCGGCGAGCGAAGCGAGCCGCAATGCGACCAAGGGGAACGGCACGGCGAGCGAAGCGAGCCGTGCCGTGACCCCCCCACGCCCCCAGCCCCCCTGTACCCCTTCCCTCAACCAAAAATCTGATATGGGTATCGTTTTTGACTAACTAGGGGTGAGGATTTCGAATTCGATGCGACCAAGGGGAACAGCACGGCGAGCGAAGCGAGCCGTGCTCTGACCCCCCCGACGACCCCCAAGACCCCCTCACACTTAACCCAGGGGAGCGGCACGGCGAGCGAAGCGAGCCGTGCCGTGACCCCCCCACGCCCCCAGCACCCCTGTACCCCTTCCCTCAACCAAAAATCTGATATGGGTATCGTTTTTGACTAACTAGGGGTGAGGATTTCGAATTCGATGCGACCAAGGGGAACAGCACTATATCGCAGTTTATACTCGCCTTAAGACGAGCACCCACATAATATGGGTATCGTTTTCGAATAACTCGCATACGTAGATTACGACAAGATGTCCATTTCCAAATCAAAGATGGCTAACATTTTTTCATCGCAAAATTTTCTCATGGCTATCGATTTCAAACAAAATAATCAAAGGTACGAAAAAGAAGCTGTGCGCGAGCTGCTTGCAGCTCGCGCACACGTAACAACTAGTTTATATATATAAAGCTAAATTACCACTGACTGATTCACTGATTGACTGATTGACATAATTGTTCGCCTTGATGGTGGATGGAAAGGTATGTTTTTTTTTACGGTATCGTATAGGGGAGGTAAAAGTCTCCTAGGGAAAATTCCGACTTTTTGAGATTTGCCCCCCCAAGACCCCCCCCCTCAGGGGGGGCTCCTACGTAGAGCCATATTGCACAATTTTTTTATGGGGGTTGTATAGAGGGGGACAAGTGATTTTGATTGCATAGAAAATTTTGCCCCCCCCCTGCCCCCAGGACCCCCCTTTTGAGTGTGCTACCAGATGCCGTCGCGATAGAGGGGTTCTGATTGCGGGGTCGTATAGAGGGTTTCTCTTCGTTTTGGAAGAAAAAAAATTGGAACCCCCCCCTTTGACCCCCTTTTTTGCCCCCACTTTCCATCGCCAAAACGGATAGACTTGGAAGATTTTTTGTGTGTGCCGTGACTCCCCCATACCCCACCCCCCCCTGTACCCCCTCCCCCAACCAAAAAATCTGATATGGGTATCGTTTTTGACTAACTTGGGGGTGAGGATTTCGAATCCGATGCGACCAAGGGGAACAGCACGGCGAGCGAAGCGAGCCGTGCTGTGACCCCCCAATGACCCCCCAAGACCCCCTTAACTATAACCCGGGGGAGCATTGCGGCGAGCGAAGCGAGCCGCGCTGTGACCCCCCAATGACCCCCCAAGACCCCCCACGCCCCCAGCCCCCCTGTACCCCCTCCCCCAACCAAAAAATCTGATATGGGTATCGTTTTTGACTAACTTGGGGGTGAGGATTTCGAATTCGATGCGACCAAGGGGAACAGCACGGCGAGCGAAGCGAGCCGTGCTGTGACCCCCCAATGACCCCCCAAGACCCCCTCAACTATAACCCGGGGGAGCATTGCGGCGAGCGAAGCGAGCCGCGATGCGACTAAGGGGAACGGCACGGTGAGCGAAGCGAGCCGTGCCGTGACTCCCCCATACCCCACCCCCCCCTGTACCCCCTCCCCCAACTAAAAAATCTGATATGGGTATCGTTTTTGACTAACCTGGGGGTGAGGATTTCGAATCCGATGCGACCAAGGGGAACAGCACGGCGAGCGAAGCGAGCCGTGCTGTGACCCCCCAATGACCCCCCAAGACCCCCTCAACTATAACCCGGGGGAGCATTGCGGCGAGCGAAGCGAGCCGCAATGCGACCAAGGGGAACGGCACGGTGAGCGAAGCGAGCCGTGCCGTGACCCCCCACGCCCCCAGCCCCCTGTACCCCCTCCCCCAACCAAAAAATCTGATATGGGTATCGTTTTTGACTAACCTGGGGGTGAGGATTTCGAATCCGATGCGACCAAGGGGAACAGCACGGCGAGCGAAGCGAGCCGTGCTGTGACCCCCCAATGACCCCCCAAGACCCACTCAACTATAACCCAGGGGAGCATTGCGGCGAGCGAAGCGAGCCGCAATGCGACCAAGGGGAACGGCACGGTGAGCGAAGCGAGCCGTGCCGTGACCCCCCACGCCCCCAGCCCCCCTGTACCCCCTCCCCCAACCAAAAAATCTGATATGGGTATCGTTTTTGACTAACTTGGGGGTGAGGATTTCGAATCCGATGCGACCAAGGGGAACAGCGTGCTGTGACCCCCCAATGACCCCCTCACCCTTAACCCAGGGTAGCATTGTGGCGAGCGAAGCGAGCCACAATGCGATCGAATTGCGACCATCGTCACACAGCAAGGCGAGCGAAGCGAGCCGCGCTTCCTGACCTGATGCGACAGCTGTCGCACAGCAAGGCGAGCGAAGCGAGCCTTGCTGTGTGGCAGCAGGAGCAGAGTCGTGCGTCAATGCGACCACCGCCATACAGCAAGGCGAGCGAAGCGAGCCGCGCTGTGTGAAGGCACACCCACTAATATAGATATCGTTTTCGATCAACTCGCATACGTCGACTACGAAAAAAATTTCCATTTCCAAATTCAAGATGGCTGACATCTCTATATTGCAGTTTATACTCGCCTTGAGACGAGCACACACATAATATGGGTATCATTTTCGAAAACTCAAACTCGTAGATTACGAAAAAGATGTCCATTTCCAAATCCAAGATGGCTGACATTTTTTCATCGCAAAATTTTCTCATGGCTATCGATTTCAAACAAAATAATACAAGGTGTAGGTTACGACAAGGGGAATACAATGAAAAAAAAAACACAATACCTATACACAACCCTCGCGAGCTGCTTGCAGCTCGCGCACATCCAACAACTAGTGATAATATATAATTAATACAAAACATAACATCGATAGATATGTTTATTTTATACATAGTTAACGACCAGAACACCCGAAACAAATATCTGCAGATCGTACACACAATTATTGTCCCGAGGCGGGAATGAAACTCGCAACCTTCTGCGTCGCAGGCTACTGAATCTGAAATTCACATTCTAAATTAACATCCTACCAGTCTAAGAGTTATTTTGAAAATTGCTTGCTGAAATTTTATATATATAAAGCTAAATTACCACTCACTGATTCACTGATTCACTGATTCACTGATTCACTGATTCACTGACTGATTGACATAATTGTTCTCCTTGATGGTGGATGGGAAGGTATGTTTTTTTTTACGGTATCGTATAGGGGAGGTAAAAGTCTCCTAGGGAAAATTCCGACTTTTTGAGATTTGCCCCCCCAAGACCCCCCCCTCAGGGGGGGCTCCTACGTGGAGCCATATTTCTTAATTTTTTTATGGGGGTTGTATAGAGGGGGACAAGTGATTTTGATTGCATAGAAAATTTCGCCCCCCCCCCTGCCCCCCGGACCCCCCTTTTGAGTGTGCTACCGGATGCGTCGCGATAGAGGGGTTCTGATTGCGGGGTCGTATAGAGGGTTTCTCTTCGTTTTGGAAGAAAAAAAATTGGAACCTCCCCTTTGACCCCCTTTTTTGCCCCCCCTTTCCATCTCCAAAACGGATAGGTTTGGAAGAAATTTTTTTTCACAGTCATGTAGAGGAGGGTAAATGGTTTTGAATGACAAAAAAAACTTGCCCCCTTTTGCCCCCCAGACCCCCTTTTTTTAGGAAAAACCGAAAATTGGCCAATTTTTAACCTATTTATTTCCGGTGGAGCATCGCGGCGAGCGAAGCGAGCCGCGATGCGACCGCGGGGAACAGCACGGCGAGCGAAGCGAGCCGTGCTGTGACCCCCCGACGACCCCTCAGACCCCCTCACCCTTTACCCATGGGAGCATTGCGGCGAGCGAAGCGAGCCGCAATGCGACCAAGGGGAACGGCACGGTGAGCGTAGCGAGCCGTGCCGTGACCCCCCACGCCCCCAGCCCCCTGTACCCCCTCCCCCAACCAAAAAATCTGATATGGGTATCGTTTTTGACTAACTTGGGGGTGAGGATTTCGAATTCGATGCGACCAAGGGGAACAGCACGGCGAGCGAAGCGAGCCGTGCTGTGACCCCCCAATGACCCCCCAAGACCCCCTCACCCTTATCCCAGGGTAGCATTGTGGCGAGCGAAGCGAGCCACAATGCGATCGAATTGCGACCATTGTTACACAGCAAGGCGAGCGAAGCGAGCCGCGCTTCCTGACCTGATGCGACAGCTGTCGCTCAGCAAGGCGAGCGAAGCGAGCCTTGCTGTGTGGCAGCAGGAGCAGAGTCGTTATCAATGCGACCACCGCCATACAGCAAGGCGAGCGAAGCGAGCCGCGCTGTGTGATGGCACACCCACTAATATAGATATCGTTTTCGATCAACTCGCATACGTCGACTACGAAAAAAATGTCCATTTCCAAATTCAAGATGGCTGACATCTCTATATCGCAGTTTATACTCGCCTTAAGACGAGCACCCACATAATATGGGTATCGTTTTCGAATAACTCGCATACGTAGATTACGAAAAAGATGTCCATTTCCAAATCAAAGATGGCTGACATTTTTTCATCGCAAAATTTTCTCATGGCTATCGATTTCAAACAAAATAATCAAAGGTACGAAAAAGAAGTCTTAATAAAAAATTACTGTTACACATAACCGCCGCGAGCTGCTTGCAGCTCGCGCACACCTAACAACTAGTTATAATATATAAAGCTAGATTACCACTCACTGACTGACTGACTGACTGACTTATTGACATAATTGTTCGCCTTGATGGTGGATGGGAAGGTATGTTTTTTTTTACGGTATCGTATAGGGGAGGTAAAAGTCTCCTAGGGAAAATTCCGACTTTTTGAGATTTGCCCCCCCAAGACCCCCCCCTCAGGGGGGGCTCCTACGTAGAGCCATATTGCTCAATTTTTTTATGGGGGTTGTATAGAGGGGGACAAGTGATTTTGATTGCATAGAAAATTTTGCCCCCCCCCCTGCCCCCAGGACCCCCCTTTTGAGTGTGCTACCAGATGCCGTCGCGATAGAGGGGTTCTGATTGCGGGGTCGTATAGAGGGTTTCTCTTCGTTTTGGAAGAAAAAAAATTGGAACCCCCCCTTTGACCCCCTTTTTTGGCCCCCCTTTCCATCTCTAAAACGGATAGATTTGGAAGAAATTTTTTTTCACAGTCTTGTAGAGGAGGACAAATGGTTTCGAACGACAAAAAAAAATTGCCCCCTTTTGCCCCCCAGACCCCCTTTTTTTAGGAAAAACCGAAAATTGGCCTATTTTTGACCTTTTTTTTCGGGTGGAGCATCGCGGCGAGCGAAGCGAGCCGCGATGCGACCGCGGGGAACGGCACGGTGAGCGAAGCGAGCCGTGCCGTGACCCCCCACGCCCCCAGCCCCCCTGTACCCCCTCCCCCAACCAAAAAATCTGATATGGGTATCGTTTTTGACTAACCTGGGGGTGAGGATTTCGAATCCGATGCGACCGCGGGGAACAGAACGGCGAGCGAAGCGAGCCGGGCTGTGACCCCCCCCAATGACCCCCCGAGACCCCCTCAACTATAACCCGGGGGAGCATTGCGGCGAGCGAAGCGAGCCGCGATGCGACCAAGGGGAACGGCACGGCGAGCGAAGCGAGCCGTGCCGTGACCCCCCAACGCCCCCAGCCCCCCTGTACCCCCTCCCCCAACCAAAAAATCTGATATGGGTATCGTTTTTGACTTACCTGGGGGTGAGGATTTCGAATTCGATACGACCAAGGGGAACAGCACGGCGAGCGAAGCGAGCCGTGCTGTGACCCCCCAATGACCCCCCAAGACCCCCTCAACTATAACCCGGGGGAGCATTGCGGCGAGCGAAGCGAGCCGCAATGCGACCAAGGGGAACGGCACGGTGAGCGAAGCGAGCCGTGCCGTGACCCCATACCCCACCCCCTCCTGTACCCCCTCCCCCAACCAAAAAATCTGATATGGGTATCGTTTTTGACTAACTTGGGGGTGAGGATTTCGAATTCGAAGCGACCAAGGGGAACAGCACGGCGAGCGAAGCGAGCCGTGCTGTGACCCCCCCCCCCCCCAATGACCCCCCAAGACCCTCTCAACTATAACCCGGGGGAGCATTGCGGCGAGCGAAGCGAGCCGCAATGCGACCAAGGGGAACGGCACGGTGAGCGAAGCGAGCCGTGCCGTGACCCCATACCCCACCCCCTCCTGTACCCCCTCCCCCAACCAAAAAATCTGATATGGGTATCGTTTTTGACTAACTTGGGGGTGAGGATTTCGAATTCGAAGCGACCAAGGGGAACAGCACGGCGAGCGAAGCGAGCCGTGCTGTGACCCCCCCAATGACCCCCCAAGACCCCCTTAACTATAACCAGGGGGAGCATTGCGGCGAGCGAAGCGAGCCGCTATGCGACCAAGAGGAACGTCACGGCGAGCGAAGCGAGCCGTGCCGTGACCCCCCTACGCCCCCAGCCCCCCTGTACTCCGCCTTCCAAAAAATTGGATATGGGTATCGTTTTTGACTAATTCCAAGACGCGACCGCGGGGAACAGCACGGCGAGCGAAGCGAGCCGTGCTGTGACCCCCCAATGACCCCCCAATGACCCCCCGACGACCCCCCAAGACCCCCTCACCCTTAACCCAGGGTAGCCCAGCAATGCGATCGAATTGCGACCATCGTCACAAAGCAAGGCGAGCGAAGCGAGCCGCGCTTCCTGACCTGATGCGACAGCTGTCGCACAGCAAGGCGAGCGAAGCGAGCCTTGCTGTGTGGCAGCAGGAGCAGAGTCGTGCGTCAATCCGACCACCGCCATACAGCAAGGCGAGCGAAGCGAGCCGCGCTGTGTGATGGCACACCCACTTATATAGATATCGTTTTCGATCAACTCGCATACGTCGACTACGAAAAAAATATCCATTTCCAAATTCAAGATGGCTGACATCTCTATATCGCAGTTTATACTCGCCTTGAGACGAGCACCCACATAATATGGGTATCGTTTTCGAATAACTCGCATACGTAGATTACGAAAAAGATGTCCATTTCCAAATCAAAGATGGCTGACATTTTTTCATCGCAAAATTTTCTCATGGCTATCGATTTCAAACAAAATAATCAAAGGTACGAAAAGGAAGTCTTAATAAAAAATTACTGTTACACATAACCGCCGCGAGCTGCTTGCAGCTCGCGCACATTTAACATTATAATATATAAAGCTAAATTACCACTCACTGATTCACTGATTCACTGATTCACTGATTCACTGATTCACTGACTGATTGACATAATTGTTCGCCTTGATGGTGGATGGAAAGGTATGTTTTTTTTTACGGTATCGTATAGGGGAGGTAAAAGTCTCCTAGGGAAAATTCCGACTTTTTGAGATTTGCCCCCCCAAGACCCCCCCCCTCAGGGGCGGCTCCTACGTGGAGCCATATTGCTTAATTTTTTTATGGAGGTTGTATAGAGGGGGACAAGTGATTTCGATTGCATAGAAAATTTTGCCCCCCCCTCTGCCCCCAGGACCCCCCTTTTGAGTGTGCTACCAGATGCCGTCGCGATAGAGGGGTTCTGATTGCGGGGTCGTATAGAGAGTTTCTCGTAGTTTTAGAAGGAAAAAAAATTGAACCCCCCCTTTGACCCCCTTTTTTGCCCCCCCTTTCCATCTCCAAAACGGATAGGCTTGGAAGAATTTTTTTTTCACAGTCATGTAGAGGAGGACAAATGGTTTTGAATGAGAAAAAAATTTAGCCCCCTTTTGCCCCCTAGATCCCCTTTTTTTAGGAAAAACCAAAAATTGGCCTATTTATGATCTTTTTTTTCGCGATGCGACCACGGGGAACAGCACGGCGAGCGAAGCGAGCCGTGCTGTGACCCCCCCAATGACCCCCCAACGCCCCCAGCCCCCCTGTACCCCCTCCCCCAACCAAAAAATCTGATATGGGTATCGTTTTTGACTAACTTGGGGGAGAGGATTTCGAATTCGATGTGACCAAGGGGAACCCCCACGCCCCCAGCCCCCCTGTACCCCCTCCCCCAACCAAAAAATCTGATGTGGGTATCGTTTTTGACTAACTTGGGGGTGAGAATTTCGAATCCGATGCGACCAAGGGGAACAGCAAGGCGAGCGAAGCGAGCCGTGCTGTGACCCCCCAATGACCCCCCGAGACCCTCTCAACTATAACCCGGGGAAGCATTGCGGCGAGCGAAGCGAGCCGCGATGCGACCAAGGGGAACGGCACGGTGAGCGAAGCGAGCCGTGCCGTGACTCTCCCATACCCCACCCCCCCCTGTACCCCCTCCCCCAACCAAAAAATCTGATATGGGTATCGTTTTTGACTAACTTGGGGGTGAGGAATTCGAATCCGATGCGACCAAGGGGAACAGCACGGCGAGCGAAGCGAGCCGTGCTGTGACCCCCCAATGACCCCCCAAGATCCCCTCAACTATAACCTGGGGGAGCATTGCGGCGAGCGAAGCGAGCCGCAATGCGACCAAGGGGAACGGCACGGTGAGCGAAGCGAGCCGTGCCGTGACCCTCCACGCCCCCAGCCCCCCTGTACCACCTCCCCCAACCAAAAATCTGATATGGGTATCGTTTTTGACTAACTTGGGGGTGAGGATTTCTAATCCGATGCGACCAAGGGGAACAGCACGGCGAGCGAAGCGAGCCGTGCTGTGACCCCCCAATGACCCCCCAAGACCCCCTCAACTACAACCCGGGGGAGCATTGCGGTGAGCGAAGCGAGCCGCAATGCGACCAAGGGGAACGGCACGGTGAGCGAAGCGAGCCGTGCCGTGACCCCCCACGTCCCCAGCCCCCCTGTACCCCCTCCCCCAACCAAAAAATCTGATATGGGTATCGTTTTTGACTAACTTGGGGGTGAGGATTTCGAATTCGAAGCGACCAAGTGGAACAGCACGGCGAGCGAAGCGAGCCGTGCTGTGACCCCCCCAATGACCCCCCAAGACCCCCTTAACTATAACCAGGGGGATCATTGCGGCGAGCGAAGCGAGCCGCTATGCGACCAAGGGGAACGGCACGGTGAGCGAAGCGAGCCGTGCCGTGACCCCCCAAGCCCCCAGCCCCCCTGTACCCCCCAACCAAAAAATCTGATATGGGTATCATTTTTGACTAACTTGGGGGTGAGGATTTCGAATTCGAAGCGAGCAAGGGGAACAGCACGGCGAGCGAAGCGAGCCGTGCTGTGACCTCCCGACGACCCCCCAAGACCCCCTCACCCTTAACCCAGGTTAGCATTGTGGCGAGCGAAGCGAGCGGCAATGCGATCGAATTGCGACCATCGTCACACAGCAAGGCGAGCGAAGCGAGCCGCGCTTCCTGACCTGATGCGACAGCTGTCGCACAGCAAGGCGAGCGAAGCGAGCCTTGCTGTGTGGCAGCAGGAGCAGAGTTGTGCGTCAATGTGACCACCGCCATACAGCAAGGCGAGCGAAGCGAGCCGCGCTTCCTGACCTGATTGCTCAGTCGTGCGTCAATGCGACCATCGCCATATAGCAAGGCGAGCGAAGCGAGCCGCGCTGTGTGATGGCACACCCACTAATATAGATATCGTTTTCGATCAACTCGCATACGTAGACTATGAAAAAAAATTCCATTTCCAAATTCAAGATGGCTGACATCTCTATATCGCAGTTTATACTCGCTTTGAGACGGGCACCCACATAATATGGGTATCGTTTTCTAAAACTCGCATACGTAGATTACGAAAACGATCTCCATTTCCAAATCCAAGATGGCTGACATTTTTTCATCGCAAAATTTTCTCATGGCTATCGATTTCAAACAAAATAATCAAAGGTACGAAAAGGAAGTCTTCATAAAAAATAACTGTTACACATAACCGCCGCGAGCTGCTTGCAGCTCGCGCACATCCAACAACTAGTTATAATATATATAGCTGGATTACCACTCACTGACTGACTGACTGACTGACTTATTGACATAATTGTTCGCCTTGATGGTGGATGGGAAGGTATGTTTTTTTTTACGGTATCGTATAGGGGAGGTAAAAGTCTCCTAGGGAAAATTCCGACTTTTTGAGATTTGCCCCCCCAAGACCCCCCCCTCAGGGGGGGCTCCTACGTGGAGCCATATTGCTTAATTTTTTTATGGGGGTTGTATAGAGGGGGACAAGTGATTTCGATTGCATAGAAAATTTTGCCCCCCCCTCTGCCCCCAGGACCCCCCTTTTGAGTGTGCTACCAGATGCCGTCGCGATAGAGGGGTTCTGATTGCGGGGTCGTATAGAGAGTTTCTCGTAGTTTTAGAAGGAAAAAAAATTGAACCCCCCCTTTGACCCCCTTTTTTGCCCCCCCTTTCCATCTCCAAAACGGATAGGCTTGGAAGAATTTTTTTTTCACAGTCATGTAGAGGAGGACAAATGGTTTTGAATGGGAAAAAAATTTAGCCCCCTTTTGCCCCCTAGACCCCCTTTTTTTAGGAAAAACCGAAAATTGGCCTATTTTTTACCTTTTTTTTCGGGTGGAGCATCGCGGCGAGCGAAGCGAGCCGCGATGCGACCACGGGGAACAGCACGGCGAGCGAAGCGAGCCGTGCTGTGACCCCCCCAATGACCCCCCAACGCCCCCAGCCCCCCTGTACCCCCTCCCCCAACCAAAAAATCTGATATGGGTATCGTTTTTGACTAACTTGGGGGAGAGGATTTCGAATTCGATGTGACCAAGGGGAACCCCCACGCCCCCAGCCCCCCTGTACCCCCTCCCCCAACCAAAAAATCTGATATGGGTATCGTTTTTGACTAACTTGGGGGTGAGAATTTCGAATCCGATGCGACCAAGGGGAACAGCACGGCGAGCGAAGCGAGCCGTGCTGTGACCCCCCAATGACCCCCCAAGACTCCCTCAACTATAACCCGGGAGAGCATTGCGGCGAGCGAAGCGAGCCGCAATGCGACCAAGGGGAACGGCACGGTGAGCGAAGCGAGCCGTGCCGTGACCTCCCACGCCCCCAGCCCCCCTGTACCCCCTCCCCCAACCAAAAAATCTGATATGGGTATCGTTGATGCGACCGCGGGGAACAGCACGGCGAGCGAAGCGAGCCGTGCTGTGACCCCCCCCAATGACCCCCCGAGACCCCCTCAACTATAACCCGGGGGAGCATTGCGGCGAGCGAAGCGAGCCGCGATGCGACCAAGGGGAACGGCACGGTGAGCGAAGCGAGCCGTGCCGTGACTCTCCCATACCCCACCCCCCCCTGTACCCCCTCCCCCAACCAAAAAATCTGATATGGGTATCGTTTTTGACTAACTTGGGGGTGAGGATTTCGAATCCGATGCGACCAAGGGGAACAGCACGGCGAGCGAAGCGAGCCGTGCTGTGACCCCCCAATGACCCCCCAATGACCCCCCAAGACCCCCTCAACTATAACCCGGGGGAGCATTGCGGCGAGCGAAGCGAGCCGCGATGCGACCAAGGGGAACGGCACGGTGAGCGAAGCGAGCCGTGCCGTGACCCTCCACGCCCCCAGCCCCCCTGTACCACCTCCCCCAACCAAAAATCTGATATGGGTATCGTTTTTGACTAACTTGGGGGTGAGGATTTCTAATCCGATGCGACCAAGGGGAACAGCACGGCGAGCGAAGCGAGCCGTGCTGTGACCCCCCAATGACCCCCCAAGACCCCCTCAACTACAACCCGGGGGAGCATTGCGGTGAGCGAAGCGAGCCGCAATGCGACCAAGGGGAACGGCACGGTGAGCGAAGCGAGCCGTGCCGTGACCCCCCACGTCCCCAGACCCCTGTACCCCCTCCCCCAACCAAAAAATCTGATATGGGTATCGTTTTTGACTAACTTGGGGGTGAGGATTTCGAATTCGAAGCGACCAAGTGGAACAGCACGGCGAGCGAAGCGAGCCGTGCTGTGACCCCCCCAATGACCCCCCAAGACCCCCTTAACTATAACCAGGGGGAGCATTGCGGCGAGCGAAGCGAGCCGCTATGCGACCAAGGGGAACGGCACGGTGAGCGAAGCGAGCCGTGCCGTGACCCCCCAAGCCCCCAGCCCCCCTGTACCCCCCAACCAAAAAATCTGATATGGGTATCATTTTTGACTAACTTGGGGGTGAGGATTTCGAATTCGAAGCGAGCAAGGGGAACAGCACGGCGAGCGAAGCGAGCCGTGCTGTGACCTCCCGACGACCCCCCAAGACCCCCTCACCCTTAACCCAGGTTAGCATTGTGGCGAGCGAAGCGAGCGGCAATGCGATCGAATTGCGACCATCGTCACACAGCAAGGCGAGCGAAGCGAGCCGCGCTTCCTGACCTGATCCGACAGCTGTCGCACAGCAAGGCGAGCGAAGCGAGCCTTGCTGTGTGGCAGCAGGAGCAGAGTTGTGCGTCAATGTGACCACCGCCATACAGCAAGGCGAGCGAAGCGAGCCGCGCTTCCTGACCTGATTGCTCAGTCGTGCGTCAATGCGACCATCGCACACCCACTAATATAGATATCGTTTTCGATCAACTCGCAAACGTAGACTATGAAAAAAAATTCCATTTCCAAATTCAAGATGGCTGACATCTCTATATCGCAGTTTATACTCGCTTTGAGACGGGCACCCACATAATATGGGTATCGTTTTCGAAAACTCGCATACGTAGATTACGAAAACGATCTCCATTTCCAAATCCAAGATGGCTGACATTTTTTCATCGCAAAATTTTATCATGGCTATCGATTTCAAACAAAATAATCAAAGGTAAGAAAAAGAAGTCTTAATAAAAAATTACTGTTACACATAACCGCCGCGAGCTGCTTGCAGCTCGCGCACACCTAACAACTAGTCTACTTTATACAACTCTAAGACCCTCTCAAGCCAAGTATGAGGCACCGAATCATAAGCCTTCTTATAGTCTATCCAAGCAGCCGACAAGTTCCCTCTGCCACGTTTGACCTGTTGACTAATGGCCATGTCAATGAGGAGGAGCTCCTTAGTACCACGGGACCCAACCCTACATCCATTCTGAGCAGGTGCTAAAATATTGTTTGTAACAATATGAGTGTTAATTTTGGTGGTCAAAATGGATGTAAGCAACTTGTAGATGGTGGGTAAGCACGTTATGGGTCTATAATTCTTTGGTTCCGCAGTACTACCAGATTTATGGAGCAGGACAGTTACACCCGTCGTCATAAAATGTGGGAGTGACCCGATCTCAATCGCTTCTTGGAATTGTGCAGCCAAAACCGAATGTGAGCACCGAAACCATTTCAACCAAAAGTTATGCAATCCATCCGGGCCAGGACTTTTCCAGTTTTGAACCGAGCGGATTGCATTACTTATATCTAACCGTGATATGGTTATAGCATCCATGGTTTCGATGTTTTCACATTCAGCACTGACCACATTCATCCAGTCCGCTTCCGTGTGTCCAACCGGTATGGACCAGATGCCTCGCCAAAAATTATTTCCAGTTTCGACATCCGGTACCTGCCCGTCAGACACACGTAGATCAGGTTTCTCCCAGTCACGGTAAACTTTCCTTTGATCACTTTGAAAGATGCGATTCTGCCAAAATCTGTCAACTCTCTTTTTAAATCTTTTTATTCGGCTCGCCCACGCATAGACTTTCTGCTTTAGGTAGTCTATGCGCTCTGTGACAGAGGCTAAATAGTCCTGAGGTTGAACTTCAGTTCCGTCAAAAGCTTGTGTCACAAAGCGCATAACCCGAGGTCTATGGTTGCCCTCCCTAAAGCAGATTAGTTTAGCTATGAGGGTCCTGAACCTACCAATACGCTTCTCTATTCTCTGTTGCCAAGTAGGGATACTGCTAGCCTGGCGCGGAGCACGGTTAGAGTCCGGAAACTTTACCCGCGCAACCTCACAAGCCGCAATAGCCCCACAATAGAGAATAGAGTGCGTATCAGTAAGATCATTACTAGTCATTAAATATGGGACTAGTAATGGGTTCAAGGCCCCCACTACAGCTAAAGCACTTCTATGGGTAGGAAAGCGAGGCAGACGTGGCCTTAAATTTGAATTTCTATAATTTAGAATCGCATCTTCCAAAGCCCTCCTCAATTGCTCATTATTTTGGGTACTTACCTCAATACTCTCGTGACTGACCTCTTCCACATTGTAATCAGGTTGGGAAATTACTGGTGTTGATGTAATGTGTCGCGGTGGCGACGTACCAACCTGGTTGCACTGCGGATGGTCCACCACTAGAGCACTGAGCGCTTCACGCCGGAGTTGATCAAGTGCAGCGTCATCCAACATTTTTGAACGTTGTATGACCCGTACCTGATCAGATAGTCGCTGCACGTTGCATTCGACTGTTGGTTCAAGGGCCTGAAACAACGGCAGTATCTTGGATCGGTATGCGGTCAGGTTAGTTCCACCCTCTGTAGCCCTATAGTACGCGCGCATGACGTTCTCGTTTATTTCTGTTGTCCATTTCATGCGCCGCACTCTTCCATCAGCGGCGGGGGCCGGTCGCGGGGCTGTGCGCCCTGCAGGTCCCAAGCCAGCTGATAGTGGGGGTCGGCCTCGCCGCACAGATGTTCGCGGCGGTCGAGGCGACGGTGGCAGCTCGTTTTCGCTGCTCAACACATCACTCGTCTCAGGCGGCGTTCTAAATTCCTCTTCATCTGAAGACGAGGATGTGGAGCTAGCCGAAGCGGGCTGCGGTGGTGGTGGTTTGTGCGCTTGTGCCGCCCTTGTACGCGCTCTTGTGATAATTTTTTCATGTTCACCGACATAATTAAATAGAAATATAAATAAATGTAAAAATTTTCACAAAAAGACGTCTGTCACGGGCGGTGTCATATTTTTATTATTATTATATTTATTATATTATATTATTATTTATTTATTTTATTATTTTATTATTATTTCACTCATTTATTTAAATTCTCGTATAAAATACATTTTTTACTATAGAAATTACAATAAAATATTATAAAACTATTCTACAGTAAAAAATATATCAAAACGGTAGATCACCAACCGCGAAGCTAGGCTCAAGCGGTCGGTGACTAGGGCTGCAGAGAAAGGAACTTCCTGACGATACGTGCCGAGTCCAAGAGTACCGCCTTCTGGATCTGGCCCTTGATCCAACTTCCTAGCGAGAGTCTCTTCAGGTGTTGATCGAGGCTCTTCGCTATTACGCCGTTAACCGAAACGACTATCGGGACTATGGTCGCTGAATCTACATCCCACATGCTGACAACCTCGTTAGCCAAGTCAAGATATTTGCTAAGTTTATCTTTCTCAGCTCTAACGAGGTTAGCATCATGCGGTATGGTGACATCAGCGAGCACCGCCCTCCGTTCTAACCGATCTATCAGTACAATATCAGGCTTATTCGCAAGAATAGTCCTGTCCGTAATGATAGATCGGTCCCAATAGAGCGTGGCACGGCCATTTTCAAGAACTGGCGCCGGTGTGTACTTATAGTACGGAACTTCAGGACCAGTAAGGCCGTACCGGAGAGCAAGTTGCTGGTGTATAATTTTGGCTACTTGGTTGTGTCTGTGCAAGTACTGAGAGTTAGCAAGGTGCGAACAACCCGAAAGTATATGACGGAGGGTCTCCCCAGGAAGATGACACGCTCGACAAATATCGATCGTGCCGTCTTTCATGATATACTTTCGGTAATTGTTCGTCTTTACCACCTCGTCCATAATTGCACAGACAAAACCTTCAGTTTCCCCAAAGAGGTCACCAAAGCGTAGCCAGTTCACTGAGCTTAGGAGATCTACATCAGGTCCTGTGAGAACCTTGTAGAATCTCCCATGCAGCTCTTTGCTCTCCCATATAGCCTTCCGGTCCTGGATGCTCATCACCACAGGTTTGCGCCAGTTCTCGTTAGCCAAGGAGAGAGGGGTAAGGTTCTTATCTACTGCAACCACATCGCGATGCATCTGGTATTCAACTTGTAAAAAGTGATTTATTATTATTATTATTATACACTCATTTATTAAAATTCTCGTATAAAATACATTTTTTACTATAGAAAATACAATAAAATTGTATAAAACTATTCTACAGTAAAAAATATATCAAAACGGTAGATCACCGACCGCGAAGCTAGGCTCAAGCGGCCGGTGACTAGGGCTGCAAAGAAAGGAACTTCCTGACGATACGTGCCGAGTCCAAGAGTACCGCCTTCTGGATCTGGCCCTTGATCCAACTTCCTAGCGAGAGTCTCTTCAGGTGTTGATCGAGGCTCTTCGCTATTACGCCGTTAACCGAAACGACTATCGGGACTATGGTCGCTGAATCTACATCCCACATGCTGACAACCTCGTTAGCCAAGTCAAGATATTTGCTAAGTTTATCTTTCTCAGCTCTAACGAGGTTAGCATCATGCGGTATGGTGACATCAGCGAGCACCGCCCTCCGTTCTAACCGATCTATCAGTACAATATCAGGCTTATTCGCAAGAATAGTCCTGTCCGTAATGATAGATCGGTCCCAATAGAGCGTGGCACGGCCATTTTCAAGAACTGGCGCCGGTGTGTACTTATAGTACGGAACTTCAGGACCAGTAAGGCCGTATCGGAGAGCAAGTTGCTGGTGTATAATTTTGGCTACTTGGTTGTGTCTGTGCAAGTACTGAGAGTTAGCAAAGTGCGAACAACCCGAAAGTATATGACGGAGGGTCTCCCCAGGAAGTTGACACGCTCGACAAATATCGATCGTGCCGTCTTTCATGATATACTTTCGATAATTGTTCGTCTTTACCACCTCGTCCATAATTGCACAGACAAAACCTTCGGTTTCCCCAAAGAGGTCACCAAAGCGTAGCCAGTTCACTGAGCTTAGGAGATCTACATCAGGTCCTGTGAGAACCTTGTAGAATCTCCCATGCAGCTCTTTGCTCTCCCATATAGTCTTCCGGTCCTGGATGCTCATCACCACAGGTTTGCGCCAGTTCTCGTTAGCCAAGGAAAGAGGGGTAAGGTTCTTATCTACTGCAACCACATCGCGATGCATCTGGTATTCAACTTGTAAAAAGTGATTTCTGAGATTGCATACCTCACGGTTGTGTAGAGTCTTGGCGTTTAAAAAGCCTCGACCACCACATTTCCGTGGGATATACAATCTCATTACCGAAGATCGAGGGTGTCGCATGCGATGAGTGACTAAAAGTTGACGAACCCTACAGTCCAAGGCGTCTAGTTCTGTCTGAGTCCATCTTAGTATGCCAAACGTATACGTGAGCAATGGCATAACCCAGCCGTTGAAGGCTCGTACCTTGTTGCCGCCTGACAAAAGGCTATTTAGCACTTTTTTGAGGCGACAAAAGAAGCGCTCCTTCACCGACTGCTTTATGTCTCCGTCCACAATACCCAACGCTTCTGGCATACCAAGGTACTTGTAAGTTTCGCCCTCCGAGAGTGATTTCAGGGATATGGTCTCTGAAAGCTGTAAATTATCAGAATGTATAACTTTCCCTCGCTGTATTTGTATGACCGCACACTTATCGACACCGAACTCCATGTTAATAGCACTACTGAATATCTGTGTGATATTCAGAAGGGCCATCAACTGTGTTTTATTCGGCGCGAACAGTTTGAGGTCATCCATATACAGCAAGTGAGAGACGATCTCACCATCTCTCCGAGGGCGATAGCCTATTCCTGAATCCTTCAGTAGAGTACTGAGCGGATTCAGAGCCAGGCAAAACCACAAGGGACTCAGACTGTCACCCTGGAATATACCCCTCTCTATCCTTATCTGATCATTGGTGGCAGGTAGTTCCGCTCGGCTCCCTGGATGACGAAGAACAGTGGTCCACTGTCTCATACATGATCCCAAGAATGATCTTAGAGTAGTATCTACTTTATACAACTCTAAGACCCTCTCAAGCCAAGTATGAGGCACCGAATCATAAGCCTTCTTATAGTCTATCCAAGCAGCCGACAAGTTCCCTCTGCCACGTTTGACCTGTTGACTAATGGCCATGTCAATGAGGAGGAGCTCCTTAGTACCACGGGACCCAACCCTACATCCATTCTGAGCAGGTGCTAAAATATTGTTTGTAACAATATGAGTGTTAATTTTGGTGGTCAAAATGGATGTAAGCAACTTGTAGATGGTGGGTAAGCACGTTATGGGTCTATAATTCTTTGGTTCCGCAGTACTACCAGATTTATGGAGCAGGACAGTTACACCCGTCGTCATAAAATGTGGGAGTGACCCGATCTCAATCGCTTCTTGGAATTGTGCAGCCTAAACCGAATGTGAGCACCGAAACCATTTCAACCAAAAGTTATGCAATCCATCCGGGCCAGGACTTTTCCAGTTTTGAACCGAGCGGATTGCATTACTTATATCTAACCGTGATATGGTTATAGCATCCATGGTTTCGATGTTTTCACATTCAGCACTGACCACATTCATCCAGTCCGCTTCCGTGTGTCCAACCGGTATGGACCAGATGCCTCGCCAAAAATTATTTCCAGTTTCGACATCCGGTACCTGCCCGTCAGACACACGTAGATCAGGTTTCTCCCAGTCACGGTAAACTTTCCTTTGATCACTATGAAAGATGCGATTCTGCCAAAATCTGTCAACTCTCTTTTTAAATCTTTTTATTCGGCTCGCCCACGCATAGACTTTCTGCTTTAGGTAGTCTATGCGCTCTGTGACAGAGGCTAAATAGTTCTGAGGTTGAACTTCAGTTCCGTCAAAAGCTTGTGTCACAAAGCGCATAACCCGAGGTCTATGGTTGCCCTCCCTAAAGCAGATTAGTTTAGCTATGAGGGTCCTGAACCTACCAATACGCTTCTCTATTCTCTGTTGCCAAGTAGGGATACTGCTAGCCTGGCGCGGAGCACGGTTAGAGTCCGGAAACTTTACCCGCGCAACCTTACAAGCCGCAATAGCCCCACAATAGAGAATAGAGTGCGTATCAATAAGATCATTACTAGTCATTAGATATGGGACTAGTAATGGGTTCAAGGCCCCCACTACAGCTAAAGCACTTCTATGGGTAGGAAAGCGAGGCAGACGTGGCCTTAAATTTGAATTTCTATAATTTAGAATCGCATCTTCCAAAGCCCTCCTCAATTGCTCATTATTTTGGGTACTTACCTCAATACTCTCGTGACTGACCTCTTCCACATTGTAATCAGGTTGGGAAATTACTGGTGTTGATGTAATGTGTCGCGGTGGCGACGTACCAACCTGGTTGCACTGCGGATGGTCCACCACTAGAGCACTGAGCGCTTCACGCCGGAGTTGATCAAGTGCAGCGTCATCCAACATTTTTGAACGTTGTATGACCCGTACCTGATCAGATAGTCGCTGCACGTTGCATTCGACTGTTGGTTCAAGGGCCTGAAACAACGGCAGTATCTTGGATCGGTATGCGGTCAGGTTAGTTCCACCCTCTGTAGCCCTATAGTACGCGCGCATGACGTTCTCGTTTATTTCTGTTGTCCATTTCATGCGCCGCACTCTTCCATCAGCGGCGGGGGCCGGTCGCGGGGCTGTGCGCCCTGCAGGTCCCAAGCCAGCTGATAGTGGGGGTCGGCCTCGCCGCACAGATGTTCGCGGCGGTCGAGGCGACGGTGGCAGCTCGTTTTCGCTGCTCAACACATCACTCGTCTCAGGCGGCGTTCTAAATTCCTCTTCATCTGAAGACGAGGATGTGGAGCTAGCCGAAGCGGGCTGCGGTGGTGGTGGTTTGTGCGCTTGTGCCGCCCTTGTACGCGCTCTTGTGATAATTTTTTCATGTTCACCGACATAATTAAATAGAAATATAAATAAATGTAAAAATTTTCACAAAAAGACGTCTGTCACGGGCGGTGTCATATTTTTATTATTATTATATTTATTATATTATATTATTATTTATTTATTTTATTATTATTATTATTATACACTCATTTATTAAAATTCTCGTATAAAATACATTTTTTACTATAGAAAATACAATAAAATTGTATAAAACTATTCTACAGTAAAAAATATATCAAAACGGTAGATCACCGACCGCGAAGCTAGGCTCAAGCGGCCGGTGACTAGGGCTGCAAAGAAAGGAACTTCCTGACGATACGTGCCGAGTCCAAGAGTACCGCCTTCTGGATCTGGCCCTTGATCCAACTTCCTAGCGAGAGTCTCTTCAGGTGTTGATCGAGGCTCTTCGCTATTACGCCGTTAACCGAAACGACTATCGGGACTATGGTCGCTGAATCTACATCCCACATGCTGACAACCTCGTTAGCCAAGTCAAGATATTTGCTAAGTTTATCTTTCTCAGCTCTAACGAGGTTAGCATCATGCGGTATGGTGACATCAGCGAGCACCGCCCTCCGTTCTAACCGATCTATCAGTACAATATCAGGCTTATTCGCAAGAATAGTCCTGTCCGTAATGATAGATCGGTCCCAATAGAGCGTGGCACGGCCATTTTCAAGAACTGGCGCCGGTGTGTACTTATAGTACGGAACTTCAGGACCAGTAAGGCCGTATCGGAGAGCAAGTTGCTGGTGTATAATTTTGGCTACTTGGTTGTGTCTGTGCAAGTACTGAGAGTTAGCAAAGTGCGAACAACCCGAAAGTATATGACGGAGGGTCTCCCCAGGAAGTTGACACGCTCGACAAATATCGATCGTGCCGTCTTTCATGATATACTTTCGATAATTGTTCGTCTTTACCACCTCGTCCATAATTGCACAGACAAAACCTTCGGTTTCCCCAAAGAGGTCACCAAAGCGTAGCCAGTTCACTGAGCTTAGGAGATCTACATCAGGTCCTGTGAGAACCTTGTAGAATCTCCCATGCAGCTCTTTGCTCTCCCATATAGTCTTCCGGTCCTGGATGCTCATCACCACAGGTTTGCGCCAGTTCTCGTTAGCCAAGGAAAGAGGGGTAAGGTTCTTATCTACTGCAACCACATCGCGATGCATCTGGTATTCAACTTGTAAAAAGTGATTTCTGAGATTGCATACCTCACGGTTGTGTAGAGTCTTGGCGTTTAAAAAGCCTCGACCACCACATTTCCGTGGGATATACAATCTCATTACCGAAGATCGAGGGTGTCGCATGCGATGAGTGACTAAAAGTTGACGAACCCTACAGTCCAAGGCGTCTAGTTCTGTCTGAGTCCATCTTAGTATGCCAAACGTATACGTGAGCAATGGCATAACCCAGCCGTTGAAGGCTCGTACCTTGTTGCCGCCTGACAAAAGGCTATTTAGCACTTTTTTGAGGCGACAAAAGAAGCGCTCCTTCACCGACTGCTTTATGTCTCCGTCCACAATACCCAACGCTTCTGGCATACCAAGGTACTTGTAAGTTTCGCCCTCCGAGAGTGATTTCAGGGATATGGTCTCTGAAAGCTGTAAATTATCAGAATGTATAACTTTCCCTCGCTGTATTTGTATGACCGCACACTTATCGACACCGAACTCCATGTTAATAGCACTACTGAATATCTGTGTGATATTCAGAAGGGCCATCAACTGTGTTTTATTCGGCGCGAACAGTTTGAGGTCATCCATATACAGCAAGTGAGAGACGATCTCACCATCTCTCCGAGGGCGATAGCCTATTCCTGAATCCTTCAGTAGAGTACTGAGCGGATTCAGAGCCAGGCAAAACCACAAGGGACTCAGACTGTCACCCTGGAATATACCCCTCTCTATCCTTATCTGATCATTGGTGGCAGGTAGTTCCGCTCGGCTCCCTGGATGACGAAGAACAGTGGTCCACTGTCTCATACATGATCCCAAGAATGATCTTAGAGTAGTATCTACTTTATACAACTCTAAGACCCTCTCAAGCCAAGTATGAGGCACCGAATCATAAGCCTTCTTATAGTCTATCCAAGCAGCCGACAAGTTCCCTCTGCCACGTTTGACCTGTTGACTAATGGCCATGTCAATGAGGAGGAGCTCCTTAGTACCACGGGACCCAACCCTACATCCATTCTGAGCAGGTGCTAAAATATTGTTTGTAACAATATGAGTGTTAATTTTGGTGGTCAAAATGGATGTAAGCAACTTGTAGATGGTGGGTAAGCACGTTATGGGTCTATAATTCTTTGGTTCCGCAGTACTACCAGATTTATGGAGCAGGACAGTTACACCCGTCGTCATAAAATGTGGGAGTGACCCGATCTCAATCGCTTCTTGGAATTGTGCAGCCAAAACCGAATGTGAGCACCGAAACCATTTCAACCAAAAGTTATGCAATCCATCCGGGCCAGGACTTTTCCAGTTTTGAACCGAGCGGATTGCATTACTTATATCTAACCGTGATATGGTTATAGCATCCATGGTTTCGATGTTTTCACATTCAGCACTGACCACATTCATCCAGTCCGCTTCCGTGTGTCCAACCGGTATGGACCAGATGCCTCGCCAAAAATTATTTCCAGTTTCGACATCCGGTACCTGCCCGTCAGACACACGTAGATCAGGTTTCTCCCAGTCACGGTAAACTTTCCTTTGATCACTATGAAAGATGCGATTCTGCCAAAATCTGTCAACTCTCTTTTTAAATCTTTTTATTCGGCTCGCCCACGCATAGACTTTCTGCTTTAGGTAGTCTATGCGCTCTGTGACAGAGGCTAAATAGTTCTGAGGTTGAACTTCAGTTCCGTCAAAAGCTTGTGTCACAAAGCGCATAACCCGAGGTCTATGGTTGCCCTCCCTAAAGCAGATTAGTTTAGCTATGAGGGTCCTGAACCTACCAATACGCTTCTCTATTCTCTGTTGCCAAGTAGGGATACTGCTAGCCTGGCGCGGAGCACGGTTAGAGTCCGGAAACTTTACCCGCGCAACCTTACAAGCCGCAATAGCCCCACAATAGAGAATAGAGTGCGTATCAATAAGATCATTACTAGTCATTAGATATGGGACTAGTAATGGGTTCAAGGCCCCCACTACAGCTAAAGCACTTCTATGGGTAGGAAAGCGAGGCAGACGTGGCCTTAAATTTGAATTTCTATAATTTAGAATCGCATCTTCCAAAGCCCTCCTCAATTGCTCATTATTTTGGGTACTTACCTCAATACTCTCGTGACTGACCTCTTCCACATTGTAATCAGGTTGGGAAATTACTGGTGTTGATGTAATGTGTCGCGGTGGCGACGTACCAACCTGGTTGCACTGCGGATGGTCCACCACTAGAGCACTGAGCGCTTCACGCCGGAGTTGATCAAGTGCAGCGTCATCCAACATTTTTGAACGTTGTATGACCCGTACCTGATCAGATAGTCGCTGCACGTTGCATTCGACTGTTGGTTCAAGGGCCTGAAACAACGGCAGTATCTTGGATCGGTATGCGGTCAGGTTAGTTCCACCCTCTGTAGCCCTATAGTACGCGCGCATGACGTTCTCGTTTATTTCTGTTGTCCATTTCATGCGCCGCACTCTTCCATCAGCGGCGGGGGCCGGTCGCGGGGCTGTGCGCCCTGCAGGTCCCAAGCCAGCTGATAGTGGGGGTCGACCTCGCCGCACAGATGTTCGCGGCGGTCGAGGCGACGATGGCAGCTCGTCTTCGCTGCTCAACACATCACTCGTCTCAGGCGGCGTTCTAAATTCCTCTTCATCTGAAGACGAGGATGTGGAGCTAGCCGAAGCGGGCTGCGGTGGTGGTGGTTGGTGCGCTTGTGCCGCCCTTGTACTTGTTATTATTATT
Organism: Eupithecia abbreviata; assembly: GCA_943735965.1. Classification (NCBI taxonomy): domain Eukaryota; kingdom Metazoa; phylum Arthropoda; class Insecta; order Lepidoptera; family Geometridae; genus Eupithecia; species Eupithecia abbreviata. The sequence continues at coordinate 245,816 of OX031003.1, read as the reverse complement.
ATTATTATTACTTAAGTGTCTTGACTTCACTTTAGTTGTAGGTAGGAAGGGAGTTCCATCATCAAACAAAGTAAATGATAAATAAATAAATAATGCTGGACAATTCACACAGCATTATCTAGCCCCATGGTAAGCAGAGCTTGTGTTATGGGTACTAGATAACTGATATACATAATACAATACATTACATAGATAGATATTTTTTATTATACATAGAAAACGACCAGAACACCCGGAACAAATATCTGCAGATCATACACACAATTGTTCCAAGGCGGGAATCGAACCCGCAACCTCCTGCGTCGCAGGCGGACCTTCGCCCACCGCGCCACATCGGTCGTCGAAAGTGTTTTTAGGAGGAGGTTCCATGTTCAGCTGTATCAATATTTTTTATGTTTGTCCGTTGATTTCTCAGTTACGGTCGATTTATAACTGTCGCTTTTGTTTAGAGAATTATTTACTATACTCTACTGAGCTTCTCAATATCTTCCTTAAATAGTATAACTAGCGACCTGCCCCGGCTTCGCACGGGTGCAAATGCACGTATTATATGCAAATAAACCCTCTTGAATCATTCTTTCTAATTAAAACCGCATCCGCAATCCGTTGCGTACTTTTAAAGATCTAAGCATGCATAAGGACAGACAGACAGTGGGAAACGACTTTGTTTTATACTATGTAGTGAAATGAAGTTGTTTCCGCTGTCTCTTAGATCTTTTAACGGATTTTATTGCAGTTTTCAGCAATAGATAGATTGATTCAAGAGGAAGGGTTATAAACTAGTCTATACTAATATTATAAAGAGGAAAGGTTTAATTTTTGATTGTTTGTTTGTATTGAATAGACTCTGGAACTACTGGACCGATTTAAAAATTATTTTGTCGTTAGAAAGCTAACTATCCGCGGTGTACAGACTATATTATATTTTAGCAATGTGAAATTCGAATTTGACGCGGGTGAAACCGCGGGAAACAGCTAGTTGTTAATAAATACCTTGATGTAATCAGCGACGAGCATAGTAACGTTCCCAACGTGCAGAGCCGCGTCCATCACGTCGAGAGGCGTCGGCTTCTAGTATTGTAATGCGGATACAAATGCCACGCACGGTGGTCTGCTCTCCGCCAGATATGTTGGATATCTTCATTCGGAATATGTTTGGGGGCGGACACTGAAACAATAGACCAATAATTATTACTTCATCATGGATAACGCCTGACAGACGCCATTAGACTGATTACTTACATAAATACTACTGAAAAGCTCCACAAATCATTCAGTAATATTTATTCACATAATAAATTGGTGGAATAACACAGTAGAGCTGCATATCTCGGCCGAATGCAGGCACGTGAATATAAAAATCATTTAAATTAAATGAGATGTCATTAATTAAATCAAATAATCGCAAATATTATTAAATTAGAAGAACTAGCGAGGTCAAAACTTAAAATTAAGGTTTCAACCGAATAAAAACAATGTTCAATAAATATATTAAATAACTTTCTGTTGAATAAGAGAGCCTTCAGTTCTTTTACATTTGTACATATTTTTAATTATTATTTTGTATAGTAGGTATTTATAATCTCCATTTACCAATTTTTCCCGACGTTTCAACAGGTTTACACACAAGTAAATAAACGCGATAAATACCCATTCTATTATCAGCCTATAGCAGTCTACTGCTGGACATAGGTCTACCCCAATGAGCGCCATAGCGCCCTGTCTTCAGCTTGACGCATCCAGCATCTACCTGCAGTACTTTGCAGGTCGTCATCCCACCTGGCCGGAGGACGTCCTACACTACGTTTGCAGAGTCGCGATCTCCACTCTAGACGTTAACCCCTCCGGTTGTAGGTTCTTCGCGAGATATGGCCAGCCCACTGCCACTTCAGCTTGCTAGTTCTTAGAGCTATGTCGATAACTTTGGTTCTGTCGGATGTATTCATTACGAATCCTATCCTTCACAGAAACTCCGAGCATAGCTCTTTCCATAGCTCTCACACAGCTGCAGCACAGCTTGAACTGGTGGACCAGCCCTATAGTGAGTGTCCACGTCTCAGCTCCGCAGGTCATAACAGGTAGGACTCGCATCACATCACATTAGTACTTACAAATATCATTTGTACTATCACAAATTAATAGTAGGTAGGTACTCAATCAATGACATACTATAAAATAAATTAAAATATATGGACAGAGACAAAAACCAAAAATATATAACTATATATCACAACAGAGCGAGAGTGTGTAGACTAAAAGCTGTGAGTGTACATACTGTTGTAGCGCGGGTACTAGAGCAGCGAGGTGACCTCATGGGGAACATGACAGCCTTTTGAGCTGCTTCACAAAATCCGATCCGTCATCCATTGCGCGGCGCCGCGCTGTGACGTGTGACACTCAACATGGATTGAACACACAAGTGAGCACCCAACCACATCCATGGCTGGAATAAGGGGGCTGCTGCCCTTCCTCTGACTGATGGGACTGAGTCGAGAACTCGAGAGCGAGGCAGACCGACCGACCGGCGACCGGCAGATCAGCTGAAACAACCGTCACCAACTGTGAACTAAACAATAACTTGTTGTAACATGTTTTTGGTTCAAAGAGCAGTCTACAAATGGGACTTTAATTAATATATGTAATTAGCTAGGTATTGATAAAAGTACAACCTACGAACACTAATAAACAGTAACTTCAACAACAATTTTGTAATTAGGTATTTGGTGCATGTTTGGTGCATCAAACAGTAAATAATTATGTACCACTGTTGTCAAACAACACTCACTTCACATCACATAAATAGCTGGAATGTTCTTCAAAAGACACGATTTTGGGCCAAAATTCGATGAGTTGTTTTCTTTTAATTAGCAATTTAAAAAAAAGTCGACTTTCGCAACAAAACAAAACATTTACAGAATAGGTCGACTACCTAAATCTAAATTAAATTCTAAGTTTACTTTACCTAGGTATAGGTTAGGTTAGGTTAGTTATGATACTTACAGATTGTAGAAAAGTACTTTGTGATATAGATCTTACTTACAGACCATTTTTGACACTTGACAGTACTGAATTACGTACGTTACGTTACACGTAGAATAGAAAACATAAAAAAAAATAGCGAAAAGAAATGTATTTTACATGCAAAAAGCGTGTAACAAGAAAATACCGCTTACTATCCGGAAATATTGTTTTCATTTGTTTTGCCCACAGAGAGATAATAAACCGAATACGCCCAATTTCCGGTCGAGAATTGATGACTAGTTACTAGTCATCAATTCTCGATCGGAAATTGGGTTTACGAATTGCTACCCGTGGCGCTATCTCTACTGTAGAGATAGCGCCACGGGTAGCAATTCGTAAAAAATATGTAATGAACCTGCCGCTGCCAGTATATTTTACCGCAACAGCGCTATCTATTAGGTCATCTTTGCATGCTGCAAAGATGACCTAGTCAGGAGTCTATGTCAGTCAGCGTATTATTCCAACTAAAAAAAATCTATTGAAATGATGAGAAGGTGGAAAATGTCGATTGCTTCTTGCTACATGTTTGCTAGGACGACGTTGCCAGATACCTTTTTTTTCCCGGCGCCTGAGCGACGCGACGCACGTTGCCGATTTGCTATGTACTGTACTGTGGCTTCTAGCCTGGCTGGTGCGCTAATTTGCTTTGCTTGTATCAGATTAATATAAGAATAAGAATATATTTATTGTGAAATTGTGTAAAACGTCTATAGGAAAGGTCTTAAATAATAATTTGGTAACAACAATTTATCCATTTCGGACATAGGTACAATATTTAGACAATTAGATACTAGTACTAACTAACTACATACTAAGTACTAATTGTACAGGTAGTATAAAAATTGTGGTAAAGAAAATTATGAAAAGTATGGGTAAAATATATGCTTATTTTGTGGCGTTAGTAATGCTTAATTTCCGGTGTATAGTGTATCATGAGACCAAAAAATATCCCTACCTATGCTGTTTACAGCATTAATCGATCAACGAATGCAGTTTAAATTAAATGCAATAATTTATTTTAGATGCAAGAGTAGAGCACCCACGTGTCTACATATTAAAAAAAAAATAATGAACTTAAGGTGACCTTGACGTAGGAAAAAATTAATAAATTCTGTAGACGTAAATATCCAAGATTTATTATGAGGTAAATATAATCTGGATCAAAAGGCATTTTTTTTCTAGTTATTGTTATTGGTAAAAAAAAACCGTGTAATTATATTTTTTTCATATTTTCGTTTTAATTTGTTTAAAAACTCAAAAGTGCGGCTCGTGACTAGCAAAGGTCTCGATAATCCTAAATTTAGCCGTCGTCGCGTCGTCGTCGTCGTCGGCACGAGTCTTGAGCCTTGCCTATGCGCTTATCAGATGAATATAGAAAATCGTGGTAAAGAAATATGAAATGTACGTCTAAAATAGTTTTCAGATTTTAAATTACCTATTTCATTGGTATTTTAATGTAATAAAATCAATAGCACATAACTTTCATAGGCGGCGCGGCGTCGATATTTCTTAATTTATTAATTATTAAAATGTATTAAATTTAAAATAAGTGGAATATTTATTGTATACTTTTTTGATATCATTGATTTGTTCTGAAAGCATTTTTCAGTAATAAGTAACTTAAATTGTTCTAACGACTGTTCGCGCCAAAGACTGTGAGTGAGCCATCGCTCGGGCTGCATTTTTTACGATGTCGGACCCTCTAAATACGACCCAAACGGGGAGCAGAATACATACCCACTTTTGGATCGGCAGCGGCAGCCTAACCAGACAGAACTTAAAGCTAAGTACCTATTGTTCATATTTAGTTAAAAATAATATGTTGTGACTAGCAATTTGTGTAATATATCTAACCTTAAAATGGTTTTAAATGTATTACGTTCTCGTCTACTAGGTACTAATTTATGTAATCTAATTTCTGTAATATAATCCTATTGCCTGAAATTGAATAACTTTATTGTCAAACTTATTAAATTTTATTCAGCTGACTCTCAGCTAATAACACATGTATACAAACCTTTGTGGTTTCCTTCGTGATTTTTAAGCTTTTTTATGTAACAAAATCTTTAAGTTGGTTAATAAATAAATAAAAAAAAAAAAATAAAAAAAAAATGTCCAACCAGATTAAATTTATTGAAAATAAGAGTATTTATGTTCTAAATAGTGCTTCTTTTCTTTAATAATTACAATATGACCCTATTAGGACTTTTAAACTATATTGCTTTCTCGTCATAATTTATGTTCAAACTAGATTGTACCCTACTAATATTATAAACGCGAAAGTTTGTAAGTATGGATGGAAACGTAAAAACTACTGAATGGATTTTAATGAAACTTTACAATAATAGGTATAGCTTATGGATACATCAGAATAACTCATGGGCTACAATTTATAAAGATATATTGTGTATTATCCAAAATCACGACGCGGGTGAAACGGGCGCAGGTAGTTATTGAATAAAACAGTATTCATGTCCAAGTTGTGATACCCACAGTAGATATATAATGTAGTAGAGTGTGATAGCAACCCTTTTAGGACTTCTAGTGGGTAATGTTTTAATGAAATAATAATATACCTAGGTAGTTCAAATACGTTTTTCATATGGTATCAGTCTTTTATTATTATTGACGACCGATGTGGCGCGGTGGGCGAAGGTCCGCCTGCGACGCAGAAGGTTGCGGGTTCGATTCCCGCCTCGGAACAATTGTGTGTACGATCTGCAGATATTTGTTCCGGGTGTTCTGGTCGTTTTCTATGTATAATAAAAAAAATATCTATCTATGTAATGTATTGTATTATGTATATCGGTTATCTAGTACCCATAACACAAGCTTTGCTTACCATGGGGCTAGATAATGCTGTGTGGATTGTCCAGCATTGTCCAGCATTATTTATCTTTAAATTAGTGTACCTTTCCATTAAAATCTATCGCGCTCGCTACACTACTTATTATCGACTGCAATGTGGCGGCGCGGCGGCGGCGTTTCGTGGTGTGGCTACGTGAAGTTTGGAAGTTTTCCCACTCGACGCTAGATGACGCTTTCCTTTTCGAATTTGAATATTTTCGTAACGATTGGTGAAAAACTCATCGAAGAAAATCTTCGTTTTCGTTTAGAAGTTTTGCTGGGCTGGGCTGGCTTCTTGGAGATGTTTTGTGCTTTCTAGTGCCGTGTTCTCATGTGAAGGAAGGAAATATATATTTCGAACAAAGTTTTATATCTCACGTAAGCAATACCTACCTACACTTATTTATTATAGACTACATTTTGCCTTTCAATACCTACTACTTCGTACTTCTATAAGTTTATTTAATTTTACAAGCTGTGTTTTTACGAGACAGTCATCCAGTAATCCATAATGCTGACTCGTGAAGCCGACCATTTGAACCTGGTTCTAGAGGAATTAAAGTCGGCGAAGAGGCTTACAAAAAAGGATTTTACAATTACAACCAGAATTCGCTGATAATCAAAATGCCGTCATAGAAGCCCTAGATAATAACAAAAAGCTAAATAGCGAGTCATCTGCGTAGCATTCCCAGAATGCTTCTATTTCTGAGGAACGGGATAGGCGGGATCAGTTGATTTGAATAGATTAGGTTCTATCGGCAATGTGGCATTGAGTTTGAGTCCAAGCTGCAGAGACCTTCAGTCCTGCAGAAACAACTGTGTGACGCTCACGACCGTCTCACCCAGCTGGAGGAAGCCGCCGATAACTCGGCCACCGCGAAAACACGAAGTTCAGGTATTTGATGAGTTAGTAACCCCCTGAATTGACTTCAGGCCAACTTTTCGCAGTCTTCAGCGTGCACACAATGCAAACTTGTGACTTAACTAAACTACTGTGTGTAACATGGAGGCTAGCAGCAAAAGTAACAAACACAGTCTTAAAGAATAAGTTAAAATAAGTGAGTATATAGAAAAAATATTCTTGATTCTGTACATTACAGGTACACTGCAATGAGACCCGGTATGAAGGTGCAATGCAAGAGCTGAGATGTAATCTTGGCCACCGAGCACTCTCATCGAGCACCCCATCAGCCTCTTTGACCACACTGCCAAATAGACAAGGGAACTCAATCTGGCTCATTGGTGGATGCACTCCTTAGAAGCCAGGTGAGTCTGGAAGGCAGGGTTCTGGAGGGCTGCGGCTGCTGCGATCCAGGCCCAGGCTGTGACCACTCAGGTCCGGACAGTACTGTGTCAGCCACACCCATCTGGATCTCAATGCTTCATGCAAATTCAAATAAAAATACTGCACTTCAATGAAATCAGAAAAATAAATAAATTTGACAATGATTCATTTAGTAGTAATTCAAACTTGGTAATAGGGGTAAGGTGAACAAATCTGACTAAATTCAATATTTAGACTGCTCTTCAAACTGAAACAAATTGTGATGTTCACATTCCCCTGCAGCGACAGCTTGCCACAATCAGAGAACAACCTTAGATATAAGCTTAATATGACGTTGCACACTACATCATGCAACAGCAATGTAGTATATGTGATATACTAACAATATTGTTAGTAAAATACTATTTGACTGGAGGTAATTACTACACAATAATATACAAAAGTCAGATAGTAATATCGCTATCCTATTATTTGTATACAACAGACGAAAACTTAGCTAAAAAAATGCTTTTGAGTATTGTAATGACTTGAATATTAATATCTTATTTAAAATTTCAAAATGTAATAAAAACCTGACGGTCTGTGTGCGGAGACTATATTGACGGAGATTAACTAGTTTATTTAATTCTTATAATCAATTCTACTATAAACATTTTAAAATCAGACCAGTTAGGTCGACTTAGCTCAGGCAATTGGCTCTGCAAGCCAATATCTGCCTCGCCACTATGGTCCAAACTTCATAATTGGTGATTGTTCCTACCTGTGTGCAAATTCTCAGCTTTTATAAAATAACGAATGTCTGGCGGCCGCGGGCTCTGGGCCCATAAGACAATTTGAACAAGACTGAAGCAGGTGAGAAAGCATCAGGCGGTAAGGACCAGGAAATCTCTAACAAAGTTTAAATTAAAAGCTAAATAAAAATGGATAAACCTTGCTATTCTTTGCAAAGTTAGTTTGAATATTGTTTTGTTTACCAACCGCTCGCCTGCGGCGGCGGCGCTAGTGTCGCGACCACTCCCCATTGAAACGTTATTAGTATTTCTTTTACGGTACGGAGGCAAACGTTTTTAATTTGTTTTAATAAAGAAAACGATCTGTTCCGTACGGCTTTCTAAAATAACCAGTACCGCCACAGAATCCATGGGAGCTGTTTTCACCCCTATATTAAAGTAAAAAACTTGTTTGCATGGCTTTAATAGACAAGACTGGTCATCGCTCCCGAACAGCTGTTGACAGAGAAGGGCCGCCGCCGGCCAGGCAGAATCGCCACTAATAAAGTTCACATTTCATTTCTTTGTTATTTATTATGATTATTCGCGAGATGTGTTCGTCCCTAATCTGCGAGCTTTTCAAATAAAATACCTGATGCGCCATCGTCCGCATGAAATTTCTATAGGTACTATAGGTAGGTAGGTAAGTTATCTTCGCTTTGCACACTCAGCAAAGCGATTATTTTGTGTAACGTTATAAAATGAATTTTATAACCAACTCGCGAATTATCTTTAACAGTAGACAAAACAGCCGCCGCCGCCGCTGCGTCGCCGCGCCGCTCCGAGCCTTCTGCATCACTCGCGCCGCCGCCGCCGCGGCGTTGTCAAACCGCGGGGCCTGCAACGCCGCGCGAGCACACCTCACGCCGTACTAAGAGAAGGTACCTATATCAATGTACGCCTCATGCTCTGCGCCTTGTCGAATGTCAATACATATTTCATATATTTATTTACTTTACTAGCTGCGCCCTGCGGTTTCACCCGCGTGGTGATAGATATTTTGGATAATATACAATATACCTACATATCTTTATAAATTGTAGCCTATGTGTTATTCTGATGTATAAGCCAATTAGATTTTACAAATAGAGACGTCATACTCATTGTAAAGAAATAAAAACATGGCGATATTTTATTAAAGCTACATCCCTGGCGTCGTCGGCGTCGCATTATCTCTGTCACTCATAAACGTATTGTTATCAACAAAAACTGAAAAACAGAATAGAATAAATATATAAGAGCTAGCAAGTTTTTTTCTGCAAACTCCATTATGAACTTAATTGTAATGCGGACTCGGATCACTTTCCGATGCAGGTACATAGGTACATACTTCAGTTTCAAAGTCCAGCCGTCGTGCGCCGCCCGCGCCGCAGCCCGCGCCGCCGCCGCCAGCGCGGCGCCGCCCGACTGGCGCCGACACGGCGGCGGCGGCGGGTTATTGTGCCATATTATATACCTATAGGGCTTGAATTATTAGAACCTGTTATCGAACACTTATTTATCGATGATTTACTGTAAAAATTTGATTAATTTATTAAATTGTCGGATTTTGAAAAGAAAAATGGTCGATGCTTGGTTTAAATTTTCATATATATATAAATATTATATTTTATACAAGGGACTACAGCACCCCGTCATATGCGAGTTTGTTACAGGAGGTGAGACCGAGTTCGATATAATATTTGTTTAACTTGCGCGATGGGAATGCATAAGTCATATTTAAGGGATAGGTATTTATCGCGTTATTTTACCTATTTTTCCCGACGTTTCAACATGTTTACACTGTCGTGGTCACGGGATTACTGAAGTACTGGAGCTCCTGGCTCTTCGAAGCGGGGGCAAGGTTATTTGTACCTTACTGTTGTTCGTTTGGGTTTTCGAAACCTGCACACTCGGACGACACACAACACTAACAGTGTCCGCGACGCACTGAGCAATCTGTCTACGACGTGTACACTTGGCTATAACTGGATTCCATGAGGCTTCGAGATTGAACCCGTCTTCACGATTGAAATAAGATATTTCTCAATATCAATCGCTTCCCGAACATTTTCTTGTAGTAATGCATTTCATTACAGTCATTATGGTCTCTCAGTGCGTAGGTACATATGGATTTCACCACGGGGAGGAAGAATTACCCTTGTTGTAAGCATCCAACAATCACTAAAAAGCGTAAATGAAATGCCCACAAGTGAAGTCTTCATCTGAGAGGATTAATGTTTTGTACTGGCTGATGATTTCTGTCAAAAAATTCACAGAAAAAATATGTTTGATCTCCAGGGCGTAAAGTCGAGCTTACGCCTTGAATCTACATTCTAATCATACACTTTTTGAGCAATAGAAGTTAAAACGATGTTTGTTCCTCGTCAAGTCGAGGTCGATATTGATTTTTTGATAGACATCGATATTTTTAGTCACTATCGACATCCCAACGCTAACTGTGGGGAGCTCGGCGCAGTACATACTCGTATATGCTTGTCTCCGCGCGCCACGCCCACGGCGGCGCCTCTATGTGTAAATAAATGATTCCGGGTCCCGCCCGGTGCGGCGGGGGCGTTAAGTGGAGATCTTTGACCAATGACGACGAGGTTTTTTATCTATCGAGTGATAATAGTATCCGAGTGGTTTGTTGGGCGGCGCGCGCTCAGCCAATCTGTATGTCTCCAACGGAACACTCGCGCATCTCAGACTGAAGCACGTTCTCAGACAAGTTTTAATATACTTCAGGTGTGATCCGGGCTGATGCGGCGAGGGCGCAGGCCGGCGCCGCGCTGCGGGCTCCGTGCTGCGGGCTCCGTGCTGCGGGCTCCGTGCTGCGGGCTCCGTGCTGCGGGCTCTGTGCTGCGGGCTCCGTGCTGCGGGCTCCGTGCGTCGCGCGGCCGGACGGACTGGATGCACATGCACAGAGACTCCTGGTAATGCATGGAAGACCTGACGCTCGCTATCAATACTGCGGCTAAACTGAAGCTGTAATGTTTGTAAACATGAGCTCGTACTAAAAGCGGCTAAAATCACTTTGTTGTTTTTGATTCTTTGACGAAATTGGCTGGGATGTTGTGTGAAAACTATACATCAATAGGTTACTAGTTTCTTCCCGCAGCTTCGCCGTGGTCGTGGGTAAAAAGTAGCCTATGTTTTATTCCAGGATTAGAACTACCTTTATGCAAATGTTTAGCCTGATCTGTTCAGTAGTTTTGTCATGAAGAAGTACGAGTAGGGAAGGTAACTAACATGCATCCATACATCTGAACATCCAAACTTAGTGTGATGTCTTTTGAAGGCAGCAAACTGTTGCAAACAATCTCACAATCCCGCGGACAATGAATTGTTTACAATAAATGTTTGTCGACGATGGCTGGCGTATAGGTAGATATTTCTATGTAGGTGAAGGAACATTAGGAAAGATGTTTAGCAACTACTTGCAGTGTTCGATTGGCTGAGTGTTCCAGCAGTGGGAATAGGTGCCTATAGGTACATGTATTATGTACGAAGCCCTCTGAGCGCGCTGTACATACAGGGTGTACTAAAGTAAGGAGCAAACTTGAGGGGCACCTTTGATCATAGAACAAGGGAAAAGTAATTTAGTACTTTTTTGAAAACTAAAATTGTGTTATTTTTGAAAATGTTTTTCCTCAGTTCTATGCCCGAGTCGGAACCGCCACCGAAAGTTTGATCCTTACTGTTTGGTACACCCTGTAGGTACGTCCCGCGAGCTCGGAGGTCGTTGACCCCATGCGAGGAGAGCCGCTATGAAACAGTACATATTATTATATTGATTGGTTCTATTTACCACTTGTGCCTGCCCTCCGTACTTAACACTGCTCACTGCCTTCGTTACTAAAAACGTTCACTGCCCTTTGCAATGAGCTAAGCGTTAATCATTTGTTAGTTGTGGGTATTGCATGTGTATGGGGAGTAGCTAATTATAACGCATTCGCTGCCTAGTCACCAACAACCTGTAAAATAACTATCTGTGAGTTGTGGGCATTGTAAGGTTGTGTACCTAGAGTACCTATGTTAGTGAATGCTTTCAATGGCCAGTTAAAGTAAGTGCTTCTGCATTTATCATCTGTGAGTTGTGGACATTGTAGTGTTGTGTAGGTAGAGTATGTTAGTGAATGCTTTCAATGCCCACTTGTAGTAAGTGCTTTTGCATTTATCATCTGTTTGTTGTGGACATCGTAGTGTTGTGTAGAGTATGTTAGTGAATGCTTTCAATGCCCACTTGTAGTAAGTGCTTCTGCATTTGTCATCTGTGAGTTGTGGACATTGTAAGTGTTGGTGGAGTATCTAAGTATAACACTTGTAGTGCCTATTCTCAGCAAGGAGCTTCTCATTAACCGTTGTGGGCTTCGCATGTATTAATTGAGTATATTAGTATAGTACATTCACTGCCCTGTCAAAGGTGGTGCTAATGAATCGGTATTCTGTAAGGTGTGGGCTCTGCGAGTGTTGGAATAGTATTTTTGTATTATGTGTTGGCTCAATTGTCTGTCTGTATGTTGTGGGCATTGCATGTATTAATTGAGTATTTTAGTGTGATACGTTCACTGCTGAGGTGACGGGGGAACTAAGGAACTGATCTGATGCTCGGTGTGGGCACTGCAAGTGTTATAACAGCATATTTGTAAAAATGGGCGTGGCCAAGTTGCGTCCGATCGCGCGAAGCGCGGTCGGACGTTCCTGGCGGGGTGTTGTGCTCGGTAGAGCAGCGTCGTGCTGCGATCTGTTGAGACTCAGCCCTACGCCAGGTGATTCGTCCGAGGACGATATAGGTACGAGAATGATATCAGAATGATGTCATTCTTTTTTTTATTATACCTATATATTATGAACATGTAAAAAAGCTTATTAATATTTACTTTTATTTACTCGTATTTATTTTTATTTATTGTATTTTTTTATTTAATGAACATGTAAAACTGCTTCATGGGCGCGGTTCAAGTCTTTAATTTTCCCTCCAAATTTAGTATCTTTTTTTTATATATTTTTTTTTGTTAAGTTGAGCTACCTGTAGATTGTTTCCAACAGTCTACAGGTAGCTAAAAATCGTTTCAATTGTTAATACATACTAGTAAATCTAATTTGTTTCTGTTACTTTCAATACTTTTTCCATATAGGTATTTTTGTTAATACCTATGTTTTAGAGACTTTTATTTTTTTTTTTTGTTTTTTTTTTAAATAATAATAAGCATAGTAACTAATTATTGAAACATTAAATTATTCAAAAAGGAGGGTTACTATGGCCCAAGAGTCAATATAACCGTCTAAAGGTTGCCTAGAAGAGATCGCTCTCTCAGCGATAAGGCCGCCCTTTTTGTTTTGTGTGGTATAATAATGTGTTTTCTATTCTATTCTATAACCCGAATTGGCGAGTCAAAGTAGTCCCCACACTTAACCCTCGGCATGCCTGGTAGGGTCCCTCAGACGCACCAGGCATACCATGTAACTTTTTACCACCAGGCATGCCGAGGGTTAATATTGAAAGTTTTGCTATCTAAACTAGTGAAAAATCAATTGTTTCTATTATAATTCAACTATATAAAATGTTTTATTTTCAATTACACCCAGAAGTTTGCTTGTTTGTATTATATAGGCAATATATAGGAAAAATTCTTTCACCTTTGCTAGTATTCAATACAAACAAAAAGATGAAATCTTTCTTCTTTATAATATTATTGTTACCTATTAGGTATATATTATAAGTATAGACTATAAATAAATACAGAGTTTTGTAATTAAAATATTTTTCCTGTATCATTTTCAGGAGCTGAGCTAAAGCGAAGGAGATCAGCACAGCCAGAGCAGTCCAGTTTCTGCCTGCGTCGTCGCACCATCGAACCAGGATGGAGATGTCTGTCTGTCAGGTTGGGTCATATTTCAATACCTTCACTGTCCTAACTGTTTGAATAATTCATATTATCGTTATTTTTCGTCAGTACCCACCTACTAGTATAAAATATGACCTGTATAAGTGCTTATTTGTAAGCTTAAAGAAATAAAAAATAACTTTTCATTTTACTTGTCTACCTGCCCGTGCCGGGGAGTAGTTTCTGTAATGATATTTTGATATCCTCAATTCTTTCGTCAAAACTTAATTTTTATATGATTAATAGGTAAACATTCACATTGGAAACACTTTGGGACGATTATAAGACAAAAGTAGTTTTCGTCAATAATACCTGCTCGGGCCGGGGAGTAGTTTCTGTAATGATTTTTTAATATCCTCAATTCCTTGTCAAAACTTGATTTTTATATGATTAACAGGTAAACATTCATATTGGAAACACATAGGGAGGATAATAAACACTAAAATATTTTTCTTTAAAGTGCTGAACTAATAACATGCATAAGTTTGCTAAATTTCAACTAAACCGGCCGAGGTTAAGTTCTGGTCTAAAATTCAGTCGCAATATTTATCCCACGCATATAAAATCAATAAAAACCATGTTTTGTTTGCATTGATGAAAAATAAACGACTTTTAGTCACAAAACTGAACATAGAACCTAATTCTTTTCATTTCAAAGTCTGTTGATTATCTATAATGTTACGCGAAAGTTTGTAAGTATGGATGGATGTTTGTTATTCTTTCACGCTAAAACTGCTCAATGGATTTTGATGAAACTTCACAATATAATAGCTTACATATCAGAATAACACATAGGCTGCAATTTATAAACATTATAATATTGTATATTATCCAAAATATCTAACACCACGCGGGTGAAACCGCGGGGCGCAGCTAGTGGGGAAATAAAATAACACGCGACTTGAACAAAGTCCAGTCGACTTTTTTAGCCGTCTTTGTAAAAAGAAGGAGGTTCTATGTACGGCTTTTATCTATTTTGCGTTTATATTATGTGTTTCAGGAACAAGTAACGCCATCTGTTGGTTGGTTTTTGTTTTCGTAATTAACTTTTACAGCGCAACCTTCCTTATAACTTAATGTATAGATGGCGCTAATGGCGATAAAAATGAAATTTGCTCCAAAATTACTAACATATGTAATAACTTTGTACAGAGATCTAGATATCGACTGTTATTTTTAAAATGAATGGAAGATATTGTATTATGGTTATTTTCACGAATAATTTTAATAAAAACGTCATACTTCATCTTACAATGTTGGGTGTTATGAATAAGGTATGTACCTATATTTATTTGTAACTGATTTCGAAATTGGCTTTCATAGGTAACAAAGTTATGTATATTGTCTTGTTTAATTCACTTTATCTTGCTCTCCGTAGATCTAGTATACATATATATGTATATACCAATATTATTAAGACGAAAGATTTGATTTGTTTGCATTTTAATAGGCTCCGAAAATACTGGAAGGATTTGAAAAATTCTTTCACCGTTCGAAAGCTACACCGTAACCCGGTTTACGTAGGCTATAATTATATCAATTTAATGTTGTGTTAATTTAAACAGAAATTAATACGTTTTCTGTATAATTTTCAGGAGCTGAGCTACGATGGAGATCGTTTATAGCCCTGTCCAGTTTCTGCCTGCATCATCGCACCACCGAATCCGTCAATGAAGATGTCTATCAGGTTAGTTCATACTAAATTTTATTAAAAAAAAAATATTTTCTAATTAGTTTTACATTATGTTCATTCGGTATTGTTTTTAATTAATTTTAGTTCGAATACGAATTTCCACCTGCTTCCTTTGTGGGTAATTTTTTTTTCTTCAGTTTCTTTGAAATATGTAAGTTCCTAAAAAAAAGGTTAGGTTAGGTTAGCTAAGAAAAAAAAAAAAAACTGTTATGTTTTTAAAATAATCTGCAAGCCAAGTTATTGTTGTTTTAATTGATAAATAAATACACAAAACATTTGATTTAAATAGATAGTTTTTTAGGTTAGGTTAGGTTAGGTTAGGTTAGGTAAGGGTAGGTTAGGTTAGGTTAGGTTAGGGTTTTTTTTTGTTTTTATTAGGTTAGGTTTTTTGTTTTTTATTGTTAGGTTTTTTGTTTTTTATTAGGTTAGGTTTATTTTTTTTGGTTTTTATTTGGTCAGGTTAGGTTAGGTTTTTTTTTTGTTTTTTTATTAGGTTAGGTTAGGTCAGGTTAGGTTAGGTTTTTTTTTGTTTTTTATTAGGTTAGGTTAGGGTAGGTCAGGTTAGGTTACGGTTTTTTTTTGTTTTTTTATTAGGTTAGGTTAGGTCAGGTTAGGTTAGGTTCTTTTTGGTTTTTATTAGGTTAGGGTAGGGTAGGTCAGGTTAGGTTAGGGTTTTTTTTTTGGTTTTTATTATTATTAGTTGATTTAAATAGATAGTTTTTTTTTAATCAATGTTTTATGTTGCATTGTTTACTTATTTTGAAAAAAGCTAATAAACATGATAACTTGAAAATGGTTCATTTTTGTGCATGGTTCACACGGGGTGAAAATTATCGTAAATGGTTTAAATTATCGTAAATTAATACATTTTCTGTATAGTTTTCAGGAGCTGAACTACGATCGGCACAGACCTGTCCAGTTTCTGCCTGCGTCATCGCGCACCATCGAAACATCCAGGATGGAGATGTCTATGAGGTAAGTAAACAAAAAAAAAAAAAAATTTTTTTTTTTTGTTATTTCATTATACAACGTGCACGTGCACGCGCACGTGCACGCGCACGCGCGCGCGCGCGCGCAATGCGCGTTTTTATAAATATCTAAACTCAGTTACACAGTTAGGTAGTAACCATACTAGCGGCGCAGTAATATGCGTTGCTGGTTGTGGAGTCTTAACCAATATAATCAACACAACACGCGCACACCGGTGAGTAGAGATGATATGGTGTGTGGTGTTGTGTTGATTTAAACTTATTTTATTATTGACTGACGACATGGTTATATATATATATCATACTATGTAATGTGTTGTTAGAGATCTGTGTTTTAACGATTATGAATCCATTGCAAGCCAGTCGTTATCTGGCACGGCCTGCTTTGGAGATGAAATCATTGTATTTTTTTTTTTTTCTCACATGTGGAAACTTGAGATATTCAGCTGTGCCCTCGTGCTATATAAAGGCGGTTACGAGCAATATTTGTTTCTCTCTACACTCCGGGCGTGAACGACAATTCGGACACGCGCACGCAAACCAATTTTATTATAAAAATGTGGTTGTCACCTGATAGGAAAGTACATCTGTAACGATAAACAGTCGTAACACAATTATATATACACACCCGTGTATATATAATTGTTAAAAACATTCATCGTCTCTCTATTATATACAGAAGACAACCCTCGCACGCCGCGCTAAGCGACAGGCTTGGGATTTGAATGGAGTATTAATTCTACTATTAATTATGCTCTCAGCTCTCTTACAAGAGTCGATAGCTCCCTGGTTGATCCTGCCAGTAGTTATATGCTTGTCTCAAAGATTAAGCCATGCATGTCTCAGTGCAAGCCGTATTAAGGCGATACCGCGAATGGCTCAATATATCAGTTTTGGTTCCTTAGATCTTACTCAGTTACTTGGATAACTGTGGTAATTCTAGAGCTAATACATGCAATCAGAACTCTGACCAGTGATGGGATGAGTGCTTTTATTAGATCAAAACCAATCGACGGAGGGCCTCGCGTCCGAAGTCGTTAATTTTGATGAATCTGGATAACTTTTGCCGATCGCATGGTCCAGTACCGGCGACGCATCTTTCAAATGTCTGCCTTATCAACTTTCGATGGTAGTTTCTGCGACTACCATGGTTGTCACGGGTAACGGGGAATCAGGGTTCGATTCCGGAGAGGGAGCCTGAGAAACGGCTACCACATCCAAGGAAGGCAGCAGGCGCGCAAATTACCCACTCCCGGCACGGGGAGGTAGTGACGAAAAATAACGATACGGGACTCTTACGAGGCCTCGTAATCGGAATGAGTACACTTTAAATATTTTAACGAGGAACAATTGGAGGGCAAGTCTGGTGCCAGCAGCCGCGGTAATTCCAGCTCCAATAGCGTATACTAAAATTGTTGCGGTTAAAAAGCTCGTAGTTGCATTTGTGCGCCGCGCTGTCGGTGCACCGCATCCGCGGTGATACTGACACGTTTGCGGAGCATATCGTCGGTGAGCGGGCGGTCAAACGCCCGTTCAATATCAAAATCCTATCGCGGTGCTCTTTATTGAGTGTCGAGATGGGCCGACAATTTTACTTTGAACAAATTAGAGTGCTCAAAGCGGGCTCAAAATGCTGCTTGAATATTTCGTGCATGGAATAATAGAATATGATCTCGGTTCTATTTTGTTGGTTTTCAGAACTCCGAGGTAATGATTAATAGGGATAACTGGGGGCATTCGTATTGCGACGTTAGAGGTGAAATTCTTGGATCGTCGCAAGACGAACATCAGCGAAAGCATTTGCCAAAGGTGTTTTCATCAATCAAGAACGAAAGTTAGAGGTTCGAAGGCGATTAGATACCGCCCTAGTTCTAACCGTAAATATGTCATCTAGCGATCCGCCGACGTTACTACAATGGCTCGGCGGGCAGCTTCCGGGAAACCAAAGATTTTGGACTCCGGGGGGAGTATGGTTGCAAAGCTGAAACTTAAAGGAATTGACGGAAGGGCACCACCAGGAGTGGAGCCTGCGGCTTAATTTGACTCAACACGGGAAATCTCACCAGGCCCGGACACCGGAAGGATTGACAGATTAACAGCTCTTTCTTGATTCGGTGGGTGGTGGTGCATGGCCGTTCTTAGTTGGTGGAGCGATTTGTCTGGTTAATTCCGGTAACGAACGAGACTCTAGCCTGCTAAATAGGCGTCGTCATTCCGGTGTGCGCGACTTCGGTCACGCAACTCACTGGCGACGTATTAAAATTCTTCTTAGAGGGACCGGCGGTTTCGAGCCGCACGAGATTGAGCAATAACAGGTCTGTGATGCCCTTAGATGTCCTGGGCCGCACGCGCGCTACACTGAAGGAATCAACATGTTCTCCCTGGCCTAAAGGCCCGGGCAACCCGTTGAAACTCCTTCGTGCTGGGGATTGGGGTTTGCAATTATCCCCCATAAACGAGGAATTCCTAGTAAGCGCGAGTCATAAGCTCGCGTTGATTACGTCCCTGCCCTTTGTACACACCGCCCGTCGCTACTACCGATTGAATGATTTAGTGAGGTCTTCGGACCGACACGCGGTGGCTTCACGGCCGTTGGCGTCGTTGGGAAGTTGACCAAACTTGATCATTTAGAGGAAGTAAAAGTCGTAACAAGGTTTCCGTAGGGGAACCTGCGGAAGGATCATTAACGTGTGTGTGCCGTATATATTTTTTATACAGCGTGCATATTTAATAAACCATCCAAAGTTATATATATAATCTTTTATTATAGCTTAATTGCGTTAAAGAGATATATGCGCATGCATAAATCTCGCGTCACGCTCGCGTCGTAGGGCTATGACGGGTGAAAAATCCACACCCCGAGCCCGGACGAATGGAGCGTGCTCGTTAACTAAATAAAAACTTACGGTTTAGAGTGAGAGAAGAGTATGTAGTGTGTGAAAGCGCTCTCTCCCTCCCTCTCGTTCTAAGTTACACATATAAAATTAAGAAAAATTTGTTTAAATACGTACATCGATAAACTATTACCCTGGGCGGTGGATCACTTGGCTCGCGGGTCGATGAAGAACGCAGTTAACTGCGCGTCATAGTGTGAACTGCAGGACACATTTGAACATCGACATTTCGAACGCACATTGCGGTCCGTGGATACACATCCAGGACCACTCCTGTCTGAGGGCCGGCTGCATAAATAAACAATCACATTGCGCTTTTAATCCAGCGCCGATGACGGTTCTCGTGGTGGTGGTGTATATCATCACTACGAGTCTGTTTAAATATAAAAAATCTAAAGCGTGTTGATAATATTTAAGACACATGACAATGCGCGTAGCGCGTCGAGTCGATTAAAATTTACAACAAACGATGTGTGTGATATTAATATCTCGCTGATGCGTTGTTGCATAAACTGATCCGAAGCGATGCGCTATCAAAAGCGCGCATTCTGTATCATTGTCTTGAGCAAAAAAAAATCACATGCTTCATATGAAGGGCAATCAATGTAGGCGGACTCGACGTCCGAAGGGCGTGATCTGTTTCGTAATGGAATGGGTCGCGTCGTAACGGATATCGTGTCTGCCTCCCCTTTTTATACGTTGGCCTCAGATCAGGGAGGATTACCCGCCGAATTTAAGCATATTAGTAAGCGGAGGAAAAGAAACTAACTAGGATTTCCTTAGTAGCGGCGAGCGAACAGGAATAAGCCCAGCACTGAATCCCGACGTTGTAACGGCGTCGGGAGATGTGGTGTTCGGGAGGTTCCGCTTTCTCGTCGTCGTCCACTCCTGTCCAAGTTCGTCTTGAACGGGGCCCATTTCCCACAGAGGGTGCCAGGCCCGTAGCGACGGAGGATGGCGGCGAGAGGGACACTCCTCAGAGTCGGGTTGCTTGAGAGTGCAGCCCTAAGTGGGTGGTAAACTCCATCTAAGGCTAAATATTACCGCGAGACCGATAGCGAACAAGTACCGTGAGGGAAAGTTGAAAAGAACTTTGAAGAGAGAGTTCAACAGTACGTGAAACCGCTCAGGGGTAAACCTGCGAAACCCGAATGAACGAACGGGGAGATTCATCGTTATTCCGCGGCGTGGCTGCACGCGCTCGATGCTGTCGGCTTCGGTCGTGCGGCACGGTGCTGGTGGTTACTACGTTCGTGGACGGCGTGCACTTCTCCCTTAGTAATACATCGCGACCCGTTCGATGTCGATCTAAGCTCCGTTCGGGAGTCTAGGCTGCTCCCTTCGGGGTTCATTCTAGACCGTGACGGTTGCCGACCGGCTGTCGGACGGTATTTTTAACGGAACGCGTACGCGTTTATGCGCGTCCGGCCCGACGCAAGGCTACGTC